>CM070874.1:153498296-154183296 GCA_036365515.1 Torymus aiolomorphi | reverse complement strand
GTCTTCCTCAAAGCTTAAAAAAATTACGAAAAATACATAGTAACTTAGGCGTTACTTCGTCAATACAAAGTATTTATACCGAGAATGTCTATTAGCTGACTAAAAACCATTACTCTCAACATTGGACACATCGTGACTAGTTAACTTATGATTCCACTATTTCTATTTGGGAGGCTAGCAGACTGGCTAGTTTTTTTGATTCGTTAGCTGAAATTTCTACTAAATTCTCAATTTCGGCTAAGCTGTCCTCGTCGAGAGTTCCGAAGAGTATCGGACTTATGCGACCTATGAATGGCAACACGGCTCTCTTTCTGCGCTCCGTGAAAGTCGGATTGTGGCCTTGAATGAGGCTGGCCAGATCTGCAGTAGCCATCGAATTTTCTTATAATTGTTGTAGAGTATTTTGTAATAATTCGCACATGCCAGATACTAATTCGCAGGTGCTATTTACAATTTCCCAGGCTTTGAATTCCTCTTGATCTTCCAGGAAAAAGGGTTTATCTTCTGAATGATGTTCCATTGCGTATTTGATGTTGCAAGGTTTCCAATATTTTCGAATATGATGCCTGAAGAGTCATTGAGTAATGTTACGTGTTGAGCTGATACTATGCAACTAGTTAACGGACCCCTGTAAAAAGAACACGTGTGTTATTAAACATGTACGCAATGAAAATTCTTTTTTTTTGTTATGTTTCTTTCGTTTTTTTTTTGCTGCGTCCGAAAGCCGCAAAAAAACGAATTTTCTTAGTTAATAACGAATCTTCTTATATGTTTCGAGAGCTATATATCGCCAGTTTTTACTAGAGTAGCTCTCCCAGTGAGCAACGGCAATTCTTAAAGAGTACTATAAGACTTCAAAAGAGTTCGCATGAATTCGCGAAATAATAAGTATTTATCCCCAAAGTATTCATATTTAATTCTTTAAGAATTGGTGCTATGTCCGGTCGCGAGAATTCATTTAAAGTTCGTCATAGGTTCTTTTTTCGATTTAGTACTCATAAAGTATTCATTAATAATTTTTGTTGAAGTCATATTATAGTAATAATACTGGACATGTTAAGAGTTCATTTTTTTTCTAAAAAAAAGATTTATAATGAACTACAATTGCACTCTTTTCAAATACAAAACAATTATTACGTGCTCTTTTTGAAGTCATATAAAAAGCTGCAAAATTAAATTTTCAGCAGAGTATTATTTTAGAGTTCGCGAGGACTTCATTCTACATATTTCTATAAAGCTTCTTACATACTACAAAGTATTCTATAAAGCTTCTTTAACCTTTAGAGGACGGGATGGCCCCTATACGGGCCATGCCCATGATCGACCCTTTACATGTGTTAGTTTTGAGATGTGAGACATCACAAAAACTCGATTTCTATAGAAAAGTGAGAGAAAACAGTAAACCCAAATCCCCGTCCTCTAAAGGTTAAGGGGACGCCGGAGTCAATGTATTTTAAATGGAGGGTGGCACTACAATCAGTAAAACGCGTTTTTATTATATAAATTAAAAAATTCTTATCTTTTTGGATTTTGGAGACTTGAGCGCGCTTTGGATATTAATGTTTAGTTATTTCTCAAAATCGCAACTCAAACAATCAATTAATTGCCGAGAAAACCTTGAAAAACTTGCGCGGGTAACATAATCTATAAATTACGAAATTGAAAGATCATAATTTTTTTTAATTTCAAGATTTGAGCGCGCTTCGTATATAAATTTTAAGTATTTTTCCAAAATTTCAGCCCAATCGGTTAATTATTCGAAGAGAAAACTTTGAAAAACTAACTGACGGGACTTCGGCCTCCCCTTAAGGTGGTCTAGAACTAAAAATTTTTAAAAAATCAACTTTTTCTTTATTGAATTTTTTAATTATATATGTTATTCTGAACCTAAAACTAGGGGGGCCGAGCCCCCCTGAGTGTCTCGCTGCGCTCGACACGCCAACCCTCCCGCCCCCACACACACCTGCTCCTCGCTTCGCTCGTCGCCCGCCCCCTTCCTATGTAAAAACTTCGTTTTTACGTAATAGGCACGACCGCAATGCTATGAAAAACCTTATAATTTTATTATTGCATTAATTGTAATACTTATTTTCATCGTTATTATCATTAGAATACACATAAATACATCTCTGCAGTAAAATTTAAATGAAAATTATGCATTTACTATTACATATTTATTATTTTTTTGTAGAAAATTTGCCTTCTAATTCTACAAATATAGATATATGCAGATAACTTTTCAAATAGTCTATGATACATATAAATTAATTAAGTATTATTAATTGATATGATTAAAGTACACATAGGATTATTAAATATATAAGTACTATGATTGCAATTATATTTAAGATTAAAAACATTGTTTTCATTATTTCTATTTGAATTATAATAATAGTTTTTATTTTTATTTATGGAAATGTTGAATAGAAAAAAAGTTTTATTTCAATATTATCAACAACTTTTGTATTTGAAATTTTTGTGTTAAGTAAAATGCTTTTGAACAACATAAGGAAAAATACCGTTTCATTACCCCCGATTAATACAAAAATATAAAGTTAAATTTTACACAGTTTAACGAAAACTGTAGACTAATCGCTCACTGATGTTCGTATAACTTATACATATACACACATACACATATACACTAATACCGCGAATAGAAGAAAAACAAAAAGAGAAAACTCAACACTGGTGCATTCGTCAATGGTAATCTGGCTTGGTGCTGCGTGCTGCGTGCATAGTGTGTTCGCACCAGTGGAAAAACGCATGCGACCCACGTGACCGTGAGCGCAGCGGCGTGCGCGCGCGTATGTCCATGGTGTGATGTCAACAATCGCATCGTCTGGCTCCCGGCGTTCCCAGTGATGACGGTGGCTGCTGCAATACGCCGCCCTGGAGAATGTCGTCCCTTTCATCGTGTTTACTGGCTGATGATGACATTTCTCAGAGACAGGAAGGCAGCGTGTCGACGGCGAGAGCAAATTTCGTAAGCCCTTTCTCGTTCCTAACCTCTCTGATAGGTAAGCTCATGGTACTTGTTCGAAAAATGTATGCGTCTGTAAACATAATCCTGTAGAGCGCAAAATTCTAAGAAAAAAGTTCCTTTACCATTTTTCCATATGACTAGTACTTTTTTAGTAACTGATGTGTTTAAATTCTTTGTTTTTAATAGAAAATGTATACCTATGTTTATAAGATGATATCTATAGATATACAATTCCTATTAAAAACAAACAATTTAAACACGTCAGTTACTAAAAAAATACTAGTCATATGAAAAAATAGTAAAGAAACTTTTTTCTTAGAATTTTGCGCTCTACAGGATTATGTTTACAGACGCATACATTTTCCGAACAAGTTGTACTAGTGGCTCTGTGTACAGTTAATCTGCTGCTGGTGCCTTCAGCGACTCTCAGGATGGAGGTGTTTTCAGCAATGAAACAACAAGTGAAGGTTCCACCAGTCTTTTCCCTCTAATTGTTAGAGGTAGCTGGTGCAGCGAGAATAGTGAACAACAACCATTGCTACATTATTTTCTTTTATATGGTAATGTTTCTTGTGTCATCTATTCATTAATCATATGTGCTTTCTAGGTGCTCAACTCTCCTCGCTTGTCTCCTAGATCAGTGACTGATCTATTCATCTGTTTTGTTCATTCCTACGGTGAGGCAGTCCTTGAGATTGAGACACGCATGTTGGTCTCTATAGTATTTTCTTCTCAGATGGCTATTAGAGTGCGTTCACAGTGACGAAGTTGTCTAAGTATTAAATAATATTTATTATAAAATAGGACATTCGGTGGAAGATACGAATATCATTCCGCCGGATTGAAATATCTCAACCTAATCAATAAAAAGAAGCAACAAAGTAATTTTTCTAAAATTGATAACTTATATCAAAATTTTTAATATGACATTTGTACAAGAATCTTATGCCTGTGATAAGAGGATGGTATGGTAATTTATATTTTCCCATACTACTTCCGTACTACGCCATACCATTTCCACACCATCCTCACACCACCCTTGCACTTACTTTTAGTACGTCTTTACCAAACTGTGCCAAACTGTGATAACACCAAAGTTACGACATGGCGATATTTGTTGCTTTTTACCCGTGTGAAACTAAAGAACTAACACGTATTGTCGAAATACTCTTCAACGATAGAAATGCAAAAATACGAGAAAAGAGATTTACACTTATACTAAAAACTTTTATGCGGTCACGATAAAACCAATATTCATGCGCGAGAGAAAAAATGAATCTTTTCCCGAGTTCGAAAGATATACACGAAAACAAATGGAACTTAATACGCGCTATACGCACATGCACTTACACACCTACGCACACACACACACAACCTATAACACTCCTAACCTGTAATAATTTTTCCAAATCGATTTAACGCAACAAAGAATTATATTTTTATCAAATTTCCTCCGGGAGAAAATAGAAATTGACTTAACATTTAATGCCATAGTCCAAACTTCATGAATCCGACAATTAGACCGAGGTTAATCGAGATTAGCCTCGAGGTTCATTCGAGATTCCGCTCGAGTATACAGCGAAATTCATTAAGTTTTCGAATGAGATTAACGCAACTTTTAAACGGAATCGTACATTCGTACTAGCATCGAACGAGGTCCATCGAGGTTAAATCAGAGCCGACCGAGGTATTGCCGAGATTCTCCTATGTATCAACGGGGTGTTACTAAGTTCTAACTATGGGTGCCACTGAGGTCGACCGAGGTGTAACTGAGTTCCTCCTAGGTGTGAACTGCGGTCGACCGCGGTGTAATCGAGTTTCACCTAGGTGTGAACCGAGTTTCACTTAGGTGTGAGCCGAGTTTCACCTAGGTGTGACCGGTGAAACCTCCAGATCGAGGTTTCAACTGAGCAGCCGATTCTTTATGAAAATGGGTTTGTAGTGCCTTCCATTTGCCCTTTGCTTGTTGCTCTGAAAATATATTAAATTTATAATGATTTTACACACATCCACCCACACACGCGCGATAATCACAATAGATCATTGACCGATTGATTATACATCTAAAAATATCGTCTATTAATAAAAATGCAATCTATAATGACGTAAATTAATTTTTGTTAGTCCGACAATTTTTTGTTTACAAAATTTCATTTATAATTAATTTAAATTAATTGAATCCATCTAGGTGTGAACCGAGGTAGACCGAGGTGTAACTAAGTTCGACCGAGGTGTGACCGAGGTTGACCGAGGAGTGAACCGAGATCGACCGAGGTGTAACTGAATTCGACCGAGGTGTGACCGAGGTGTGACCGAGATCTGACCGAGCTATAACCAGGAGGATTGACCAAGATATGACCTAGGTAAATAGGAAACTAAACAAGAACGGTGGAATGCGGAACGTCAGCTGTAGTGCAGTCATTCACTTCAAGGCCCACAGATGGCGACAGTAGGTCAATTTATAGCCAAATAAGCCAGTCTTATTCAGAAAATTGGTGATATTCAAGTTCATGTGAAGTTTATAAAATTAAAATAATTATTTGGAATAGTAAACAAAAAAAATTATTATTTATAAATACTTTTTCATTTTTCGAAGTACAATTTTCACACATATTTTCAAAGTTACTTTTAATTTTTTACAAGCTTAGCGATTTTGTATAATAACGAGTTATCGGCCTGTTTCATAAAATTGTAAGCTTTCACAGATTATGAAAATAGCTACTGTATTTTATAGTACTTTTCTTCATCTATCTTTAATAATAGCTCAAACTCCAATACCTATATTTTTTTAGAGTAATTAATAAAACTTGTAACAATAAACATTGTAATATTATTAAAAATAATTAAGCACAATTTGAACATTCACTTACATAATCCATAGATGCTGTACAACATTAACTCTCGCTCGTAGTGTGTCGCTTTTAAAGATTTGTCTATAATCAAACGACATGACTACTTTTCATTCTTAAAATCTATATCTTTTATAGATAATAAAGTTCTCATAGTTTTTTAAAAATTATTAAACATGCCATGTTGTTGTTAAATATACCATTTCTATTACTAACAATTGTAGCTAATCATTTTCAAATTCTGTCCAAAACACCTGTGTGGCATAATTTTTTTACTTTTACAAACTAAACGCATTTTAAACGTGATAAAGCAAATTCTATTTGTCTTTTGTGCAGGTATAAACTCAAGTATTAAAAACAATTATATATACGGTGAATAAGAACAATTTTGCAACAAAGAGTAAAAACAGACAGTAAATGCTTTTAAAGATTATTAAAAAAATCTCAAAGCTAAAAGAGATGGCACAAGATTCAAAAACCACTTGCCGCTGAAGATTTTTCTATATTTATTTATAAAACACGCACATCTCAGAAATTACCTGTATTTTAAATTTAATAATAAGACTCACTTAATAAAAACATTAATAATCATCAAATGTAAAAGTATAAAAGTTATTTATTCATGGTTGTTGTATTTAACGTAACAAAATTTATTTAAATATGAAGTAATTTAATTTTTACAGTATTTTAACTATATCATATACAGTATAATTATAATTTTTACAGTTTGGAGTCAGAATCTATGATAAATAATTACAAAAAAATATTTAAATGCATCAGGTAAGTTTAAAATATTTAAACTACTATTAATCTAATATAATATCATCTACACTTCTGTTTAACGCATAAATTTCGCTTGATTCCACTTTCATTCTCTTACTTATATGCGGGTTTAGGTCACATAGTACTATAGAAGTTATTTATTCATGGTTGTTTTTTAACGTAACAAAATTTATTTAAATATGAAGTAACTTAATTTTTACAGTATTTTAATTATAACATATATAGCATAATTATAATTTTTACAGTTTGGAGTCTGAATCTATGATAAATAATTACAACAAAATATTTAAATGCATCAGCTAAGTTAAAAATATTTTAAATATTAATCTAATATAATAATATCTACACTTTTGTTTAACGCATGCTTTTCACTTGATTCAACTTTAATTTTTTTACTAGGCCCTGCTTCGTCATTGGGGCTCATGCTTTCCTGACTTCCTTTTGTCTGACGATACTTCCTTAAAATTTGAAGTACTTGCACACGAAATTGCAAACGATCATCCTCCTCGAGTTTGCACATATCGGGGAGAAGCATCTTTAAAAATAGAAGGTCTCCTTCGGGATGGAACGCAACGGAATTGAGTTTTCTTTCCAAGTTAAGGTTATCCATTGTCTGTTAATACATTGCATATAATAGAAAACATTTGTACAGCCTCTTGTATATTATCTGAATAGTTTATACATCGTCGCGTTGTATGAAAAAAGGCAACTTAGAAGAGCCACACGAAGATAAGCCAGTTTTGCGCGAAAAAAGTTTAATAATGGGCACAAGTTTTATTTTTTCTTTTCGCGATAAACTATGGCTTTTCTTTATCTGTTTCTTTTTAGTTGATTTTTCTTCTTACCACGCTACGATATCTTATATAATTTTTGTCGTCTTATCTAGCTTATTACAATAATTAGTCGGTTCTTCATAGGTTATAGTTGCCACTTGATGTGTAATATCACTGAAATTTCGACCTCCAGAAATTTCAGGCGTCAGTTGACATTTGTTTTCTGATACTACACTAGTACAGCGAAAAATTAGGTCAGCAGTTGCCCCGTGGCTTTCGTGTAGCATTAAAAAAATTTATAGCGGTGAGTACGAACGGGGAGTATCACCGTCATTGGGACTCCAGCTTTTCTGATTTCCTTTTGTCTTGCGATACTTCCTTAAAATTTGGAATACTTGCATACGAAATTGCAAAGGATCATCCTACTCGAGTTTGCACATATCCGGGAAAAGCATCTTTAAAAATAGAAGATCTCCTTCGAAATCGAATGCAACGGAATTCAGTTTTTTTTCCAAGTCAAGGTTATCCATCATCTGCGAATACGTTGCATATAGTAGAAAAATTCCCAGAAACAACGGTGGACAGTATCGGCTAAATTAAGTTCACACGCAGCACCGCCGCGTACACAAGGTCGCGACGTCGCCTAGTGCTGATAATTTGCTTGGCACACCGCTATTTACGACCATGGGGAGCCAACTCTCGTTCGTAGTGTGTCGCCTTGAATCTTAGTATTGCGAATGTAAACTATATTTCTTTTTTAACCACCAGTGGATTCAGTAGCCATGTTTTGAGAGTATCAGATGGTTTCACATCAATTGTAACTTCTTTAATTTTTTTTTTCGTGGATAGATGAAATATCTATAAATTCGATTTCTAAAAAAATATATTGTATATGTGTCAAGTTGTTAGATTGAATATATAAAATTAATATGTTTACCATTTTCATCAGAAATTTGGTCATGAATGATATCACCGATCTTCGGTTTGAGGTCCTGTCCATTACTCACTTCATTGTCTCTCGCTTTTAAATTTTCGAAAGCACTAACACCTTAAAGTAGAAAATATACATTCGACTACAAATATAATTAAAATTTGAAACTTCTAGTAATAATAGTAAACCTAAAAAGTTACCAGTTTTATGACTATTAGCAACGGTTTTTTCAGATTGATCTTTCTCACAAACATCTTGATTTAAAATTTTCTTATTTTGTGTGAGAAAATTAAATAATAAGCAGAATATTTCCAGACGTGCTTGCATCTTTAATGTATTATCTGTAATTTTATTAAAATGATCCAAAATACTTAGTAAAAATAGCCATTCTGATTTCATTGTAGGATCTTCGGTCTCAAATGATAATTCTTCGTTTCTAACACATTTGCCTTCCAGTTTTGATGGAACAGCAGCAGTAGTTGATATACTGGAAGATTCAGAAGTAACTTGTCTACAGCGACGCAATGGTGGGCTGTTTTGCATTGGTTACTCTATTTGTTCATCCTCATCGTCATCGTACAATTCCTCGTCTAGATTTCCAGTGCTTTGATTATATGTTTCCTTTCAAAAACGACATTTGCCGGTAATAAGTCCACTGCCTATTAACAGTAGACGCAGCATCTCCAGATCGAGGTTTCAACTGAGCAGCCGATTCTTTATAAAAATGGGTTTGTAGTGCCTTCCATTTGCCCTTTGCTTGTTGCTCTGAAAATATATTAAATTTATAATGATTTTACACACATCCACCCACACACGCGCGATAATCACAATAGATCATTGACCGATTGATTATACATCTAAAAATATCGTCTATTAATAAAAATGCAATCTATAATGACGTAAATTAATTTTTGTTAGTCCGACAATTTTTTGTTTACAAAATTTCATTTATAATTAATTTAAATTAATTGAATCGAAAAAATTCCCATATGCAATTAATGATTTTGTTAAATGAATTTTTATCAAGTTAGCTTACTTGAAACTCCTAATTCATCAGCAACGCTTTTCCAGATTTCGCCCAGTTCCTGAGGATTTTTGGGTCCTAAGGTTTTATCCCATAGTAGTGGTTTCTGGAAAACTAGGTTAATCAAAGATTCCGTTTTAGCCCTAGACCATCTGAATGACATTGCCAGTATGTTTTCGAACTCAGACAAACTTAAAGCGGAAATGGTGATGAATATAATTCAACTGCTTACTGTGAAACAAATGAAATACTTTAAATGAAAATTGTATTTATGAAGAGTATGTTTTATACCGACTGAGATTCCTACCAAATTCTTTCTTTTGTACCGACCTCAATATTTTTCATTAAAACAATTATTAATATTTGCCATTTGGCAAGTTGCAAGAGCAAGAAAAGATAACTTATTTATAACCTCTATAAAAAACGCGTAAAGTGAAATAATTTTAATAATATGAAAGCGCGAAGCTGGTATTTTGCTACTGAGTGTAAAAATTCATCCGCAACGCGAATATTTAAATGTTCATAACACGAGTACATGAAGTTAATTGACTTCAAATGCGAAAAAGTTTATGACCCGAAACGAAGTTAAATAAATTATAAAGTAATTAATTAATGAAACTAATAAACAAACCTTACCTTTTAAACCAATCGTCAGTATCTGCACTGCTAGTGTAAGTACTCTTAGAATCGATGCTTTCGCTTCATTGGTTAAGAATCAAGTATTGTGTAGAGTTCCACTGAAAACAGTTGGAACCGCCTTAGCTTGCACGTCTTGACTGAACAGCCTCCGAATGGTGATGAAAGCTACGCAACAACTTCTCTTCTTATTTTTTCGCTGTACTACTGTAGTATCAGAAAACAAAGGACAACTGACGCCTGAAATTTCTGGAGCCAGAAATTTCTCTCAGTGATAGTACACGGAGAAATATTTCCACAGCTCTGCGCCGTGGTAACAGTAACGCACGCCGCTCATGCTGCTCTCCACGGCGCGGCCGTGTGTTAGCGCATCAAAAGACGGTGCGCGTCAAGCCGGCACTTCATGCCGTAGACCACAATGCATTTCGGGGACTGCGAATGTAAACTATATTTCTTTTTTAATCACCAGTGGATTCAGTAGCCATGTTTTGAGAGTGTCAGATGGTTTTACATCAATTGTAACTTCTTGAATTTTTTTTTCGTGGGTAGATGAAATATCTATAAATTCGACTTCTAAAAAAACATATTGTATATGTTTCAAGTTGTTAGATTTAATATATAAAATTAATATGTTTACCATTTTCATCAGAAATTTGGTCATGAATGATATCACCGATCTTCGGTTTGAGGTCCTGTCCGTTACTCACTTCATTGTCTCTCGCTTTTAAATTTTCTAAAGCACTAACACCTTAAAGTAGAAAATATACATTCGACTACAAATATAATTAAAATTTGAAACTTCTAGCAATGATAGTAAACCTACAAAGTTACCAGTTTTATGACTATTACCGACAGTCGTTTTAGACTGATCTTTCTTACAAACATCTTGATTTATAATTTTCTGATTTTGTTTGTGAAAATTAAATAATAAGCAGAATATTTCCAGACATGCTTGCATCTTGAATATATTATCTGTAATTATATTATAATAATCGAAATATTTAGCAAAAATAGCCTTTCTAACTGCTTTTTAGAATCTTCGGTCTCAAATTCGCTCTCAATTCTTCATTTCTAACAGATTTGCCTTCGAATTTTGATGGAACTGCAGCAGTAGTTGATGTACTGGAAGATTCAGGAGCAACTTGTGTACATCTGCATTGCTAGTGTAAGTACTCCTAGAATCGCTGCAAATGTATTTTGCATGTTCAAGCTTCTATGGTTTACATAGTATCTCCAAATCCAAAATTCTGTATATAAAGTAGTTTTAAAAGGTCGACAATTCTGTCAAAAATGTCATTTCTTTTTTAGAATTAGTGCTCAATTGGCTGATCATTTGGAAAAGATTAATTGTTAAAGGGATTTTTTAAAAAGAATTTTATTAAATTTCTTCTTACGATGTCACCATTCCCATCCAAGATTTTATTGGTTTCATCATTATGTACATCATCTGTCTCTTTGTCATCTGTCCCGAAAACTGCAGCATTAATCCATTGAGGTGATATAACAGTGCACGGCTTCTCACGATCAATGATTACATTGTGTAGGAGGCAAGCCGCTTTTACTATTAATTGTGCTGTTACCGGTGGGTGCTCAATAGTTTTATAAAATATTCTAAATTTTTGACACAGTTTACCAAATGCACATTCTACGGTCACTCTTGCTCGTGACAACCTTGCATTAAACAATTTTTTACGTTCTGACAATCGTTTTCCTGGATACGGCTTAATTAAATTTCTATTTGGGGGATAGGCACTATCTCCAACAAAAAAATAAGGTAAAACAGTATGACTGTTATAAAGTTCGTCATCCTCAGGAAGTTTGAGCTTCTTCATTTCTAAAGCTTTGTATAAGGTACTGTGCCGAAACGTCGTCGCATCGTGTTGAGATCCATAGCCGCCAACATCAATAACGATAAATCTATAGCGTGCATCTACAACTGCTTGCAATACTATAGAAAAAAATCTTTTGTAATTATAGTACAGCGATCCGGAGTTATCTGGCTTCTTAATTCGTATGTGACGCACGTCAATAGAACCCACACAGTGTGGCATATCCCACAAAAGATAGTACTCCTGAGCAATATCTAGAAAATTGTCTGACGTGGGCTTTGGCATATGCAACGGTTGAAGCTTACTCCATAAATCTTCACATACCTCTTGAATTATCTTACTTATAGTTGATTTGCCCACCGAAAATGAAAAGGCCAAATCACTATATGATGCGCCAGTTGCTAAACATCTGTAACAAAACGGTGAACAATAATGATTAATTTAAAAAATTTATTATAGTAATAATAATAAATCTACCTTATTGCAATAACTAATTTTTCCTCGGGTAAGATAGGTGTTGTATGGAGGTTGCACCACTTTTTGTTAAGAGAGTCCTTTATTTTTGATAAAATATATTCAAATGTATTCAATTCCATTCTCATATAGTTTTCAAATTTGTCATTGTATTTTTTTAATAGCAGGAATAAGCTGTAATATTCACTGCGGTGTCTTGTACCTTTATTGATCTAATGCACCTGGAGTTCTTTCATTTTCAAATAAGTTGGTGAAACAATGATAAATGTTGCACCTACAGCAAATGTTATGATATTCAAGATTTTACTTACAGTATGTAAATAAGAGTATTTATACACGGAAAAAAAAATTCCATTAAAAATTACTATTTTTTCTACTAATCCGGGGACATACTCAAATTATCAAAATATTTAATATATTTTTAGCAATTAATGGTATACACCTTTTCAAAAATAAATAAATATAGTTATAAAATTTGCTACATTACTTATATAAAATTTAGTACTTAATATACTACATTTTCAAAACTCTAATATTTGATAGAAGATGTAGCAATTTTTACGAGTCAGTTTACTAAAAATTGGGAGAACACGCAAGCTGTAGCATATGTAGACGAGTCGAAACATGTCCTTTGTAAATGAACGTTGCAACGTAACGGTAAGACTTCGGCTTCTCGCGCCGCGGGCCCGGGTTCGATCCTACCTCTCTGCGTTTTTTTTCAGATACAAAATATTATTTATTTCTTCTATCTAGCTTAAGTCTTCTTCTTAAAGTATATAATTCACAATTTAAAATAATAATAATAATAAAATAATAATAATTAACGTCGGTAATATAGGTCGCGAAAAAAATTTTTTAATTGTAAATTTTCACTTTAGTTTTCGAAATACTAAAATTTGGTAAACTGGATTCTAAAATTTAATACATTTCGAGTATGTCCCCGTTTTCCTAAACACTTTACTAATTTTTAGTCGATTAAGGAGTAATTTTTAGTAGAAACTTTTTTTCCGTGTATCACTGTAACCTCAAAATCACAACTTTGTTATGATTTTTTGGCGTTAGTGATAGAAATACATTAAGTGAAAATTGTATTTATTTAGAGTATGTTTAATACCGACGTGATTTTCTAGCGTACAGACTTTAATATTTAGCGTAGAAAGAAAAAATTATAATAACATGAAAGCGTAAAACTTGTATTTTGGCTGCTGGTGAGAATAAGCGCACATGTATTGGTACACGCCTGGCTTTACTTCACTGTGACGCATATACTTACATCAGTGAACAGAGTATTAGGCTTCTGTATTTCAAAACGAAGCAATGCAAAGATGCACTTCGTACAACAAATATTGCAATTACCTGGATTTTTATTCCCAGAAACGACGTCGAACAGTATCAGGCTAAATAATGTTCACACGCAGCACCGCCGTGTACACACGGTCGCGACGTCGCCTAGTGGTAATAATTTGCCTGGAACTCCGCTATCTACGACAATGGGGGGAGGGGGGCATGTCTCTCAATACACCACGTGCAACACTGGTGCTCCTCCGTGAACTGTCGACAACGAATACCTGCCAAAATTATAATAAAGCGTATTAAGTCATGACCGGATCTTGTGAAATCAAAATACACGTTATGTGATTCGCTCATGTAGTGCGTATGCGTTTTAGTCTGGAAGCCGAAACGTCTTGTAAGATAGGTCGCGCAACACGCGCTGTTCAAATCTCCACGATTAATTTTGTGGTCTCCGAACGCGGGACTTTGAATCGTAGGCCAGCTGGTTCGATTTATATACGGCCGATCCTTCTTCGGCTTCATCAGTGCGTATCCCAGGGCCACCGTCGAATCGCGCACACGTTGCATCGTCCGTCAATAAAGTAGGAGACACTCTAAAGTCTCGTCCATGGGATACGTACTGATGTGTCGAGAGGTAGGGCGCCTCGTTTCTGTCAACATACATTTGGAAGGATTCCGGAGCGATTTTGACATCGGGAATTTTTTTGGAATACCATAACATGCCCTTCAACTGATTTCCGCAATAAAATTTGTCCCGAACGAATTTGCGCGGTCGTCAGATTTTTTTTTCGTTCTTGCACCCCCTTCATCCCCTACATGGAAGGGTTCCGGAGCGATTTTGACATCGGGAATTTTTTTGGAATTCCATGACATGCCCTCCAACTAATTTCTGCAATAAAATTCGTCCCGAATCGTTTTTATTTTTAAATATAAATTTATTTCAAATTTTATTTTGATATATATCAGTTAGGGGTAGTTTTAGGGGTGGTTTGGGGGGTAGTTGCATTTTTTATACCTTATTTGTCGATATTAATCACTTTTCTACCATTTCTGATCGCTTAATTCTGATTTAAGCGAAAATTCCGATTTTGAAAATTTCGTTCAAATCGAACGATCGAAACTTCAGTCACATAAATTAATAAAGTAGTAGATAAGCTATACCGATTCTGGACCATTTCAGGTCGTGACCTGTTGGTCTAGAATCGGTATAGCTTTTTTGGGTCCCCCTCCCCTCCCCCTTCCCCCTCCCTCCCCGCTATTGCACGGGCGTCAATAACCCAAACAGGTCGTGACCTGTTGGTCTAGAATCGGTATAGGGTTTTGGGTCACCTGCACGATGACCCAATAACCCAAACAAGACCTATTGGTCCAGAATCGGTAGGCCGGTTCCGGCTCACCCGCGCGCCAACGAGTTGAGCCAGAACCGGCCTACCGATTCTAGACCAGGTCTTGCCCGTTCTAGACCAGCCGCAAAGTCAGAGCATGCCCTGGGGGAGCGAGCCGCCGGCAGCGAGCGGCCAGCGACAGCCTGCTGCGCACGGGCAACGGTAGCGGTCGGCGGCGGGCGGCCAGCGGTCGGCGGCCTGCTGCTTGTCAGCTGTTGCTCTCGGCCAGCGGTTCTTATCTACTATAACCATTAAAAACTATTATGCAACCATTTAAAACTTTTTATAACCCTTTTGCTCGGGCAAAGAATACGTGTTTGTGGAAATTTTTTCTGAATATTTTTTCCACTGCGACTGTTTTGAATCGTTTTGTATGAGTCGCTGTTGCTCGGGAGCAACGGTCGAGCTGTTGGTTTGACCCATTATGAGGGAATGAAAGTCTCTAACGACTGCAACATGCTTATATAAGACCTCGATTGCTTGCGAGCGCCATCTACTGAATAAAAAAATTTTTTAAGGGGATAGGAGCCCCACCTCGCTCCTATCCTGTGAGGTTCTACCTGTTTATCAACCCCTCCATTGCCCTTAAAAATTTTTTATTCTTCATCAATATCTTCCCATTCCATGATGTCTTCCCACTCCATGTTTGAATCGTTGAGGTAAAATTGCTTCATGCGCTTTACGTTGTACAGGGCACAAGTAGTTTTGCACGCTCCATTGTGGTTAGTACATATAGTCACTGATCTTGGATAGTCGAAAGATGGATAGTTCATTTCATTGATATCGATAACATTAAAATTAAAACGCTCTAACCACAACTTTTTTATCTCACCAATCACGAAAATTCTGTTAGCATCTTTGAATGCATCTTGAAGAATTTTTCCAATTTCAGTATAATCGTAATCACCGTCATTCCACGATAGTCCATGATAGCAAAGTTCTAACCACAAATTTTCACGTTTGTACTTGTCTGTTAGTCTTCGCCAAGGAAATGGTGGCTTGAAGAGGTGCACTACTGGCTCATCGTCATCGTTGAGAGACACGAAAGCCAACTCTTTCAGAATGAAATCATTGCCGGGCTTTTTAAAGCCCTGCATATCCACTGCGTAGTCCATGGCGTCGAATGACGAGGAGCCAGAGGCTCACTCAGCTTATATACTCCTTAAAGTTTCTGCACGTCGCCGCTTACGGGATTATATTGAACTATGCGATCGTGTAAGATTAAGCAGTAGGCTGAAGTTCCAGCCGGAAAATTTTCCTTTGCTTCAAATTCCAGACGAATGTCTACAGGGGCGCTCTTTAAGGATTCGTTTTGTTTTGAACAGTCTATCACTATTAGGGGTATGTAAGTGAGATATTGCGACTTTTTCAACATAGGTTCTGGATCTTTGCCATAGTATGAATTTTGAAAATTAGCGTACATATCGTAGAGCATGGCGAATTGATTACGATTCACATCGAGGTTAAGATTACCATACGGATATGACTGAGAATTGAGAAAGAGTTTTACATTTGTAAGATTGCAATGATCAAACTGGCTAGCATTTGCAGCTCTTCGATCTTTTCGATTAGTTTGAAAACCTAAGATGACGAAGCGTGGTTTTTCAAGTTGATTTGACGTTTTTACAGTCCATACCTGTCTCGACGTAATCGGCAGTAGTGGATACTCGTACAGTTCCCACGTGCGAAAACTCATGGCAATGGGGCGATCTTTTCCTACGAAATCGAGTAAGCGAATTTTGTTAGAGTTCGATGCAACTACGTATGGCATAAGCCATTCGATTCTAGTTATTTCAACATTAAAGTCCTCGTAACCCTCTGCATTGTCTACTCTCATAGGTCTTTGTTTAACGGCGTTTAAGTCGTTTCTCGATCTCATGAGAACCAGTTCATGCTTTGCGTTTACTACAATTTTGCGATAGTCCTCTGCGAAGCCAAAAATTAGACTCAATGGAATCGATACATTGAAGTAACCAGCATCATCGATTATCTTTTGTGTTTCTTCTACATCGATCCAGCCCGCATTTTCAATGATGAAACTCTGAGTCTGATTGAGTGATACCCAACCTTTCATAAGAGTGGTTAAACCAACATTTTTGCACTTGTCTATCTCAATAGCATTCAACTCATATCTGATTTCTTCAAATAAATGACAAATGGCATTATTCACAAGTTCTGTATTTTCAACGGGAGTATTATTAGTTTTAACCAATCGCCCGCAGATATGTAATGTACTGCGGGAAGGTAAGAGACATAAATCTTGATGTTGAATAGATATACGTATTTCATCACTGTTGTTGAATGTTGTTGTATACGGTTGGTGAGCGTGAACCTCATAGTGCGCTACGGATTCATCGAAAGTTACAGGTGTTTGTATGCTTAGAATTTCTTCCATTTCGTTGAAAGCAGCAAAAGATGATGCAAGTTATTTTCCACCAAGTACTACTTTTAATCCTAGACTTTTTAGTTTTTTTATGCTCTGACGTGTTAGCGTCTTCACAGTTCGTTGATGACTGATGCGCGTTGGGCATGTTTCTCTGCTTATATAGTTTTGTTGTAAACGATTCCCATTATGATTGTCGAATATGCAACCTTATAGTTATAACTTCTCCGCGGAAATTTACTAAATCTCCGTCTTGATCGATGATGCGTACTTGTAAATGATCTATACGCTTTACGGCAATCGGAAGGTAAATAACGTGTGAGGGAACTTCGATGATTTTATACCCTGGAGGTACTGCAGGAAAAAACTCGTGTATCGTGTGTACTTTTTTATGGTTTATATATGCTCCCGAAGTTATATTACACTCGACTCTCAAAGCGTTGATTTTGAGAATTGTAACAGGTAAGTCAGAATTATGAACAACGTTCGGTTCGAGAACACGTCTGGTGAAGCCCAGTAGACGACCGAGAGAATTTTCAGGTCGAAAATCTATAGGCTGACTGCACTTGATTGTACAGCGAAGAGTATTATTATTTGGTTTTAAATTGAAAGTAATGTCGTTGTGCGCTAATTTTTTACGAAGAAATTTGTCAATATCCTCAATTTCGTAACTTCCAACTGGAAGAAGGACAACGTTTTCACCTACGTAAAACTTATTATTGTTACTGTCTATATTGGGGATTGAGTTAAATGTTAAAAGTTCAACAAGTCCTAAAACGTAATTTTTATTTGGCGATAACTCGATTGGTGGAAAATACTGTGCTTCTAGTGTAGAAGATGTAGCTGAAAGTGTCAGAGTTAATGAACCTTCCATGACAGTTTAAATCAGAATGACTCAATGTTTCCCCCGCTTCTCCTTATATAGTCCCGCACAAGAATTTTAGACATAGATGTCCGCAATTGTATGTGTCAAAATCTTGATATCTTTCATGATTATATTTAACTTCGTCAACTCTGAGGTATAATATTAAATCTAAGGGTGGTCGGAGATCGCCAAAACTATCGAAATATATAACATTTTTGCCTCTTTTTCTATATGCAACCCAGTGTGTGCCGGGGCCGCTAGCATCATCTAGATTAACTATAGCGGATTCACTATAGTGCGGTCCAGAAGTTGGCATTGCATTTCTCATAAATACTCCTCGAAAATTAGTTATTTTTAAAAGTTTTGCATATTTTAATATGTCAGCATCGGTAAGCGCACGCTGCGGTAATTTCATGAACTTTTTTTTTTTTTTAAATGGAGACCTAACCCTACTTTGTGTGGTTTAAGATATAAGCCATTGCCCAACGATACACTTTCCATAGTTTTGTTGTATCTTTTATTTTCTTCCAACTGCTCCTTAGCAGCTTTTGCGTCATTTACGGCTTTTACTATTCCAGCAGCACCACCAGCTAGAGCGCCAGTTGCACTCAAACCTGCAAATAGAGGTATGAAAAATGGCAATACCCCTCCTGTTTTCGTGGGGACTGGTAAAATACGTGGAATTTTAATATTCTTTTTGCCTCCAGCTTCTTTAACAGCGCTCCGTGCTTTTTTCAAAGCTGATCGTATGCCTGTTAGAGCGCAGTTACTTGACGGTGATTTAAAGGCACCAGCTTTGATAATTTTTTTCAAGGGAACTTGGCTTCTCTTTTTTAAGCCCATTCCTAATTTTTTAGCGTTCTTTCGCTTTTTACTTTTCTTCTTCAAACCCATTCCAAATTTAGATTTTAATTTCATAGTATTAGTTATAGCGTATGCAGCCGCTTTTTCGCCAAAATTAGCGTCTTTTGATTTAACGCGATTCCAAGCTTTTTCAGCTAAAATTTTATCTGCGACGTTTCTCGCTTGAACGTTTTCACGATTTTTAGAATAAGCTATATCGTGCTCTTTACAAGCAGCGTCAAGAGGATTAATTCCAAGATCTCCTCGAGCTAAATGTTTTGTCAACTTTGTTCCTGGACCGCAGTACTGATAACCAGGTATGTGAAGCTCAAATGGAAGTTTATTAATAATTTTATTAACTAATCCGCGTCCGCGTTTGTGAATGATCATCACTCTTCAAAGATCAACGGGCAACTAATGGTGAAAGCTATATAAGACCGCTATTTATACTCATAGCAATCAGTTGTGATTTGATTTTCATAAAGTAAAGATCATGAACTTCAAAGAGCAGTCGGTCAAGCTACCAATAGAAAATTTTGATGTACTTGTAGAGCATGATAAACGAGAAAAACGGCACGGTGATCTACTTCCTGATAGTATACGAGCCGTCTTCTGCGGCCCGTCAAACTGCGGAAAAACAAATAGTTTACTTGCTCTCATAACACACCCTAATGGCGTTAGATTTGAAAACGTATACGTCTACTCAAAGTCTCTCAATCAACCAAAATATAAATTTTTAAATGAAATCTTAGAACCTATAGAAGGTGTACAATATTTTCCATTCAGCGAGCATGATGCAGTTGTCGATCCTGACCACGCGCTTCCGAATTCTATCATGATATTTGATGATATTGCTTGCGAAAAACAGGATAATGTTAGAGCCTTCTTTTGCATGGGCAGACATAAAAAGGTTGATTGTTTTTATCTATGTCAAACTTATGCTCATGTCCCCAAACATCTTGTCAGAGATAATGTGAACTTACTTGCTATTTTTCGACAAGATGAAGTAAATCTTAAGCATATCTATGACGATCACGTTAATACCGATATGACTTATATACATTTTAAAGAATTGTGCTCCAAGTGTTGGAGAGATGATAAGCACGGTTTTCTAGTCATCGATAAAGATCGAGGAATAAATGACGGCAGATTTCGTAAGGGCTTTGATAATTTTGCTATAAATATAGCATGCATATAGGTAACAATCAGCAGTTTCAGACTGAACGTTGAAACGACAACATGGCTGACTTTCAACGAGAAAAAAACGTGCTTCATCAACTTGTTAAGGCACGAGATGCGATTAAACGCAAATATAGAATATTAAAATTTGGAAAAGACAAGACAGAAAAGATTTTAAGTGAAACTTTTAAACCAATAGTAGATCCGCTTCAAAAACTTGTAGCTCAGAAAAATATTGAACAAAGTAGTGTTAAACATAATACAGTCGAACAAAGTTTGGAGAATGACAAAAAGAACGAAAGTTCTGACAGTGAGTACAATGATACTCTACAGAACGTCCATGACACATCTTTCGAAACAGCAGGTAGCGATAACGATACTGATGACTCTGATTTGTACGTCAAGGCCCTCAAGCTTAATCAGCCTCAGTATCTTGACAAAATTTATGGAGTACGAAATGAAAACGGCAAATTTTTTATTGGTAATTTACCGATTAGTTTTCATAATAATAAAATTAAAATTAACGGAGTAGCATATCCGAAAACTACAGGATTACTCGAGTTACTCATAGCGAAACAACCAAATAAAAATAATATAAGTTCAGATGATTTAAAAAATTATCGCAAAATTTTAAAACTATCGTCTGCTCATAAAACGCGATATGACAAGAACGAAAAGATTCGTTTTCATAATAGTAATAAATTTAATAATTTTATTGCTCCAATGTTCAAAATTACCTCGAAAACCGGAGAATCGATTAAAGGTGGTTCATTACCTCGTTATAAAATTGCGAAAAAACGTACTGCTTTAGACTATGTGTACTGGGACGATCCAAACGAGCTCGTTGACCGGCTTCACTTGCTAGTGGCTGAAAGGTCTGCCGGAAATCCAAGTCATGTAAACGAGATACACTCTATAATCGAAGAACTTCGCGAAGCAGGCTATATATATTAAGTGCACACGAATAAACGAATCATTCTCAAAATGAGCGTCGACGTGTTTGGACGTAATCTTGGAAAAACCGAAGGCAGTCGAGGGCCACCTGGCGTTGGCTTTAAAGTCACGTCTGACGGTCACTACGACATGGAAAATAAAAAATTATGCAATATTGCCGAACCTCAACAGCCGAGCGATGCTGTAAACTTAGAGTCTCTACGAAATATTATTCAAATAGAAATTCGAGGAATTATTGATATAACTACAAGACTTAGAACTAGGCTAGATGATTTGAATATAATAGTTGATAATCATAGAGATGAACTTGATGCCCAGAAATCTCAAATAAAAGCTGACGTTTTGACTATAAAAGAGAGTTTGGCACAGGTATTCAATCAGTAATTCCAAAAACATGGAACACGAAAGACTAGTTGAAGAACTACATAAACCTGCAAGGCGTAACTATACACGTCGACACTTTGACGTACGTGGTTTGGATGAAACTTGGCAAGCAGATCTTGTCGAAATGATTCCTTACGCTCGAGATAATAAGAGCTATAGATACTTGCTCACTATAATAGATATTTTCTCCAAATATGCATGGGCTGTTCCTGTAAAGAGAAAAACAGGTAAAGATGTCTCAGAAGCTATGAAATCCGTGCTTATTAAAGGCAGAGTCCCGAAAAATCTCCATACCGACAGAGGCAAAGAATTTTATAACACAGATTTTCAAAAACTTATGAAAACACACAAAATAAAGTTATACTCAACCTATAGCAATCTAAAAGCAGCGATATGTGAACGCTTCAATCGCACGCTAAAAAGTGCTATGTGGAAAAAATTCAGTTTGAGAGGCAACTACAAGTGGCTAGATATTTTATCAGATTTACTTACCATATACAATAATCGTAAACATCGTACTATCGGTGTAAAACCTAAAGATGTAACATCCAGTAACGAAGCAGACATACTGCGGAAATTTACTCGTAAAATAGCTAAGAAGATTAAGCCAAAATTTAAAATTGGTGACAAAGTTCGCGTGAGCAAGGCTAAAGCAGTATTTGATAAAGGATATACTCCCAATTGGTCTACAGAGATATTTACAATTGTACGTGTAGCAGCTACAAATCCTCCGACTTACCATCTGAAGGACTATCAAGATCAGCCCGTCTCAGGTGGCTTCTACGAGCAAGAACTACTCAAAGCCAAGTATCCAGATATTTATCTTGTTGAAAAAGTAATTAAGAAAAAAGGAAGTAAAATTTTTGTAAAATGGCTTGGCTTTGATAATTCACATAATAGTTGGATTGAGAAAAAAGATATGTAAACATATAGAATTGATAAATAAAAACAAATTTTTTTCAAGTTAAACAAAGAGTTGTTTATTAATAAATTAAAAAAATATGTACATTTGAACATTATATTTTCGTAATACTTAACTATATTTTTTCACGATACTTTAAAATTACAATACTTAATTATATATTTTCGCAATACTTAACTATTTTACAATATATATTTTTTCATAAATACTTAAACATTTCGCAATACTTAAAGGTTAACTATATATATTCACATTACTTAAAAATTATTTGCCGCTAAATTCTACACTCGAACCACCGTGATATTTTATAAATAGTTCGCACTTATTCGCGGCGTCCTGGAGTTTCAAGTAGAACTCTTCATCTTGTTGAAGAGCCTCCGATACTCTCTTTGGCATAAACACGTCGAACTCACTCTCCAGTTCAGCCACAACTTTTTTTCCATACTTGGTAGTCACATCCTTCAGACTTGTCACCATGTACAGCTGGCCCTTGGTCAGATCGACCAGTCTTTTTATGGGAAGGAATCCTCCACGCGCAATAGCGTTTAATTTTGAAAAATCCATCTGTAACAGAAAGTTTTGTAAATAATTAGTTTTTTTTAATAGAAGAAAAAAAATTACTTTAAGAAAATACAAACCTTAGATTTCTCTCCTTTTCTTAATAATACTTTCAGTATTTTCCTCACAAGGTCTTTTTAAGACGAGGAGCGAAGCTGCAGGAAGCGGCTGCGAGACAGCAAGAAACGGCCGTGAGACAGCGAGAAGCGGCTGCGCAACTGAAGTAATCTGCTGCCAGACTGCAGGAGGCGAGGATGAGATCTTCTGGTACTGCTGCTGCTGAAGAGAGTCGACTGTTCGAATGAGCTCCTGCTCCAGCACCGCCTCATTATATAGGAGCTCTTCTGCGGCGTTCGGCGGCTCGTGTTCCCCCTCTCCAGCAGCTTCATTCTCATTGGCCCGCTCTTCCTCCACCACTCCTCCCCTATAGTGGCCCCAGGGCAGTGTATCGGTGGTCCCGGCTGCAGGCAGCGTTTGTCGTCATGTGCACTGAGAGCAATTTTCCTCTCTTTCTCAGTGTTGATGTTGTGACGACGAGACCTGATGTTTCTTTGCTCCCGAGTGACGATGACGTTCTCACGGAGACACTTCATGTAGTCGTCAGGGGTGATGGTCAGTTTGACTACAGAAGTTTTCACTCCTTTGGCCTTCTTGATGGGCTTTTGATTCTGTACTTTCACGCTGTACATTTTACTCCGCAGCCCGATGAATTCCAGCATGATCTCGCCGTTGCACTCGTCCTTCATTAAGCCGACGATTTTCTTATTGGCACGAGGCATGTTGAACGGATTGGTTACAGGATAGTCTGATGTGTCGAACTCGTGAATGTCTCGTCGCATCACGTCGTACACGTTAACACCTGTAACCTCATATATCAGACTATCCGTATCGGTGTATAGCAGCTTGCCTCTGTCTCCTACACGATCTCGCATATAGTCGTAGTGGAACCTGTACACGAGTGTTTTTGAAAGGTCCAAAACTGACAATCCAATGTAGATGGGCTTTCTTATGCAGATCTCCGTTCGCAACAGCTGCACAGCGACGAGATTTTCGTCAAAAATGTCAGAGCTGTGAAAATTGGGCCGTGCGATGAGTGCCTCAGCTCCATAGCGGCCTTTCCATTTGTTGACTAGCTTCACGTCAACGCGTTTCCTCTCGTTTTCCATCGTTTTGCCGTACACAGCGTTGTTAAAAAGTTTGAACAGCATTTTTTCAAACTCGTTCTTGGCTTCCTTCCTTTTTGCGCTGTTCAAATCGATGTACTTTTTAAGCCAAGGACTTTGTTGGAATTGTATGGCACGATGGACTTTGACGAGAACTAAGCCATATTTCAAACCCTGTTTAAGTGCTCGATAGTGTAGTACGTAACGAGTTTTATCGTGAAGCGTCGTCATAAGTTTATGCTGTTTCGAGCCAGGAGGCGCCATGTGTTCGGCGCAGAATGGCAGATCTTTATGCGAATCATGCAGTGACTCGGGATACTTCAGGTCCACTTCAATAAAGTATCCAAAGTCGCAGTCATCGGGGATGTCGAAGAAATTTGGTTCGTTGACATTCTGCACCCACTTGAAGCCACCATAGGGTAAGGGCTCAGTCATTGCCCAACCGTACAAATTGTTCACATCGAAATACATCAAATATTTCTCGTCCTCGTTAGCGTTGTAACCATCCTTCATGTACGGGTTGTTCGTTTTTGCATAACGATTACAACATTGACTGGTTCCACCCCGTATGCCGCGCTCGATAAACAGCAACATGTCTACATCGGTGAGAAGCTCAAGTTTGATCTGTGAAATATAAAATTTGTTTTTTTTAATTGTGAATTTTAGTTAAATTTAAAGTTAATCATACCTGAGTATTTTTGAGCATGGCATCCCAAGTCAATCCGGGTGTCGTGTAATAGTGGGCCGGATCCAACTCATAAGCCTCAAGACAATTACTTCTAAAGTTCTCAAAAACTTCAGCCAATAGGATAACGTCTGTCTTGAGATATAAGTCAGAGTACTGCCCAAGATCTTGTATGCTGAAACTCTCCCAAACGTTCTGTGCATGCTCATAATCCTCATCGCTGATATGAGCGTTATATAAGCTGCTGAAGAAGTCATCTTTCGAAGGGAGATTTGGCTCGTTTAGCTTTTCAAACGATGAAACGTAGTCGTATGGGAAAACTCCTTTTTTTTTCAAAAGTGAAATTTGTTCATCGCATAGACCATCTTCTTTGAACATACGCTCCAAAGTATTCAGTTTCTCCAAATATGATGCCAACTTGTCGAGTGATGAAGCCATGAACTTGAACGAGTCGATGAATCGCAGGTTTATGTCTGTACCTTCCACAAACTTTGTAAAAGATATGTATTTCTCTTTTATTTGTGGAAGTAGCGAAACTCGTCCTGGAAAGCACGTTGCAATTTCTCTAATAAAGAGATGAGAATCGTATCCGCTCAAGTTGTGAAAAACTATGGGGATCGTTCTCGAGTCTTGGAAGCCAAGGTTACATTTGTTATGTGCTGGCCCACGGTATCTGTAATAATTATAATTTTTAGTTGAGAGAGAGAGAGAGAGAGAGAGAGAGAAAGACTAAGAAAAAAAAATTACTCACTTTCCCGTAAAATGACAATGATCGTGTACTCGCTTGTCATCCTTAGTAAATGGCTTCTCGCAAATGTGGCATAGCCGTGCTCCGTCAAACATAATTTTTTCAAGCGATGTTAGATTATTCATCGGCTTTGGATGTTTGTATGAGTCATCCAACTTTGCAGCCAGTGAGTGGAGACTCTGTACAAACCATTTAGCTGGAGATTCGGCTTGTTCGTCCTCTTGTCTATAACTTTTATATTCCGAGAGAGAATCATCGTAACTACACTTAATAAAGTAGCCCACATTGAATGGCACGTGATGCTGGTAAGCTCGTTCATCATCAATCACAGGTTTCAATATACACTCAAAGTCAGCGTATATTACGAACGGCACACGATTTTTAAAACCAAAGTTTGTAAACTCTAAAGTATTGTTTTTCACAGATGGAAGAGTAATTTTACACTGATTCATTGTTTCACAGTCAATCACATGTTTCATCAAGTTTTCTTCCGTTCGAAAATAATGCAGACATCGATCACAGATGAAAGTTTTATGACCGTAAGATGATAGCTGTTTACTACATAATCGTGATAAATTTTTTATCCATACGTAGTGGAATTTAAATTCAATATCATCGAGAGACGAGCCATCTTCATCCTCGTCAACATAATTATTTTCAATTAGAAGTACATTGACGTGCTTTTCTTTTTTGTCTGATGTTAAGTGTCGCGGTAAGACGTCAAACACTTTTCCTTTTTTCTTCAAATAATACACATTCACTGAAACGTCATTTTGTTTCTCAAACTTACTAACTTTTCGAGGATCAACGGGAAAATCGATTCCCTTAAAGTTGAGATCGTTTTTATGTGATACATAATTCGTCACTCGATTGGCATGTGTCTTAGCAGGGTGTAGTGCCGATAGAATGGCCCATTTAAAACATTCATCATCTTGATTTTCTACATTTATACAGGCCTTCTTGTTCTTGATGAATGACGGCAAATCAATGTACGAGCTTCCTCTCATCGGATTAAATTTGTAAATATTAACAACTAAATTTAAGATTGATTTGAGCGTCCAGCCCGATTCGCGCTCTTGAAACTCCTCCATATCCGTGTCGATGGGATTGTGCACGTTCATCACAAACCACTCGTTCAAGTCCGTAGTCGAATATATCGGAGCTGTTTTAGTGTTGAAATATTTTATTTCGATTGTCTCTTCACCATTTTTAACTATCGCGTACTCGGCTGCTAACACTGTATTCACTTTCAAAGGTTCTTTAAGAATTTCACGCACTTTTTCAATAAATTCTTGCTTAGCGTCTTTTATAAACTTTAATAAATCAAGATGTCTCCGGTTTGTAATGACACCCGTCTTTATTCTGTTCTCGAAAGCTGAGTCGACATCATCCCAGCTTACCGAGGGGCCATTTTCACTCGCTTGTAGTCCAGCACCCACTTGATGTTCACTCAACAAGCGTAGAACACTTTTTAGGAGCGCGATCGCAGCTTGCAGTTTTTGCCTATCGGCCACTGTTAAGTCCGTCACCTCGGGCCTGCGCTGAGCCAATTTTTCAGCTTCCACTAGAGCTCTGCGGCCAAGCGCAATCCAATTATTCACATCATCTTGGTCAGCCGCACCACTTAAAGCAAGCCGATACGATTTACATAGCACAAGAGCTGTATTTTTAAAATATTGAGGCATCTTGAGCCACTGACCGCGCGAGGCAGTCGAATGACTTTCTGCTGCACGCACACCCCCTTTTATCTAAAAAATTCGCGAAAAGAGATCGATTCTGATTGGTTGTTGGTGTCATGGTGGGGGTAAAAATAACGCGATTGGTTAAACAAAATAGGAATGATGAGTATAAAATACCAACAAGACGCTAAAAAATCTCATTCGCTCCTTGGCTCTCGATCGAGAACAGTCACCGCAGTAAGATGAAGTATATTGTTGATGTGCAAGGTTTCAAAATTACCTTGAATGAATTCGTCTTCAAGGAAGTAGCCATTGTCCCTCTCGAGGAAGATCCTACGCCATCGGTTTTTCTATTTAAACCGCCATATGCATGGGACAAATTGTTGGAGAAAAATAAGACAGAAAATCGCTGGCTTGAACAAAATTTACACGGAATTATGTGGAGAGCAGGCAATATCCCATACGATGAACTAAAAAACACTCTAAATGGTGTACTCTTCGGAGCAGAGATTTACGTAAAGGGTCTGGAGAAAAGTAAATGGTTGAAGAGATTTTTCCCCGACAAGTAAGCTATTTTTGTTATAAAATTATTTTCATAAAAAAAGTTTTCTCATAATATTTTCTTAATTTTCAGATTAGTTAATAATATCGAGGAGATGGGATGTCCATCATTGAAAAGTCTACCTGCAGAATCAGTCTCATGTACCAACCATACTGCCTGTAACTTTCCAGTATGCGCACTTCGAAACGCGCTGGTTATAAAAAGATGGATGCTCGAGCAGCAGCATGTCAAAAACATGAAAGAAATGACAGAATCCTTTCATTTCATGTACATTTGAATTTTATTATAAGTTAATAAATGTATATTTTTTAAAAATTTGAGTTCATCTTCTTTATATATATATATATATATATATATATATATATATATATATATATATATATATAAAATAATAATAATAATAATAATATTCAATGAATGTTTGTTCATATGTTAGGAAATATTTGTGGCCCTGAGAAGGGCCGATTGATTTAGTCCTGAAAAGGACTGTTTAAATTGTAAAATTAAGTCGCCTACGAGCCCTTGGAGATGGTTTATCGCTGCTGTCATCGTCTCGAGGTCGTTTCACTGGCATCTTCAGCGGAGACAACGCCCCCGAGGAGTCGATTACTTCGTGCTTCTCCATGAACCCCGGAGAAAAGCACGAAGGCACGGGCGAGAGCGATGACGGCGGCGACAGCGGTGGCAACACGAGCAGCGGGTATTGCGGCGATTGACGGGCAAACACTTCCGACGACTCTGGTATCCGTTGTGGTGTGAACCACGATGATGATGGTTGTGGAGATGTAATTGGTGAGGACGTAGCCAACGGTGGCGATACCACCGCTGACAGCACACCGTCGCTATCCATCATCAAGTCGGAAGTCCAACTAAAATCGTCGTCAGCCCACTGCATCTCGTTGAGGTTGCTACTTAGCATTGATGAGTTTCCGCTCTCCATGTTTCGATGTGAATGAGACAAGAGAGTCAAACGCATCTGCTTTTATAATCAAAGCGCGGACCGAGACGCCACCGCTGCAATGGTGGGGGGTTAAAGAATGCGAAAATCATTCTTTATTTATGAAACGTATAAATAAGAAATTCAACGCGTATATTCTTTATTCTCGTTTTGACTTTGGAGTTATGAACATGATTAAATTTTGAATACAATTTTATTTTTTTATATAATTTTTTATGTAATTTTTTATTTAGTTACTTTAGTATACATATACTAAAAAAATCAATTTTAAAAATTCAAACAATTGATTTTAACGCGTTCTGTATGTAGACTAATCAAATAGCTACAGTCAACTAACGAATTATTTATTTTTCTGTTTTAAAATTATCATATTAATATCAATTAATTTTTATTTTAAATTATACCAAATGCAATGGAATGTTTAAAAAAATTTGTTCAGTATAATATTACGTTCATTATGAAAGAGCATGAATGTTAAAAAAATATTTAGAAAATTATTAAAAAATAATGATAGAATCATTTTAAAAATTTCTCATTTTACTATTTAGACATATATATATATATAGAGAGAGAGAAAAAGAGTTTCAAGATTATATTTTTTTTTAATAAATTGTTTGTTGCTATGTTATATATATTTTATAGCTCTGAAAAGAGCTGATTACAATACAAAAATAAATATATTTTTAGCTCTGAAAAGAACTGATTACAATATATAAATAAATAAATAATTTGCATTTTCGTTCCAAATATATAGGGCCCTGAAAAGGGCCGATTGTGTGTGTGTGTCTGAGTATATATGTATATATGCGTGTGTATGTGTGTGTGTGTTTGGCCTTGAAAAAGGCCGATTAGGTGGAGTTTTGTGTCTTCATCATCTTGGGAGGAGGAGGTGATGGTGATCGCTCTCGAGATCGTTTGAGAGGTCGATAGGTGACCTCGCAAACGA
Organism: Torymus aiolomorphi; assembly: GCA_036365515.1. Classification (NCBI taxonomy): domain Eukaryota; kingdom Metazoa; phylum Arthropoda; class Insecta; order Hymenoptera; family Torymidae; genus Torymus; species Torymus aiolomorphi. Next base: position 154,153,504 of record CM070874.1, on the reverse strand, counting down.
TCTGGACGTCATCCTCTTCATCGTCGTCGGTAACGATTATGAGTTCTGGCGTCGACTCATCCTCCACTAAAACCTCCATCACCGATGCGTCCGCTGCTGCTGCTTCCATCGCCGATGCTCGGCCTTCCCACTGAACATAGTCAGTGGGCACCGCGTGGTACATGCCATTTCCCTCGTACATCATGAGTGGTGGCGGTGATGAAAGAGGTGACGGTGGTTGGATTGGCGATGATGCCGTCAATCCCATCAACCACTCGTTGAAGTCCTCGACTGGACCCAGCACCGGCAGCTCGTCCAAGTCAAAGGCTTCGCAGCCCTCCAAAGCTGCTAGGCCATCGATGATGACTTGTTGTAAACCGTCGTCGTCCAGAAGGTCTTGAACAAAATCTGCGGCTGTTGATTCGTCCATTGCGCGGACTAAATTTCCTTCTTCCTGACTGGAGTTCATTGCTCGAACTGATACCGAACGGGGAAAAGCGCGCTACTTTTATTCCCTTCCGCGGAGCTGCTCCGCGCCAATCAGCGGCCGCGAGCGCTTCTAGTCGCGCGACGTAGAGCGCGCCGGCAATCCTCAACTTTACGGCGCTTAAGACGAAAAAGTCGTCTAATGCCCTGTACTAGTATCAGCGACCGCTCTCGAGTGCCGCGGAGAGGGGGGGCACGCGCGAAGGCGAAAAAGTCAGTTCGCGCTCGGCTGCCGCGCGAGCAGAAGCTCTCATACACGCGAGACGTATATGTGCTGCGTGCTGGGGGGGGGGGGGGGGCGAGGGCGCATACGAGCGAAAATTGATTTCGCGCCCGGCCCCCGGCTGAGCAGGAGCTCCCATACGCGACGCTGTAGTAGCGCTGCGATAGTCGTGTGACCAGTGACAGCTCTCTCTCGCCGGCTGCAGAGGACAAGGAGAAGGAGGAGGCGCAGCAACGACGACGACGACGAGGTGCAACCGGCGACCGCGAGGCGCAGCAACGACAACGAGGTGCGGAGTCGTGCCGAGAGCAAGAGCTCTCTCTCTCGACGGCTGGAGAGGACGACGAGGAGGAGGAGGCGCAGCAACGACGACGACGACGAAGTGCAACCGACGACCGCGAGGCGCAGCAACGACGACGAGGTACGGAGACGTGCCGAGATCAAGACCTCTCTCTCGGTGGCTGCAGAGGATGATGAAGAAGAGAAGGCGCAGCAACGGTGAGTAGTTTCATCTCTCTCTTTTGCACATCTTTTTCGCGTCTCTCTCTCTCTCTCTCTCTCTCTCTCTCTCTCTCTCTCTCTCTCTCTCTCTCTCTCTCTCTCTGTACATATTTTTCGCGGGTGAACGTTTCTTCGACGTGGGGGCTACGTTCTCTCTCTCTCTTTGCACATCTTTTTCGCGTGTGGCCGTTTCTTCAACGTCGGGTGACGCGTCCCTCTCTTTCTCTTTCTCCGCACATCTTTTTCGCGGGTGAACGTTTCTTCGACGTCGGGGCTACGTTCTCTCTCTCTCTCTCTCTCTCTCTCTCTCTCTCTCTCTCTCTCTCTCTCTCTCTCTCCGCACATCTTTTTTCGCGTGTGAACGTTTCTTCGACGTCGGGGCTACGTTCTCGCGCGGGTAAACGTTTCTTCGACGTCGGGGTTATGTTCTCGCGCTTGTGAACGTGTCTTCGACGTCGAGGTTAAAGTTTCGCTCACGCGCTTCCTCGTCGATGACGATGTCGCGGTTAGTTTCTCGCGCGTGTGCTTCCTCATTTCTTTCCCTCTCTCACGTGTAGACGTTATTTCATGCTTTTGTGTGTTTTTTCAGTTTCGCGCGTGTGAACGTTTCCTCGACGTCGAGGTTAAAGTTTCGCTCGCGCGCTTCCTCGTCGATGACGATGTCGCGGTTAGTTTCTCGCGCGCGTGTGCTTCCTCATTTCTTTCCCTCTCTCACGTGTAGACGTTATTTCATGCTTTTGTGTGTTTTTTCAGATGTAAGAAGGCCAGCCTTTCATTAACCTAGGGACGCCCGGCCAAGCTATCTTTCTTTAGTTAAGTATTACTTTATTTATATATTTGTAATAAACTGCTCTTTTCAGAGCAATTGGAACAAACGTTTATATTATATTTTTATATTTATATACATATGTTTGTAATAAACTGCTCTTTTCAGAGTAATTAGAACAAACGTTCATATTATATTTATATTGATATATTTATATTTATATTTTATATATATATATATTTGTAATAAACTGCTCTTTTCAGAGCAATTGGAACAAACGTTCATATTATATTTGTATATTTGAATTAAAACTGCTCTTTTCAGAGCATTTAAACTACTTGTAGGGCACAGTTTCTTTCTCTCTCTCTCCATCTCGCTCTGTACTGATAAATTTTTAATTTTCAGACAACGTGGAAGCCATCGCCGCTGGACTACTGCGATGATGACGCACTGCGTGACGAGAATGCCAGGCACTGGACTTTGAAAGGTTAGTATTCTTTCGTGCGTTTTTTTATATATAATAATATGGGTTGGGATTTTTGCGTGTCCACGTCACAGTGACGTGTGCGCACGCATAAATCATAATAAATATTAATTTTTTTATGTTTTCAGTTGGCAGTTCGACGCGCGCACGTAGATTAAAATAAATATTAATTTTTGAAATTTTTCAGAGAACAACGAGGAAGCCCTCGCCGATGGAGAGCACTTCGACCTCGTCATGTGCCCAGCAGCTCGTCGCATGCGTGTCCAATTTGGGTAAGTATGAAAATTTTAGCATGCAAGCTGACAAGCAGCAGGCCGCCCACCGTCGACCGCTAGCCGCCCGCCGCTGGCTGCTCCCGCTGCCCGTTGGCCGCAAGCTGCCGCGCCGCTCGCCGATGGCCGTTCGCTGCCATCGGTACCTTCCCCAACCCTACAGCGACGGCTGGCCTAGAACCGGGCAAGACCTGACATGATTTAGAATCGGTAGGCCGGTTCTGGCTCAACTCGTTGGCGCGCGGGTGAGCCGGAACCGGCCTACCGATTCTGGACCAATAGGTCTTGTTTGGGTTATTGGGTCATCGTGCAGGTGACCCAAAACCCTATACCGATTCTAGACCAACAGGTCACGACCTGTTTGGGTTATTGACGCCCGTGCAATAGCGGGGGAGGGGAGGGGGGAACGGGGGAGGGGAGGGGGACCCAAAAAAGCTATACCGATTCTAGACCAACAGGTCACGACCTGAAATGGTCCAGAATCGGTATAGCTTATCTACTTAAAGTTGTCAAAAAATAACCCAATACGTCTCTTTGTCATTCCATCAAAACATTGACACTTATAGTTACTTAAAAACATTATTATAAAAATAATTTTAATTTTATTTAAAAATAGAAGCTGACTGTTTAGCCATAAACAAATTATCATTTAATGTTGATAAAACAATAAACAATGTACATGCTAATTTTTTTATGTGGGTTGTTTAACCAAAAAATAATAAAAAAAAACGTTTTGTAAAAACGTCCAGGAAGCGATTTATTCGAACGAAATTGGGTAGGCTTGATCCGAAACTTTCAAATGATTTGAAAAAAATGTTAAGAGCACAAAACCCTACTGTAAAAATACCTAACATTAAATAAACAAAAAGCCCAAAATTATGAAAAAGTTTTCAAAAATGTCCATGAAACATGTTAATTAATCGGAGCTCGATAGGTTTCACCTGAAGTTCTCAGAGTATAAGTTTAAAAACGAATTTCAAAGGCACGCAGCTGTTTTGCAAAATCATATAATATTAAGGTGGTCTTATACCCATAAATTTCAAAAAAATCGAATTTTTTTTTTATTTACTCTTTTTATAGAAAATTTCCTCTAGAATACGATGCCGAAAACCGCATCTCGATATTCGATTTCGTTTAAAAGATACAGCTAAAATAGTGAACTTACTTTTTTGTATATTTGCAATTTTATTCTACGAAACAAAAAATATTTTGAAATGTTAAATTATTAATTTACGAAGATAAATTTTTTAAATAATTTTTTAAATAATTTTTTAATAAAATAATTTGAAATAAAAGGAAAGCGTTTTTGTTGCAAAATTAAACAGAGAAAATGGATTTAATAATGGAATCTTTATGTTTTCCGTATACATATATAATTTATACATATACAGAAATTGCAAATGGAATTTACGGAGTCAAATCGCGCGCCTAAGCGGTGTAGTACCTATACGTCGCCGCGCTCTGCGCATGCGGGGCGCGAGCGATGCGAGCTAGGCCTTGCATCAGCTGTTGTCTGCTCAGTGCGCGCACATGTTTTCTTTCTCAGTCCCGGCTTTTTAGCCCAAACAAATTGTTCATTAGTATAAACAATAAGTGAAGTATTAATACAGAATTCGATGTGTTCTTCACCCAAAGTCTCAATCAGCTGAATATTAGATAAGTATAATTAAACTGAAGAAAATATTGTATGAAAGGAATAGAGATACTTTGTGATATGTTTTCTTTTCCAGATTCAGACCCAGAGTACTAAAATTTCAATTAGATGGTGTCCAGACATTTATGAAGGAGGCTTATTATAAAATGCATCATCTGACTCGCTAACAGCTATTATAGTTTCTTGCTGCAATATAAGTTGAATAGTAAGTCTGTGTGTGTATTACTGTATTCTGAGACAACCGTTCTTTTCTAAATAAAGCATGCTTTATTTTTTCTTGTGATTATCAAAATGTTTCTTCATATATCTCTTGTACTGTATTAGTTTAATTCCTTCTTCTTTATATAATATGCCATTATGATATTAGAATAGGTTTCATAATCACTAATTCCATTATATTTATATTTCTTGTGATTTTTTAAGTATTTTAGCTGTATCGGCATTTTATATTCTATCAACTAATTTAATATAATTTCTTTTATAGATAAGATTTGTATGCTGATCTAGTTTTCACATTTTTTGGTTGCTGGATTAAAGCAGATATCAATTAACCACTGCCTGCACCGTATTTTGACAGCTCACATTGAGGTTAAGTATTTAGTAATAAAGGACAGACAATATGACATATTTTCATTTATTATTGTTAATTTTTACTGATAAGTAATGTCTATTTTATGTGTTTCAGATAAGAGAAAAGGAGTATAGCATAATACAGCATTCATTTATGGACAAGGAGGAACTTTAATCTTAAATGCTGTTTTCTCAAAATACAATATTTTGATGTTTGGCGACAGTTTTCTCCAAGACCGCTTGATCAATTTAGATGGGACAAAGTGGAAATTATTTGTCATACATCCAGCTTCAGCATGAAGCTCTAGAATTGAAAAATGTTTTGATTAAGTATTTTTTTGAAGCTGAAAACTAAAAAAATTCATAAAATTGACTTAAAAAAGATGATTTTGAGCTAGACGCGAGAACTATCGTCGGGGTCAAGTCAGTCGGCACGTATGCGTCTACCTATGTGGCGGTCGCTTCCCGCCAGCCGAGTTGGAAGCGACCACCGCATGCAAACGACGTAAACTGCAACTGCAAGTTTTTTATCTTGCTCGTTGCAAGTGTGTGCATCTGAGGTTTAATCCCTCTCTGTACTACTACTGATATAAACAAGTTTTCTATAGTCTTTTAAGAAAGATTAAACATGCGCGCGTTACTCGAAAGCCCAATCAGAACGCGGTTCTACTGAGTCGGCGCGCTCCGCTTGTCTCCGGTCCCGCATCAGTTATCAGCCCACTCATTCGGAGCTCGGAGTCCCGATACTGCTCGTTAACTGATGGCAACGAATATAAACGCTCTATAACAATCTATATAAGGTTTATCGTATATTGTTTATGTGCTCCCATAACGCCTATGTGGCAGCTCTCTCTCTCTCTCTCTCTCTCTCTCTCTCTCTCTCTCTCTCTCTCTCTCTCTCTCTCTCTCTCTCTCTCTCTCTCTCTCTCTCTCTCTCTATCTCTCTCTCTCTCTATCTATCTATCTATCTATCTATCTATCAGCCGTCCATCAGTGTACATTTTTTCTCTCTTTGCTGGTTGCTACTCTCGCGCCGACCGCTGTCACCTATAGTTTGCCTCGTAAGTACATCGAAGCAAAATGGCTTTCCCAAACAAATCAGCTGTTTGGGGAAGTTCCAAGATGTTGATTTTTTCTCAATTTTTTTGTAGCTTACTTTTATCGTCAAGAAAGTATTCCAGCAATAAAAAATTAAGCAATGTCTAATAGACACAATTTTTTTCGAATTTTCCCCCTCAAAATCAGCTGTTTTGGGAAGTTCGGATTTATTGATTTCGTTCTTAATTTTTTATAGTTTACTTTTATCGTCAAATATATTAAAAAAATTAGTTTTACTTGATAATTATGTTAAATTTATGAAATATAAACAATCTTTCGGATAAATATCTTAAAATCCAACGTTGCAGACTTCAAGCTCATTCAATTTTTGTATTAATCTTCTGTGTGAATTATTTTACATTTAAAAGTTTAAGATTTAAATATTTATAAAAAAAGTAATTTTATTAAAAAAGTATAATATTGTATTATAATTCATAATTTTATCTGATTAAGTTAAAAAAAATAAGTATTTTAAAATTATGTTAATCTAATATATTTCTTAAATTACACTTTAACTTGTCTTAGGCAATTAGGCTAAGATATTTTTTTATAAACAAAAATACTGTTTGAAAATAATCGGAGATATAATTAAATTCACCAGAAGAAAAAAATTAAAATTAAAATAGAGTCTGAGGAAGCTCAATTTTTCATTTATAATTTTGTATTTATACTAAAAGCTTTTAAATGGCATGTCATAAACTTCGAGTACAATCTTAAAATTTAACTTTTATTTTTACAATATTTCTTACAATAGGAAATTAGTAGCATTATACTCGAATTAAATAAAAAAATATTGAAGTTTATTCCTCTTTAATGAAAGAATGTTATATTAAAAATAACAGATATATTAGTATGTTTATACTAAACTAAAATCTGCATTTTGAGGTACTTGCAACTATTATTTTTAATAAAACTGAACATTAGTATTAGTATAACAAAGCTTAAAGTTGTAGACCAAAACGTAAAACAAAACTATCACTCCCATAAATAAATTTGCATTAAAAAATGAATATTTGATCATGATATAGTTACAGTTATAATATAAAAACAATAAATAAAGTTTTACGTTAAAAAAAATTAATTAAAAATTAAAATTGTGTCAAATTTAATTTGATAAACAATAAGGTATTAAATTGTACATGTAATTTTAACAATCAAGGATTATCAATTCTAATTACAGTTAAATTTCTCAAATTTTTTTTATTGTCGGCATAAGTTCAAATGAATATAATCCATGTTTCGATAAAAATTATTGCATAAATTGATGCATGTGCGTCATAATATTGAAATATTAGTAATAAATTAAAATTATTTTGATGAGAAATTATTTACTCAATTATAATGAATATATACCCGACATTGCATAATAAACCTGTCTACAAGAAACATAATGGTCAATCAAAATACTTGTAAAATAAAAGGAGATGGAATTCAGATAATGATATATGTTAAGAAATGATATGACACTCCACCTATTAAATGCATATCATGCATTATCAAGTAAATATTACCTTAGTTTCTAGTTGAAAAATAAAAGTCACTGGTTTGTTTTGTATGGTCCAAGTAAGAACTTCAAAACAAGATACTTCGCGAAACCAACGTTTACAGCAACCAGTGCTTACTTACATTAATATTATGTTGAATTATTTCAATTTAAGTAAAAAGTAAAAAGTATAGATCATAAGTTACTCATTGAGGTTATGTGTAATCTATTTAAGTTTCATTTAAAAACCTAATGTACTTTATTATAATAAACATCAAATTTAAATAAATTCAAAAACAATTAATTCAAACTCTGGCATAATTTGACTAGAGTAACGATACAATACAAAGAATATACCTTTACTGTATTTACTAATAATTAAATTAAGCTTACCCGTACAAGATTTGAAGCTACGAATACATATTTTGTACAATTCGTATATACCCAAAATTCAACGAATAAGTATATGTACATGTAACTATTATATCCAATGTGTACTATAGCCAGCAACGGTAGCAATACACTAATATTCCTTTGGTAGATGTGGTACAAAAACTATTTCATCTTTGGCAGCAAATAGAGAATTTATATACACTGTAACATTAACCAAAAATTGGTTTATTAAATTAATATTGTTCGGGATTGAAGTACCCGAAGTGTCCGCCAGATGGCAAGCACCGACGAGCAACCTCCCGGTCAAAAATATCCAGTTGGGAAATCCAACTGGATTTTCCAAGAGGGAAATCCAGCTGGGGAAGAGTGGATTCCAGCTGGATTTTGGTGGATTTCCAGTCGGATTCCCAGTTGATGATATCAAATATTCCCACCCATTTTTAACTGGATTAAATGGAAATCCACTTATAATAAATGGGAATTCCTGGGCGAAGGCGGAAATCCATATAAAAATCCAGTTAAATGTTGGTGGGAATCCACCTAACTTTCGCATTTCTATTAAATGGGAATCCACTCAAAATTCTACTTAATAATAAATGGGAATCCCAGCGTGACGGCGGAAATCCATGTAAAAATCCAGTTTAATATAGATGGGAATCCATCTAACTTTCGCTTTTCTATTCAATGGAAATCCAGTTAATAATGCATAGGAATCCTGTTATATCTAGGTGGGAATCCACTTAAATATCCAGTTAAAAATGGGTGGGAATATTTGGTATCATCAACTGGGAATCCGACGGGAAATCCACCAAAATCCAGCTGGAATCCACTCTTCCCCAGCTGGATTTCCCTCTTGGAAAATCCAGTTGGATTTCCCAACTGGATATTTTTGACCGGGCTTCAATGAAAAATACTTCAATGAGTATACATATAGAGGTCTGCGGCAGCCACTATTCAGGTGCTTTATGCACATGCCTTGTTACTTTTCCCCTATACTTTTGCCTATACTTGTTGCGTACATTTGCCTACACGTGTCTTAGTTGCGACTAAGACACATTATTTGCCTTACTTATATTTACCCCTTGCTTTACTTATTGCCCAATTGCTATTTTTTTGCTTTGCTGATATTACGCGAGGCTCTCGTATTATCAGTTTGCCTATTGCATATACCTTGCGTGTTGCTTGCCTATTTTACTCGAACGTGCGTAGCGTTCTTATTCCTTCTGCTTCCAATTTTACTTTCGAGTGGGTTGGAGCAGAGACTCCAAGAGTCACACTTATTCATTTCTTCTCGTTGACAAACTCTAACAATATAAATAACTCGTACACGTTCATTCGTGCACATTTTTGGTCCTTCGAGCCGGATTGAGTTGTCAACCGAGAGGAATACTTGAAAAGCGATCGGATAAAATTCTGTTATTTAGTTGTTCTCAATTGCCAGAGATTTACGACCTCTGACAAGTAAGGCGATTTCGTTGGAGATTTACGACCTCCTAACGAGACCTCGTGTGACTGATCTTTAGCCTCCGCACTCGCACGGCGGGCGGAGTCATCACATTAACTCATAAAACTCAAGAATCTTTAATATCCAACGTTTTTCAAAATGCCATCACTTTCACTTACGCAAACTATCGAGCGTCAGTTCGAATTATTTAATCGAATCTGCAATTCAAGTACCAATATCAAGAAAGTGGGCAAGAACAATATCACTCGTGAGCTTCTCGAAGCTAAGCTACAGATATTAGAGAAGAACTGGAAGGAATTCTAAGAAAATCATACTATTGTCCTATCCCAGAAATTTGAAAATACTAGCCAAAGTGACTATTTTGTTACTGACTGCTATGGAGCGACTGAAGATAGTTACATAAATGCAGTGGTCGATATAGCCCATTGGCTTAAACAATTCCCTCAACAAGCTAATGTGCCTGTTGCGCAGCAACCAGTCTCTACAAGGAAGTTACCTAACATCGAAGTGCCTATATTTTCCAGCAAATTCACTGACTGGTTAGATTTTAATGATCTCTTTAAAGCTACCATCATCCAAGATGAAAGACTCATCAATGCCGAGAAATTACAACAATTGAAAACGCATGTTCAAGGAGAAGCAGCTGATATGCTCAAAACAATTCAAATTACAGATCTCAACTTCCCTATTGCCTGGAAAAAGTTGGAAGATCACTATACAAACAAACGTCGACTCGTTGCCATTTATACCAAGACCCTACTCGATCTTCCTGCCGTACACTCCGAGTCACCATCTCATTTACAATCCCTTCTTAATACATCGACAAATGCAATCTCGGCTTTAGAGCAACTCAAAAGGCCAACCAATCAATGAGATGATCTACTCGTGCCTATCATTGCTCATAAGCTTGATTTCAAAACCTTATGCGAGTGGGAAAAACAAGTCAGTAAGAGTGCCGATCCCCCTACTTTTGTCCAACTTAGTCTGCTCATCACCGAACGTATTGATTTTTTAGAAACCACCTCCGTACCTAAGTTAAGTAAATCTAAAACTTCAGAAAATAGATCAATTAGCTCTCATGCTACGTTTACCGACAAGTGTGTCTTCTGTACAGACGCACATTTCATTACTTGTTGCAATGCCTTCAAAGCCAAAACCGCAAATGAACGAAAAATCTTCGTGGAAAAAAGGAAGTTATGTTTCAATTGTCTTGGGTTTCACCCAATCAGTAATTGCCGATCTGACAGAAGATGTATCATATGTAACAAACAACACCATACGCTTCTTCACGAAGATACAAATACAAGTTCTCATGTGTCTGCCACTGAACCAATACATAATCACGTCGCTTTCACTGGTCCCTCTTTTGCTGCCAACACTGACCTGCAACTAAGTTTAGTAGCTCAAAGCTCCAGCGTAGAACCTACTCTTCTGGCTACCGCGTTGGTGAAACTACGTGGTGCTGATGGCAGAATTTATACTGCTCGAGCTATGATAGATCCTGGATCCCAAAGTTCTTTTGTACCCGAGGTGTTATTAAAGAAGCTTGAACAACCATACTCTGCCACGACAGTGCCGTTGAGTGGTATTGGAGGTTATTCTCACATCCCTGCTAAGGGCCGTACAACTTTGCAACTTACATCCGCCTTTAACCCTAAAGCACATTTGCAATTAAACGCACTAGTACTTCCCTTCATTACTAAATACACGCAAAGATGCCATGAACTAAAGAATGTCTGGACCCATTTGAAAGGATTACAATTAGCTGACGATTTCAGGGAAACACCTGCTGAAATTGACATTTTACTTGGGGCCGACATCTTCCCAGAGATCTTGCTCAACGGACTGGTCAAAGGACCTTCCGGAACTCCAATGGCCCAACGCACAATCTTCGGATGGATTATAAGCGGACCTATTGCCAAACTTAATACCTCAAAGTCTCCAATTGCAGCATTTCAATCTTAGTTTTTAGATCGGTTTAAATGTCTACTAAACTAATTCTGTTCGCCCATTGTATGGACGAAAGCGGGCGGTATGTTCGGGATTGAAGTACCCGAAGTGTCCGCCAGATGGCAAGCACCGACGAGCAACCTTCAATGAAAAATACTTCAATGAGTATACATATAGAGGTCTGCGGCAGCCACTATTCAGGTGCTTTATGCACATGCCTTGTTACTTTTTCCCTATACTTTTGCCTATACTTGTTGCGTACATTTGCCTACACGTGTCTTAGTTGCGACTAAGACACATTATTTGCCTTACTTATATTTACCCCTTGCTTTACTTATTGCCCAATTGCTATTTTTTTTGCTTTGCTGATATTACGCGAGGCTCTCGTATTATCAGTTTGCCTATTGCATATACCTTGCGTATTGCTTGCCTATTTTACTCGAACGCGCGTAGCGTTCTTATTCCTTCTGCTTCCAATTTTACTTTCGAGTGGGTTGGAGCAGAGACTCCAAGAGTCACACTTATTCATTTCTTCTCGTTGACAAACTCTAACAATATAAATAACTCGTACACGTTCATTCGTGCACAAATATATTTATACTATATTACATTATATATAAACGAAAATTCTTACAAACAAATGCAAATTTATTTGAATTAATTTAACTTTTGAATTATTTTTAAAGCATATTACTAAATATTATTAATGATTTTATCACATGCATTATCCAGTACTGAAATTATTCATACCTTTATATGTAATTTTGAAATTTGAAGCTTTGAGTATAGCGAAGCTGAAGAGTTAACCAAAAATAGTCCTTAATAATCAGCGAGCTGCAATGTAACTGCAGTAATGTATAAACTCATTCCATAAAATACACAAAGCGTTTCTTTAAATAATCTATAACATAAATACAAAAAATTGGTATAATACATTGATATTATATTGAATTATTTATATCCTATTATTTAAGTAAAAAGTATAGATCATAAGTTACTCATTCAAGTTATGTGCGAAAATTTACTGTTGCAATAAATATAATAAAAATTGAAAAAGTAAAAATACTCAGAATATGAAATTTAAAATATACTTTATATGTAATTTTCATGCATAAATATATTTTTTAATTAAAACTTACCAGGATGCTAATGGATTTACAAACGTTTGTCCGAACGCAACCGCATGTGTTTTTTTCACGAACGTGACTATGCGGTTCTTGTGTAACATACGCGCTAAATGTATTCACACCCCGAACTTTATCAGTGCCATCTGTAAAATAGCGTTCGGCAGAAGCCCGGAACTGTCTTAACGCGCATAGTTCTTATGGGTCGGCCGCACGATATTTGCAGATGTCTCTGTATAGTTTGGGGTGCGAATAGCAGTTGAATCTACTGAATCGGCCTGTGTGTGTGTGTATGTACATGTGCATGCGCATGCGTTGGAGAGCTCATATTCGTGATGAGATAAAGTTATAAGAACCCTTTATGATTACTTTCATGGAAAAGTGTTCTATAAAGAGATAAAAATAAATTAACATAATGAGGATATCAATCCTATAAAGCACCAAAATGTATTTTTTACATTTTTATATGGATGGTTGTATTTATGTAGCTGACATACAACTAATCCAGCATACGTATAAATATTTTCTGCAAAGCTACCCATCCACATAAAAATGTGAAAAATTAACATATTAATTATTAGTGTAAAATGTTAGTATTGACTCTAAGCCTCATTTAAATTTGATTTAAATGGTTTATGGGATTGATATCCTCACCCACACAGCATGAAAGAAAACTGAAATAATTACATGAAATAATTCATGAATTAATACATTGAAATGATTTAGAAAGAATTTTAAAAGGAAAAAAAATTAATTTTAAATTAATTTTTAAAATAATATATGGAATCCTTACAAAATACTTTCAAAAATCTTCCAAAAAAATAAAAAAAGTGTTACCAAAAAATAATTACACGAATTAATTCTGAAAGGACTTTGAAAAGATTTTTTGAAAGAATACATAAAATAATTTCGAAATTATTGCAAGTATTCTTTCATGCAATAATTCAGAAATAATTTCAGAAAGATACAAATTAATCATTCACAAAAATAATTCAATATCTATTCAAAAATCTTACATGAATTATTTCATGAAATCTTCTGGGAAACTCGTGTGAATTAATACAAGAAATAATTTTGAATTCTTTTGAAAAAGATTTTTAGAATAAAATTTTTTAAAAAAAAATAGCAAAAAAAATAATTACACGAATTAATTCTGAAAGGACTTTGAAAAGATTTTTGAAAGAATACATAAAATAATTTCGAAATTATTGCAAGTATTCTTTCATGCAATAATTCAGAAATAATTTCAGAAAGATACAAATTAATCATTCACAAAAATAATTCAGTATCTATTCAAAATCTTACATGAATTATTTCATGAAATCTTCTGGGAAACTCGTCTGAATTAATACAAGAAATAATTTTGAATTCTTTTGAAAAAGATTTTTAAAATAAAATTTTTAAAACAAAATAGCAAAAAAAATAATTACACGAATTAATTCTGAAAGGACTTTGAAAAGATTTTTTGAAAGAATACATAAAATAATTTCGAAATTATTGCAAGTATTCTTTCATGCAATAATTCAGAAATAATTTCAGAAAGATACAAATTAATCATTCACAAAAATAATTCAATATCTATTCAAAAATCTTACATGAATTATTTCATGAAATCTTCTGGGAAACTCGTGTGAATTAATACAAGAAATAATTTTGAATTCTTTTGAAAAAGATTTTTAAAATAAAATTGTTTAAAACAAAATAGCAAAAAAAATAATTACACGAATTAATACTGAAAGGACTTTGAAAAGATTTTTTGAAAGAATACATAAAATAATTTCGAAATTATTGCAAGTATTCTTTCATGCAATAATTCAGAAATAATTTCAGAAAGATACAAATTAATCATTCACAAAAATAATTCAATATCTATTCAAAAATCTTACATGAATTATTTCGTGAAATCTTCTGGGAAACTCGTGTGAATTAATACAAGAAATAATTTTGAATTGTTTTGAAAAAGATTTTTAGAATAAAATTTTTTAAAACAAAATAGCAAAAAAAAATAATTACACGAATTAATTCTGAAAGGACTTTGAAAAGATTTTTAGAATAAAATTTTTTAAAACAAAATAGCAAAAAAAATAATTACACGAATTAATTCTGAAAGGACTTTGAAAAGATTTTTTGTAAGAATACATAAAATAATTTCGAAATTATTGCAAGTATTCTTTCATGCAATAATTCAGAAATAATTTTAGAAAGATACAAATTAACCATTCACAAAAATAATTCAGTATCTATTCAAAAATCTTACATGAATTATTTGATGAAATCTTCTGGGAAACTCGTGTGAATTAATACAAGAAATAATTTTGAATTGTTATGAAAAAGATTTTTAGAATAAAATTTTTTAAAACAAAATAGCAAAAAAAAATAATTACACGAATTAATTCTGAAAGGACTTTGAAAAGATTTTTAGAATAAAATTTTTTAAAACAAAATAGCAAAAAAAATAATTACACGAATTAATTCTGAAAGGACTTTGAAAAGATTTTTTGAAAGAATACATAAAATAATTTCGAAATTATTGCAAGTATTCTTTCATGCAATAATTCAGAAATAATTTTAGAAAGATACAAATTAATTATTCACAAAAATAATTCAGTATCTATTCAAAAATCTTACATGAATTATTTGATGAAATCTTCCGGGAAACTCGTGTGAATTAATACAAGAAATAATTTTGAATTCTTTTGTAAAAGATTTTTAAAATAAAATTTTTTAAAACAAAATAGCAAAAAAAATAATTACACGAATTAATTCTGAAAGGACTTTGAAAAGATTTTTTGAAAGAAAACATAAAATAGTTCAGAAATTATTGCAAGTATTCAACACGAAAAGGGCAGCGTCCGTATATAAGAGGCATCGTATAATGTATTTATTTTGTTTTTAATTCGAATTTGTTTCAATCAAATAAGTCCTAATTAATACAATATTTAATAAACAAAACTTACTAAATAAGTATATACTAATTAAACAAAGTTAATATTAAAAAATAAAGAAATATTAGAAATAAATATTCTAATTTATTTTGTCAGTCATTTTGCACTATATAATGAAAAAAATGAAATGATTGGATAATGATCGGATTTAGTCGTCCATTGTTTTCTACATTCGTATGATCCTATTAAAGAACGTATTAAAATGTGTGGGGGTATATAATTTTTCGTTTTTGTGAACTAAGATAGATTGAAACATTTACTAATTGCGAAAAATATTAATTTGAAAAGTTAATGTAAGAATATAAAAACTTAAAATAAAAGGAAAAAAAACATTTAAAGATGAATAATATAGGTACTTAAAATAAGCAATATTTTTTATTATTATTCATAATAGTATTCTTTCAGTATGACAATGTTTAGAAGTCCCCTCAAAATCGACAGAAATATTATTCATACGTCTGCCAAGAGTAAAGAGCCTTTGACTCTAAAAGTTGATTCTAAATTGAAAACACTACAAATAATAATAACGTCGGTAAGGTAGAGCTCATTCTATTCATCTCTGCATTATATGCAATTATCATTTTTTTTTTATCGAATTTCGGGAAAAAGAGCTCTTTATTGCCCTTCGTAATGACAAAAATACACTATGTGTAAATTTTCAAGTTATTGCTCGTTATAGATTTTACAGGAAACGGGTTGAAAAATTTTCTACCAGTTTTTTATGAAAAATAATGAACAGAATTTCTGAAAAATTTATAGGTGTATTATTTATGCAATTACGGAGTGCAGTGAAGAGCTTCATTCATCAAAAGTTGAATCTAAGATCAAAAAAATGTAAAAACTCATAACGTCGGTAAGGAAGAGCTCCTTTATACACACACATTTCACATCGACTTAATACAATATTTAATAAACTAAAAGTATTAAATAACTATGAATTAATTGATCAAAGTTAATATTAAAAAATAAAGTAATATTAAGAATAAATTTTCTAATGTATCGTATCACTCATATTGCAGTATATAATGAAAAAAATGAAATGATCTAACAAGCGAGCGATAGCGTAATGGATAGCGTATTTGCGTAGTACCCAAGCGACCCGGGTTCGAATCTCCATCATGTAAAAAATTTTTCTGCGTTTTTTTCTGCGATAAAATAGTGTAAAATTATTAACAATGTAAATATATGTAAAAATAGTTAGAATATTATTTAAATAATATTCTAAATTATAAAAATGTACCTTCAAATACGGGATTATATATACCCTTCGAAATTTATTGTTAGTAATATTTACTAAATATTTTCTAATTAATTCACAATATTTATTCCTGAATCCTTCCAAAAATCTTTCATTGAAAGGATTCTGCAATAATACATGATTTTATAACCTTCGAAATTTTTTGTTAGTAATATTTCCATTATATTTTCGAATTAATTCACAAAATTAATTCCTGAATCCTTTCAGACATCCTTCATTGGAAGGATTCTGTAATAATACGGGATTTATCCTCTTCAAATTTCTTGTTAGTAATATTTCCATAATATTTTCTAATTAATTCACAATATTAATTCCTGAATCCTTTCATACATCTTTCATTGAAAGGATTCAGGAATTAATTTTGTGAATTAATTCGAAAATATTATGGAAATATTACTAAAAAGAAATTTCAAAGAGTATAAATAACGTATTATTGCAGAATCCTTCCAATGAAAGATGTCTGAAAGGATTCAGGAATTAATACGTGATTTATACTGTTCGAAATTTCTTTTTAGTAATATTTTTATAATATTTTCGAATTAATTCACAAAATTAATTCCTGAATCCTTTCAGACACCTTTCATTGAAAGGATTCTGCAATAATATGTGATATTAATTCTGAAAGGATTCTGAAAGATTCTTTCAGAAATCATTCAGTGAAAGGATTCTGTAATGATGCTATGTCCGGGGTATTTTCCTTTCAGAATTATTTCAGGAAATAATTTTGAAATATCTTTTAGTAACCTTTTGGTAATAATCCATGAATCCTTTCAGAAATCTTCTATTGAATAAATTTTGCAATGATATTATAAATTATTTTTGAATTATTCCATTGAATTAATTCTGAAAGGAAAATACCCCGGACATAGCATTATTACAGAATCCTTTCACTGAATGATTTCTGAAAGAATAAAATTATTTCATGCATTCTTTCAGAATCCTTTCAGAATTAATACATGCTGTGTGGGCAGTATGTCAATCTATTTTTATACTTTCATGAGAGATGGTTAACTTTAGAGAAAATGTTTTTTCATCTACTTGTATGCAACAAATAATGCACTAATAAAATACCAGAATGAAAAATTCTTTTCTGTGAAGCGAACCCTCTCCCAGTGGACTACAAATATAATTTAAAACACTGAAGTCACATCTAGTATAAAAATAAGATTTTAATTTATGTTGGCTTCGAGTCCAAAGTAATATAAAGCTAATATGCTTTTCCTATCTTTCCTGGGAAACGGTTGGCTGCACAAAAATATTTCATTCGTTTTGTAAGAAATGTGCTTCGAGAGCACGCACGTAGGGGAGAATCCACAAATGCACTGCGCGGCGCTGCGCTGCGCCACGCTGTGCTGGCCGTTCCGCCCCTGAAACAGGGAAGCCTATATCTATATTCACGGATATTTTTGTTGTGTTGACTAATGGATTTGATTTTAACATTAACTTTGAGGTTTTGGCCACCACCTTCTAAGTAATTTTTTTTCTTTTTTAAGTTTAAGGTTTATCATCAACTTAATTAATGTTTAAAAAATTGTTAAACACTTCATTGTTTTATCAAGTTCCATATTTAAATATAGCAAAAAACAAAAATTACTTAAGCACAATTATTTAAATACAAATGTTTTTGAAATGTCATCACCAAATCCAAAGTTAAACTTAAAATCAAATCCAAAGTCAACACAACAAATATATCCATGAACATGGATAGGCTTCCCTGTTTCAGGGGCGAAACGGACAGCACAGCGTGGCGCAGCGCAGGGCAGGGCAGCGCAGCGCGGCGCAGTGCATTTGTGGATTCTCCCTAGCATGCCGCTACGACACATCTTCAGCGAGGAGCTGAATGTCGCAGGCCAGCGACGATGTGATGGCGCCATCGCGCCGAGCAGAGGAGCGCAGCGGACTGCGGACAGCCTACCGTCTGCCCCTCTCCCCCTCGCCAACAACATGTGCGCGCGAGCCACGCCGTTCGCTCTCTCCTGTGCCAACCGCCGTAGAAGACGGACGCTCCACCAAAGCATTGCTTTTGTGTAACCAGAGGATGCAATAAAAAGGATTATTATTTTAAATATAAAAGTGTTTACATATTAATTTTACCCGTCCAATACGTTTACTTTATAAGCTATTTATTACACACAAGTAGACAAATAAACATTTCTTGTAAAGCCCACCTGTCATGAAAGTATTTAAGTAGTGACACACTGAGAATATCAATCCCATAAAGCACCAAAATCAGATTTAAATTACATTGTTTTAATGTCAAATTAACCTACCAGGTAAAATATATGTTTTTTTTAATAATTTTATGTGAGATTTTTGGCTTTACAGGAAATGTTTATTCATATACTTGTGTATAGCATATAGCTAACACAGTACAGGAATAAAGATTTCTTTCCAGCATAGCAAAACATCTCATATGAAGTATGAAAACAACAATTAAGATTTTTACTGAAAGTTGATTTTTGGTATCTGAGGTTTATTTTATATGAGTTTGACATCTGAGTTTGTAAAATCATTTTCTTGCTTTTATTAGAGAGGGTTTGTTTTAGAGGAAAGACAAATTCAGATGTGAAACTCGTACAGCATAAATCTTAGATAGCAAAAACAAAAATTCAGTAAAAATCTTTATTCTTTCAACACTTCATATGAGATTATTAGCTTTGCCGAAAAGAAATCTTTATTTCTGTACTGAAATAGCTATATGCCATACAGAAGTATACGAATACACATTTCCTATAAAGCCAAAAATCTCACATGGAATTGTTTAAAAAAAGCATATTTTACCGTTAGTTTATTTTGACTTAAAAGAATGTAATTTAAATCTGAGTTTGATGCTTTATGGGATTGATATCCTCAGTGTGTCAATCTATTTAAATACTTTCATGACAAATGGTCAGCTTTACAAGAAATATTTATTTGTCTATTTGTATGTAATACATAGCTTATTAAGTAAACGAATGAAATATTTATTTTTGTGCAGCCAACCATTTCTCAAGAATGTGGGAAAGCACATTAACTGTATATTACTTTGGACTCGAAGCCAACATAAATTAAAATCTTATTTTTATACTAGATGTGACTTCAGTGTATTAAATTATTTTTGTAGTCCACTGGGAGAGGGTTCGCTTCACAGAAAAGAATTTTTCATTCTGGTATTTTATTAGTTATTTGTTACATACAAGTAGATGAAAAAACATTTTCTCTAAAGCTAACCATCTCTCATGAAAGTATAAAAATAGATTGACATACTGAGGATATCAATCCCATTAACCATTTAAATCAAATTTAAATGACATTGGCTTAGAGTAAAAACTAATTTAAATAAAAATCAATGTTTTTTTCACATTTTCATGTGAGATCTTTGCCTTTACAAAAATGTTTATTGGTGTACTTCTGTAGTTGGGATACAGCTAATCTAGTCCAGGAATAAAGATATCTTTCCGGCATAGCAAAACATCACATATGAAGTATGAAAAGGATAAAGATTTTTACAGAAAGTTAGTTTTAACTATCTGAGCTTAAGCTGATGCTACATGAGTTTAACAGTTTGAATTTGTCAACTTGTACCTATATTAGAAGTACAGCTAGTCAAGTAAACTAATCAAAACTTAATAAACTCAGATAGCATTAACCTCAGATAACAAAAAAAACTAGTTTTCAGTAACAACCTTTATTTTTTTCATATTTCATATATGAGATGATTAGTTATGCCGGAAAGAAATCTTTTTTCTTTTGTGCTGGATTAGTTGTATGCCAGACAGGTGTACACGAACAAACATTTTCTATAAAGCCAACCAACTCATATCGAAATGTGAAAAACACATTCATTTTTACTGTAAGATACTTTTAAATCTAAGTGTCAATCTACTTTTATACTCCCATGACAGATGGTTAGCTAGAGAGTAAATGTTTATCTATGGACTTATGTGTAACAAAGAGCTATGAAGTACACGAATCAAAAATCCTTTTCTGTGAAGCAAACCATCTCCAAGGAAAGTACGAGAACTATTTAATACACTGAACATTAGAGTCACTGAACATAGAGTCTTGCAGAAATGCTTATAACCTTGCAAATTCTAAATTACATTGGATTAGAGAAGAAACTTACAGTAAAAATCAATGTGCATATTGCAGTTTCATGTAAAATGGTTGGCTTTACAGAAAATCTTTATTCGTGTACTTATGTATGCCATACAGCTATAATCCAGTATACGAATAAAAGTTTCTTTCTGACAAAGTCAATCATTTCATATAAAATATGAAAAGGATACGGATTTCTAATGAAATTAGAATGAATAAAAATTGTCTGCAAAGCCTACCATCTGTCATGATAGTATAAAAAGAAATGAGCACACTAAGGTTATATATATATATAACGAATAGAAAATATCAATTTGTTTTTCACAGTTACATGTGAACTGGTTGGCTTTACAGAAAATATTTATTCGTGTACTTATGCATGACATACAGGAAATCCAGAATATAAATAAAAATTTCTTTACGTCAAAGCCAACCATGACATATGAAGCATGAATAGGATAAAGATTTTTACTCCAAGTTAGTTTTTGTCATCTGAGGTTTACAGTATATGATTTTAACACCTGTATTTATCAATGCATTTTTCTACTTCTATGAGAGATGGTTTGTTTTAAAGGAAATCTTCAATCCTGTACCTATGTCAAACATTATACAGCTAGTCAAAGAATAGAAACAAAAATTCTTTTCTGCGAAGTGAACCATCTCTCATTAAAGCAGGAAGATACATTGATAAACTTAGGCTGTTAAAACCATACGCCGTAAACCTCAAATGGCCAAAACTAACTTGAAGTAAAAATCTTTATCCTATTCATGAATCATATGAGATGGTTGGCTTTGCGATAAAGAAATTTTTATTCATAATCTGGATTACATGTATGCCATACATAAGTACACGAATGAATATTTTCTGTCAAGTCAACCATTTCACATGTGTAACTGTGAAAAACTAATTGATATTTACTGCTATTTGTGACACTAAGTAGACGAATAAACATTTCCTGTAAAACTAACAATCTGTCATCAAAATATAAAAAAAAATTAACATAATCAGGATATCAATCCTATAAAACACTAAAATCAGATTTAAATTAGATTGGTTTACAGCCAAAATAAAACTAGCAGTAAAAATCAATGTTTTTTTTACATTCCCATTTAAGATGGTTGGCTTTACAGAAAATATTTATACATGTACTAATGTATGGCATACAGGTAATCCAGAATATGAATAAAAATTCCTTTACGGCAAAGCCAACCATCTCATATGAAGTATGAGAAGGATAAAGATTTTGACTGAACATTGGTCTTTACTATGAGGTTTAAGCTATATGAATTTAATAGCCTTTGTTTGTCAATGTATCTTCCTGTTATAATAAAAGAGGGTTCACTTCAGAGAAAAGAATTTTGGACTTTTTACTTGACTAATAGTACTTCTAATATAGGTACAAAAATGAAGCTTCCCTTTAAAGCAAACTATCACTCATATCTGATACAGGAAGTTAGCTTAACAAACTCAGGTTGTTAAATTTATATAGCATAAACCTCATATAACAAAGACAAACTTAAAGTAAAAATCTTTATGCTTTTCATATTTCATATGAGATGATTGGCTTTGCCGTAAAGAAATATTTATTCATTTTTTGAATTACCCATATGCCATACATAAGTACACGAATATACATTATCTGTAAAGCCAACCATCTCAAATAGGAATGTGGAACACATTGATTTTTACTGCTAGTTTAATTTGGCTGTAAGCCAATGTAATTTAAATCCCATTTTGGTGCTATATGGGATTGATATCCTCATTATGTTAATCTATTTTTATACTTTGATGACAGATGGTTAGTTTATAGGAAATGTTTATTTATCTATTTATTTGTCACAAATAGCTAATCAAGTACACAACAGAAAACTTTTTTCAATGTGTAGCCAACCATCTTCTAGGAAAGTACGAAAGTGCGAAGTGAACCATCTCTCATTAAAGCAGGAAGATACATTGATAAACTTAGGCTGTTAGAACCATATACCATAAACCTCAAATGGCCAAAACTAACTTGGAGTAAAAATCTTTATCCTATTCATGCATCATATGAGATGGTTGGCTTTGCGATAAAGAAATTTTTATTCATAATCTGGATTACATGTATGCCATACATAAGTACACGAATAAATATTTTCTGTCAAGCCAACCATTTCACATGTGTAACTGTGAAAAACAAATTGATATTTACTGTTAGTTTGTTTTAGTTCTATACCAATGTAATTTAGAACTTGATTTCGATGGTTTATGGAATTGATATCCTCAGTGTGTCAATTAATTTTTATTATTTCATGACAGATAGGCTTCACAGAAAATGTTTATTTATCTAAGAATATGTAAGAAGCAGCTAATCAAGTACGTAAATGAAAACCTTTTTTTGTGCAGCCATCCATTCCTCAAAAACATACAAAAAACACAGTAACTCTACATTAATTTTACGCAAAGGCAATATATGTTAATTCGAATCCAATTTTTATACTATATTTGACAGTGATCTTCAGTATGTTAAATAGTTTTCGTACTTTCCTAGAAGATGGTTGGCTACACATTGAAAAAAGTTTTCTGTTGTGTACTTGATTAGCTATTTGTGACAAATAAATAGATAAATAAACATTTCCTATAAACTAACCATCTGTCATCAAAGTATAAAAATAGATTAACATAAAGAGGATATCAATCCTATAAAGCACCAAAATCAGATTTAAATTACATTGGTTTACAGCCAACATAAACAAACAGTAAAAGATCATGTGTTTTTCCCATATTCATGTATGATGATAGCCCATACTTATACCACAGGTGGCCCATGTATTTGTTGATCCCTGTGTAGCAGTCCTCATTCCAGCAGAAGCAGAGCAGTGGAAAAAGTAGGGCAGCCATCAGAATATTTCCTGTAGATGTCATCTGCAGGAGCACTTCACCCTAGGCAGACACCAAATAATCAATAGTGATCAAAGTTAAAGCAAACAGGAAGAGTATGTAAAAACACACTCAGGGAAAGTAAAGAGAGGATATTATGTTTGGAGCAAAGCAAAAAAAGTGCAGAAAAGTGGAAAGAGGATAGGAGGTTGAATATTTTATTAGCCTATGATTAAGATGTACGCATTCGTACAGTTTATTTCATACCTGTAAGTGTGCCTGTAGAGAACCGTAGATATGTAAACTCTATAAATGTAGCATCACCAAAATAAGCTCAACAGCAGTCTGAATCTTCTGGGAAGTAATTGTATCGATGCTCCCCATAGCATTGGAGTTGTGAAATAAACCACAAGAACTATTGCTGTGACGATGATGAGAGGAACTGCTCCGGTCCAGCTTTGTTTGTGGTGATGATGGCAGCTGTTCTCATGCTCAGTCCATGCGCATCAGCTTGAAAAGAACAGTGGCAACTGGCAACATGCGTGATTGCGTGCGATGTCAGTACCCTAATAAGAAAAAGATGGCAAATTGATGTAAATTATACAACAATTTATGTGAAATTTATTTAAAGTTGTTGTAAAACTGAGTCCTCATTTACTGCAAAGTTTATAGCAACTATTTAGTACTGACTACAGCAAATTGCTAGCAAACTGACGGCAACTGGTGATTTTGAAAAAATGAAAAAAATTTATAGTATATAGCAAAAATTTATTGTTGTTAATTTGCTGTAAATTTAATATAATAATTTGTAGCAAACATATGTCAAATTAACGTAAATTCTTGCTGTAAGTTTTATCAATTTATTGTTATTAAGTTGCTATTAAGTTGACATAAAACTGAGTCCTTGATAAAAAAGAAGAATCACATGAAGACATGCTGTCAGGATTTCAAGAAGAAGAGAGCTTCTAGATGGTACCGAATTTTCCACTAGAATCCCTCTAGATGTATACATTCAAACTTTTCACATTATTATTTTTTATATTAATAAATAAACTTCCACAACTGAACTTTATATTATAGAATTTACAACTACAGCTTGATTCATTGCATGCTTTTTCATTCAACTGTGTGAGAATCAAGCTTTGCGCATGCTATGCCAAAAAAGTTGATATAATAACTATACTATTTTTCAACTTTTTAAAGGTGTCTTTCAAGAGAATCTAGACTGTCCAGATCAGGAATTTGCCTGGGATGAGAGCCTCTTGTTACTTAAAAAAAAAAGTTATATGCCCGTATAGGCTCATATGAACTCATAGGCCCTAGAAGTTTCTGTATTTAATCAAAATATAACAATTTGTTAAAAATTGCCAAAAACACTAATGCTCACTATTAAAACTTCTTTGCTAAAACAACACTAACTTGGTATTTTTATAAAAACTGTAACTATATTTTGTACTCATTCAATATTATAATCATTTGCACTTTTGATTTTCCATTTTCAATTTAAAACTTCTAAAAACTGTGAAAAATAACAGATTAACAAAAAACAAAATAAGTTATTAGATTTTGTAATTAATACAAAAGCTTCTGGGCCCTATGATATCAAATGGGCATACACAAGTAACTTTATTTAGGTACTAAGGGTCTCTGATGTCTCTGATCCTAGACAAATCTCTGATTCGAAGGGACTCGATTCTCTTTGGAAGTACTGAAATAAAAAGAAATTTAGTTAATGACGACTACTATTACTAGTGCAGTAAGCAAATTCATGAGCATTGTTTGATCGGTTATTACAAAACAGAAATGCGCGTTGTGAAGGGAGTAAAATTTACTAACTACACTTGCAGGTATTATTAACTAAGTATAATTAATAGTATAGTATTAATAGTATAGCAGCTTAGGTTTCCAGTGACAGAGAAAATCAGGGAGTGACAAAATTGCAGGTATGCCCAACGTTAAAGAGTGACCCCAGTTACTCATGCTAATGCTCTTATGATTTCTTCTCAGAAGAAGCAGCAGGAGACAGTAGCACCATCACAAGCTAAGTATGTATAGTTATTGCAGATGTTAGCATGACAGACAGGAGACAGCTTTCCCTGAGAATGTGCACTTATGGTTTTATACACTTATTGACTTTTAGGTGATTACATATTTATTTTTGGTTAATGATGATAAGTACAATAGTATATCCATTAATGGCTGATTTACTTTCAAATTCAATTATTAATTCATTTTAATTTTTAATTTTAATTATTCTTTCTGAAGGATGTTTTACCTGACTATATTAAAATAAAAAATTAAGTAACTATTTGCAGATACACTGTTATACTTCTTATCCTCGACAAAAAATAAATGTTTAACAATAAACTAACAGACAGCAAGTGTACTTACGCCAGAGGTACTTATTTCCATGGAAAGCTGTTTGTCCTATAAGCATCTGGTCAACCACACACTTGATCAGACCACCTAAGTTCCTGTTGGTGCTGTTATTGCATCTGCTGCTTCTACTGAAAAGAAATGGCAATAGATTATTAGCATTTATCTCTGGGTTCACTCCTTACAACCAACTAGCATGTGTTTATCATTTTAATAAAATATTTATAAAAAATTACTTGAATACAAAACTAACCTGTCACATTCAATAGGGATGCTTACTATCCATTATGCACAAGACTTGTTTACATTCCCGAGCACGTTGAGGTTATGCGTATTTTACACATGATACCTGAACCGTATGTAAGCTGTTGCTCTCGCATCAGTCCTTTTACTTAACCAAGTCGCCCGGGGTCGACGGTGTTGTGACGATGCTGTGCGGCGGCGGATCTGTGGTCCAGGTGGCAGGGTGGCACCGAGTGTATCGTGCAGGCGACGGCCGTTGCCAGAGGTCGACGGCGATGTGGCGATTCCGTGCATGCTGCGACGAGTCTGTCGTACAAGCTGTGGCAGTCGCCACTGTTGCCTCGCTACACAGTATACACTGCTCGCCCATCGCTCCGAAACCGGTCCGCAGCAGTAGGATCGTCGACGTCGCCGGTCGCTACCATCCGCGAGACCGCGACCCCCGTCGCATAGCTGACAGTGGTGCCCACTGATGCCCGCGTGTGCACTCTATTGAACGCCCTGAAGTTGGCTGCATGGTACGGTTATAAGGTTTAGAACTTTGGCGAGGGCTGGGGTACGGATTGAAATAATCCATCCATGTGTCACCTGGCGAAGAATACAAAAATTTATAAATTTTTCATGAACCAAAAGCAATTAAAAGATTATTTACTGTAACAGTTAGCAGGGACAACTTTTAACACTTTTTTCTTCAAAATTTTGAAACTTTTTGTATAGAACATTAATTGGGAAAAAGATTTCAATTTTGGTGTAAAAATAGATAGTATTTCTTAATTAATAAAATTTGCATGTCTCTAATTGGTTTTTATTACACCTTCATAGAAGAATATTGAGACTGTGCCTTAAAGTTTTTTATTCGACATTTTTTAAATATTTGTTATAAATTTTTTAAAATACTTTCTTGATCAATATTGGCTCAATCAATCAGCTTGATCAAAAAATAATTTTGAAGAATTTTTGAAAAAGAATACCAAAATATTTTGTTAAGAGTCGCATTCTCAATATTCTTCGATGAAGATTTAATAAAAATAAACCAAACATGCTAATTTCATTATTTAAAATATTCTACAATTTTTTAGATCAAAACTGCACAATTTTTTCGAATCAATTTCATTTTCAGCAACCTGCTGGAACTGCTTGGTGTTATTAGATTAATTCAAAATTTACATTCTCATTGTCTCCTCTATACATGTATATCTGGCCTAATCCATAATGTGGGAGTACAAACGCCAAAATGCAAATTGAGTTGCTTGATAATAATACTGAAAAGCTTGATCATAGTCACCCTAAGAATATAAAACATGAAATGTTGATTAAAATGACCATTATATTTTCAATAAACTAAACATAAATTTAATCACAAAAATAAAAAAATATGTACCTGAACGTGAAATGATCTTGCTAGTTGGTAACAACTTTCAGCACACATTCTCAGTGTTGTGGAAAGCATGCACATTGACTATTAAGATGTGAAGCTCTTTCATAAACTAAACGAGGTTTTTCATGATTAATTAGTTTCATGAAATAATGACCCATGCTAACCCTTACTCCTGCAGGGCAGTCTGGATTTGTTCGCAGTGCCTTTCTGTAATGTCAATGCACCTCGATAATCGTTTTCATTGAAGGTAATAGCAGGCGAGGAGAGAATGTTACTGGGAGACTGATTTAAGACAAAGTTGAACTGACAGACTAAGTTGTGAGTCAGCTTGATCCATTTTGTCTCCTTCCAGTAAGTAAAAAGTGGCTCTACCAAGTAAATGATTCTAGAAATAAAAGATATTTATGAAATATATTTATACTACATATTATTTTATGAAATTAAAGTACTCATATTTTACCTGATCATACATGATAATTCTATCTGCAGTCATACACAACAATGTTACTTTTGTAAAAGGATCTGTCTTTTTATTTTTATTCTTTTCTCGGTTAGCTTCTTGGACATAATGAGCTGCGAGCTTGTCCAGTGCTCGCATTTGATCCTTTTCATAATCACGGTAGTCAGTGTTTGCATCCATTCTTGAAGATTCGAGGATTGTAATAAAATCCTTAATTTTTTGTTGTTTATGGTACTCAAGCTAAAATAATACAGTAACATTAGTTTATTAAACACTCCAAAAAGGAACTTGACTGTATGAGGTAATACAAAAATGAAACTTACAGCTAAGTTGACGCAGAGGTTAAGAGTATCATATTCTTGATGCAAAATGCCCAGCACTTCATCGCCGTCTTAGTTTCAGTAGAATTTTCTAATCTCAACCGTTAATAGACAAACCAAAATAAATCACAAGAAAAATTATCAAGAAAATTTATGAAAATCGTATTTGTGGATTTGCACTATAATAAAAACCTAGGACTAGTCATGGGAGGATAATATAGTTTTTAAATATTATACAATCCCTTCCTCTGTTATCACAGCAAACTAGAAGTAAATAAGCCTGGCATCTTCTGGATTTTGATCCACTGGGCAGTATGGACATTTCAGCTGATTAGCGTTAGTGAGTTTATTTAGGGCACCTTGTGAGATTACATGACTACAGACCAACTTCATGGGCACATTATTTTGTGGTTTGTTGTCTCAAAATTAGACAAGCAAACATTGAATGATAACGGCCTTGCCGTCTCAAATCAATTTCAACAGGAAGTTCATCTTTTCCACTCTATATGCCAGCAACTTGTCGTTAGTTGTTGCATAACTTGTCTTATATTTAGAAGAGCAGCAACCACAGTGATTCCAACATTTATACAAACAGATAACGGACTATCAACACTTAATCCTAACAGTGTATATCTTTCTTTTGTAAAAACATCATGGATTTCAAGCCATAAATAAATTGGGATTTAATAAATAACTATATGGAGATGATTGAATCTCAATCTCATTTGGAAAATATAATAATATTCCCATATGGAACTGAACTTCTTCCTCTTATCGACTAACAAACTGGGTTAAATATTTTTGAGCATATGTTGCTAGTTCATCTGCTATATCTAACATTCCTTGGCGGTAGAAATGTTGACAAATAACCTGGTTAAAAAGATGAGTTTTTTCAGCACCAAAGAAAACATCCGCTCTACTTGTACTATCAAAATCACCTATGAAGTTTCTATCAACTGCTTTTCCCACTTTAGAGATTATACTCTGAAGATCGCGATGATCTGTGGCAAGTCTTTGTACTGTATCTCTTGCTTTAGTCATAGATTGTTTTAAAATATATGCACTTGCTCTGGAGTGGAGTCAACTCATGATCAGGCGGAACTTCATGTAATTTGACTTTCTTGTCTATACTGAGAGACTGAGAGGTTATGTTATGGCGGCGTTCGCCTCGTGGATCTCAGCACACACGCGGAAGGAAACATGCTCTACCGTCGCTCGTCGACGAGAAAAGTTCACCCACCCTGAAAGTCGAGGTGCTCGCGAGCCGACACGGGGAACTGATAAATATACCGCGCGAGCCTGCGCAGACATCCTCGCAGATGTAAGGGCACATACATGATACATCTATAAGTATACACTGATGTAGATTGATACATCCGCATCGTGCTGGTCGCGCAGCCCTAGCTACTTACACTTGATTCAACGCTCTGAAGTTGGCTGCGCGATGCCGTTCTTACATAGCATATGCTCCGAACTTGTGTCACCTCGCTCAGTAGTTCAAGGTTTTTGCAAAATATACAAATATTTTGATGACCAAATACTATTTAAAATATTCTTTACTGTGAGCGGGGACAACTATTATTTTACGCAAAAATTATCGGTATTTTATATCCCAAGCGAAATTAGAAGATATGAGTAGACGTCGTCTGCTCCACGATTTCAGTCAAGTGGCATAATCACCTCGTCAGTAGTTCAAGGTTTTTGGAATTATTAGACCTCTAAAATGTATACTATAAATTTGTAAACATTCTTTGTTATGTAACTGAGCGGAGACAAGTGTACATTTATTTCAAAATATTCGGTATTACCTATAACAATATTGCAAAAGTGGAGGCATAGCGTACACACTGCTACGCTGGTACGTGGTCGGTAAGCAATAAATAACAGAAAAAATATTTGTTGCTCACTTCGATGTAATAATACCTGTCCCCCCTTCATTTCTTTATTTAAATTAATTCCCTAAAGTTTCACGTCAATTATCTGTCTATCTATCTATCTATCCTCGCCGACACACGGAGAAAAATAATGTAAGAAAAATTACTATTTTATATAGTGCTAGTGGACAGACTCGAAATAGTAAAAATTTCTATTTATATAGTGAAAAGAGTAGCAATTTTTACTATATAATATAGTAATTTTCATGACAATTCGAGTCTGTCCCACGGGTCCTATATAAAATAGTAATTTTTCCTACATTATTTTTCTCCATGCACGCAATAGGGGAATCTTTACCGTCGTGCGTATTAACATTATTATCATACACGGAGAAAAATGTTTGAGTAAAAATTACTATACTGTATTGAAACCGGGGGACAGACTCGCATTATCAAAAAAATTAGTATACTTTCTAGTAAAAATTACTATATTTCTAGTAATTTTTACTGCATTTATAACAATTTTTAGTAGTAGGGGCAGCGCGGCTACCGCGCCAGAGCGGCTCCCGCGCCACTTACCCACCGAGCACTACTTGCCGTCCGTCGGTAAGGTAGGGTGCAAAGTCACCATGCGAGAGGCCCGGTAGAGGGCGCATTGAACATTTACTCCATCGATAAAATGCGTACGTATGTCATGTTGCAGGGGGCATGGGGCCCTCATGTGATGTTATGTAGTAAGTGAATATAGAATATTTTTATAATATTCATATAGTGTTTAAATTTGTTAATTATAAGTAGTCTTATATTCCGCGCCAGCGCGGCTACCGCGCCAGAGCGGCTCCCGCGCCACTTACCCACCGAGCACTACTTACCGTCCGTCGGTAAGGTAGGGTGCAAAGTCACCATGCGAGAGGCCCGGTAGAGGGCGCATTGAACATTTACTCCATCGATAAAATGCGTACGTATGTCATGTTGCAGGGGGCATGAGGCCCTCATGTGATGTTATGTTGTAAGTGAATATAGAATATTTTTATAATATTCATATAGTGTTTAAATTTGTTAATTATAAGTAGTCTTATATTTTATAAGTATATTTTATCTTAGTATATTCAATCAGTATATTTTATATTGTATAAGATTCTACAAAGATATTTTATAAGTTCATAGAAATTTTAAAAAGTTAATGATGAGCAATTCAATGAAATTTATATTAACAATATCAAATGACTATTTTTAAATTCAAAAGAAACTTTAAAATATTTAAACAAGTTAGTTTTTAAGGAAAATTTTCTATTATAAGAATAAATATTTCATAGAGGACATTAGGATGTGGAAACTTTAAGGGAAAATAAAAAAGATATGTAAGATTATTTCATATTTATTTAAAAAAGCTTTTTCATATTTATTTAAAAAAGCTTAAAAGTAATACATAGTAGAATACATCTTAATCTACGAGTATAAAAAGTTTCAAATTAATCTTTCTACTATAAAAATATATTTAGAAACTAGTGAACATCTTAATTAAAAAGTATTACAATTTAGCAAATAACTTTGAAAATTTAAAATTAAAGTTAAAGAGAAAATTATCTAAAAACTTATAATTATATAAATTCTAGAAGGCATCCACCTAAAGATTTGACGAAGACTTCTCTATTAACTAATTCTGACTCTATGTTGAGAAGCGCCTCTGGCTTCTCCAGTAATAAAGAATTAACTTTACTTGGAAGGAAAATGTCAAAACTACTGTCTAATTCAAGAACAATTTTTAAGCCGTATTTAGTGGATACCTTTTTTAATGAGGTTATCTTATACTGTTTATTTAGCTCCAAGTCCCGTAGTCGTTTTGTGGGCAAGTATGATGGACTTCTCGCTGCTTCATTTATGAGGTCCATGACTGAAAAAAGAAATGATAAATTATTATTTATATTTTTTTTATAGAATTACTTACTTATTTATTCTGACGTATCAGAACTTTCAGGGGTTGAATATTGCTCTCTCAAGTCTTCCACCCAGCGGTATAAAGCGCAAACTATTTCAACTGAACAATTCTGTTTCCACCCGGGACAATGATTAATGCAGGCTAGCGGTCGTATAAATCCAGGAGTTCTTATAGATGGACAACCCAAATCCTCCAAGTTTCTTATATTATCGAAATAGGGTTGCAGCCAGTGTTTTTTCTGTTCACCTTTGACCCAAATTGTTAATAACGACCCCTGCGCTTTTTCTTTCAATTTGTCGAAAGCCGTTGACAGGTATGAATACGGCACCTCTCCGTGTTCCCAATGAATTCCGTGCAGATTGGATTGTAAATATCTATTTAAAATTTTTACATTCTGGTCTAAATCACTCCAATCACAGGGTGGTTGAAATGTCGCAACGTACGGCACCGGATTTAACGCATTAGGATCTATATAAGCAATTTCTTTAAATATAAAATTGCCGTTGTTATCTTTAAAACCTTGTGTATCTACAATTAGTTCCATGATAAGTTATATACTGGAAATGTAGATAACATTATTTGAATATTATTCAAGAAAAAAAGTAGAGTTAATATAATAGTGTTAAAAGTTAGAGTGAAAGATGTGATAATAACTTATTAATTCATAATACATGCAATGTAAAAAATTAAAGTCCCTACGGAGAGATTGAAAAGTTAAAGTACAATAGCTGAGAAAATCTTAGAAAAGAAAATATGAACTCATTATATGTGAAAAAGTTAAAGTAAGAGATGTGAAAATAAATTATAAATTCATGATACGTGCTATGTAAAAAATTAAAGTCCCTAAGAAGAGACTGAAAAGTTAAAGTTCAACAGCTGAGAATATCTTAGAAAAAAATATGAATTCATTAAAGTACGAAATTTTAAAGTAACTTATAAATTCATGATACGTGTTATGAAAAAAATTAAAGTCCCTACAAAGAGACTGGAAAGTTAAAGTTTAATAGCTGAGAATGTCTTAGAAAAAATTAATAATTTATAAATTCACGATACGTGCTATGTAAAAAATTAAAGTTCCTAAGAAGAGACTGAAAAGTTAAAGTTCAACAGCTGAGAATATCTTAGAAAAAAATATGAATTCATTAAAGTAAGAAATTTTAAAGTAACTTATAAATTCATGATACGTGTTATGAAAAAAATTAAAGTCCCTACAAAGAGACTGAAAAGTTAAAGTTTAATAGCTGAGAATGTCTTAGAAAAATTAATAATTTATAAATTCACGATACGTGCTATGTAAAAAATTAAAGTCCCTAAGAAGAGACTGAAAAGTTAAAGTTCAACAGCTGAGAATATCTTAGAAAAAAATATGAATTCATTAAAGTAAGAAATTTTAAAGTAACTTATAAATTCATGATACGTGTTATGAAAAAAATTAAAGTCCCTACAGAGAGACTGAAAAGTTAAAGTTCAATAGCTGAGAATGTCTTAGAAACATGAATAACTTATAAATTCGTGATACGTGCTATGTAAAAAATTAAAGTCCCTACGAGGAGACTGAAAAGTTACACAAAAAGTATGGAATACCTTTAGTATTCATACCCTTGGAGAATATTCAGATCTTTATATGAAGACAGATGTTTTATTATTAGCTGATGTTTTTGAAAATTTTCGTGATCAAAGTATAAACGTATATGGTTTAGATCCAGCTCATTATTATACTACTCCAGGATTTGCATGGGATGCAATGCTAAAGTATACTGGCATACAATTAAAATTATTAACTGATATAGATATGATTTTATTCATAGAAAGAGGTATAAGAGGTGGATTAAGTCAGTGCTCTCATCGCTACGCAGCTGCAAATCATAAATATATGACTGAAAATTATGATAAAAATAAAGAAAATACATATCTAATATATTTAGATGCTAATAATTTATATGGTTGGGCAATGACTCAATGTCTCCCTTATGATTCCTTTGAGTGGATAGACGACTGTGAAAATTTAGATTTTTTCATAGATGATGATGCACCTTACGGGTACATTTTAGAAGTAGATTTAGAATATCCTTCAGAAATACATGACATTCATAACGACTTACCTTTTTGTCCTGAGCAAGCAAAACCACCGGGATCAAAACAGGAAAAACTTTTGGCTACACTTTCGTATAAAAAAATTATGTTATACACTATCGATCACTTAAACAAGCTGTCAAAAATGGACTTCAGCTTGTTAAAATTCATAAAGTATTGAAATTTAAACAATCTCCATGGCTTAAGTCTTACATCAATTTAAATAGTAATATGAGGGCGTTAGCAAGAACTGATTTTGAAAAAAACTTTTTCAAATTGATGAATAATGCTGTATATGGTAAAACTATGGAGAATGTAAGAAAACGTGTTGATGTCAAGCTATCAACTAAATGGGCTGGAAGGTATGGCGTAGAAGCACAAATATCAAGTCCCCTTTTTCATAGTATTAGTATTTTTGATGAAAATTTAGTAGCTATCCAGCTTAAAAAAGTTGAAGTTTTGTTAGATAAACCAATTTACGTTGGACTTTCAGTTTTAGACATTTCTAAAACTCTGATTTATGATTTTCATTATAGTTATATGAAAAAAATGTATAAAGAAAATTGTAAGCTTCTTTATACAGACACAGACAGCTTGATTTATGCTGTTGAATGTGGTGATTTTTATGCTGATATGAAAAAAAATCTCTCAAAGTTTGATACTTCAGACTATCCCAGTGAAAACATCTTTAATATGCCTCATGCAAATAAAAAAATTGTTGGTCTTATGAAAGATGAGTGTAATGGTCAGATTCTTACAGAATTCGTTGGCTTAAGAAGTAAAATGTACAGTACTCGCGTTTATGGTCAAGATCATATGAAAAAAATAAAAGGTATTAAGGTTTCAGTTGTTAAAAAACTATAAAGTTTGATGATTTTGTAGATTGTTTGCAAAATTTATCTATTAAAAAACGACAACAGTATTCCATAAGATCCCGACTCCATAATGTAGAAACTATAAAGCAGTTAAAGATTGCCTTAAGTCCATATGATGATAAAAGATATGTTCAAGACAATAATATAGATACTTTAGCATGGGGTCATTATAAAATAAATAATAAGTGAGTATATTTTTTGTATAATAGTAATTTATATATTAATTTATAGTAAATATTCTACATATGTAATATAGAAATTTATTATTTTAGGTGTCCAATGCGTGTTAAAAAGAATGTACATTTTGATGAAAAGCTAACTGTTCATGTAATGCATGCGTGGAGGTTTGCATATCATAAGGCTCGGTGTGGAGAATGGGAACAAATTGCTCGTGACAGAGAACGTTTTAGGAGAAGAATTGATAAAGTTAATGAAATTTTCCATCCAATTCTTGTAAAAAATGTAAGGAAATAGGTATTAAATAAAAACAATTAGTTCATCTTATTTACAATTTTATTTATTCATAAATCACTTTTTTTTTATCCAACTATTATGAGACTTATCAAAACCTAACCATTTTACATAAATTTTATCGCCATGTTTTTTTATAATTTTTTCTACTAAGTAAATATCAGGATATTTAGTCTTCATAAGTTCTTCTTCATAGAATCCGCCAGTGATTGGTTTATCTTGATAATCTTTCAAATGATATGTAAATGGTGATGTAGGTAATACTTTATTTATTGTAAAAATTTCTGTAGACCAGTTTGGTGTATATCCTTTCTCGAAAACAGTTTTATTTTTACTTATTCGAACTTTATCACCAAGTTTAAATTTTGCACGCCTACAAGGACGTTTAGAGGTTTTCTGATGAATGCATAAACGATTATAAACTTTATTAACTGTTGTAGAATTAACATCTGCGGGCTTCATACCAATCGTTCGGTGCTTAGTATTATTATACTGTAAAGTTAGGTCTTGCAAAATATCTATCCATTTATAACTGCCTTGTAAACTAAAGTTTTTCCACATTTTGTTTTTTAATGTACGATTAAGACGTTCACAAATTGAGGCTTTGAGTTTGCTATAGGATGAATATAGATTTATATTATATTTTAGCATTAAACTTTCAAATTCTTTATTATAAAATTCTTTTCCTCGATCAGTTTGTAAATTTTTAGGTATTCGTCCTTTTTTTAATATAAATTTCATAGCTTCAGATACATTTTTTCCAGTTTTACTTTTCACTGGTACCGTCCAAGCAAACTTAGAAAACACATCAATGACAGTAAGAAGATACTTGTAACCTTTGTTTTTATGTGCATACGGTATCATTTCCACAAGATCAGCTTGCCATGCTTCATCTAGATCTCGTATATCATATTTTCGACGTGTGTAATTACGACGAGCAGGTTTGTGTAATTCTTCTACTATATCTTTTTTATTTTCCATCATCAAAGGTTATGAGTTACTTTTACGTATGGTTGCTATTTCAAATTCCAATTTTCTCAATTTATCATCTATTTCATCTCTATGGATGTCAACAATATCATCTAAATTTTTAAGCTCAGTTCTTAAGTGTGCTGTTGACTGATACACTTTTTGTACTTCAGCTTGTACAATACGTTCGAGAGTAATCAAATTTACAGCATCATTCTTATCGTTAGGAGCTGCGATATTACATAATCTTTTATTTTCTATATCATACTGTCCATCAACAGTAAATTTGTATCCAATTCCTTGAGGTCCGCGACTAGCTTCTATTCGTCCTAAATGACGTCCGAACAGATCCACACTCATATTTACACTGAAATAAAATTTTGTGCGACACTCTTTTAATATATAATTTTTGCTTCCCGAAGTTCTTCAATAATAGATTGAATTTCATTTACGTGATTTTCATTACCAGCTGAAACTTCAGCTATCAGAAGTCTAAGACGTTCTACAAGTTCATTTGGATCATCCCAGTATATATAATCAGTATTCGTATATTTACGAGCTATTTTATAAGACTGTAGTAAACCTTCACCTGTCTTTAAGTTAGGGTTTAATATGAGTTTTGAAATATAGTCATTATATTTTTTAAACGACTGTTGACGAAAAGATTCATTTGGTTTATAATATTTTTTACATGCATTAGTGTTATTTAAAATCTCTTCATAGTTTTTTAGGTCTTTAACAGTAATAACTTTATCATTGGGTTGTTTCATAAACAATAATTCAATGAGTCCTGGATTTTGTTCATATTTTTTATCGCCTATAGTAATATTATTATCTTCAAAGTATATACGTGTGTCACCAATTTTGTAGGTATCGTCATGCATTTTACGTACACCATAAACTGTATCTAATGAACTCATTTTTCCTTTATTTAATAAATCAATATATTCTGTTACTTCATCTTTCTTTTTAATTGTTACATCATTCTGATCTTCTTCACTATCTAAATCAGCTGTCTCAAAAGAACTTGCAGTATTTTCATCCTCATCGTTTTGATCGTGATTTTCATAGAATCTTTGTTCTTCCCTTTCTTCTTTCTTAATTCTAT
This sequence comes from Torymus aiolomorphi, assembly GCA_036365515.1. NCBI lineage: Eukaryota > Metazoa > Arthropoda > Insecta > Hymenoptera > Torymidae > Torymus > Torymus aiolomorphi. The sequence continues at coordinate 154,115,833 of CM070874.1, read as the reverse complement.
CAACTTTATCTTTTTTCTTCACCTTATTTTTCTCCTTATTTTTCACGTTTTCATTCTCAACTAATTTATTTAAAGGTTCTATAATTGGCTTGTATGATTCATTAAAAGCTTTTTCACTGTCTATTTTATATGATTTTATTGAATCATATTTACGTTTTATTGCGTTCCGAGCTTTCTCCACTTCACGTAGAATGGATATTTGATTATTAAAGTCAGACATGTTAACGATTCAACACTTCGTAAATAAATGATCTATTTTTAGCTTGATTGTATATTTATAACAAATTGATCAAATCCTTTTCGGTATCGACCATTATTTACAACATTATCTTTATTGATAACAAGAAAACTATGATTAGTCTCCCAACAAGATGAGCAAATATCTTTAAATCTTTTGTACGTCATATCTGTATTTACGTGATCGTTGTAAATATGTTTTAAATTCATATCATCTTGTCGAAATATAACTAATAGATTAACATTATCACGTACTAAATGTTTAGGAACTTGTGCATACGATTGACATAAATAAAAGCAATCAACATTTTTATGTCTACCCATACAATAGAATGATTTAACATTATTTTGTTTTTCACATGCTATATCATCAAATATGAAAATAGAATTATTTTGAGCTTCGTCAGGTGAAACAACTAGATCATGTTCGCTGAAAGATAAATATTTGATTCCTTCAATAGGTTCAATAAGCTTTTCAAGGAACCGGTATTTTGATTGATTTAAAGACTTTGAATAGATATAGATATTTTCAAACTTTAGACCATTTGGGTGTATAAGTAAAGAAAGTAGAGCATTTGTTTTACCACAATTTGATGGTCCACAAAATACAGCACGAATACTGTTTGGAAATAAATCACCGTGACGTTTATAAGATATTTTATTTGGTTCGGTTAAACTATCAAAATTGATAACTGGTAATTTAATTTGGTTTTCTTTAACATCCATCTTGTTTTAAAACTTGATTACGACTGATGAAAACTTCTATAAAAGCATATACTTATAGTTTTCTCCTCATTCATAAAAAGACTATCATCGAGTAATGATTATTCATAAAGGCTCAGGACTAGTTAATAATTTGATAAATAAACTACCACTTGAACTTCATTTTCCTGGTTATCAATACTGTGGACCAGGTACAAAGTTATCTAAAAGATTAGCTCGCGGTGATCCAGGCATTAATCCACTTGATACTGCATGCAAGGAACACGATATAGCTTATTCAAAAAATCGCGAAAACATTAAGGCAAGAAACTCAGCAGATCAAGTTTTAGCAGAAAAGGCGTGGGAAAGAGTGAAGTCTAAAAACGCTAGTTTTGGAGAAAAAGCTGCGGCTTACGCTATTACTAACATCATGAAAGTAAAAAATAAGTTGGGTATGGGACAAAGAAAGAGTAAAACAAAAAGATTAAGAAAAAAAATGGTTGGGCTTAAACGTTTAATTAAGTCTACTGCTAAATCTCTCAGTCCTAGTACAGATTCACAATCTGTAATCAAATCAGCCCTTATGACCGCACGCAAACATGTAAAAAGAGCAGGAGGAAAAAAATATGTTAAAGTTCCCCGTATATTACCTGTATCGAAACATGGTGGCTTTCTCCCTGCTCTGGTTCCATTGTTTGCAGGTCTTAGTGCTTTAGGATCACTAGCAGGGGGAGCTGCTGGCATTGCTCAAGCTATCAATCGAGCGAATGCTGCTAAAAGACAGATGGAAGAACAGCAAAGACATAATAAGAAAGTTGAAGAATTAGCCCTTGGAAAAGGATTATATTTAAAACCCTATGCAAAGGGTTATGGTATCTGTTTCAAGCAATTAAAAAAAAGTGAAAAAGTAAAAAAAGTGATTAAGAAAAAAAAAAGCTTGTTGAGACAGTAAGATTACCAAAACGGCTCTTAACTGACAACGATTTATTAAAATATGTAAAAATTATGCAAATAAAAAATTTTAGAGGTGTATTTATGAGAAATGCATTACCATCAAATGGCTGCCTTTATAAAGAAAGTGCTATTATCAATCTTGATGATAAGGATGGACCTGGAACACATTGGGTAGCTTATCGAAAAAATGGAAATAATGTTTTTTATTTTGATAGTTTTGGTGATTTGCGTCCGCCTCAAGATCTCATAAATTACTTAAAAGTGAAAGAAATAAAATACAATTATGAAAGGTATCAACAATTCAATACTTATATTTGTGGACATCTTTGTTTGAAATTTTTATGTAATCAATTGAATTCAACTGAAAATTTCTATCTATATAAGAAGAAATAATATTGAATGAAGTTAGTTCCACGTAAAGTATCAAGATTTTTGAATCGTTTACTCTTAGTTTGTCAGGGACTTCGTCAGTTCTAGCAGCTGATTATTTCCCTCCGATTGAACTTGATCCCAAAAGAAAATATGTATTGGGATTAGTTGAACTGCTAACTTTTAATTCTATACCAAATATTGATATGAACTGCAATAAATTTTATGTTGGTAAAGAGATAGTGGAGTTACCTACTGGTAGTTATGAAATAGATGATATTGAAAAAACGTTACAAAAAACTCTCGAACGCAAAGGAATAATAATTAGTATTAAGCCTAATAATAATACATTACGGAGTATTATTACTTGTAATCGTAAAATTGATTTTCAAGAGAATGATTCTATTGGTTAATTATTAGGATTTACAAAACGCCTTCTTGAACCTAATATAAGTCATGTGTCCGACATGCCAGTTACCATTCTTAAAGTGAACGCAGTACGTGTCGAATGCAATATAACAACTGGTGCATATATTAATCAAAATAAGGTTCATACTATTCACGAGTTTTTTCCGGCAGTGCCACCAGGATTTAAGATTATTGAAGTTCCAAAGCAAATAATATATTTACCGATCACTGTAAAAATTATCGACCATTTACAATTACGCATTGTTGATCAAAACGGTGACTTAGTAAATTTTCGAGGTGAAGTTATTACGATTCGCTTACATATCAAAACAGTTTGATAATGGGAATAGTTTACAACTCTAAGATTGGAAAAGGTTATATTAATACTCCAGTATGTCAGCAAGCGATCAGTCGACAACAAGTAACGAAACAGTTAACACGTCAAAACATTCAGTTTCTAAAAAGTCTAGGCTTAAAAATTATAAATCAAAAGAACAACGGGAACGTAAAAAAAATACAGTCAAAAAAATTAAAAAAGTAACTTATATATTTATCTGGTGCTGTCATTTGAAACGAGAAGAAAATGGAGGAAGTCCTTAGTGTACAGTCACCAGTAATTTTTGATGAGGCAATTTCACACTATGAGCTTCATGCTCATCAACCATATACCTCATCATCTTTCAATAATAGTGATGAAATTCGTATATCTATTCAGCATCAAGATTTATGCTTATTACCATCAAAAAGTACCTTACATATATGTGGTAAATTAACAAAAAATGATGGTACTCTGCTGACAAATACTGCATTTGTAAATAATGCTATATGTCACTTATTTGAAGAAATGCGTTATGATATCAATGGAGTAGAAATTGATAGATGTAAAAATGTTGGATTGACTTCTACGTTAAAAGGTTATGTTTCTTTTTCACCAAACCAAAGCAAATATCTTGAGAACGCAGGATGGATAGGTGTAACAGAAACAGGAAAAATTACTGATAAGTGGAAATTTTGATGTCTCTATACCTTTGTCCATGATTTTTGGATTTGCTGAAGATTATCGTAAAATAATTGTAAATGTTAAACATGAACTTATACTGACAAGATCAAGAAATGATTATAATGCTGTTATACAAAGTTCTACTCAAGCTGATGCTGTGAATTATGAAAATTTTAAAATTCAACTTACTCGAGTAGAATGGCTTATGCCTTACGTTATGTTATCAGACAAACGTAAAATACAGCTTTTTAATTTTATACAAAAAGATATACCTATTGCTATGAGTTATCGTTCATGGGAATTATACGAATATCCTGTTCTTCCAACAACTGTAAAACAAATATGGACTGTTAAAACCTCTAACCAATTAGAAAAGCCACGCTTTGTAATTTTAGCTTTCCAAACGAAACGAAGAGGTGAGAAAAATGTAAACAATAGTCATTTTGATCACTGTAATATCAGTAATGTCAAACTTTTTTGAATTCTCAGTACTATCCTTATGGTAATCTCAATTTAGATGTTACACATAATCAATATGCGCTTTTATATGATATGTATGCACATTTTCAAAGCGAATATTATAACAACAATGAAATAGATCCTTTGCTAAGTAAATCAGAATTTATAAATTATACACCATTTATTGTCATCGATTGTTCTAAACAGAATGAATCTCTAAAACAAGCTGCTGTGGATGTCCGTCTTGAATTTGAAACCAAAGAAAATATTCCTGCAGAAACCACTGCTTATTGTTTAATTTTACATGATCGTATTATAAAATATAATCCTGTTAGTGGTGATGTTAAAAAACTTGTATAAAAATTTATATATGTATCATTTGTTTGTAAATTATGAAAAATAAATAAATTATAAAAAAATTGAATTATCTTTTTATTACCTATCTTTTTATCCCCTCCTTTTTCTCATAAGTTTTAAGAAATAAGTTGTGTTTATAAATCACATAAATTCTAAAATTACCTCAGTCTAATTGAAACAATCAACAAAATGGGTCAGTCAAATAGTACTAGTAGTAGCAACATTCCATACAGTAAACTTTCTGACAATAGTCAGAAAGAAAAACCAAAGCCTGAGTCCCAATGGAAAAATTTTACTGGTTCAAACACGATTTCATACACCAGACTATCTGACGATAGTAAAAAAATGAATCAGCGTGGAAAAATAATACTAGTAAATATTCTACTAACACTCAATCCTTTCCCCAACAACAAGATTATAAAAGATTTAAGTAGTAAGTGAATGGGATAAAAATGTGTTGATATCATCATAAATATTCACAATGGATATAGCATACCCTCTGAACATCATATGAGGGCCCCATGCCCCCTGCAACATGACATACGTATGCATTTTATCGATGGAGTAAATGTTCAATGCGCCCTCTATCGGGCCTCTCGCATGGTGACTTTGCACCCTACCTTACCGACGGACGGTAAGTAGTGCTCGGTGGGTAAGTGGCGCGGGAGCCGCTCTGGCGCGGTAGCCGCGCTGGCGCGGAATATAAGACTACTTATAATTAACAAATTTAAACACTATATGAATATTATAAAAATATTCTATATTCACTTACAACATAACATCACATGAGGGCCCCATGCCCCCTGCAACATGACATACGTACGCATTTTATCGATGGAGTAAATGTTCAATGCGCCCTCTACCGGGCCTCTCGCATGGTGACTTTGCACCCTACCTTACCGACGGACGGTAAGTAGTGCTCGGTGGGTAAGTGGCGCGGGAGCCGCTCTGGCGCGGTAGCCGCGCTGGCGCGGAATATAAGACTACTTATAATTAACAAATTTAAACACTATATGAATATTATAAAAATATTCTATATTCACTTACAACATAACATCACATGAGGGCCCCATGCCCCCTGCAACATGACATACGTATGCATTTTATCGATGGAGTAAATGTTCAATGCGCCCTCTACCGGGCCTCTCGCATGGTGACTTTGCACCCTACCTTACCGACGGACGGTAAGTAGTGCTCGGTGGGTAAGTGGCGCGGGAGCCGCTCTGGCGCGGTAGCCGCGCTGGCGCGGAATATAAGACTACTTATAATTAACAAATTTAAACACTATATGAATATTATAAAAATATTCTATATTCACTTACAACATAACATCACATGAGGGCCCCATGCCCCCTGCAACATGACATACGTACGCATTTTATCGATGGAGTAAATGTTCAATGCGCCCTCTACCGGGCCTCTCGCATGGTGACTTTGCACCCTACCTTACCGACGGACGGTAAGTAGTGCTCGGTGGGTAAGTGGCGCGGGAGCCGCTCTGGCGCGGTAGCCGCACTGGCGCGGAATATAAGACTACTTATAATTAACAAATTTAAACACTATATGAATATTATAAAAATATTCTATATTCACTTACAACATAACATCACATGAGGGCCCCATGCCCCCTGCAACATGACATACGTATGCATTTTATCGATGGAGTAAATGTTCAATGCGCCCTCTACCGGGCCTCTCGCATGGTGACTTTGCACCCTACCTTACCGACGGACGGTAAGTAGTGCTCGGTGGGTAAGTGGCGCGGGAGCCGCTCTGGCGCGGTAGCCGCGCTGGCGCGGAATATAAGACTACTTATAATTAACAAATTTAAACACTATATGAATATTATAAAAATATTCTATATTCACTTACAACATAACATCACATGAGGGCCCCATGCCCCCTGCAACATGACATACGTACGCATTTTATCGATGGAGTAAATGTTCAATGCGCCCTCTACCGGGCCTCTCGCATGGTGACTTTGCACCCTACCTTACCGACGGACGGTAAGTAGTGCTCGGTGGGTAAGTGGCGCGGGAGCCGCTCTGGCGCGGGAGCCGCGCTGGCGCGGTAGCCGCGCTGCCCCTACTACTATTTTTACTAGAAAGTATAGTAATTTTTTTGATAATTTGAGTCTGTCCTCCGGTTTCAATACAGTATAGTAATTTTTACTCAACCATTTCTCTCCGTGTAGATCAATTATAATATATCAGACGATCCCTATTTTTCTTTGTATTGTAGTTATCCTCGGGTTCGAAATTCACGCGGTCAGTCGGGTTATATATATATTTACTTTCTTATAATCCAAACTTGTCTTATTTCTTTGCTTTTGCTTTTCTTCAGTTTCGCGGTGGTGAGTGCGCGCTTTACATTCGTGCTAACGTTTGATTTAACCTGCTACGCGTGTCTCAGTTCTTTGATTCGTGTATTACTTAATTACTCATATTTACGGATTCATGGCCATACATATTTGCTTACGCAACAAAAAATAATTCATAAATTAACACGAAGTTAAGCTTTAAGTTTATACATATTTTGATGCATTTATGTTGCTTAACTTTAAACTATCATAACTTTGGATGTATTAAAAATTTGTTAACTCTGCAAACAACAACTTAAAGCTTGTAGTCTCTAGTTTTATTTTCTGCTTTGACAATTGTATATAAAGCTTTTCTAACTTAACCAATAAACAAATAAAACAGTATTTTTTTCAGTATTTCTATTAAATACAGCTAAACCTGTCCATAACTCAATTTTATCAAAGCGTTAGGGTCTAATATTCTAGCTTTCTTAGTATTTTAGCATCTAAAAACATACCTTAAAGTTTGAGGAAAATCCGTGATCCGGACCCTCTCCTAGTAATATATAGATTTCTGAGTGACGAGGACGTAGCCTGGCGCTGATACCTCAAGGAAGGAAGGGAAAAAATCTTCCTTCTAATTCCCTTATACGTTAGCACCATCTTGTAGGATTCTTCTAATATACATTGAGCGCCTGCGTCCGTTTAAAACTAACTTTTATAAACTGCCAAAGAAATTAAATTAAGAAAAATTTGGCAACAAAGAGTAAAAACAGACAGTAAATGCTTTTAAAGATTATTAAAAAATCTCAAAGCTAAGATAGATGGTACAACATTCGAATACCACTTGCCGCTGAAGATGTTTCTTGATTTATTTATAAAAGACGCACATCTCAAAAATTATCTGTATTTTAAATTTAATAATAAGACTCACTTAATAAAAACATTAATAATAACGAAATGTAAGAGTATAAAAGTTATTTATTCATGGTTGTTGTTCTTTAACGTAACAAAATTTATTTAAATATGAAGTAACTTAATTTTTACAGTATTTTAATTATAACATATATAGCATAATTATAATTTTTACAGTTTGGAGTCTGAATTTATGATAAATAATTACAACAAAATATTTAAATGCATCAGCTAAGTTAAAAATATTTTAAATATTAATCTAATATAATAATATCATCTACACTTTTGTTTAACGCATGCTTTTCACTTGATTCAACTTTCATTTTTTTACTAGGCCCTGCTCCGTCATTGGGGCTCATGCTTTCCTGACTTCTTTTTGTCTGGCGATACTTCCTTAAAATTTGAAGTACTTGCACACGAAATTGCAAACGATCATCTTCCTCGAGTTTGCACATATCCGGGAGAAGCATCTTTAAAAATAGAAGATCTCCTTCGGGATCGAATGCAACGGAATTGAGTTTTCTTTCCAAGTCAAGGTTATCCATCGTCTGCTAATATATTGCATATAATAGAAAACATTTGTACAGCCTCTTTTATATTATCTAAATAGTTTATACATTGTCGCGCCGTATGAAAAAAGGCAACTTATTGTTTGAAGAGCCAGTTTTGTGTGAAAAAAGCTAAATAATGGGCACACGTTTTATTTTTTTTTTCGCGAAAAACTATGGCTTTTCTTTATCTGTCTCTTTTTAGTTGATTTTTCTTCTTACCGTGCTACGATATATTATATAATTTTTGTCCTCTTACCTAGCTTATTATAATAATTTGTCCGTTTTTCTTAAGATATAGTTGCCACTTGATGTGTACACGGAGAAATATTTCCACAGTTCTGCGCCGTGGTAACAGTAACGCACGCCGCTCATGCTGCCCTCCACGGTGCGGCCGTGTGTTAGCACAGCAACAGACGGCGCGCGTCAAGCCGGCCGCTCATGCCGTAGACCACGATGCATTTCGGGGACTGTCAACCCTTTTCGCCGTTACTACACATAGTTATAGTAATAGTTTACACGATACAGTCGCAGGGTCTGACAGTGTAGTAACGGCGAAACGGGGTGATAGTCCCCGAAATGCATTGTGGTCTACGGCATGAAGTGCCGGCTTGACGCGCACCGTCTTTTGATGCGCTAACACACGGCCGCGCCGTGGAGAGCAGCATGAGCGGCGTGCGTTACTGTTACCACGGCGCAGAGCTGTGGAAATATTTCTCCGTGTATTATCACTGAGAGAAATTTCTGGCTCCAGAAATTTCAGGCGTCAGTTGTCCTTTGTTTTCTGATACTACAGTAGTACAGCGAAAAAATAAGGAGAGAAGTTGTTGCGTAGCTTTCATCACCATTCGGAGGGCTGTTCAGTCAAGACGTGCAAGCTAAGGAGGCTTCAACTGTTTTCAGTGGAACTCTACACAATACTTGATTCTTAACCAATGAAGCGAAAGCATCGATTCTAAGAGTACTTACACTAGCAGTGCAGATACTGACGATTGGTTTAAAAGGTAAGGTTTGTTTATTAGTTTCATTAATTAATTACTTTATAATTTATTTAACTTCGTTTCGGGTCATAAACTTTTTCGCATTTGAAGTCAATTAACTTCATGTACTCGTGTTATGAACATTTAAATATTCGCGTTGCGGATGAATTTTTACACTCAGTAGCAAAATACCAGCTTCGCGCTTTCATATTATTAAAATTATTTCACTTTACGCGTTTTTTATAGAGGTTATAAATAAGTTATCTTTTCTTGCTCTTGCAACTTGCCAAATGGCAAATATTAATAATTGTTTTAATGAAAAATATTGAGGTCGGTACAAAAGAAAGAATTAGGTAGGAACCTCAGTCGGTATAAAACATACTCTTCATAAATACAATTTTCATTTAAAGTATTTCATTTGTTTCACAGTAAGCAGTTGAATTATATTCATCACCATTTCCGCTTTAAGTTTGTCTGAGTTTGAAAACATACTGGCAATGTCATTCAGATGGTCTAGGGCTAAAACGGAATCTTTGATTAACCTAGTTTTCCAGAAACCAATACTATGGGATAAAACCTTAGGACCCAAAAATCCTCAGGAACTGGGCGAAATCTGGAAAAGCGTTGCTGATGAATTATGAGTTTCAAGTAAGCTAACTTGATAAAAATCATTTAACAAAATCATTAATTGCATATGGGAATTTTTTCGATTCAATTAATTTAAATTAATTATAAATGAAATTTTGTAAACAAAAAATTGTCGGACTAACAAAAATTAATTTACGTCATTATAGATTGCATTTTTATTAATAGACGATATTTTTAGATGTATAATCAATCGCTCAATGATCTATTGTGATTATCGCGCGTGTGTGGATGGATGTGTGTAAAATCATTATAAATGTAATATATTTTCAGAGCAACAACCAAAGGGCAAATGGAAGGCACTACAAACCCATTTTCATAAAGAATCGGCTGCTCAGTTAAAACCTCGATCTGGAGATGCTGCGTCTACTGTTAATAGGCAGTGGACTTATTACCGGCAAATGTCGTTTTTGAAAGAAAACACATATAATCAAAGCACTGGAAATCTAGACGAGGAATTGTACGATGACGATGAGGATGAACAAATAGAGCAACCAATGCAAAACAGCCCACCATTGCGTCGCTGTAGACAAGTTACTTCTGAATCTTCCAGTACATCAACTACTGCTGCAGTTCCATCAAAACTGGAAGGCAAATGTGTTAGAAACGAAGAATTATCATTTGAGACCGAAGATCCTACAAAGAAATCAGAATGGCTATTTTTACTAAGTATTTTGGATCATTTTAATAAAATTACAGATAATACATTAAAGATGCAAGCACGTCTGGAAATATTCTGCTTATTATTTAATTTTCTCACACAAAATAAGAAAATTAGAAATCAAGATGTTTCTGAGAAAGATCAGTCTGAAACAACTGTTGCTAATAGTCATAAAACTGGTAACTTTTTAGGTTTACTATCATTGCTAGAAGTTTCAAATTTTAATTATATTTGTAATCGAATGTATATTTTCTACTTTAAGGTGTTAGTGCTTTCGAAAATTTAAAAGCGAGAGACAATGAAGTGAGTAATGGACAGGACCTCAAACCGAAGATCGGTGATATCATTCATGACCAAATTTCTGATGAAAATGGTAAACATATTAATTTTATATATTCAATCTCACAACTTGACACATATACAATATATTTTTTTAGAAGTCGAATTTATAGATATTTCATCCATCCACGAAAAAAAAATTAAAGAAGTTACAATTGATGTGAAACCATCTGACACTCTCAAAACATGGCTACTGAATCCACTGGTGGTTAAAAAAGAAATATAGTTTACATTCGCAATACTAAGATTGAAGGCGACACACTACGAACGAGAGTTGGCTCCCCATTGTCGTAAATAGCGGAGTGCCAAGCAAATTATCAGCACTAGGCGACGTCGCGACCTTGTGTACGCAGCGGTGCTGCGTGTGAACATAATTTACTTGATGCTGTATTCGCAATATTAAGAGAGAGTATTTTCAAAAAGAAAGCGAGAAAAATGTTTATATGTCCTTTAAAAAATGAAAGTGAAATTAAATGAAATATATGCATTTATATATTACATTAGATTAATAATATTTTAAATATTTTTAACTTAGCTAATGCATTTAAATATTTTGTTGTGATGACGATTCTACCAAAATTCAATTTTTGGTAAATGAATCGGAGCATCTACAAAACGGGTGATTGTGATGCGTGAATGTTTTGTTTGGGATCGCTGCAAGGATTGGATGTTGGAGTAAAGGTGCACTGAATATTCCGACGATTTAACATCGACTAATTTCACACTTTACTAAATCAAACAACACGTAATGTATCTAGCATTGATAGTATAAACAGTTCTCTTATAAAGCTAATTTGTCTCGTAATCGAGTAAAACACGTTCTCTCTTAAGACACGTGGCGCGTACTTAAATTTTCGCTCGCGTTGCGCGGGGCTTGCTCTCGTCCATTCGTCGCGACTGCCCATGAAGAAAAAAAAAGAATCATGTACCTTTCCTTATGTGGAGAAAGGGAGGGAGAGAGTTTCAGAGAGAGTGCAGTGGTGCCGTAAGTACCAGTAATTTTCCAAAATATGTAACTCTTGTTACACGACACGGCGCTACGACATCCGTCTCTCTCGCTCCCCTTCGTCTACAAATTCGAGTGAAGCGAGTTTTTCGCGGAATTGGTCGAAGGCTCGAGCTTAGACTAAACAATTTTGTTGTAATTATTTATCATAAATTCCGACTCTAAACTGTAAAAATTATAATTATGCTATATATGTTATAATTAAAATATTACAAAAATGAGACTATCATATTTAAATAAATTTTGTTACGATAAACAACAACCATGAATAAATAACTTTTATACTCTTAAATTTGATTATTATGTTATTATTAAGAGGGTCTTTAAATTATTTAAATAATTTATTAACGAAAAAAATACAAAATAAAAAACAGGTATTTTGTCTATGAAATTAAATATAAAAATTGCGTTGTATAACCAAAAAATATTAGAAATTTTACACGTATATATAATTTAAAATGCCAGAGCTAGCTGAGCGGCTGGCAATACACATATAGTATACACGTTACTCGTGCTGTACTTACTTAGTCCGGAATGGAACTTGTCTGTGAATATTTGTTGGCAGGCTGTGCTAAATGGATTTTTAATCACCCAATTATTGTGCAACACTTTAAAGGAATTTACAACAATAAAAATTCTTCTGAATAATATATTGTAGCAATTTCATTTATAGAAGTGTGTAAAATATGTTTTGACTTTCAGAAGCAAAATTTATTACTTCATTTAATGCAGTTATATCAAGAAAATACATTATGCAAATAAAATCAAATGTAGAGAAATATAAAAATACTGAAGTGAAAAAAAGAAATTACGATTCAGGTAATCTTTTTTTCTTGGCAGACACGTCTCATTATTAGGTTACAATGGCATTGCTATTTTAACTCACAATTTAATTGTTATTTTGATGTACACAAGAACACTAAAGTTTTTTCAAATTATGTGCAAATTGTGTAATGAGAAGTCAATAAAAAAGGAGAATAATCAGTTATGTGTTATTGAGTTTATAAATAAGAAAAAAAGGAATAATATGAAAATAACGCAAGAAAATCCAAATATTCAGGTAATACCATTTTTTGAAATTAATTTTATTATTTGTTTCTTAATATTTAGCAAAATCTATACGTATTTTGTTCACAAAATTAGTTGAATATACTTTTTCTTGTAGCATAAACAACAGAAAATAAAAAAAAATGTTAACATCGATCACATTTTTCTACAATATTTGAATATCATTTATTCTGTGGCTCCTCTTAAGCAAGAAACAGCCCATAATCACAATTTGTTGAAATACTGCATAACGGACTATAACACGCGTAAAATCATATAAGGATCCGTTAATTATTTTCTTTGTTCTTTTTACTAGCGCTCTCTTCAAAAAAAGTTACAGCTATTCTAATTTTCAAAAAAACAAAGAAATGTGGAGTCGATGTACACATTTTCTTTAAGTTTTATCCTATTTCTGCTACAAAAAAATATGTACAATCATTTATATTATTGAAATGTACATGAATTATGCTAAATATTGAGAAGACTTGAAAGAATTATTTAAAAAAAATCTTACCACCTGTATATACTGATTTTTTAGCACTATCGTCATGTTTTTGTTGCTACACTGCCACAAATCATCAATTAAGACTCCAAATCCATTTCTATTTTCTGATCACATTTATAAATACTTATTTTAACACAAATTGTTTTGAATAGTAAAAAACAATTGGATCGATCAACTGAAAACAAATATATAGGTGATTTCATGTCAACTGAGCAGGTGAAAAATTTGAATTCCCCCAAACCTTGAAAATATTTTCAAAATAACAAAAAAAACCTAGAAAAAAATTTTTGGCATGATATTTTCAAATGATTAAAAGTTATTGGAAATCAAAAATTTTGAAATTTTAATTTTTTTCATGAAGTGCAAATTTTCATGATTTTTTAACTAATGAATTTGAATTTTTTTATGTAGGACATTATATGGGAAAAAGTTTACAAATTGTGTGTAGAAACAGCATGAATTTTTGTGAATGCATTGCCACAATTCTTGATATGTGGAGTTAACAGCATACCTTGTCAATTTGATATCTCTGGTACGTCCAGGTTTAGAATTTTTTTACAATAGATGAAAATTTTACTTTTATTTTAACATTTTGAACCCATTATTGATAATTATGGAAAGCCCAGACTGGAAAATGTTATATATGATTGAAGTAGTGGAAAATGTGAAAAAAACACATAAATAACTGTTACATGCTGCTCTACCCTAGTTAATATTTACAAATAATTATATGCGCATGTTCTATGAGTCTTTTATGTTTCACCGTATACTTTCTACAGGAAATATCATTTACATTTAGCCATCTATTTAATAAAGAAAGATTAATTAAAATGAAATATAAAGCATACCAGTAAAATTAACTTTCATGCTTGTCAAAACTTTCTACCCAAAGTTTGCTATCCCAACCTTTTTTACTGGTTGTATAATGTAATAAATCTGACCACAAAATATATATTTCTGCTCTATCAGAATAGTAAATTAATTTATTCATTGATAATCTCACACTTTAACGATAGACAAAAACTGATTTCTCTTACATTTTGTGTTCCAATGCTCAATTCATTTCATAACATAAACACACTTCCCTTTATAATACAAGTAATTTCTTTATAATAAATTCAAAAAGTATAAATTATCTCTCATTTCAAATGTCTTATTGATTTCTATGTGTCATAACTAATAAAAAGTCCCTATATCATTTTTTTCCTAAGGTTAATAGTTTCTGAGAAAACAAATAATAAACTGCTTTTTCATGACTCGTTCTTTTGACAGCTATTTTGACAATCTTTAAATATAAATATTCAACAATTTAAAAAATACTCATAGCTTCTATGGGTCATTACAAATAAAAAGCCTCTCTTGCATTTTTCTCCTAAAGTTGAAGTTTTAGAGAAAAAAAAAATTTTGAAATTTGGACTTTATCATTTTTTTCCTATAGGGAACCTATACGTTCATAACTTCTCTGTTCTCGGGAGATTACTTGCTCGTATTATAAATTTTGATATTCGTTTCAAACCTGTCAGTACTTGACATATTACTTTAATATTATGACATTTATAATAAAAAATATTTATTCCATAAAAAAACGTTAACAATAATAAAATAATTAATCATATTAAGGAATTATTCATTATGGTTCACATACATATTCATTCGCAATTATCTCTGAATCAAAAAAGTTATAAATTGTTGCTTGCATAACAGCGCACGAGTCGTCAGACCTATATGGCAGCGGCTCGCTTCTCGCGAACCGAGAGTCGAGCCGCAGCCGTAGGTCTTGGTTCGACGTGTATACGTTCATAGAGAGATTTCAAGTTGTCCTTCTGGACATCATTACTAGAAATTTCAATCTCATTTTTGATCTCACGAAGGCCTTCGATAGCGAAGAACACAGTGTCATCATGGAAGCAGCGGAAGCAGCTAATTTGCTACCTCAAGGACCTCTACGCCAGCAGCACCTCGACGCTATCGGTCGCGAACTGGTCATCGGAACCGATCAAAGTAACAAGAGGAGTGAAGCAGGATGATCCTCTATACGACCATTAATATTCAATTTGTGAGTTTGTAGTATCATTTATTAACGCTCTTGGAGAATATCCTCTTAAGCGCGGACTTATATAAAATACATTGTATGTTACAATTTTAATAAATAGCATAGTTGTGCGCATTTGTCACAAACATTTTAAATTAGTTAACATAAAGAAAAATATATAAAGAAGATAATACAAAACAAAAAATAAAAACCGCTGCCAATATATTGGCACTTTGCTTCCTCCTAATTAATTTATTGATCCTACATTTATCTTATTTATTTTAAATGTTCGTTGATTCATTATACATTTCTTTCAATAATTCATAAATTCATTAGTATTTACAAAAATTTCACGTTATTTCTTACTCTTTAAATCATTTATTAAATGCAAATAATAATGTGTCAACACAAAAGTACTTATTTTAAGATGTAAATAATACAAAAAAGCCTACCTACCTGTAGCCTTTGATATTCTTTATAATTAATAAATAATATTTTTTAATAAAATTTCACAAATATATTGTTTATTCCACACATTAATTTCTTTTTATAAAATTCATTTTTCCATTTATAAAATCATTTATTAATTCCATTTATTAATCATTTATTAATTCACGAAGAAATCGACCGAAAACTATCCATAATCCACCTCTACGAGGAATTATGAAGCGGTTAAGTCAATTATTACTTCCGCAATGGTTGGACATGAAAACTCATTTTTTCATTTTTCAATGTTTACGTTTTTATTAATAAAAAGAGAACCGTGATAGCTAGAAAAATAATTTTTTTATGAAATATAGGTATTTAAATTCTCTTTCGAATGCCACCCCTCCCATTCAGATACATAGAGACGTTCTCGAGATATTACGATTTGAAAAAAAGGTTAAAAAAATTTTAACCTCAAATATCTCAGAAATTTATTGACCAATCATTTTGTCCAACGAACTCGACCGAGAACTATCCAAAATCTACCTCTAGAAGAAATTTTGAAGCGATTAAGTAAATTTTACTCCCGTATCGTGCGACATACAAAACTCATTTTTTCATTTTTCAATTTTTTTCTCAAAAAATAACCAACAAAATGGATTAAAATTTTCACAGATTATAGCAATTTATATGCTGCATTATAATGATTTTTCTCCAAAAAATTGACCGTTTAGTTCAGGAGTTATTATCTTTTAAAAAAAAAACATGTTTTAGGTTATAACAAAAGAACCATGATAGCTACAGAAAATATTTTTTTTTTAAATATAGGTTTTTTTATGCTCGTTCGAATGCTACTCACCCGACTCAAAAATTCAAGTCCGATCATAAAAAAAATCAAAAATAAATTTTTCGAAAATCGAAAATTCGAAATAAAACAAAAACGAATCGGTGAATCATAAAAAATTATTTTCTTCCCGAATTCGCAATAAAAAAACAAATAAAATGAGCCCCACCCGGTTAAAATCGACCGTGTAGAACCGGAGATAAAGCGGTATACACACACACACACACACACACACACACGCACACGCACACGCACACGCGCACACACACACACACACACACAAACACACACACACACACACACACACACACACACACACACATCCATACAGACATTTCCTAAAATCATGTGATACAAACTTCTAACACTTATATTTATGTTTCTAGAGCGATTTAAAGAAATCGAAAATTTTACTATTACAAAGCTTCCTCTAGGAGGAAGCAAAATAAAAAAAAGACAAAAAATAAAAAGAAGAGAGGTGAACGATGATCTAAAATGTTCTTGGGTTCTCTAGACAAGCCTTGTTAGTCCATAATAGCTGCTTGGCAATGAAAATCTCGGCATTCGCCCTATTATGGTCAAGAGAGGAAGAGGAAAAACAGAATAGGGGGATTCCCCGAACGCAATACGTCAACGACAGTGTTGTATTCCCGATGACGGTGATAGTGTATTCGGACGCGTCAAAATGTGAAGTTGTATAGCTGACATGCTTGCTCCAGGATTTGTGTTCCCGAGTCAGAAATTTTGTGCCAAATTAGACAATATAAAAAACGAACGTCACACCGCTTACACATACACACACCAAAAACGAACTGAAGCCATTGTTAGTATTAATAATTAAGTTTGAGATTATTATACATTATATATTTGTACCAAAACTATCATATAAATAAGACTAAAGTTTAATATATATTATTATTATCTGAAATGAAAATTTGAAAAAAACTGAAAAAATTTGAAAACAAAAAAGGTATATGTAATGAATATAATATAAAGAACGAAAAATATCTAAAATAAACAGAAATGAACAACCAAAAGTATCTAAAATTAACGGAATAAATGCTAAAATCAATAGCATGTGACCGGTATCTAAAATTGCTACTTTAGATATTACTACAATGTCATCATACGTGATGAACGAGTAAGAGTAGTATAACAGTATAGAAATTCCCTGCAGGCTGAAGGAAAAAAATTATTTTGATTTCAGCGAGTGAAACATTTGGCCCATGATTACTCGAATATGAAAGCATCTTTCACCACAAAACTTTTTGTAGATTTGAATGTATGCGAAAAAGCTTTCAAATGAATACCTCATATTCGTATTTACTTGTGCATTTTATTTAATACAGAGCATTTTATTTAATTAGGCGATTAGTCGGTTTATTTTAATTTTCAATCACTTTTAACGGCGTCAATAAGCGAATTATGCAAAAACGGCAAGAGAGAATTTTGTTTTAGAATTTCGCGCTCTATACGACCACGTTGAGAGCCCCCTACAATTTCAGAACACATTGTATAAGTCAGACTAGCTGGCCTGGCCTGTGATACGAAGTCCCGTGTTCGGAGGTCACAAAAATAATCGTGGAGAGATTTGAACAGCGCGCGTTGCGGGACCTACCTTACAAGACGTTTCGGTTTCCTGACTAAGACGCATGCGCACTACATGAGCCAATCACACAGCGTGTATCTTGATTTCACAAGATCCGGTCATGACTTAATAAGCTTTATTGTATTGAGAGACATGGCCCCCGATTGTCGTAGATAGCGGAGTTCCAGGCAAATTATTACCGCTCGGCGACGTCGCGACCGTGTGTATGCGACGCTGCTGCCTGTGAACATTATTTAGCTTGATACTGTCCGCCGTCGTTTCTGGGAATAAAATTGTGGATACATAACGTGTATCTTGATTTCACAAGATCCGGTCATGACTTAATAAGCTTTATTATAATTTTGGCAGGCTATTCCGTATTCGTGGTCGACAGTTCGCGGAGGAGCCCCATTGTTGCACATGGTGTATTGAGAGACATGGCCCCCCATTGTCGTAGATAGCGGAGTTCCAGGCAAATTATTACCGCTCGACGACGTCGCGACCGTGTGTACGCGGCGGTGCTGCGTGTGAACATTATTTAGCCTGATACTGTCAATATTTGTTTTACGAAGAAATGCAGAAGCTTAATACTCTGTCCACTGATGTAAGTATACGCGTTTCAGTGAAGTAAAGCCAGGCGTGTACCAATACATGTGTGCTTATTCTCACCAGCAGCCAAAATACCAGTTTTACACTTTCACATTATTAACATTTTTTTCTTTCTACGCTAAATATTGAACTCTGTACGCTAGAAAACCACGTCGGTATTAAACATACTCTCAATAAGAGATTAAATAAAGTTCACAATTGTTTATCGTTAATAGAGTGGTTTATTGAAAAGACCCTTTGATATTTCAACAAATTACCTTCATATTTACGTGTTATGAGCATTTCGATAAATTTTTACAGTAGCTAACAAAATACCAGTTTTGCGCTTTCGCGTTGTTAAACTTATTTCACTCTACGCGACATCATACAAATTTCGCGTTTGAGGTTAAAATCTTTCTACTTAGATACTGACCAATATCCGTTTTCATTAAAAAAGGGGGATAACGTCGAGTTAATTAAAAAATATGACGCAATACAAGTTTTTAAATTGCATCTTTCTTTTATGATTATAATTTATTAACAAGTCCGTATTTTAGTTTGAGGTTATAAAGTTATCTTTGTATGTTTCATTTATTTTACAGTAAGCAGTAGACTTGTACTCACCACCATTTGTACTTTCAGTTTGTCTGAGTTTGAGAACATACTAGCAATGTCATTTAGATCGTCTAGGTCTAAAACGGAATGTTTGATTGGCCTAGTTTTCCAGGAACCACTACTTTGGGACAAAATCTTAGGACCCAAAAATCCTCAGGAACTGGACAAATTATGGAAAAGCCTTGCTGATGAACTAGGAGTTTCAAGTAAGTTGACATGACAAAAATTTATTAAACAAAAACATGAATTGTATGGGGAAATCCCTTCAATTCCATTAATTTAAATTTTGCACTTAGGATTTTATTTAATAAGAAATTATTAAGATGAAATTTTATAAACAATAATTTGTCGGACTAACAAAAATTAATTTACCTCATTATAGATTGCATTTTTATTAATAGACGATATTTTTAGATGTATAATCAATCGGTCAATGAGCTATTGTGATTATCGCGCGTGTGTGGGTGGATGTGTGTAGAATCATTATAAATTCAATATATTTTCAGAGTAACAAGCAAAGGGCAAATGGAAGGCACTACAAACCCATTTTCATAAAGAATCGGCTGCTCAGTTAAAATCTCGATCTGGAGATGCTGCGTCTACTGTTAATAGGCAGTGGACTTATTACCGGCAAATGTCGTTTATCAAAGAAAACACATATAATCAAAGCACTGGAAATCTAGATGAGGAATTGTACGATGACGATGAGGATGAACAAATAGAGCAACCAATGCAAAACAGCCCACCATTGCGTCGCTGTAGACAAGTTACTTCTGAATCTTCCAGTACATCAACTACTGCTGCAGTTCCATCAAAACTGGAAGGCAAATGTGTTAGAAACGAAGAATTATCATTTGAGACCGAAGATCCTACAAAGAAATCAGAATGGCTATTTTTACTAAGTATTTTGGATCATTTTAATAAAATTACAGATAATACATTAAAGATGCAAGCACGTCTGGAAATATTCTGCTTATTATTTAATTTTCTCACACAAAATAAGAAAATTAGAAATCAAGATGTTTGTGAGAAAGATCAGTCTGAAACAACTGTTGCTAATAGTCATAAAACTGGTAACTTTTTAGGTTTACTATCATTGCTAGAAGTTTCAAATTTTAATTATATTTGTAGTCGAATGTATATTTTCTACTTTAAGGTGTTAGTGCTTTCGAAAATTTAAAAGCGAGAAACAATGAAGTGAATAATGGACAGGACCTCAAACCGAAGATCGGTGATATCATTCATGACCAAATTTCTGATGAAAATGGTAAACATATTAATTTTATATATTCAATCTAACAACTTGACACATATACAATATATTTTTTTAGAAGTTTTACTATCATTTATAGTAGTTTCAAATTTTAATTACATTTTTAGTCATATATACATTTTCTGCTTTAAGGCGTTCGTGCTTTCGAAAATTTAAAAGCATGGGACAATGAAGTGAGTGACGGACAGGACCTCAAGCCGAAGATCAGTAATATCATTCATGACCAAATTTCTGACGAAAATGGTAAACATATTAATTTAATAACATTCATATATTCAATCTAAAAATTTGACACATATACAATACATTTCTTTTAGAAGTCGAATTTATAGATATTTCATCTATCCACGAGAAAAAATTAAAGAAGTTGCAATTGATGTGAAACCATCTGACACTCTCAAAACATGGCTACTGAATCCACTGGTGGTTAAAAAAGAAATATAGTTTACATTCGCAATACTAAAATTAAAGGCGACACACTACGAACGAGAGTTGGCTCCCCATTGTCGTAAATAGCGGAGTACCAAGCAAATTATCAGCACTAGGCGACGTCGCGACCTTGTGTACGCGGCGGTGCTGCGTGTAAACCTAATTTAGCCGATACTGTCCACCGTTGTTTCTGGAAATTTTTCTATTATATGCAACGTATTAGCAGATGATGGATTCCCTTGAATTGGAAACAAAACTGAATTCCGTTAAATTCGATATCGAAGGAGTTCTTCTATTTTTAAAGATGCTTCTCCCGGATATGTGCAAACTCGAGGAGGATGATCGTTTGCAATTTCGTGTGCAAGTACTACAAATTTTAAGGACGTATGGTCAGACAAAAGGAAGTCAGAAAAGCTTGAGTCACAATGACGGACCAGAGTCTAGTAAAAAAATGAAAGTGGAATCAAGTGAAATTTATGCTTTAAACAGAAGTGTAGATCATATTATGTTAGATTAATAATATTTTAAATATTTTAAACTTACCTGATGCTTTTAAATATTATTTTGTAATTATTTATCGTAGATTCAGACTCCAAACTGTAAAATCTATAATTATGCTATATATGATATAATTAAAATACTGTAAAAATTAAATTACTTCATATTTAAATAAATTTTGTTACGTTGAAGAACAACAACTATGAATAAATAACTTTTATACTCTTACATTTGATTATTATTAATGTTTTTATTAAGTGGGTCTTATTAAATTTAAAATACAGATAATTTTTGAGATGTCCATCTTTTATAAATAAATATAGAAAAATCTTCAGCGGCAAGTGGTATTCGAATCTTGTACCATCTCTCTTAGCTTTGAGATTTTTCAATAATCTTTAAAAGCATTTACTGTCTGTTTTTATTCTGTGTTGCAAAATTTTTCTTATTCACCATATATATATTATAATTATTTTGAATACTTGATTTTAGACGTGCACAAAAGACAAATAGAATTTGCTTTATCACGTTTAAAATACGTTTAGTTTGTAAAAGTTAAAACATTATGCCGTTTGTGTTTTGTACACAACTTGAAAATGATTAGCTACAATTGTTAGTAAAAATTGTATATTTAACAATGGTATATTTAACAA
This sequence comes from Torymus aiolomorphi, assembly GCA_036365515.1. Taxonomy (NCBI): domain Eukaryota; kingdom Metazoa; phylum Arthropoda; class Insecta; order Hymenoptera; family Torymidae; genus Torymus; species Torymus aiolomorphi. Next base: position 154,093,456 of record CM070874.1, on the reverse strand, counting down.
CAACATGGCATTTTTAAAATTTTTAAAAAACTATGAGAACTTTATTATGTATAAAAGTAGGTAAGCTAGGAGAGTTCTGCCTCCCCCCACCACTCGGCCACCGGCCGCCCTGTGCAGCGCTCTGATAGGTTGAAAGGGGGGAGGTGAGGCTCCGCCAACTTTCGAGAAGCTTCCATATGTAATGACGTCATCGAATAAAATTTATCCGTATTTTATTGTCACATTTTTGCATGACGGTCAAATGTTTATTTACGAGCGACCCGGGCGGCGGGCGGCGGCGCGGGCGGCGGGCGGCGCGCGCGCGGGGACTAGCATCTTACCGCGTTGACAAGCTGGACGACCGCGGGGATGAGCTGATTCGCGCGGAGATGAGCGTATCATCGCGGTGGTCAGCTGATTTCCGCGGTCATTAGCATATACCGACCCGCGTGTAAGTATATTTACCGCGTTGATGAGCGGACTTTCGCGGGCATTAGCCTACCGTCGCTGGTAAGATATTTACCACGCGTTTATTTTTTTTGACGCGACCTGCAGGTTTGATGTGGCTCTAAATCAGTAAATGTATTTCGGCTATAGCATGCTATCGCATCTCTTCGTTGTTCCGATATTCATAGTTGCCTTATCGCTATTAATTCTAAGAACTCCAGAGTATTTCAATTGTGTTCTCATGGCAATCGTTTCCTGACAACGACTCACAAAACTTAATAGTATTTCATGTAATTTTACCCGCTAAATCAAAATACTGTTTTGGTTAACTGAATATACAAACGATAAGAGTGGCGGCGTCGATGGAAACCCTAGATATAATAATTATTGAAGTGACTCATACAAAGGAGGCAAGACGAAGAGTATTTCACTCTTGCCAGTAACCCCGACACGGGCGACGTTATCGCATGCTGTGCAGTTTGAAACGTGCCTTCTCGTGCGAGTATTTTCCGGGCATTAGTCTATCGTCGCTGATAAGATATTTACAATGGCCTCATTGTTTTCAAAAAAGCTACTGAGAAAGAGAGAGAGAGCGCGAGAGAGAGGGCGAGAGAGATGGAGAGAGACAGTTTTCGAGGTGGGTGGCCTGCATCTATGATGTGACTCTAACTCAGTAAGTATATTTCAGCTGGCCCGACACAACAGGATGTATAGTTTTATCTCGAGTGTGCTTCATGCGTCAATAAGGTCGTATTTTTACGATACTGACCCTTGCACGTGTGTGCGTGTGCACGTTTGACGAAGCGTTGTTCCTTTTTCACATCTGGAGTGCGTGTATAGTGCCGCTAGTCTTTTCGATGCTCACACTTTTTTTTTTATAAGATGTGTATTTTGAATCTCAATAATGTTTCGAAGCCGGCAACCCTTACACGGGCGACGTCATCGCATGCTGTGCAGGTTGAAACGTGCATCCCGGTACGAGTATTTTTCGGGTATTAGTCTATCGTCGCTGGTAAGATATTTACAATGGCCCCACTGTTTTCAAACAAGCTACTGAGAAAGAGAGAGAGAGAGAGAGCGAGAGAGAGTAAGAGAGCGAGAGAGAGTGAGAGAGCGAGAGAGAGTGAGAGAGCGAGAGTGAGAGAGTGAGAGAGAGCTAGTAAGAGAGAGAGAGAGAGAGAGAGAGAGAGAGAGAGAGAGAGAGAGAGAGAGAGAGAGAGAGAGAGAGAGAGAGAGAGAGAGAGAGAGAGAGAGAGAGAGAGAGAGAGAGAGAGAGAGAGAGAGAGAGAGAGAGAGAGAGAGAGAGAGAGAGAGAGAGAGAGAGAGAGAGAGAGAGAGAGAGAGAGAGAGAGAGAGAGAGAGAGAGAGAGAGAGAGAGAGAGAGAGAGAGAGAGAGAGAGAGAGAGAGAGAGAGAGTTTTCGAGGTGGCCTGCATGTATGGCGTCACTCTAACTCAGTAAGTATATTTCGACTATAGCATGCTGAACTATAAACTCGGCTGGCCCGATACACATGATGTATAGTTTTTATCTCAAGGGTGCTTCATGCATCAATAGGGTCGTATTTTTTTTTTATGATGCTGACCCATGCACGTACGTACGTGTGAACGTTTGACGAAGCGTTGTTCCTTTTTTTTTTTTTCATAAGATTTGTATTTTGAATCTCAGTAATGTTTCGAAGAAAATGTGCTCACGGGGTAGACGCTGACGTAAGTGTTGCTCGGAGACGAGAGCAGAACAGTCATGTTTCGAATTAATACCAGAATTAATACCATATATACTTGCCACAGCCAAATATCAGAATATACACAGCATTTTTATTAGTTTATTCTCGTTAAATTTGCTATCTCGAAAGGACATAAGATTACAATAAATTCTTAAAATTTTTAATTCGACGAGGGATCTGGAATTCTTCCATTGTGCAACGAAATTTTAAGTGATCACTATGTCAGCGTTTGACTGTAAAAAACTTGTGAATATTATGCTAGAAGCATATGGGCTTTTAGCCTATAGAAAAGTAAATCCTGAAGCAATTATGAAGTGGATTAAACTAGGCGGCTAGAATCTAAGAAACTTGAGGAGGCTTTCGCTTAAAAATGGAAACACTGTTGCAGAAAAACAAAGTTTTATATCTACAATTGGATTACTTAAAGGCATTCAAGGTAGATTCAAGCGTTTATTAAAGAGTGGTGCGGGATTGCATGAAACAAGAAGTGACAGAGTAAAATGGCAAAATGTGGAGTCTGCTTTCAATGATCGTATTAAATCTGGAGCGATAACCAACTTTAAAAATTTAGATATAACTAGATTTATGAAAGATGCTCAAGCATTATTTCAATCTCAAATGAAAAATGTTTTGAAAAAAGAAGAGGCTCTTAAAGTGTATACTATCTTGGCAGCTGAATACATCATAATAAAAGCTGACAAAGAGATAGTAGAAATCAAGTATTTTAATACAAAGGCAGTGCCGATTTTACGAACGACGGATTTAAAACAATGGTTTACTGAGAATGTTCAACAGCGTATTGAAAAAGATATGGAAGAATTTCAGGAGAAAGATTCCGGCTGGACACTTCGACAGATTCTTAATTTATCTGTTCACATTAATAAATATAATCCGATGCGCGGAGGCTCATACATCAGTCTACCTCCGCAAATACAAAAGAAACATGCATGTATCAATGTACGGAATTTCGATGATGCATGTTTCAAGTGGGCAATACTGTCAGCTTTGCACCCTACACATAACTCTGACCGAGTATCATCATATAAAGTCTATGAGAATGAATTGAATTTTAATGGAATACAATTTCCTATGAGTCCTAAACAAATTCCGAAATTTGAAAAACAAAATAACATCTCGGTTAACATTTATATTTTAAAAAGTCTAGTGGAAATTTTAAAATTTTGCCGCTTCACATAACATCATGTAAGAAGGAAACACATATCAACCTTCTTCTTCTACAAAACTATTACGTAGATGATGAGGAAAGTAAACAGGAGGAAAACTTTGAAGATGATTTATCGATATTCCACTATGTTTGGATCAAAGATTTATCGCGTTTAGTATGTACACAACTTTCAAAACGTAATGGTAGAAAATATTTTTGTGATCGATGTCTACATTATTTCAGAAATGATTCTAAATTGAACTTACATGAACAAGATTGTATGCAACTCAACAAGTACAAAGTAACTTTGCCTACACCAAGAGACAAAATTTTACAGTTTAAAAATTTTAATTATAAAGAAAAAGTTCCATTCGCCATATACGCAGATTTCGAGTGCCTTCTAAAAGCTGTGCAAATTGGAAATGCTTATCAAGAACATGAAGCATTTAGTATTGGATATTATTTAAAGTGCAGTTATGATGACTCCCTATCTCACTACAGTAGCTACAGAGGAAAAGATCCTGCTAAATGGTTTGCAGAGCAGCTGCAAAGTCTGGTAGAAAAAAAATTTGAGACTATCTACAAGTTCATAGTACCAATGGAAACATTAAATTTAAAACAAGAACAAGCATTTCGAAATACAACATTATGCCACATTTGCGATAAACCTTTAGCAGAGAAGCGTGTACGAGATCATTGTCATCTGACTGGAAGGTAAAGTTAAAAGAAAATTAAATATGCTTCAAGCAGAAATTTTACATATTTTTCTTATGTTTTTTTTTTTTCTTATGTTTTAGATATCGAGGTGCTGCTAACGAAGATTGCAATTTCAATTATAAAGATTCACATAGTATTCCAGTGGTATTTCATAATTTAACCGGCTATGACTCACATTTTCTCATAAAGGATATTGCCAATAGCTTTCCTGGACGAGTAGATCTTTTACCAGTGAATAAAGAACGCTTCATTTCGTTTACTAAACACATTGATGGTAGTGACATCAACTTTAGATTTATCGATTCCTACCGATTCATGGCATCATCGCTGGATAAACTATCATCATACCTCGAGGAACTTAGAATTTTGCGGCAAGAGTTCTCACGAGATGAACTATTAACTGAAGAGAAATTTCAATTACTCAAACGAAAAGGAGTCTTTCCATATGATTATTTAGACTCTGAGGAAAAACTTGAAGTTTCAAAGCTACCATCGAAAGATGAATTCTACAGTAAACTAAATAGCTGCCACATATCAAATGAGGATTATGAACATGCAAAAAAGTTTGGACAGCATTTAATATATCAAATTTGGGCGAATATTCAGACTTGTACTTAAAAACAGATGTTCTACTTTTGGTAGAAGTATTTGAAAATTTTCGCGATAGCTGTCTGAAAGCTTACGGTTTAGATCCGGCACATTATTACACAACTCCAGGCTTAACTTGGGATGCTATGCTCAAGTATACGAAAATACAACTAGAATTACTTACAGATATTGATCAGATTATGTTCATTGAACGCGGTATACGAGGTGGAGTGAGTCAATGTTCCAACCGTTATACTCGAGCCAATAACAAATATATGGGCAATGATTATGAAGTAGATAAGGAGTCCAAATATCTCATGTACTTTGATGTAAATAATCTCTATGGCTGGGCTATGCAACAATATTTACCCTACGGCGGCTTTGAATGGATTGATGATGTAGAACGAATAAATTTCAATATTCCGGATAATGCTTCAGTTGGTTACATACTTGAAGTGGACTTGGAATATCCAGAACATTTACACGATACACATAAAGATCTACCATTTTGTCCAGAGCACAAGAAACCACCAGGCTCCTCACAAGCTAAACTTCTTACGACTGTTGAGCAGAAATCGCGATACATTCTACACTATCGCAATTTGAAGCAAGCTCTAGAAAATGAATTAAAACTCAAAAAAATTCATAGAATACTGAAATTTAATCAAAGACCCTGGCTCAAAGAATACATTGATTTAAACAGTAGAATGCGACAAACAGCTAAAAATGATTTTGAAAAAAATCTCTACAAATTAATGAATAATGCCGTTTTTGGAAAGACGATGGGAAATGTGCGAAAAAGAGTTAATGTTCAATTACTAACTAAATGGAAAGGTCGATATGGAGCAGAAGCTCGTATTGCACAGCCAGAATTTCAAAGCAGTACTATCATCGATGAAAATCTTGTTATTGTAGAGTTAGCAAAAACTGAAGTGTATATTAACAAGCCAATTTACGTAGGACTTTGTGTACTTGATTTATCAAAGACTTTAGTATACGATTTTCACTACAAATATATGAAAACGAAATTTGAGGACCGTTGTAAACTACTATATACTGACACTGACAGCTTAATATATGAAATAAGAAATGATGATATTTATGAAGTGATTAAGAGGGATATTGCAAATTTTGATACCTCGGACTATTCATCTAATAATGTATTTGGAATTCCACAAGCCAATAAGAAGGTTGTAGGATTAATGAAGGATGAGTGCAATGGCTGCATTATGACAGAATTCGTTGGACTACGTAGTAAAATGTATAGTGTACGCGTCAATGACCAAGACCATATGAAAAAAGCTAAAGGTGTGAAAAGTGGAGTTGTCAGCAAAACCATCAATTTCGACGACACATATATATATATATATATATATATATATATATATATATATATATATATATATATATATATATATACTATATATATACTATATATATAGTATATATAGTATATATATATAGTATACATATAGTATATATAGTATATATAGTATATATAGTATATATATAGTATATATAGTATATATATAGTATATATAGTATATATATACTATATATACTATATATATATACTATATATACTATATATATACTATATATACTATATATATACTATATATACTATATATATACTATATATACTATATATATACTATATATACTATATGTATACTATATATATATATATACTATATATACTATATATATAGTATATATAGTATATATATAGTGTATATATATATATATATATATATATATATATATATATATATATATATATATATATATATATATATATATATATATATATATATATATATGTGTCGTCGAAATTGATGGTTTTGCTGACAACTCCACTTTTCACACCTTTAGCTTTTTTCATATGGTCTTGGTCATTGACGCGTACACTATACATTTTACTACGTAGTCCAACGAATTCTGTCATAATGCAGCCATTGCACTCATCCTTCATTAATCCTACAACCTTCTTATTGGCTTGTGGAATTCCAAATACATTATTAGATGAATAGTCCGAGGTATCAAAATTTGCAATATCCCTCTTAATCACTTCATAAATATCATCATTTCTTATTTCATATATTAAGCTGTCAGTGTCAGTATATAGTAGTTTACAACGGTCCTCAAATTTCGTTTTCATATATTTGTAGTGAAAATCGTATACTAAAGTCTTTGATAAATCAAGTACACAAAGTCCTACGTAAATTGGCTTGTTAATATACACTTCAGTTTTTGCTAACTCTACAATAACAAGATTTTCATCGATGATAGTACTGCTTTGAAATTCTGGCTGTGCAATACGAGCTTCTGCTCCATATCGACCTTTCCATTTAGTTAGTAATTGAACATTAACTCTTTTCGCACATTTCCCATCGTCTTTCCAAAAACGGCATTATTCATTAATTTGTAGAGATTTTTTCAAAATCATTTTTAGCTGTTTGTCGCATTCTACTGTTTAAATCAATGTATTCTTTGAGCCAGGGTCTTTGATTAAATTTCAGTATTCTATGAATTTTTTGAGTTTTAATTCATTTTCTAGAGCTTGCTTCAAATTGCGATAGTGTAGAATGTATCGCGATTTCTGCTCAACAGTCGTAAGAAGTTTAGCTTGTGAGGAGCCTGGTGGTTTCTTGTGCTCTGGACAAAATGGTAGATCTTTATGTGTATCGTGTAAATGTTCTGGATATTCCAAGTCCACTTCAAGTATGTAACCAACTGAAGCATTATCCGGAATATTGAAATTTATTCGTTCTACATCATCAATCCATTCAAAGCCGCCGTAGGGTAAATATTGTTGCATAGCCCAGCCATAGAGATTATTTACATCAAAGTACATGAGATATTTGGACTCCTTATCTACTTCATAATCATTGCCCATATATTTGTTATTGGCTCGAGTATAACGGTTGGAACATTGACTCACTCCACCTCGTATACCGCGTTCAATGAACATAATCTGATCAATATCTGTAAGTAATTCTAGTTGTATTTTCGTATACTTGAGCATAGCATCCCAAGTTAAGCCTGGAGTTGTGTAATAATGTGCCGGATCTAAACCGTAAGCTTTCAGACAGCTATCGCGAAAATTTTCAAATACTTCTACCAAAAGTAGAACATCTGTTTTTAAGTACAAGTCTGAATATTCGCCCAAATTTGATATATTAAATGCTGTCCAAACTTTTTTTGCATGTTCATAATCCTCATTTGATATGTGGCAGCTATTTAGTTTACTGTAGAATTCATCTTTCGATGGTAGCTTTGAAACTTCAAGTTTTTCCTCAGAGTCTAAATAATCATATGGAAAGACTCCTTTTCGTTTGAGTAATTGAAATTTCTCTTCAGTTAATAGTTCATCTCGTGAGAACTCTTGCCGCAAAATTCTAAGTTCCTCGAGGTATGATGATAGTTTATCCAGCGATGATGCCATGAATCGGTAGGAATCGATAAATCTAAAGTTGATGTCACTACCATCAATGTGTTTAGTAAACGAAATGAAGCGTTCTTTATTCACTGGTAAAAGATCTACTCGTCCAGGAAAGCTATTGGCAATATCCTTTATGAGAAAATGTGAGTCATAGCCGGTTAAATTATGAAATACCACTGGAATACTATGTGAATCTTTATAATTGAAATTGCAATCTTCGTTAGCAGCACCTCGATATCTAAAACATAAGAAAAAAAAAAAAAAAAAAAACATAAGAAAAATATGTAAAATTTCTGCTTGAAGCATATTTAATTTTCTTTTAACTTTACCTTCCAGTCAGATGACAATGATCTCGTACACGCTTCTCTGCTAAAGGTTTATCGCAAATGTGGCATAATGTTGTATTTCGAAATGCTTGTTCTTGTTTTAAATTTAATGTTTCCATTGGTACTATGAACTTGTAGATAGTCTCAAATTTTTTTTCTACCAGACTTTGCAGCTGCTCTGCAAACCATTTAGCAGGATCTTTTCCTCTGTAGCTACTGTAGTGAGATAGGGAGTCATCATAACTGCACTTTAAATAATATCCAATACTAAATGCTTCATGTTCTTGATAAGCATTTCCAATTTGCACAGCTTTTAGAAGGCACTCGAAATCTGCGTATATGGCGAATGGAACTTTTTCTTTATAATTAAAATTTTTAAACTGTAAAATTTTGTCTCTTGGTGTAGGCAAAGTTACTTTGTACTTGTTGAGTTGCATACAATCTTGTTCATGTAAGTTCAATTTAGAATCATTTCTGAAATAATGTAGACATCGATCACAAAAATATTTTCTACCATTACGTTTTGAAAGTTGTGTACATACTAAACGCGATAAATCTTTGATCCAAACATAGTGGAATATCGATAAATCATCTTCAAAGTTTTCCTCCTGTTTACTTTCCTCATCATCTACGTAATAGTTTTGTAGAAGAAGAAGGTTGATATGTGTTTCCTTCTTACATGATGTTATGTGAAGCGGCAAAATTTTAAAATTTCCACTAGACTTTTTTAAAATATAAACGTTAACCGAGATGTTATTTTGTTTTTCAAATTTCGGAATTTGTTTAGGACTCATAGGAAATTGTATTCCATTAAAATTCAATTCATTCTCATAGACTTTATATGATGATACTCGGTCAGAGTTATGTGTAGGGTGCAAAGCTGACAGTATTGCCCACTTGAAACATGCATCATCGAAATTCCGTACATTGATACATGCATGTTTCTTTTGTATTTGCGGAGGTAGACTGATGTATGAGCCTCCGCGCATCGGCAACCTGCACAGCATGCGATGACGTCGCCCGTGTAGGGGTTGCCGGCTTCGAAACATTATTGAGATTCAAAATACACATCTTATAAAAAAAAAAGTGTGAGCATCGAAGAGACTAGCGGCACTATACACGCACTCCAGATGTGAAAAAGGAACAACGCTTCGTCAAACGTGCACACGCACACACGTGCAAGGGTCAGTATCGTAAAAATACGACCTTATTGACGCATGAAGTACACTCGAGATAAAACTATACATCCTGTTGTGTCGGGCCAGCTGAAATATACTTACTGAGTTAGAGTCACATCATAGATGCAGGCCACCCACCTCGGAAACTCTCTCTCTCCATCTCTCTCGCCCTCTCTCTCGCGCTCTCTCTCTCTTTCTCAGTAGCTTTTTTGAAAACAATGAGGCCATTGTAAATATCTTACCAGCGACGATAGACTAATGCCCGGAAAATACTCGCACGAGAAGGCACGTTTCAACCTGCACAGCATGCGATAACGTCGCCCGTGTCGGGGTTACTGGCAAGAGTGAAATACTCTTCGTCTTGCCTCCTTTGTATGAGTCACTTCAATAATTATTATATCTAGGGTTTCCATCGACGCCGCCACTCTTATCGTTTGTATATTCAGTTAACCAAAACAGTATTTTGATTTAGCGGGTAAAATTACATGAAATACTATTAAGTTTTGTGAGTGATTGTCAGGAAACGATTGCCATGAGAACACAATTGAAATACTCTGGAGTTCTTAGAATTAATAGCGATAAGGCAACTACGAATATCGGAACAACGAAGAGATGCGATAGCATGCTATAGCCGAAATACATTTACTGATTTAGAGCCACATCAAACCTGCAGGTCACGTCGAAAAAAATAAACGCGCGGTAAATATCTTACCAGCGACGGTAGGCTAATGCCCGCGAAAGTCCGCTCATCAACGCGGTAAATATACTTACACGCGGGTCGGTATATGCTAATGACCGCGGAAATCAGCTGACCACCGCGATGATACGCTCATCTCCGCGCGAATCAGCTCATCCCCGCGGTCGTCCAGCTTGTCAACGCGGTAAGATGCTAGTCCCCGCGCGTGCGCCGCCCGCCGCCCGGGTCGCTCGTAAATAAACATTTGACCGTCATGCAAAAATGTGACAATAAAATACGGATAAATTTTATTCGATGACGTCATTACATATGGAAGCTTCTCGTAAGTTGGCGGAGCCTCACCTCCCCCCTTTCAACCTATCAGAGCGCTGCACAGGGCGGCCGGTGGCCGAGTGGTGGGGGGAGGCAGAACTCTCCTAGCTTACCTACTTATAAAAGATATAGATTTTAAGAATCAAAAGTGTCGTTTGATTATAGACAAATCTTTAATAGCGACACACTACGAGCGAGAGTTAATGTTGTAAGCATCTATGGATTATGTAACTGAATGTTCAAATTTGTACCTAAATATTTTTAATAATATTCCAATGTTTATTATTACAAGTTTTATTGATATTATCAAACAGGCCGGTAACTCGTTATTATACAAAATCGCTAAGCGTGTAGAAAATAAAAAGTAACTCTAAAAATAGGTGTGAAAATTGTACTTCGAAAAATGAAAAAGTATTTATAAATAATAATTTTTTTTTGTTTACTATTGCAAATAATTATTTTAATTTTATAAACTTCACATGATCTTGAATATCACCAAATTTATAAAAAAGACTGGCTTATTTGGCTATAAATTGACCTACTGTCGCCATCTGTGGGCTTCGAATTGAATGACTTCACTACAGCTGATGTTCCGCATTCCACCGTTCTTGTTTAGCTTCTTGTGTACCTAGGTCATATCTCGGTCAATCCTCCTGGTTATAGCTCGGTCAGATTTCGGTCACACCTCGGTCACACCTCGGTCGAATTCAGTTACACCTCGGTCAACCTCGGTCACACCTCGGTCGAACTTAGTTACACCTCGGTCTACCTCGGTTCACACCTAGATGGAACTCGGTCACACCTAGGTGAAACTCGGCTCACACCTAAGTGAAACTCGGTTCACACCTAGGTGAAACTCGATTACACCGCGGTCGACCGCAGTTCGCACCTAGGAGGAACTCAGTTACACCTCGGTCGACCTCAGTGGCACCCATAGTTAGAACTTAGTAACACCCCGTTGATACATAGGAGAATCTCGGCAATACCTCGGTCGGCTCTGATTTAACCTCGATGGACCTCGTTCGATGCTAGTACGAATGTACGATTCCGTTTAAAAGTTGCGTTAATCTCATTCGAAAACTTAATGAATTTCGCTGTATACTCGAGCGGAATCTCGAATGAACCTCGAGGCTAATCTCGATTAACCTCGGTCTAATTGTCGGATTCATGAAGTTTGGACTATGGCATTAAATGTTAAGTCAATTTCTATTTTCTCCCGGAGGAAATTTGATAAAAATATAATTCTTTGTTGCGTTAAATCGATTTGGAAAAATTATTACAGGTTAGGAGTGTTATAGGTTGTGTGTGTGTGTGCGTAGGTGTGTAAGTGCATGTGCGTATAGCGCGTATTAAGTTCCATTTGTTTTCGTGTATATCTTTCGAACTCGGGAAAAGATTCATTTTTTCTCTCGCGCATGAATATTGGTTTTATCGTGACCGCATAAAAGTTTTTAGTATAAGTGTAAGTCTCTTTTCTCGTATTTTTGCATTTCTATCGCTGAAGAGTATTTCGACAATACGTGTTAGTTCTTTAGTTTCACACGGGTAAAAAGCAACAAATATCGCCATGTCGTAACTTTGGTGTTATCACAGTTTGGCACAGTTTGGTAAAGACGTACTAAAAGTAAGTGCAAGGGTGGTGTGAGGATGGTGTGGAGATGGTATGGCGTAGTACGGAAGTAGTATGGGAAAATATAAATTACCATACCATCCTCTTATCACAGGCATAAGATTCTTGTACAAATGTCATATTAAAAATTTTCATATAAGTTATCAATTTTAGAAAAATTACTTTGTTGCTTCTTTTTATTGATTAGGTTGAGATATTTCAATCCGGCGGAATGATATTCGTATCTTCCACCGAATGTCCTATTTTATAATAAATATTATTTAATACTTAAACAACTTCGTCACTGTGAACGCACTCTTAGATAATTCTGAACAGACTGGCATCCATGGAGTAGTGCCCGCCTTGGGCCATCCAGCCTCATTTTGCAGCTTCCCCAGCTCTACAATGACCTGCAAGTGTTAGTGCTTTAGAATGTGAAGGGATAGATAATTCGGAACTGGGGGATATAAAAGTTCTGTGTGTGTGGTTAGATGCGATACGGGTAAACAGTTGTCGCTGGTCGTATTAGCTCATCTAGTTAATTTCTAAGTTTAGTCAGGGCATAAGAACTCATTTCAAGGTATCAATTGTATATATAAGTGAGTCTTGCCTATTTAATAATTTTCATTTTAATTCTTTATACATATTGAACTTTACTATACTACAAAATCTATAACACATACATTACACTAGAGTTTTTTTTGTGTAATATGATATTACTTTAACATGTACTTTTATAATATTAGACAATTTTGATTCTCTTAGCTCAATCGCTTAGGTTCTGTGAACATAATTAACAGGTTAAGCTGTGTAATTTTATAGGAAATTTCTATTTGTTATCAAAACAGTAAGATAACATAATTATAGATTTTTAACAACGCAATTTTTAAACATTTTTCTAATTTTTATTTTACTATATACCAAGTTCTCTAGATCATGACAAGAAATTGTAAGTTTTGACAGCTTTTATGTAACAGTTTTTGTTAGTTATTGTTTTAGTTTTTTTATTGGTATTTAAACGATATCTATATCCTTTGTATTTAAGAGTTCTATTGGAAATCAGTTCTTTGTACGATAAGTAAAAATTGTCTATTTTATGTATATTTTGGCGTTTAAAATCGTTTTTATAGATTTAACTCGTCAGGTATTTATTTTACATGAAAATCTTACATGGAAAAAAGTTTTGTTTAACTATTATCTACAACTTATATGTTGGATATTTTTGTGTAAAATTAAATACTGTCAAGTTACAGTCGAAAATTGTCCATTTTATGTGTATTTTTTTACGTTTATAATAATTTTTATAAGTCTAACTCGTCGGGAGTTGATTTTACAAAAAAATGTTAAGTAGGAAAAAGTTTTGTTTCAATATTATCTACAACTTTTGTATTTAACATTTTTGTAAAAAATCAAATCCTGACAAGTTATAGCCTAAAATCGTCTATTTTATGTGTATTTTGGCGTTTAAAATCGTTTTTATAAGTCTAACTCGTCAGGAGTTGATGTTATAAAAAAATGTTAAATAGAAAAAAGTTTTGTTTCAATATTATCTACAACTTTTACATTTAACATTTTTGTGTAAAATCAAATTCTGTCAAGTTATAACCGAAAATCGTCCATTTTTTACCTTTTTTTGCCGTTTTTCGTAGTTGTCTTGAGAAATATTGCTTGTAGCAAAAAATGTTCAATAGGAAAAATATGTCTTTTAATTAGTTTTAGCAGATACATGGGTCAGATTTTTACTACAACTTAATTTTGTATACATTAAACTTAAAAATCGATTTTTTAACATTCTTATTTGCTCTGGCATTTTTGTAATTTTCGTTAGATTTGGCTCGGTAGGGAACCATAAGATACATATAATTAGACGAGTATCTGGTCCAAAATTCGTTTGGATCTACCGAAAATTCGTTGAGATAATCGAGAAACTTGAGTACATACGGACGTACAGACATACATAAATCACAGAAAACACTTAAAACGCACTCATTTTTGGTGGAAAATACTTTTTAAGCATTAAATTGTTAGTTCTTGAAGTCAGACAATTTTCGCTCTGGTGAAATTATAAGGCTCTCCCGAGAAGCGGTCGTGCCTAAAAAACTAGTTTGGATCAAAAATTAAAAAAATTAAAAATGATAAGGTTAAAAGAGCTTACTATCTTCAAAATGACGAAAAAATTGATTTTCCTTTTTTTGCCTTTTCTATAGGTTTCTGATATATATAGGAACACGTTTACTTGTATGTGTTTTAAAATATCTAAAAACATTATTTAAGACTTATTAGTAGAAGAATTATAAAAAAAAACAATTAAATTTAAATACGTGATTTATTATAAAAATAATATAAATCATATTCTGGAATTTTAAGTCCAGTGAAATCGTCTTTTGAGTTGTGACAATTATGCACTTCTGTTCTAGTAAAGTGACTATTCCGTCAACGAAATTTGACAGCAAATTACTATATTAATACTCCCTTTTGTATTTGTATGCGTATATACTTATATAACTATAATACCATAGTGTCAACACAGTTGCACAGCAGGCAGCTCAAAATTTCAAATAAGCCAAGATACATAACCATGTTATTTCAACAGTTTGTTTTGCAGAGTTTTTGCTTTCAAATAGAGAAAGATTTTTTTCTTAGTGCTTGATTATTTATATTCATAAGTGAATTTAGGACTAAAAATTTAATGTATTGTGTATGTGAAGATATATGTCTGAAAAGTGTAAGTATAATTGTAATACAAGCGTGCAGTGACAGTTTTGTTTAGATTTGGAAAGTAATTTCAGTTCAAGATGGGAATGCTGCATGAAAATTAATACTGAAAAACATGTGCATTGGCAAGATTGAATTAAGTATTTTAAAGAAGAGGTAGTAAAAATTTTTATCGCATAAAAATAAATACATCTTTTTTCTAAGAAAGATGAAAGTGATATATTAAGTCTAACTCACTATAGGATATATAATTCAATTCAGAAGATTTGTGAATTGCAATAACTGTCAAGATGTATCTATACACATAAAAGCAACAAGCCTGCTCACAAGAATACAGGCTTAAATTCAGGATATATTTAATATTTAATATGTGTAATCAAGTGATCATTGAAAAAATGGGTTTATCGGCTTTTATGTTCTTATGTACTTTTATCTGTGACAGTGATGGCTTCTTAAGTTTCGATTTGGATCATTGGGATTTCATATTTCATAAGACCTGGCGCATATTCTACATTTATTTTAGTATTATAAATAATAATCTAACTCAGCACAGTGTGTTAAAAAGTGATTCAACAGGATGAATCTAAAGTACAAAAGGACAGATTGAGCAGTAACTTTTAACGGAACGAATGCTGCTAGCTTAGCAATAACTTTTAATGGAACGGATGCATGCAAAGTGCCATAGCTTCTGTTTTAACCATTTTATATGGGAGAACATATAACAGATATACAGGAAAGTGAGTTTCAAGAAGGAAAAGAATGGGGATCAAATGGCTGATTATTTTTGGAGTTTATGGTATTTTTTTTGCAGGCTTATTTCTCAAAATACCATTTTTTAAAGTTTGTCGTAACTTTTCTCTGAGACCGGTCGATGAATGTTCATGAGACAAAGTGCAAATTGTACCTAATTTATGTAGTTATGGGCGTAAGAGTTGCAATTTTAAGGTTTTCATGTATAAGTATTTTTTCATGGCAAAAACCCTAAAAATTAAAAAAAATGCAAAAAATTATTGCAAAAAAATCAGTTTTTGCCATGAAAAAATACTTATACATAAAAACCTTAAAATTGAAACTCTGCGCCCATAACTACATAAATTAGAAATAATTTGCACTTTGTCCCATGAAAATCCATCATGCGGTCTCAGAGAAAAGTTACGACAAACTTTTTTTCTTGAAAATGCTATAAAATAAGTTATCTTAACAATATATTTTAATTATTTTATTATAATAATAATTTTAATCATTTTTTTAGGTAATTTTGGCCAGAAAGACCTATAGGTGTAAGACTGCCTTAAGAATATCTAATGTCTCGTCATAAGAATTCATTTTAAGATCGTCATAGGTTCTGTTTTCAATTCAGTACTCATAAAGAATTCATTAATAATTTTTCTTGACCCCGTATTATGGTAATAATCCCAGACAGCAGACAATTCTTAAAGAATTCATGAAGACTGCAAGAGTTTGCATGAATTCGCAAAATAAGAACAATTTGTTCTCAAAGTATTCATTGAGAATTCGTAATGAACTATTATTACACTCTTTTCGCATACGAAAATACTCTAGTGAATTCTTTTTTAACTTTAAAGTAAGCAAAAAATTCGCTTAGAGTTCCTAAACAGTTCGTTCCAATTTTTTAACCTGCAAAAATCGATCTTGTTTTGCAGCTGAAATTTAAAATAAAAAATTTATTTATTTTGCGCAGACATGTCATCAAATTTTTAGTCCCCATTTGTAAAAGGGATAACAAAAACAAGGCAAGCCTTGTGATTTCGGACTCTGCGTCAAGAGTCATTTCAACGAAAGAAAGAAAGAAAGAAAGAAGGGAATGGTGGGGGCCCCCTCCGTCGCCTAGTGATGGGCGATTATACTCGATACTTCTAGAATCGACCGATACTTTTTGAAACGAATCGATTATTTAATCGATTCTTTTTATAAGTCGATTCTGGAAGATCGATTCTTTTTTAAGCGAGAATCGATCCAAGTTGGGGTCAGAACGGTCGGAATTGGAATGACTGAGGAAAAATGCGCGACTGTCGCATCAGAAACTCAGAATGACACGAACCGACGGGCCGCACGCACTGCGTCGATATTTTACTGTAGTCTGGCGCCTGTGCACTAGAAGCCTTCGTCGATTGGACGCTCGAGCGGCTCTATAGCGGTATGAGTATAGCGCGTGCGTTCAAACAGTGAGCGCAAGGGTAGGCGGGACACGCGAGGACCAAACATACAACGAAGTTACGTAGACGTGTGAAACTAAGCGAGACAATTATTAAAATGATTTCTAACCCCAAGTAGGCGGGGAACGCGAGGTCCCCGAATGTAAAAGAGTTACGTAGAACTGCAACAGGATTATTTAAATAATTTTTAAACCCAAGTAGCCGGGGGACGCGAGGTCCACGCATATTACGGAATTACGTAGACGTGCAACAATAAGCATGACAATTATTTAAACAATTTTTAAACCCAAGGGACCGCATATGCCGCCTACTTGGGTTTAAAAATTGTTTACATAATTGTCTTGCTTATTGTTGCACGTCTACGTAATTCCCTAATATGCGTGGACCTCGAGACCTCCGGCTACTTCGGTTTGAAAATTATTTAAATAATCGTTTTGTTTATTTTTTCATGACTCCCTTATATGCGTGGACCACGTATCCCCCGCCTACTTGGGTTTAAAAATTATTTAAATAATCGTTTTGCTTATTTTTTCATACCTACATGACTCCCTCATATGCTTGGACTTCATATCCCCCGCCTACTTGGGTTTAAGAATTATTTAAATAATTGTCTTGCTTATTGTTTTACGTCAACGTAATTCCCTAATATGCGTGGACCTCACGTCCCCCAGCTTCTTGAGTTTAAAAATTATTTAAATAATCGTTTTGCTTATTTTTTCATGTGACGTAACATGTAACCAGCTCCGCAACGATTCTCCGATCCTTCGATACTTTTTTGAAATAATCGATTATTCGGTATCGATAAAATTTCAAAGGCGATTCTAAAGTATCGATACTTTTTAGGAGAATCGCCCATCACTACCGTCGCCCCCTTCCAGTGAGGTACAGCTTGCCCGGATCACCGTCCAGGAGCCCCTTACGTAGAAATGAATCCACGTAGGTGGAGCCTGGGCGATTCCAGTTACCTCGCCTTAAAGAAGGAAATCAAAAAGAGAAAGTTGTGCGTTGCCCTGTGAGGCATTTCCACACTATCAGAAGTTATAGAGCAAAAACGGTTGTATGGCTGAACTACTATGTGGAGTGTAGAATGGGGAAAAACCTCGCTATGAGTAAAAACCCATTTATCTTAAGTTAGTTGTTGAGTAATTTATATAGGTAGGTAAAGGTGATTCATTTCAACCACGAAATTACGCGGTTTATGTACTCTCGGCACTTCAGTTTATCCACAGAAAGCACTACCGGCGCGCCGCATAGCGGATGAATTGCCGAAACTTACGTATCGAGAATTGCGTTTCACAAGAATTCTTTATGACTACTTTTATGGAAAAAGCGTTCCTTAAGTAATCTTAAAGAATTCAACAAAAATTCTTTTTGATCATTGGGTGATTTTCTAATGTATGAACTCTTTGCAAAGAGCTCAAGAGAGACTCTCTCTATTCTGTAAGAGCTGGTAAAGAGTTCATTCCAAGTTTTAGCAAAGAGCTCACAGTATATATAGAAAAGTATTCATAATGAACTATTATTACACTCTTTTCGAATACGAAATTATTCTAGCGAATATTTTTTTAACTTTAAAAAGCAAAAATATTTTCGTAGGGGGATGCGAGGTCTACGTATATAAGGAAATTACGTAGATGTGTAACAGTAAGTAAGACAATTTTTTAAATAATTTTTCAACCCAAGTAGACGGGGCACACGAGATCTACACATATAAAGAAATTACGTACCTGCAACTCGATTATTTAAATCATTTTCAAACCCAAGTAGACGGGGGACACGAGGTCTTGCATATAATGAAATTACGTAGAAGTGCTATAGTAAACAAAATAATTATTTAAACAATTTATCCCAGACGGCACATGTTTTCAGAAAGTGTTCAGAAAGTCTTCAGCAATCTGTGTTCTTTGATAACTCATTAGTATGAACTCAAATTGAATTCAAAATGTATTCTGGGACTTCAAATGAATATAATATGAATACAAAATGAATAGCTGAAAATCTTCATAATTTCTTCAAAACGAATTCTCTGATTCATCAGAAAATGTTAGCAGATTTGAATTCATTTTAAATCCATTGCGAATATAAGAAAACGTGAAAAATGTATTGAAAAATTATTAGCAAATGAATGCATATTTTATTCATAAACAATTCATGTTTTATTCATTATTCAACTAGTTAATTTTTTTAATCGTATTATATCATTTTTATATCTTTTCTGTTAATAATTAGTTCATAAAGAACTCAACATTATGTATTCAATAAGAATACTTTTGGTAAAGCCCGAATAGAATTCATATTGAATTCTGAAGTTTCAAATGAGTACATAATGAGTACTAATTTTACAAATATTAATAGTATTGCTAGATAGGAATTTCTCAATTTATCAAAATGTTAGCGACCTTGATTACATTGTTCGTACAAATAACTAGAAAAATTATTCTCGTATTCTGGGAATATAATTCATAATGTTTTACTTTTTTAATGATTTTATTATTTAATTATTAAACAAGTATAATATGTTATTTTTAAAGTTGTAATTAAGTTTGCATATAGGCCATGTTTAAGAATACAAAAAGTGTTCATAAAGTATTCAATTCTAAATTTTATATGTGTATAAATTATAAATATTACAATAATTAATTTACTGTTACATTATATAAAAGTTAAAAACGTAAAATCTTAGTAGTTGCTAAAAAGCCATAACTAGTTATGAAATTGTTGAATAATTAACTCTCTCTCTCTCTCTCTCTCTCTCTCTCGCTCTCTCTCTCTCTCTCTCTCTCTCTCTCTCTCTCTCTCTCTCTCTCTCTCTCTCTCTCTTCCCATTTCTCCTTGTATTGTTAATAACACTTTCTACGAAAGTATAAAATAAGGCAAGTATCTAAGTTTTTGCTTCCTCAAAGAGGAAGCTTTGTAACGGTGAACAAAATTTTTGAAACAAAAAATGTTCAAAACCATGTTTTAAGACTTTTGGCGCTAAAATCCGTTGTTTTTGATAATAAAAAATTTTTTGTCTGTGTGTGTGTGCATGCGTGCGCGCGCGCGCGCGCGTGTGTGTGTGTACAACGATAACTTTTGAACCGATCGACCGATTTACATCGGAAAAGGGTTATTCTCTTCGTTTCAGAGGAGAATAGAGAGAGCATAACCTACTTTTTGATTTTACCGATTTTTTTTTTTTTTTTTTTTTATAACCATAAAACGATTTTGAATTTTTCGTTTTTTTGATTTTTTAATTTGTTTCAGCCAGTATTACTTAATAAACTAAATTTTTATTAAAAGGTCTTTAAATTACCTACAATTTCTTTGTTTTTAAATTTAAATTATCTCTAGCCTGTCATTTTTTATTAATGAAAATATGGTTTATATTTCTTTAATTAATATCTCAAAAACTTTTTCATTTTTCCATTCAAAATTTTTACCATTACTCTTATCGAGTACAACATTGTGTTAAAATTTGAAGAGGTTATGTTGATTTGTTTCCAAGAAAAAAATTATTTTTGAAAACAAGTGCGTTTTCTTTCCTTTACGATAACAGGAGTAAAAGTCAATGAATCGTTTTGAAATTTCACAGAGAATTAGCATTTTATGTCTAAGGAGTCAGTTCTTTGCCCAAAAAAATCTGACCGTTGTGACCAAAGATATTTGAGGTTAAAATTTTTTTATAAATTTCTTATATTTGCATTTTTAATAAGAATATTCGATTGATTGACTCAAAATTTTTACCACTTATTACACTTATCGAGTACAATATTGTGTTAAAATTTCAAGAGGTTATGTTGGTCAAAAATTTTACTCATTCTAAATTAGCCCCAAAACACAAATATAAAGTTTCAGAGCAAAATATGCAATAGTTCTATTTAATTTGTAAAATAATATTGAATATTGTAATGATATTTGTTGTATCTAATGTATATTTGTTATATGTACTTACTACTGGATTATTAAATTAATTCAACATTATTTGAAAGTAAAAATTCGAAAATTGCTGTTTCAACCAAGAGAACGTCCTTAAGTTCGTCTCCATAGGAGTATTATACAATTTACTATTTGTTATATTATATTTCTCCGACAGTTCTTCTATATATTTTGTCTGATATAATTTCATTTCATTTTTATTATAATCAGAATCTACTTGAATTCCAAGATATTCTTTTATTTCGCCTAAATCTTTCATTTAAAATGTATCTGACAATAATTTTTTATTTTGTACTCTATCGACTAATTCCCAAGTTTTATTTTTATTTATGTATTCGATTTCTTTATTCATGGCTTCTTGCCAATTTTTACTCTCTTTACTATTCATCTCCTCCTCAAATGAACAAGGCGTATCTACTCTACAGTATCTTACATAAATATTATAGCTTTCCTTTTCTGGGTATCTTACAGGACTTTTCCTATAACGATCGATAAATCATTCTTTTCTTTTACCTTACCTTGTTGCTCTTCGGATTCATTCGCGTTTTCAAAGACATTATCCGATAAATCATCGTTTGCACTTGCATCACTTTCTGTACTATCATCGTTATCAATATTATCTTTATAATCAATACCAATGCATTTAACATCTCTTTCTATAATATCCACATGCCTTGCAACAATTATTTTTATTTATAAGTGCTCTATAGCCTACATCACTATAACCTAACAATATTCCCATTTCAGCTTTTTGATCCCATTTAGACAATCTTTTTTGTTCCGGTTTTCTTACAAAAACTTTACTCCCGTACAAACGTAAATGTTCGACATTTGCTCTCTTTCTAAAAAATATTTCATAAGGTGTTTTTCTTTCAATCGTATTTGCTAACGTACGATTTTTCAAATACGTCGCGGCACATAGGGTAGATGTCCGTATTAGTGTGGGTTTAAGAAACTCTTCAGTTTTGTCGCATAATAATAGACTATTTAAGCTGTATCAGAGATTCCGGGCAGGTTTATATAGATAATAAAAGTAATAATCTACACGAAACAATTTTTTTTTATAGAAAAATATTAATATTTACGAAAGTTACAACCAATATAAAAAAAAAAGTTTGTACGCATTTGTGTGCCCTAGCAGACAACAAAGTACATTTTTGTGTGCCCCGTATTAATGTGGATGTACACGTTTGTGTGCCCCACAATAGTGTGTCTTGATAATATTATCATTGCCAACAAAATTATTTTGTTAACTGTAGTGCATTTATAATCAATTTCTAACCCTTGTTTACATTGAATGTTAATTAATTTCAATACGGTAAAAACTGCTGAAGGTCGTCAATGCGATATGAAACAACGTTTGTGCGCAGACAACCTAACCTAACTTGTCTGTTCAAACGCCGATACGAGCATGCTCGTATTGTATTTGTGCACACACAAATCTGGACAAGTCGTTTTTCACTGCCCTATTAGTAGACACCATTAATTAAATATTAAAATCAATTGAAAACCTTTATATTAAGGTTTATTATATAACATAATATTATTTTATGATATAATTAATTGTATCCCACATTAAAATCCTTCCGAAACAATTATTTAATGTTACTTTTAAAAATGTCATTTCTTAGCAAGTTTTGATAGGGAAACACCGTGACACACCGCAAACCGTGAAACATATTTTTGAAAGTTCTTTTTTAATGTTATAGTAAATGAAAACAAATTAAGTAATTAATTCTATTTAAACTTAATTAACTATACTTTATGAAAAAAAATATTTTAGTGTTACGTTTTTACTCGTTCATTTCTAGGATATGTTTTAATAATAGAGCACACAAACATGGACAGGCACACTAATACGGACCACTACCCTATTATTTCTGGCCAGTAGCATTTGTGTACTTTTGCCTCTGATAGTAAACATCGCGCTTTATCCATTATCGTTCTATTAAATCTTTCAGCTGTGCCGTTTAATTCATGCACATACGTCGGACAATTATTAATAATAATACCCTTTTCTTTGGCAAATTTATAAAACCGATTATTTAAGTATTCTTTCCCGTTATCACATCTCAATATTTTTATTCTTTTCCCGGTTAAAATTTTAGTTTCATTTACAAATTGAAATAAACAATCTAAAACTTCCTCTTTAGTCTTTATGCAATAAACTTTAGCTATTTTACTATAATCATCAATAAAAGAAACGAAATATTTTTCTCCGTTAAACCCAGTAGTTTTAAAGGGACCGCATACATCCGTATGTATAATTTCTAATATATCTTTCACCTTTGTTCTATTATTAGTAAATGGCAAGTTATGCATCTTATTTTCAATACAAGTTTTGCATTTCATAAATTCAGATTCAAGTTCATTTGGAACGCCCGTTAATAACTGCTGTTTACATATCGTATCCAAATATCTAAAATTTACGTGACCTAACACTCTATGCCATCTTTCTTTTTGACTCATGTTATTATTCTGTTCGGCACTATTTACACAACTTATATTCCTTGCCAATTTACTTTTCATCTTATATGTATCATTAAATTTAAATGCTATTGCAGTTAATTTATTATCACTATCTATAATTTTTGCAACTTTTCCTTTCAAAATTACCGTATTCTTATTATTCGTTAATTTTCCAACAATTATTAAATTAGCATTCATTTCCTTAGCAAAATAAACATTATTAATATTAACTTTATTTTGCTTCCCGAAGGTGACAAAATAAAGAGATAGAGTTCCTATCTTTGTAACTTTTATAGCTCTATTATCACCGAGATAAATATTTACCGGTTCTTTTAAACTAATACATTTTTCAAAATACTTTTCATTATTTATAATATGATCAGAACATCCGCTATCGAGTATCCACTCTATCTCGCTCATACCTGACCTATTCGTTTCGTTTGTGTAAACAACGTGTGTCGTCGCTATCCATGCGCTCGCACCTTCGCCGCTCTGTTCGCTCATGCTTGCTCCTTGTTGTCCATGGAATTTTCCGCGTCCTCTGCCGTAATGGCCCCTTCCGACTGTGCCTCGGCTGCGACCACGTGTCGATCCTCTCCATGAGCTGCCGTTGCTATCTGCTTGTCCTCCATCTTGGCAATCTCGTGCGAAATGACCAGGTTTTCCACACTTATAGCAGTTTCCCTTTCTTGCAGTAAATACATTCATACTTCTCTCGTTATGCTCTTTTCGATTCTTCATTTCAGCTAGCTTAATTTTGTTTCTTATGTAATCAGCCGTTCGTTCTTCTTCTTTTAATGTATCAACCAAATCACCTATATAACTGTATGATTCTGGTAACGTGTTGAGCATATAATTCAATTTTTCTTTTTCGCTTATTTTAGCACCCGCGCCTTTTGACTCATTTACCGCTTTTTCAAAATCACTGAAAAATGCCTCAGAATCACTATAGTTTCTCAATCTTAATTTCTCCAGTCTATTCCTGCAGACTATTTGTAACGCCGTTGATTCTTTTAAATACATACTGTCTAGCTTCTTCATAATTTTGTATGCTGTTTCTTCTTCACAAACAAATTCTAATTGTTTATCTGATATCGCACTATAAATTATATTTATTGCTCTCAAATCATTTTGTTTCCATACTTCTACTTTGTCTGTTTCACTCTTTTCTCTTTCTATCACAATTTCACATTTTTTGAGCTTCATGTACATTTGGATCCTCCTTTTCTACATACTGTAGTTTCCGCTATCGAATACTGGTATTGTTATATATTTTTTATCCATTTCGTCTTCTTGATTATTCTCGAACGTTCCTTCGTGTTCGGAATCTTCTTCTTCTTGCTTGACCTTCGGTGTTGTGGCTTCTTCCTTCGACTTGAGCGTTCCTTCGTGCTCGGAGTCTTTTTCTTCCCTTTTGTCAGGCGTCTTGATATAAGCACTCTATCTTTTCCCGAAAGTTAAGATAGAGAGCTGAGAAAGAACCACTGACCTGCTACCATGTTGAATAAAGGACACGCAAATTGTATAGAATAAAAGAGTTTATTTAAAAGACTTAATCTAAGATAAAGTATGACTACACTCGGCGCGGGCCATTCTCGGTCTAACGACAAGTTTGCAGGAGCGTCGCACTCGCCCGTCGGCTCTCACACGTTATGGGGTGGGGAGACACACATGTGTACATACGTGTGTCGCGCGCTGTCTATAGCTCACGTTCCCTTATGGGAACTTGAACTCTGAGGTTCCTTTCGCATGGAACCTGAGCACTGTACAATATAATATGTATATTTTCAACAACAATAATTAATTGTTTGTATAGGATTAAAGCTAGGGAAATTAAAGGAAACCAAGAATTGACAAGTTTTCCTGAAGAAGAAAAAATCTATTAAAACAAATAAGTACAGAAGTACACAACAATAATCTTATGCTAAACCAAATTTTAGACAAAGAAAACTATACCAAAAACAAAAAAACATTTGCAGAAGTGGTAGTAATTGATAAACATTTAGAAAAGAAAATACAAAAACTAATAGTGAAAAGAATACAGAGTGATAATAAAAGAACATATGTGCCAGACATAAAAACATATATAGCTCATTATATAAATAAAAATTCATCTATGCAAGCAAAAAGTATAAAAATCAAGAACAAAGATGAAGCCATAATAAGCTTTATAAATGAGGAGAGTTTGATACAAACTGAGAATATACTAACACAAAAGTATAATGCCTACTACAAAATAACAAGGGAATCTATTAAAAATCCCAAGATGAAAATAACAGGCTTCGACAATTTTGAAGACATGGAGATTAAAGAAATAGAGCAAGATATTAACAAAAGGAACTTCAAACACCTAAACAGCAAATGCAAAGTGTTACATATATTTGAAAACATTAAAACAAAAATTAACACTATCCCAGACGGCACACATGTTCGCGATGAGTTCATAAAGAATTCGACAAAAGAATTCTAAAATTACTCGTTGTCACCAATACTTAATGACTTCTTAATGAGTTAAAAGTATTCAAATTGTATTAAAAAAATATTCTTTTGGTTATTCATAATTAATTCTTAAAATATTCTTAAAGAGTTAATAATGAATGTAGATATGTCCGGGCGTATCCAATCAGTATGCATTCCTAAAGAGCAGGGTTGCGAATACTTAATTCCCTGAGGCACTAAATTCCTCAACAAGTCCAGAAACACGTCGGCATTTCGGACTTGATCGGAGTCAATTCCGAAAACACGTCGGAATTTCGGACTTGATGGGAGTCAATTCCGAAAACACGTCGGACTTTCGGACTTACTAGGAATCAATTCCGAAAACACGTCGGAATTTCGGATTTCACTGCTTTCAAGTCCGAAATTCCGACGTGTTTTCGGAATTGACTCCCATCAAGTCCGAAATTCCGACGTGTTTTCGGAATTGACTCCGATCAAGTCCAAAAACACGTTGCACTTCCGGACTTCAGGATGCAAGAAGTCCAAATTCCGAATAATTTTTTTTCAGACTCTTTTCGAGCATTAGTTTAATTAAATCTCATGGTACCAAAGGGGGTTTTCGACCCGCTGAGCAAGTTTTTCAGGTCTACTTCGGTGTATGACTACACCCTCAGACCT
The DNA here is from genome assembly GCA_036365515.1 of Torymus aiolomorphi. Classification (NCBI taxonomy): domain Eukaryota; kingdom Metazoa; phylum Arthropoda; class Insecta; order Hymenoptera; family Torymidae; genus Torymus; species Torymus aiolomorphi. The sequence continues at coordinate 154,066,872 of CM070874.1, read as the reverse complement.
AGAAGATGGTTTCCACGCAATGTAATGGTACCTGGGGGGTCTTAAGATCCGCTAAGAACGTATTTGAGGACTATTTCGGTGTACGACGACACCGTGATGCCCGGGAGATGATTTCCTGGAGAATTATAGTCTGTAGCGCGAAATTTATCGTACCTGGGGGTTTTTCAACCCGCTGAGCATGTTTTTGAGGACTATTTTGGGGTACGAGGACACGCTGAGGCCCAGGAGACGATTTCCCCGCGAATTATAGCTGTAGCGCGAATTTGATCGTACCTGGGGGTTTTTCGATCCGCTGAGCACGTTTTTGAGCACTATTTTGGGGTACGACGACACGCTGAGGCCCAGGAGATGATTTCCTCGCGATTTATAGCCTGTAGCGTGAAATTGGTCGTACCTGGGGGTTTTTTGACCAGCTGAGCACGTTTTTGAAGACTATTTTGGGGTACGACCACACGCTGAGGCCCAGGAGATCATTTCCTCGCGAATTATAATCTTTTGTGCGAATTTTATCGTACCTGAAGGTTTTTCGACCCACTAAGCACGTTTTTGAGGACTATTTCGGTGTACGACGACAAGCTGATGCCCAGGAGATGATATCCTCGCGAATTATAGCCTGTAGCGCGAAATTTTTTCTACCTGGGATTTCTCGACCTGCTGAGCACGTTTTTAAGGACTATTTCGTGGTACGACGACAGGCTGAGGCCCAGGAGATGATTTCCACGCGAATGATAGCTTGAAGTGCGAATTATATCGTACCTGGAGTTTTCTCGACCCGTTGAGCACGTTTTTGAGGTCTCTTTCGGTGTATGACTACACACTCTGGCCAGAAGATGATTTCCTCGCAATGCAATGGCGGGAAACCTGGGGGATTTTTCGACTCGCTAAGAACGTTGTTGAGGACTATTTTGTGTACGACTGTGCCCTGTTTGGGGTGGACATTTTGCACTTGACTGTATAGCAGAACCACAGCACACTTGCATTAGATAATTACGTTAAGTACTTAGCAGCAGTATTATCGCAGACTTTCACCATCTTAATTTCACCTTAAGGGTGGGCATTTTGCACTTGACTGTACAGCAGAATTACAGCACAAGCCCTGGTATACCGAAAAGGATCGCAAAAACATGCGTAACGGGTTGATAAACCTCCAGGTACGATATAATTCGCACTACAGGCTATAATTCGCGAGGAAATCATCTCCTGGGCATCACCGTGTCGTCGTACACCAAAATAGTCCTCAAAAACTTGCTCAGAGGGTCCAAAAACTCTCAGGTACAATAAAATTCGGACCACAGGCTATAATTCGCGAGGATATCATCTCCTGGGCATCAGCGTGTCGTCGTACACCGAAATAGTCCTCAAAAACGTGCTCAGCGGATCAAAAAACCCCCAGGTCCGATCAATTTCGCGCTACAGGCTATAATTCGCGAGGAAATGATCTTCTGGGCCCCAGCGTGTCATCCTACCCCAAAATAGTCTTCAAAAACGTGCTCAGCCGGTCAAAAAAACCCCAGGTACGACCAATTTCACGCTACACGCTATAATTCACGAGGAAATCATCTCCTGGGACTCAGCGTGTCGTCGTACCCCAAAAAAGTGCTCAAATACGTGCTCAGCGGGTCGAAAAACCCCCGAGGTACCATCACATTGAGTGGAAATCATCTCCTGAGCCTGACGGTGTAGTCATACACTGAAGTAGACCTCAAAAACTTGCTCAGCGGGTCGAAAACCCCCTTGATACCCTGAGATTTAATTAAAGTAATGCTCGAAAAGAGTCTGAAAAAAAAATTATTCGGAATTTGAACTTCTTGCATCCTGAAGTCCGGAAGTGCAACGTGTTTTCGGACTTGATCGGAGTCAATTCCGAAAACACGTCGGAATTTCGGACTTGAAAGCAGTGGCATTCGAAATTCCGACGTGTTTTCGGAATTTACTCCCATCAAGTCCGAAATTCCGACGTGTTTTCGGAATTGGCTCCGAACAAGTCCGAAAACGCGATGCATTTCCGGACTTCAGGATGCATGAAGTGCAAAATCTGCAACCCTGCTAAAGAGTCCGTTCATAAAAAAAATGAATTCCTGTAGAATTATATTTACTTAAATTATTAATTCCTAAAAAGCATTTATATAGAATACGAAATGAACATTTTCTAGAGTTCGTAATGAATTCCAATTTATATCATTTTGAACAAAAATTTTTTAAACACGATACATTCAATTATACCATGAATTGTAAAAGAATTCATTAATAACTTATAATTATAAGTTTCAAAATAGTTATATTTGGCTTAAAAATGATGAAAACATGAATCCATTTTTAATACTTTTAAAACAATTTTATAATACTTTGATAGTGCATTATTACATTGCATTTTTTAGCCTGCAAAAATTGCCCCTGTTTTACGGCAAAATTTTAAAATAAACAATTTATTATTTTACGTAGACATGTCGTAAAACTTTTTAGTCCCCAATGTAAAAGGGATACCAAAAATAAGGCAAGCCTTGTAATTTCGAACTCTGCGTGAAGAGTTATTTCAACGATTTGAATTACACGGCTTATATACTCTCTCAGCACTCCAGTGTATCCACAGAAAATACCACCGGCGCGCCGCATAGCGGATGAAAAGCCAAAGCTTGCCTATCGAGAATTGCGTTTCACAAGAATCTTTTATGATTAGTTTTATGGAAGAAGCGTTCCATAAGTAATCTTAAACAGTTCAACCAAAATTCTTATAGATCATTGCGTGATCTCAAGAGACTCCCTCTATTCTCAAAGAGTTCGTAAAGAGTTAATTCCAAGTTTTAGCAAAGAGTTCATATTTTATATATAGAAAAGTATTCATAATTTAGTTTCTAAATTGTTGATTATGAAGTAATATTATGGAAATAATATTTTTCGTACAAGAGTTCGTATGTTCAGAAAAAATGTATTCATAATGAACTACTATTACACTCTTTTCGAATTTGATGAAAACATAAACAAAACATCATAGGCGGGGGATGTGAGTTACACACGTATACGGAAGCGCATCAGACGTGTATACAAGGCAAAATAATTATTTATGTAATTCCTAACCCCAAGTAGGCGGATGATGCGAGTACCACGCGTATACGGGAGCGCATCAGTCGTGAATACAGGACAAAATAATTATTTATAAAATTCCTAACCCGAACTAGGTGGGGGATGCGAGTTCCACGCGTATACAGGAGCTCATCAGACGTGTATACAAGGCAAAATAATTATTTATATAATTCCTAATCCCAAGTAGGCCGGAGATGCGAGTTTTACGCGTATACCGGAGCACGTCAGACGTGTATACAAGGGAAAATAATTATTTATATAATTCCTAACACCAAGTAGGTGGGGGATGCGAGTTTCACGCGTATACGGGAGCGCGTTAGACGTGTATACAAGACAAAATAATTATTTATATAATTCCTAATCCCAAGTAGGCGGATGATGCGAGTTCCCCGCGTATACGGGAGCGCGTCAGACGTGTATACACGGCACAATAATTATCTATATAATTCCTAACCCCAAGTAGGTGGGGGATGCGAGTTTTACGCGTATATGGGAGCGCGTCAGACGTGTATACAAGGCAAAATAATTATTTATATGATTCCTAACCCCAAGTAGGTGGCGGATGTGAGTTCCACGCGTATACGGGAGCGCGTCAGACGTGTATACAAGGCAAAATAATTATTTATATAATTCCTAACCCCAAGTAGGTGGGGGATGCGAGTTTTACGCGTATATGGGAGCGCGTCAGACGTGTATACAAGGCAAAATAATTATTTATATGATTCCTAACCCCAAGTAGGTGGCGGATGTGAGTTCCACGCGTATACGGGAGCGCGTCAGACGTGTATACAAGGCAAAATAATTATTTATATAATTCCTAATCCCAAGTAGGCCGGGGATGCGAGTTTTACGCGTATACCGGAGCACGTCAGACGTGTATACAAGGGAAAATAATTATTTATATAATTCCTAACACCAAGTAGGTGGGGGATGCGAGTTTCACGCGTATACGGGAGCGCGTTAGACGTGTATATAAGGCACAATAATTACTTATATAATTCCTAACCGCAAGTAGGCAGCTGATGCGAGTTCCACGCGTGTACGGCAGCGCGTCAGACGTGTATACAAGACAAAATAATTATTTATATAATTCCTAATCCCAAGTAGGCCGGGGATGCGAGTTCCACGCGTATACGGGAGCGCGTCAGACGTGTATACAAGGCAAAATAATTATTTATATAATTCCTAATCCCAAGTAGGCCGGGGATGTGAGTTTGACGCGTATACGGGAGCGCGTCAGACGTGTATACATGAGAAAATAATTATTTATACAATTCCTAACCCCAAGTAGGCGGATGATGCGAGTTCCACGCGTATACGGAAGCGCATCAGTCGTGAATACAGGACAAAATAATTATTTATATAATTCCTAACCCGAACTAGGTGGGGGATGCGAGTTCCACGCGTATACGGGAGAGTTATGTGGCAAGCCCCGGTGGATCACCAAGGAAAGGTAACACACACACATGTAACACTCGCCAAATTAAGTAATCGAACAAAGGATGTTGATTAGAATAATGATTTATTAAAACGTCGTTACAGGTTGGATGTCCGACAGAGACTGGCGATCGTCGATGCGAAGTGCAGTATAAAGAGAGTATATGTATAAAGTATATATGAAAAGTATATATTGCATCTTCATTGTCTTCTGGCTTCTCTTTGTCCATGCAGATTCCATTCGGAGCGATAAGGAGGCTGGCTGGCCGATGCGTCTAAGTACCTATGTGGTGACTCATATAACTCCTCCATGGCCAAGTTCAATGACGTCCTGGTCTTTGATATCCTTATCTTTGGACTTTTTGGTGAGTTGCGGCCGTTGTTTCTTGACTTTTATTTTGTATATTAAGTAAATCGATGTAATCGTTATGAACAGCAATACTAATATAATTGAACTTGTAGACAGGACAAATTCGGTTCTAATTTGATTAGAAACTAGCATATTTAGTGTAGGTGATGTCAAAGTTTTTAGAGGTTCGAAATTCAACTGGTGGTCTTTGATAACTAAAGGTGAAATTAGGCTGGATTGTTCCATTTCACTAAGATTTTCGTCAAGTCGGTATCCCTGTACTTGTACATCATTTCCTTGTATTTCATATGTTCCTCGGATCATCAATTGGTCATTATCATGTTTAACCTTGATCAGATAATTACTCGATACTAGCGTTAAATTTTCAGATAATTTGTATGTCAGTATTAAAGGTGGACTAATTGAAATGATAATCGGTTTGACTCTTTCCGTTATAATTTGTTGACATAAAAAATTCTTTTCATACATCTGTCGGCACTTATTAGCAAATAGTTTTATAGATGTCCCGGTCAAACTCCATGGCGTGGTGATAACGTCTGTCTGATTGTTGTAATTGATTATAGCAAGTCTTTGATGGAGTGAAAATTCGATAGGATTAAGGATAGGGATTTTGATGGTGTATACAATAAGATTTTGTGTGAATGCAATTGATCCCTGAGCAAAGCGAAAATCTAGCAAATTATGGTAGTGTAATATTAACTCTTTCTGAGAGTAGATTGCCAATAAATGTACACGTATATCAGATATTTGGTCATATGTTAACAATTCTAAGTCGAATATTTGTTCATTGAAAATAAATGATCTTTTAATTTTATTAAGTAATCCGAGAAAATGTTGCTCCTGGGTTATGAGAGTCATGATCGCTTCAAATAGATTTGATTGGAAAGTTTGGTCATTTACAGTTTTCTTTTAAATTTTTATTAATTATATTCGTGTTGTTATTTATTTGTTTACTTATCGTATTTATTATGCTTATTGACTTATTTAAAGTAAATATATTTTCCTATTGTCGATTTTGTAGAGAATTTAAGTAGTTGTTTATCTTTTCTAAATCGTTTGCATCTGGGTTCCCAAAAATGTATTTTATAGCTGTGCCGAATCCGTTTATTAACCCTCTCTTCGTTCTCATGTTTGATGGCATTATTATTTGTAGATTCTGGTCTGTTTCATTACGTAGAATTTCGGCTTGCTTTAATAAACTTGATTCTCTTAATTCGCCTTGGTTAGATAAAATTGTATAACTAGCTTTTATATGTTTGAAAGTTTTCAAAAGCGTAGTAACGTCGATGTTGAAATGTAGGTAATGATAACTTACAACTATTCTTCCAGTTCCTTGTTGGTAGTCGTAATGCGTCTGATTTTGGTTGATTTCGCTACTCTCCACGAGCAGAGCTATGAGCATCAAGATTAGTGCCGTCTTCATTGTCCTGTAAAGAAGAAGTTTTTCTTATTCTTTTGGCACTTCTTAAATTGTATCGGCATTCTTGACCATGTATATAGCAACCTAACGAGGGGACTTGTTGTGTCTCTACAAGTAATTTTTGATATCGTGGTGCGGTTTTGTCGCGTTGTTGTTGATGTGTTTTCATGTAAATTTCTTTATTTTCTAACGATTTGTCAGGACTATTAGGTAACTTTTGTTGCTCTTTTTGGTTTCTATATAGTATGTCATAAAAAGGTAAAATTTCATTTTTTCTGATTTCATTATATCTTTCTATGGTATCGGCATCGGGCTCGATAATGTGTTTTTGTAGTTCATCATAAGGTCCATATAACAGTGTAAAAGGCGTATAGTTAGTTGTAGAGTGTATACTCTGATTGTATATTAAGAGAGCGGTGATCATAAGATTTTTCACTGTTTCTTTTGGATTTTGATTGGATAAAATAAATAAACTCCTTCTTCTTGACCCAACGAACCAAATCTTTATTTAACTTAACCCAACGTTTCGGACATGTATTATGTCCCTTTTCAAGGCTACATAGAAATTTACAAGTTTTAATTTACAAGAAAATTTTTTTACACTTTTAAATGAATAACGATTTACACTGCTCACCTCTATCAATAAATTAATAGGTTTATAAAACCATCGTTAAAAAGTACGTAATAATGTCTCACAGAGACTCGTCTGCCGTCAGTTCTCGGAAATTTATTTATTCAACAATCACCAATACGAACAATCCTCTAATCTTTCACAAAAAAAAAATTGGATAAAATACTTAATTTTTCCTTTAGGGTTGAATGCAGTCTTTCTATGGGTCCATTCGATGTGTGTCTGTTTATCGTTGTTTGATGATATTGAATTTTATGTATGCGGCAAAACTCCTTAAATACTGTTGAGTTCAATTCCCTTCCGTTGTCTGTCGTAATTTTATCCGGAAAATTATGGTGTGAGGCAAAGTGTCTCAATTTGTTTATCATGGTCGTGGCATTTCCATCTGGTAGATAATAGGCTTGAGCATATTTGGAAAAAATACCTATAATAGTTAAAAATTTATCCTTGTTGAAATGAAATACGTCCATGTGTATATTTCGAGCGGTCTTCTAGCTATAATAGGGCCGTATGTTTCTGTTTCATATGGGTTTCTCTCATACTTATGCTCTAAGCATATCTCACATTTATTTATAAAATTTTGAATAAGTCGATCCATATTAAGTGTATAGAGTTTTCTCTTAAAGTGTAATAAGGTCTCTCGAATACCGTTATGATTTTGATTATGATATGTCTCGAGTTCTTTTATGAAATTATTTTTATCAATCGTAGGGGTATACGTGGTTGTTTTGATTAGTTTTAATTTTTCATTGAAATGATCCTTCAATATTCTATACGTAATTCTTTCCAATTCTTCGGTCGTAAAGTAGATACCATATTGCTTATCGGGTTTAATATTTTCCTTGAAAAATTTAAGTAAATGTGTTTCTGCGTTTGATTTATTAATTTTCACCGTGTATTGTACTTTAAGTTTATCTTTGTTTACTTTAAGTTGTAATCATTTCCTGCTTTTATGATAATGCTGTAATTAAAAGCGTGAACATTTTTGTCTGTTATAGGTAGTGAAAAGGTCGGATTTTCTTCAGCTGTGTGGACTGTTGCCATGTCGTCGTCAAATATTTCGTCCATTTCTTCAGGTGTGACAGGTGCATCGTCAGGTGTTTGAGGCACCATTGAGAGTGAGTCTTCTTCTATTGTTTTATTAGCATTAATTTCAATTCGACTCAGTGCATCGGCGACATAATTTTCAGAACCCTTTTTGTATTTTATTATGTAATCATATTCTTCTAATCTTAGTCTCCATCTAATCAGTCTAGCGTTAGGCGTTTTTAAAGAATAGAGCCAGGTTAATGGCTTATGATCTGTTTCAATCGTAAATTTCTTACCATAGATATATGGTCTAAATTGTCTACATGCTTCCACTATTGCCAGTAATTCTTTCTCTATCGCCGGATAGCTTTGTTCTGCTGAGTTTAATGTTCGTGAATAACACGAGATAAGATGTTGTTCTTGGGATAAAACTGCACCTATTGCTAAGTTTGAGGCGTCGGTTGTGATAGTAAATGGTTTGGTGAAGTCTGGGTAGACGAGCACTGGTGCGTTAGTGATCAATTCTTTGAGTTTCTCGAACGCTTCTTTATAGTCTTTATCTTCTGGATCTATTTTTTCTTTCTTCTTGAGTGCTTTTGCATTGGTTTCGCTATTTTTGCGTAATTTTTTATGAACTTTCTGTAATAGCCGGTTAGTCCTAAAAATATTCTAACTTCTTTTTGGGTTTTAGGTATCGGATATTTTAGAATTGCTTTGATCTTATCAGGATTTGATTTGATTCCGTCTGCTGTTATTATATGGCCTAAAAATGGAACTTCTTTCCTTAGAAATTCACTCTTATCTAATTGAATTTTTAAACCATATTTCTCTAGTTCTTCGAATATTAGCTTCAGATGTTGTAAATGTTCTTGGAGTGATTTCGAAAATATTACTATATCATCCATGTAAACAAAGCAGAATTTATGTAGATATTTCATTAAAATTCTATCCATCAGACGTTGAAAAGTAGCCGGAGTGTTTTTTAAACCAAAAGGCATTCTGACATATTCATAGTGTCCGTTTTCTACGGTAAACGCTGTCTTTTCAATTGAATCTTTGTTGACGGGTATTTGGTGGAAACCTTGTGCCAAATCTAATGTACTAAAGTAAGAACATTTGCCCAGATTTTCTAGAATGTCGTCCATTCTAGGTAATGGATATTTGTCTTCGATGGTGTTGTCGTTTAATTTACGATAATCTATTACCATTCTCCATTTTTTTCTTCCACTTGCATCTTCTTTCTTCGGAACTATCCATACGGGGGGTGAGTAGGGCGAGTTGCTTGGTTGAATAATTTCTTCGTCTAACAGTTTTCTGATTTGAGTTTGAATTTCCTCTTTTAGATGGTATGGGTATCTAGAACTCTTTACATAGATAGGGTGATCGTCCTTTGTTCTTATATTGTGTGAAACCGCAGAATTCGCTGATAATTTTTTATTTTCATTGTAGAAACAGTCTTTGTACTTCTGGCATAGTGATGTAATTTTATATCTTTCTTCTTCGTTCATGTGATCAGTTCTTATCGGTAATTCTACTCCTTGATGATGATTCACTTTAACATTCTGATGATCGTCGGGTATATTTTTAAAGTAATTTATTTCAAACTTAGATGTGCTAAAAATTTGAGTTTTGTAATTAATATTCGCTTCCAAATTCTGCAAATCCTTATGTCCGATTAAACAATCGTACGTATAGTGCCATGTTGCTATTAAGAAAGTTATAGGTGTGTCGTCACCGTATTCACGTAATATAGGAAAGGTAAGCGCATGTGTAGCTTTCGTCGTTTTGTGCACCGATTTAATTTCGAATTCGTAAGGAAATATGAGTAGATAAGCTGTGGCGGTTCTGGAATCAGGCGGTTCTGGAATCAGGCGGTTTCTGGAATCAGCCATTTTGGCTTGATGTCAGAATCGGCTCGATGTCAGAAAGGGCTTGATGCTAGAAACGGCATGATGCCAGAAACGGCTTGATGCCAGAACCGACACAAGTTTAAGCGGCCAGCGGCGGATAGCTGGCGACGGGCGGCTCTGCAGCTCGCGGTCAGCAGCGCGCTATTCGCAGCGGGCGGTTCCGCTTTAAGCTAGGAAAAAAATTATTTCAAAGTCTAACTATATGTTATACATTCAATTTACTGAGAAAAACTGTTTTCAATAGTGTTAAAAAAGAATAAGTTTTTCTTATTCTTAAGTAAATTGAATGTGTAACACCTTGATAAACTTTGAATAATTTCCTGAAAACAAATATATAAAATATATAGGAAATAATAAATAATATTCATACGTTTAAATATTTGATGGCCCTGAAAAGGGTCGATTGTTATTTTGGCCCTGAAAAGGGCCGGTTGGTTCATCATTTAACCAAAGACACGACGTCTCACAACATCCAAGTGCTGTTGTCGTCGCCTTGACGGAAACATGTCTAAGATGACGACATCATCGTCTTCATCTAAGATAATGACGTCGTCGTCTTCTTCTTCTTCGTCGTCGGCGTCTTCTTTTTCGTCGTCCAAAAGCTGCAGCTCTACTGGGGCGACGTCCAGTACGTCGACCTCACCCTGATGGACATCATGCTTGGGAACCTCATAATATATCTGCTCTACAGGATCGTAGAGCAGAATATTATCAGGCGAGGCTATGGGTGGAGGACGCACATCCTGATATGGAGGTGATGTCGACGATGGTGACAACTGAGGAGAGTGCGGCGCTTCGACATCCATCGAGACGTTGGCTTCATCCTCAAACGTGATCAACCACTGATTGTAAGTCAGTGGCGATGGTGGTGGCAACGAGAAGGCGGGAGGCACTGGGAAGAAACGCAGCGGCGAAACTATCGGCGAGAGCGCCAGTAGCCGCCGACTCTCCTCCTCCCCCTCCTGCGCAAGTACAGGTGATGTTGGCGAAGGGCGCTGCACTGGTGAGAATGAAGGCTCCCACTCGCCATAGTCCTCTTCCAAAGCTCCCAGTTGACGCTTAATCATCACTAGAAGATCACGGTTGTCTTCCGGAGAATTCTGGATAAAATCCATTTCGAAGCTAACTTTCGAATGAAATGGAAGTGTGGAAGTCTCGTTCTTTTATACCCCCCGAGGTGAGCCGCTGCAACCGCTCGCACGCTCTGATTGGTCGCGGTCCGATGACAGCGGCCGCTATAAAATACCGAACGCGCGAGCGCCGCGGTCAGTCCGCGCGCGAGTCTCCTCTCGCGCGCACACGTCAACGACGGAAGGAACAATGTGGCGCGCAAGGCCACTCCCGCATGTACACGGTTACGTGCGGTCGTCCGAGAGCCAGCACAGCAGAGACGGTGACAGCGGGGCGCGCAATACCTCGCCCGCGTCAGCAGTAGCAGCAGGGACAGCATCAGCGGGGCGTGCAATGCCTCGCCCGCGTATGTACACGCGGATGTCCAAGAGCCAGGCCTAGCAGCAGCAGCGAAGACAGCGACAGCGGGGCGCGCAATGCCTCGCCCGCGTGTACACGGTTACACGCGGTCGTCCGAGAACCGGCCCTAGCAGCAGAGCCAGCACAGCAGAGACGACGACAGCGGGGCGCGCAATGCCTCGCCCGCGTGTACAAGGTTACACGCGGTCGTCCGCGAGCCAGCACAGCACAGCAGAGACAGCGACAGCGGGGCGCGCAATGCCTCGCCCGCGTGTACACGGTTACACGCGGTCGTCCGCGAGCCAGCACAGCAGAGACGACGACAGCGGGGCGCGCAATGCCTCGCCTGCGTGTACGTTACACGCGACCGTCCGCGAGCCAGCACAACAGAGACGGCGACAGGTTACACGCGGACGTCCATGAGTCGGCCCCAGCAGCGACAGTGGGACGCGCAAGGCCTCGCCTGCACGTGCACGGTCACGCGCGGTCATTTTAGAGCCGGCCCCCAGCAGCATTCTTTTAGTCGCGTTCTTATCGCGCGTTCTTTTCATCACGTTCTATTCGTCGCGTTCTTTTTGCGTGTGAGTTTCATCTCTCTCTTCCCTGTATGCAGCAGTACGCGTGAGTTTTTTGTTACTATTATTCCTATATACACTTCCGGCCTCAGGGCCAGCTGGGTGAATATGAGAGATAATGTATGATATTAACAAAATTCTTACGAAGGAAAGTAAGTCGGGAGGGAGAGAGAGGTTAGGTGAACGCGCATGCCTTTACGTTTTTATCCGAGTTCTTTTCGTCGCGTTCTTTTAGTCGCGTTCTTTTCGTCGTGTTCTTTTCATCGCGTTCTTTTTTGCGTGTGAGTTTCATCTCTCTTCCCTGTATGCAGCAGTACGCGTGAGTTTTTTGTTCTCTCTCCCCCGCCGCGCAATAGTACTCGCGAGTTTTTACTGATATTGTTTCTCTCTCGTATTCACCCAGCTGGTCCTGTGGCCGGAAGTGAATACGAGAGATAATGTACGATATCAGTAAATTCTCGCGCGGGAAAGTAAGTCGAAGGGGAGAGCGTAGGTGATCGCGCGCGAGTCCGCAGCAAATATCATTCGCGCACGCCAGTATGAAATTTCGCTCGGTCGAGGTGTCATTTCTTTTTTCGTTCTCTCTCCCCCGCCGCGCAATAGTACTCGCGAGTTTTTACTGATATTGTTTCTCTCTCGTATTCACCCAGCTGGTCCTGTGGCCGGAAGTGAACACGAGAGATAATGTACGATATCAGTAAATTCTCGCACGGGGAAGTAAGTCGAAGGGGAGAGCGTAGGTGATCGCGCGCGAGTCCGTTGTAAATATCATTCGCGCGTTCGCGCAAGTATGAAGTGCTCGTTCGCTCGAGGTGACGATTCTTTTTTCTCGCTCAACGTAGGAATAAACTATTATAATTTTTCAAACCAAGGAATGAACTATTTGGTTATGGTTACAGCGATTTTAATAATGCATAATTTAATAAAAATTAAATCTGCTCAACCTTTATAACCTCCATATGAAAAAAAAATTTTATGTTTTGCAGGATGATAGCCTCCCTACAGAGAAATTTTTATATTCTTAAAAGGGAAAACTTGCAGTATTTTTTTCTATTAATTAGTTATTATTATTTGTAATATTTTGTTTTACCTTTAAAAAGTTTGTAGCCCTGAAAAGGGCTCTCTCTCTCTCTCTCTCTCTGTAAGCTTAATTCTTCTTTTCCTTTTTCTTCTTTTTCTTCTTCTTCTTCTTCTTCTTCTTCTCAAAACAGAAACGTCGCTTTACCCTGTCGCGCTTCTCTCGCGAGAAACGACGATTAGCAGGGCGCTCGCGTACCGTCTCTGTTATTAGTGGCTCTGGTGTTTCATCAGGGGCACTAGCCTCATGCAGCTCCTCTAGTGCATGAGGCTGCTGCTCCTCGGCCACCGGCTCCTGCTCGTTGTGTTGCTGCTTCTCGAGGGCACACACCTCCAGATCTGGTGGACGTTTGTGGCGGCGATGATTGCGCTTGATGCGTTGTGCCTCGCTGCGCACTTTCTTCCCCATCTTACAGAGAGAGACGAATGATGAAATGCGTTGCGTGTCCGCGGTTATATAGACATTGCACTAACCAGCAGGTGGCGCAGTAGTACTCTTCTGAAAGCAGCTCCCTCATAACTAACGGTTTTAGTGCGCACAACGGCTATATGACATTGTAGGAATGCAACTTCATTAACATTTTTGTTTCTTTCATTATTAAACCTTTTAAAATTATAAACATAACTTTCTGTTATATTAAATGAAATTATTTAAAGTTTCAAACTGAATGACTCTTTTTATTTTTTTATTTTATACAATATAGTATTCGATTTTAAAGAAGTTTATAATAAATTCTGTAGGATGAAAAAATATATATTGAAAAAAAATTTATTCACTTAACTAATAGAATATTCATTTTGCATTATATAATTACAATATTAATTATACATTAAATGAAACGATTCGGTTATTCTTTTATCACATTGCTCGAGCATCCACTTTTTCATAGCCATTGCATTTCGAAGAGCACATACGGGAAAGTTGCAACCAAAATGATTGTTACATGAAAGAGGTTCCACTGGAAGCTTTCTTAAGGATGGACAACCCATATCCTCGATGTTAAAAACTAATCTGGAAAGAAAAAAATGACTGTTGAGAATTTCTTATATAAAAAAAATATTTGAAAAACATCATTTTAATAACTTACTAGTCAGAAAAAAATCTTTGCATCCATTTTGTTTTCTCCAATCCTTTTACATATATCTCTGCTCCATCGAGTACGCCACGTAGAGTGTTGCTAAGCTCTTCGTACGGGATGTTGCCAGCTCTCCACATAATTCCGTGGAAATTCTCTTCAAGCCATCTATTTTCGGACTTATTTTTGTCCAACAGCTTTTCCCAAGCATGAGGTGGTTTGAAGAGAAAGACGGACGGTGTAGGGTCTTCCTCGAGAGAGATGACGGCTACCTCCTTGAAAACGAATTCGTTCAAGGTAATCTTGAATCCTTGCACGTCGACAATGTACTTCATCGTGCTGCTACGACTGCTACGACTGCTGCGACTGCTGCGATTGCTGCGACTGCTCTCGAACGAGAGCGGAGAAGCGAATGAGATTTTTTACCGTGCGTTGTTACTTTTATAGCCCTCTCGTTAGCGCTTTTCCCCACTGCTCGTTTTTCGACCAATCATGTTATTTTCCCCCCACCCCGTACTTCATAACCAATCACAATCGACCTCTCTTCGCAGCTCAGAGATAAAAGGCGCTGCGCTGACGACAGAAAGTCAGTTCTCTGCTCGGAGTGATCAAGAGCAGTTGTATCAAGATGGCGCAAGAGTTTATGGATATAGGTCGAAACCTATGGAAAGTGTACATGAACACTAGGAATGATGTTGCTAATGAAGATGACCGATGGTTATGGATGGGTGATGTCGCTCTACGCAGAGCCCGAAACTCATCACGAAACTTTTCAGTGGACGAAAAGCTGCAACTTGAAGTTGCTGTTACGCTTATAAAAAACGTGATGAATTTGATAAGAGAACGTCGCATAAGTGCTAACGCGAATAATGCGCAGTCCGAGTAGCCCAAATCATGTGAATAATGCTGTAGTCGCCGGTCCGAGTAGCCCAAATCATGCTAATAATCCTGCAGTCACTGGTAGCCCAAATCAATCTAACATTGCTCAAGATTGTAAGGATACAGCTCTTACGTTATGGAGAGCGTACCAGGCCATACTCAGTGGTCGCGCTGATGATAACATCAGCACATACGTAGAGATGGGACATGCCGCTCTACTTAAAGTTCAAAATTCATCGCAAAACTTGTCTGTGCCCGATAAGCAGAAACTTCAAGCTGGGATCGCACTTATTAACAGCGTTCTGCATCTGCTGAGTGAACGTCGTTTGGGACGACGTTCAGTCAGCCTTTGAAAATAGAATAAAAACAGGATTCATTACTAATCGAAGACATCTTGATCTATTAGCTTTCATGAAAGATGCTAAAAAGCAATTCATTGTGAAAGTGACTGGAGCTCTCGAGGAACATCCTGCTCTCAAAGTTAATACGGTCTTGGCTGCTGAGTACACAATAGTGAAGGATGACGAGGAAACTGTTGATATTAAATATTTTAATACAAAGACTTGCCCCATCTATTCGACGACAGACTTAAATGAGTGGTTTATCATGAATGTGCAGCAGCCCATCGACACGGAAATGGAGGAATTCCAAGAGCGAGAATCAGGCTGGTCCCTCAAATGTATTTTAAATTTAGTTATAAATATATACAAGTACAATCCAATGAGGGCAAGTTCTTACATAGATTTGCCTCATTTCATTAAGAACAAAAAGGCATGTGTCAACGTAAAAAATGATGATAATCAATGTTTTAAGTGGGCTATTCTGTCAGCATTACACCCCGCTCAAATAAATATAAATCGAGTAGGTTCATATATTCCATACCAAAATGAACTCAACTTTGAGGGGGTTGAATTTCCCGTAGATCCTCGAAAAATTGACAAATTTGAAAAACAAAATGATGTTTCGGTAAATGTTTATTACCTAAAGAAAAAAGAAAAAATTTTCGACGTTTTGCCGCGACACTTGACATCATCCAAGAAGGAAAAGCATGTTAATTTACTTCTTGTTGAAAGCCACTACGTTGATGAGGAGGAGGAGGAGGAAGATTCTCTCGATAGTTTTGACATAGTATTTAAAAATCACTATGTATGGATAAAAAACTTATCAAGACTTGTACGAAAGCAAATATCTGCTCATACACACAAAAGTTATATCTGTGACAGATGTTTGCATTTTTTCTGGACTGAAGAGAAGCTATCGAAGCATATAACTGACTGTGAAAAAATTAACAGGTGTAAAATTACGCTCCCATCAAACAAAGATAATATTTTACAGTTTAAAAACTTTGGTTGCAAAAATTGAGTTCCATTCGTAATATATGCGGATTTTGAATGCATATTGGAGCCAGTGGTTGATAATGAACGAGCTTATCAGCATCATAAACCATTCAGCGTGGGTTTCTTCGTCAAATGTAGCTATGATAGCGCTCTTTCTGAATATAAAAGCTATCGACAAGAGAGAGACGAAGCTGTATCTCCAGCCAAATGGTTTGTGCAGAAACTTCACTCGCTGGCTGTCAAATTGAACAATGCTTATAAAAATCCGAAGCCAATGAATGACTTGACACCTCTCGAAATAATAAAGTTCGACGGCGCTCGTATATGTCACATTTGTGAGGTGCCATTCACCGACACTGACAAGAGAGAGTTCGTGACCACTGTCACTTTACAGGAAAGTGAGTATTATTAATTTTCTTTTATTATTAATTTTCTATTATTTCTAAAATTATTACAGATATCGTGGACCTGCACATAGTAAATGCAATCTCAGCTTTCAAGATTCGAGAACCATCCCGATAGTATTTCATAATTTGAGTGGATATGATTCACATCTCTTTATTAGAGAAATAGCGACATGCTTCCCAGGACGTGTTTCACTTCTTCCACAAACAAAAGACAAATATATTTCTTTTACGAAGTTTGTGGAAGGTACAGACATAAATTTGAGATTTATTGACTCCTTCAAATTTATGGCCTCATCTCTGGACAAGTTGTCATCGTATTTGCAGAAGCTCGATACTTTAGAGTGCATGTTCAAGCAAGAAGGATTCACTGATGAACAGATTGCACTTTTAAAAAGGAAAGGAGTGTGTCCTTACGACTATGTCACATCGTTTGAAAAGTTAAAGGAACCGAATCTTCCGTCGAAGGATGACTTCTTTAGCAGTTTATACAACACTCACATCAGCGATGCGGATTATGAACATGCGCAAAACGTTTGGCAGAGTTTTAACATCCATGATCTTGGGCAGTACTCTGACTTATACCTCAAGACAGACGTCATACTTTTGGCTGAAGTTTTTGAAAACTTTAGAAATAACTGTCTGGAAGCTTATAAGTTGGATCCTGCTCATTACTACACAACGCCCGGCCTCACATGGGATGCTATGCTAAAAAATATTCAGGTATAAATTTAATTATTTAAAAAAATATCACTTTATTATTCTTAAATAAACTTTCTTTACAGATCAAACTCGAACTTCTCACCGATGTAGACATGTTAATGTTTATCGAGAGAGGCATACGGGGAGGAATCAGTCAGTGCTGTAATCGCTATGCTAAAGCGAACAACTCGTATATGAATGAAGGCTATAATGCTGACGAGGCTGAGAAATATTTAATGTATTTCGACGTCAACAATTTATACGGTTGGGCAATGACTGAGTTCTTACCATACGGCGGCTTTGAATGGGTGAAGAATGTGAATGAGTCAAACTTCTTCGACATCCCCGACGACTGCGACTTTGGATATTTCGTTGAAGTGGACCTGAAGTACCCCGAAACACTCCATGATGCTCACAAAGACCTACCGTTCTGTGCTGAGCACATGGTACCTCCTGGTTCTAAACAACATAAATTGATGACAACGCTTCACGATAAACATCGATATGTGCTTCACTATAGAGCACTTAAGCAAGCTTTGAAACATGGCTTAGTTCTCGTAGAAGTACATCGTGCCATTCAATTCAAGCAGAGTCCTTGGCTAAAGCAGTATATTGACTTAAACAGCGCAAAACGAAAAGAAGCCAAAAACGAATTTGAAAAAATGCTCTTCAAACTGTTTAACAACGCTGTTTATGGCAAGACAATGGAAAACGAGAGGAAACGCGTTGATGTGAAGCTAGTCACTAAGTGGAAAAGCCGCTATGGAGCTGAAGCACTTATTTCAAAACCAAATTTCCATAGCTCTGATATTTTTGATGAAAACCTCGTTGCTGTGCAGCTACTACGCACGGAGATCTCTATAAGGAAACCAATTTACATCGGATTGACAGTTTTGGATTTGTCCAAGATATTAGTCTACAGGTTTCACTATGAGTACATGCGAGATCGTGTAGGTGACCAAGGCAAGCTATTATACACCGACACGGATAGTCTGATATACGAGGTGACAGGTGTCGACATGTACAACGTGATGCGACAGGATATTCAAGAATTCGACACGTCAGACTATCCCGAGATCAACCCGTTCAACATGCCACGAGCCAATAAAAAGAAGGTTGGCTTGATGAAAGACGAATGTAACGGTGAGATCATGTTGGAATTTGTCGGGCTGCGAAGCAAGATGTACAGCGTCAAGGTACAGAACCAAAACCTATAAAGAAGGCAAAAGGTGTCAAGACTTCTGTGGTTAAAGCCACGATCACCCCTGACGACTACATCAAATGTCTTCGCGAGAACATCATCATCACTCGTGAGCAGCATAACATTCGATCTCGGCATCATCATCTCAACACCGAAAAAGAAAAAAAGATTGCTTTGAGTGCTCACGACGACAAACGCTGTTTGCAGCCCGACACAATAGATACACTGCTCTGGGGTCACTACAAAATAGTTGGGGAAGCAGCGACCAATGAGGAAGCATCTTGAGAGGAGGGGATAGTGCCGCTGAACACCGCAGAGGTAGCATCCAATGAGGAAGCGCATCGAGAGGAGGGGGTCGAGCCGCCGAACGCCGCAGAGGAGGTAGCGGCGAGCCCACTATATAAGGAGGTGGTACGAGAGCAGGAGTTCATTCGATTAGTCGAGCCTCCTAGTCAGCAACAGACTCCAGAGCAACAAAACGCCTCGCTTCTCGCAGCTCAGCATCAAGACGTCTCGCTCCTCGCAGCTCGACACTCGCTCCTCAAGAGATCTTGTGAGACAACACTTGACGAATCAGTCATCAAAAGAGCAAGAGAAATCTAAGGTTAGTATCATACATTGAGAATTCTTCATTATTTTAATAAACAAAAAAAAATTAATCAACACAATTGTATATGTTACAGATGGATCTTTCAAAGTTGAACGCTATCGCTCGTGGAGGATTTCTCCCTACAAAAAAACTCACTGATCTACCTCAAGGAGTCAAGCTTATGGTGACAAAGTTAAAAATCGTGACGACAAAGTATGGAACAAAGGTCGTCGCCGAGCTGGACAGCGAGTTTGAGGTATTCTTGCCCAAGCGAGTATCAATCACCTTAATAAACGACGAGAAGCTTTTCAATGAGTTAGCAGATGCTGCAAACAAGTACGAACTCTTTTTAACTTGTCTCAATGCGACTAATATTGAATTTAGTGGAAAATAAGTGTTATGAATATAGTTAATATTTAGTTCTTGTAAATACGTTAAAATTAGTTCTTATAAGTTATAATAAAAAAAAAAGTTCTTATAAGTTATAGAATAAAAACACTGTTCATGATTTAACTTTAAAAATCAAAATGTTACAAACAACTCTTATCACGACATATTTAATATTGAATAAGTATTGTAAATATATAGTTAAGCAATGTAAATAAGGGTTAAAAATTAGTTCTTATAAAACGTATGTTAAAAAATAAGTTAAAGACAAATATTGTTACTCAGTTTAAGAAGTACATTAATGAATAAAACACTTCTCAGTTCAACTTAAAAAATTGTTTTTATTAACTTTCCATGTTCTTATACTACATGGTTAACAATATATTGCATGATTACATATCTTTTTTATCAATCCAACTATTATGTGAATTATCAAAGCCAAGCCATTTTACAAAAATTTTACTTCCTTTTTTCTTAATTACTTTTTCTACAAGATAAATATCTGGATACTTGGCTTTGAGTAGTTCTTGCTCGTAGAAACCTCCTGAGACGGGCTGATCTTGATAGTCTTTCAGATGGTAAGTCGTGGGATTTGTAGCTGCTATACGTACAATTGTAAATATATCTGTAGACCAATTTGGAGTATATTCTTTATCAAATACTGCTTTAGCCTTGCTCACTCGAACTTTGTCACCAATTTAAAATTTTGGCTTAATCTTCTTAGTTATTTTACAGGCAAATTTCCTTAATATATCTGCTTCGTTACTGGCTGTTACATCTTTAGGTTTCGCATCGATAGAACGATGTTTACGATTATTGTATATGGTAAGTAAATCGGATAAAATATCTAGCCATTTGTAGTTGCCTCTCAAACTGAATTTTTTCCACATAGCACTTTTTAGCGTGCGATTGAAGCGTTCACATATCGATGCTTTTAGATTACTAAAGGTTGAATACAACTTTATTTTGTGTGTACTCATAAGCTTTTGAAAATATGTGTTATAGAATTCTTTGCCTCTGTCGGTATGGAGATTTTTGGGTACTCTGCCTTTAACCAGCACAGATTTCATAGCTTCTGAGATATCTTTGCCTGTTTTTCTCTTTACAGGAACATTCCAAGCATATTTGAAGAAAATGTCGATTATAGTAAGCAGGTATCTATAGCCCTTATTATCCCGAGCATAAGGAATCATTTCGACGAGATCAGCTTGCCAAGTTTCGTCCAAACCACGCATGTCAAAGCTTCGACGCGTATAGTTACGCCTTGCAGGCTTGTGCAGTTCTTCAACTAGTCTTTCGTGTTCCATGTTTGTGGAATTACTGATTGAATATTTGTGCCATAGCCTCTTTTATAGTCAAATTGTCAGCTTTTATTTGAGATATCTGTGCATCAACTTCAGCGCTGTGAGTGTCAACTATCTTATGTATGTCATCCAGGCTAGTTCTAAGTTTTGTAGTTATATCAATCATTCCTCGAATTTCTATTTGAATAATGTTTCGTAGTGTCTCTAAATTTACAACATCGCTTGGTTGTTGAGGTTCGGCAACATTGCATAATTTTTTATTTTCTATGTCGAAGTGTCCTTCAGATGTAACTTTAAAGCCAACGCCAGGTGGCCCTCGACTACCTTCGGTTTTTCCGAGGTTACGTCCAAACACGTCAACGCTCATTTTGAGAATGAGTCATATATTCGTGTGCGCTCAATATATATAGCCTGCTTCACGCAATTCCTCGATTATAGAGTGTATCTCATTTACATGACTTGGATTTCCGGCAGATCTTTCTGCTACTAGTAAGTGAAGCTTGTCAACGAGCTCGTTTGGATCGTCCCAGTACACATAGTCTAAAGCAGTATGTTTTTTTGCAATTTTATAACGAGATAATGAGCCACCTTTAATCGATTCTCCAGTTTTCGAGGTAATATTGAACATTGGAGCAATAATATTATTAAATTTATTACTATTATGAAAACGAATCTTTTCGTTCTTGTCATATCGCCTTTTATGAGCAGACGATAGTACTAAAATTTTGCGATAATTTTTTAAATCATGTGAACTTATATTATTTTTACTTGGTTGTTTTGCTATCAGTAACTCGAGTAATCCTATAGTTTTCGGGTATGCTACTCCATTAATTTTAATTTTATTATTATGAAAACTAATCGGTAAATTCCCAATAAAAAATTTGCCGTTTTCATTTCGTACTCCATAAATTTTGTCAAGATACTGGGGTTGATTGAGCTTCAGGGCCTTGATGTATAAATCAGAGTCATCGTCGATATCACTATCTGCGGTTTCGAAAGATGTCTCGTGGGCATTCTGTATCGTATCATTAAACTCACTGTCAAAACTTTCATTTTGTTTAACGCTACTTTGTTCGACGGTGTTATCTTCGACACTATTTTTATCATCGCTTTTCTGAGCTACAAGTTTTTGAAGCGGATCAACTATTGGTTTGAATGTTTCATTTAAAATCTTTTGGACATTGTCTTTCCCAAATTTTAATATTCTATATTTGCGTTTAATTGGATTTCGTGCCTTAACGAGTTGACGAAGCACGTTTTTTTCTCGTTGGAAGTCAGCCATGTTGTCGTTTCAACGTTCAGTCAGAAACTGCTGATTGTTACCTATGTGCATGTTATATTTATAGCAAAATTGTCAAAGCCCTTGCGAAATCTGCCATCATTTATTCCTCTATCTTTATCGATGACTAGAAAACCATGCTTATCATCTCTCCAACACTTAGAGCATAATTCTTTAAAATATCCATAGGTCATATCGGTATTTACGTGATCGACATAAATATGCTTTAGATTTACTTCATCTTGTCTAAAAATAGCAAGTAAGTTTACATTATCTGTGACAAGATGTTTTGGAATGTGAGCATAAGTTTGGCATAGATAAAAACAATCAACCTTTTTATGTCTGCGCATGCAGAAAAAGCCTCTAACATTATCTTGTTTTTCACAAGCAATATCGTCAAATATCATGATAGAATTTGGAAGTGCGTGATCGGGATCGACAACTGCATCGTGCTCGCTGAACGGAAAATATTGTACACCTTCTATAGATTCTAAGATTTCATTTAAAAATTTATATTTCGGCTGATTGAGAGACTTTGAATAGACGTATACGTTTTCAAATCTAACGCCATTAGGGTGTGTTATGAGAGCAAGTAAACTATTTGTTTTTCCGCAGTTTGAGGGGCCGCAGAAGACGGCTCGTATACTATCAGGAAGTAGATCGCCGTATCGCTTTGCTCTTTTATCATGTTCTACAAGTGCATCAAAATTATCTATTGGTAGCTTTACTGTTTGCTCTTTAAAGTTCATGATCTTTACTCTATGACAACCAAATCACGACTGATTGCTATGAGTATAAATAGCGGTCTTATATAGCTTCAACCATCAGTTACCCGTTGACTTTCGAAGAGTGATGATCATTCACAAACGTGGACGTGGTTTAGTTAATAAAATTATTAATCAACTTCCATTTGAACTTCACATACCTGGTTATCAGTACTGCGGTCCAGGCACTAAGTTGGCAAAACGTTTAGCTAGAGGAGATCTTGGAATTAATCCGCTAGACGCTGCTTGCAAGGAGCACGATATAGCTTATTCTAGAAATCGTGAAAACGTTCAAGCGAGAAACGTCGCAGATAAAATTTTCGCTGAAAAAGCTTGGAATCGCGTTAAATCAAAAGACGCTAATTTTGGCGAAAAAGCGGCTGCATACGCTATAACTAATACTATGAAATTAAAATCTAGATTTGGTATGGGTTTGAAGAAGAACAGTAAAAAGAGAAAGCGAAAGAACGCTAAAAAATTCGGAATGGGTTTAAAAGCTAAGAAGAGAAACCAAGTTCCCTTGAAAAAAATTATCAAAGCTGGTGCCTTTAAATCACCGTCAAGTAACTGCGCTCTAACAGTCATACGATCAGCTTTGAAAAAAGCTCGAAGCGCAGTTAAAGAAGCTGGAGGTAAAAAGAATATTAAAATTCCACGTATTTTACCAGTCCCCACGAAAACAGGAGGGGTATTGCTATTTCTCATACCTCTATTTGCAGGTTTGAGTGCAACTGGCGCTCTAGCTAGTGGTGCTGCTGGAATAGTAAAAGCCGTAAACGACGTAAAAGCCGCTAAGGAGCAGTTGGAAAAAAATAAAAGGCATAATAAAACTATGGAAAGTGTAGCGTTGGGCAATGGTTTATATCTTAAACCACACAAAGTAGGGTTAGGTCTTCATTAAAAAAAAAAAAAAAAGTTCATGACATTACCTCAGCGAGCACTTACCGATGCGGACATATTAAAATATGCAAAACTTTTAAAAATATCTAATTTTCGGGGAGTATTTATGAGAAATGCATTACCGGTTTCTGGGACACGCTATAGTGAATCCGCTATAGTTAATCTTGATGACGCTAGTGGCCCTGGGACACACTGGGTTGCATATAGAAAAAGAGGCAAAAATGTTATATATTTCGATAGTTTTGGCGATCTCCGACCGCCTTTAGATTTAATATTATACCTCGGAGTAGACGAAGTTAAATATAATCATGAAAGATATCAAGATTTTGACACATACAATTGCGGTCACCTCTGTCTAAAATTCTTGTGTGGGGCTATATAAGGAGAGGCTGAGGAAACATTGTGTCATTCTGATTTAAGCTGTCATGGAAGGTTCATTAACTCTGACACTTTCAGGTACATCTTCTACACTAGAAGCACAGTATTTTCCACCAATCGAGTTATTGCCAAATAAAAATTACGTTTTAGGGCTTGTTGAACTTTTAAGATTTAATTCAATCACCAATATAGATAGTAACAATAATAAGTTTTACGTAGGTGGAAACATTGTCCCTCTTCCAGTAGGAAGTTACGAAATTGAGGATATTGACAAATTCCTTCGTAAAAAATTAGCGCACAACGATATTACTTTCAATTTAAAGCCTAATAATAATACTCTTCGCTGTACAATCAAATGTAGTCAGCCTATAGATTTTCGACCTGAAAATTCACTCGGTCGTCTACTGGGCTTCACCAGACGTATTCTCGAACCGAACGTCATTCATAATTCTGACTTACCTGTTACAATTCTCAAAATCAACGCTTTGAGAGTCGAGTGTAATATCACTGCGGGAGCATACATAAACGACAAAAAAGTATACACGATACACGAGTTTTTCCCTGCAGTACCTCCGGGGTATAAAATCATCGAAGTTCCCTCGCACGTCATTTACCTACCGATTGCTGTAAAGCGTATAGATCATTTGCAAGTGCGCATCATCGATCAAGACGGGGATTTAGTAAATTTCCGCGGAGAAGTTATAACTATAAGATTGCATATCCGCCAATCATAATGGGAATTATTTATAACAGAAACTATATAAGCAGAGAAATATGCCCACCATGCATCAGTCATCAACGAACTGTGAAGGCGCTAACACGTCAGAGCATACAAAAACTAAAAAGTCTAGGCTTAGAAGTAGTACTTGGTGGAAAATAACTTGTATCATCTTTTGCTGCTTTCAACGAAATGGAAGAAATTCTAAGCTTACAAACACCTGTAACTTTTGATGAATCCGTAGCGCACTACAAGGTTCACGCTCACCAACCGTATGCAGCATCATTCAACAACAGCGATGAAATTCGCATATCTATTCAACATCAAGATTTATGTCTTTTACCTTCCCGCAGTGCATTACATATATGCGGACGATTGGTTAAAACTAATAATACTCCCACTACAAATACAAAACTTGTGAATAATGCCATTTGTCACTTCTTTGAAGAAATTAGGTATGAGTTAAATGCCATTGAGATAGACAAATGTAAAAACGTTGGCTTAACCACTCTTATGAAAGGCTGGGTGACACTCAATCCGACTCAGAGTTTCATCATTGAAAATGCGGGTTGGATAGATGTAGAAGAAACACAGAATATTGTTGATAATGCTGGTTACTTCAATGTATCGATTCCATTGAGCCTAATTTTTGGCTTCCCAGAAGACTATTGTAAAATTGTAGTAAATGCAAAGCATGAACTCGTTCTCATGAGATCGAGAAATGACTTGAACGCTGTTGTACAAACAGCTGCACGAGTAGCCGAACAAGACCTCTATGAGGACTTTAGAATTGAGATAACTAGAATCGAATGGCTTATGCCATACGTAGTTGCATCGAACTGTAACAAAATTCGCCTACTAGATTTTGTAGGAAAAGGCCGTCCTATTGTCATGAGTTTTCGCACGTGGGAATTGTACGAGTACCCACTACTGCCGATTACGTCGAGACAGGTATGGACTGTAAAAACATCAAATCAACTTGAAAAACCACGCTTCGTCGTCTTAGGTTTTCAAACTAGTCGAAAGATCAGAAAGCAGTAAACGCTAGCCGCTTTGATCACTGCAATCTTACAAATGTAAAGCTTTTTCTCAATTCTCAGTCATATCCGTATGGCAATCTTAACCTCGATGTGAGTCGTAATCAATTTGCCATGCTCTACGATATGTACGCTAATTTTCAAAATTCTTACTATGGTAAAGATCCAGAACCTATGTTGAAAAAGTTGCAATATCTCACTTACGTACCGCTGATAGTGATAGACTGCTCAAAACAAAACGAGTCCTCAAAGAGCGCCCCTGTAGACATTCGTCTAGAATTTGAAGCAAAGGAAAATTTTCCTACTGGCACTTCAGCCTACTGTTTGATCTTGCACGATCGTATAGTTCAACATAGTCCCGTCAGCGGCGACGTGCAGAAACTTTAAGGAGTATATAAGGTGAGCGAGCCTCCAGCTCCTCGTCATTCATCATTTGGAATTCGAAGCGAAATTTTGTCATGGACTACGCAGTGGATATGCAGTGCTTTAAAAAGCCTGGCAATGATTTCGTTTTGAAAGAGTTGGCTTTCGTGTCTCTCAACGACGACGATGTGCCTGCAGTGCTACTCTTCAAACCGCCGTTTCCTTGGCGAAGACTAACAGACAAGTACAAACGTGAAAATTTGTGGTTAGAACTTTGTTATCATGGACTATCGTGGAATGATGGTGATTATGACTATACTGAAATTGGAAAAATTCTTCAAGATGCATTCAAAGATACTAAAAGAATTTTCGTGATTGGTGAAATAAAAAAGTTGTGGTTAGAACGTTTTAATTTTAATGTTACTGATATCAACAAAATGAACTATCCATCTTTCGATTCTCCAAGATCAGTGACTATATGTACTAACCATAATGGAGCGTGCAAAACTACTTGTGCCCTGTACAACGTAAAGCGCATGAAAACATTTTACCGCAACGATCCCAACATGGAGTGGGAAGACGTTATGGAGTGGGAAGACATAGGAGAATAAAATTTGAGGGGTAATGGAGGGGTTGATAGACAGGTAGAACCTCACAGGATAGGAGCGAGGTGGGGCTCCTATCCCCCTTCAAATTTTGTTAATAGTTTCATAGCTGACTACTAGGTGGCTCTCGCAAGCAGTCAGTTGAGGGGTATATAAGCGTGATCAGGTCGTTAGAGGCTTTCATTCCATAATAATGGGTCAAAGCAGCTCGACCGTTGCTCCTGAGGAACAACCACTAATCAACGACAAGAACGAGAAGAATCAAAAGTCGCAGTGGAAAAAATGTTCGGAAAAATTTTCTACAAACACCTGTTCTTTGCCCCAACAACAGGGTTATAAAAAGTTCTAAATATTTATAAGTAGATAAGCTGTCAACCGCTGGCCGGCATCAAGCCGCTGGCCACTCGCTGGCCTTTTAACTTGTGTCAGTTCTGGCATCAAACCTTTTCTGGCATCAAGCCGTTTCTAACATCGAGCTGTTTCTGACATCAAGCCGATTCTGACATCAAGCCAAAACTGTCTGATTCTAGAAACGGCTTGATTCCAGAACCGCCTGATTCCAGAACCGCCTTGATTCCAGAACCGCCTGATTCCAGAACCGCCTTGATTCCAGAACTGCCTGATTCCAGAACCGCCACAGCTTATCTACTAATATGAATTTTGAAAATAGTTTATATGCAATTTCTGGATTGATAATGGATGATGAGGCTCCAGAATCGATGAGAATTTTAAGAGGTGAATTTGTCGTTACTAAGTGTGGTAATTCGGGTGAATTGCTAATCGAATTTAAATTTATCACGTCGGTTCTGTCGTATCGGGAGCTTGTTGAAAATTTTGGCAGTTATCACTCTCGTCGTTTTCTTGATTAAATTCTTCATGGTCTGGTACAGGTGAGTCATTTTGATAATTGATTGCTTCCTCTTCTCCTTGTTCTTGTTGATGATGCAACTCTTCAGCGATAAAGTTTGCTGGTCCTGTGCTCTTAAAGAAGTTCGTTCTTGGTTTAAAGTTATTTTGTGCTGGTAAATTATTTGATCTATTTGTTGGATTAACGCCTTGTTTGTTAGTATTTCTTGTACTGACTGACATTGGTGTTGGTTGGTAATTTTGTTGTCTTGGCAGATTATTATTATTTTGACGAAAATTATTATTACCATAATTTGTGGGGATAAATCCAGGTTGTGTTTGTGCAAATGCGGGTGTCGGTTGAAAATAAAATGGATTTACATTTCTTGAAGTACTTGGCAAATTATTTGAAGGGTGAATAATTTTTGGATTACTATTAGTCGCAAATGGGTTTGTACTTTTAGCATTGATTGTACCGAATACGTTGGGCTTAGGTTTGATATCACATTGTCGTGCGAAATTGAGGAAAGCACTTTGTTGTTCATGGTTGTCGTATTTACGGCATTTTATTATACATGCCTCAACGTCGTCTAAATCAAAATGTAGCAAGTAAGAATGGTACGGCTCTTTAATACCATTTATAAAAGTACTTTTGGCTACGTTTTCATAAAATGCATTTTTAATACTTATAACATTAGCATCTCGATTATTTAACTGTATACGTTTCTTCAATTTATTTAGCCTGCTTTTGATTTCGTCCGCGTATTTTTCGTAAGACTGATTTATCAATTGATAACATACACTTAGTCTGTTAAATAGTAACTCCTCCGAACTTGGGTCACTAAATCTATTAACTAAGAGCGTTTTACATGCGGCATATGTAGCCGGGTTATTTGCCACTATTAGATCTAGTGCTTCACCGCGAATCTTTGATTCGATTAATGCGAATAATGCCTCGTTTATTGCATTATCTGCAGTCGCCACATTTTCGACGAATTTGTCGCACGTTTGTATCAAGTGCGAAAGGAGTCTTGTACCTCCTTCATATATGGGGATCGCGTCGCGCCATATCGTAAGTCGCAATTTAAATTGTTCTACCATACGATTTTGTTGATTATCTCCGTTATTTGCCATTTTGCTTTATCTTTGATTACGCTTCACGTAAAATCAATTGCACTTAAAAGGATAGGGTTGGGTAGGGTATAGGAAATTTCAAAGACTTACTAGTTTGTCTTTAATGATTTCGGGTGAATCTCTGCTTGCAGATGGACTCCAATCTTGACGTCGTAGGTTCCGTGATGATGGACGTTGAAACGCCAACTGCTTCCTCGCTGAAGATTTCCGTCACCAGGTTGAGGGAGAATCTGAGTTTTTACAGCTTCACGGTCCTGTCTCCGCAGCGCCAGTTATGTGGCAAGCCCCGGTGGATCACCAAGGAAAGGTAACACACACACAGGTAACACTCGCCAAAGTAAGTAATCGAACAAAGGGTGTTGATTAGAATAATGATTTATTAAAACGTTACAGGTTGGATGCCCGACAGAGACTGGCGATCGTCGATGCGAAGTGCAGTAAGAGAGTATAAAGAGAGTATATGTATAAAGTATATATGAAAAGTATATATTGCATCTTCATTGTCTTCTGGCTTCTCTTTGTCCATGCAGATTCCATTCAGAGCGATAAGGAGGCTGGCTGGCCGATGCGTCTAAGTACCTATGTGGTGACTCATATAACTGGAGCGCATCAGACGTGTATACAAGGCAAAATAATTATTTATATAATTCCTAATCCCAAGTAGGCCGGGATGCGAGTTTTATGCGTATACCGGAGCACGTCAGACGTGTATATAAGGCACAATAATTATCTATATAATTCCTAACTCCAAGTAGGCGGGTCATGCGAATTTTACGCGTATACGGGAGTGAGTCAGATGTGCATACAATGGAAAATAAATATTCATATAATTCTTAACCCCAAGTAGGTGGGGGATGCGAGTTACACGCGTATACGGGAGCGCGTCAGACGTGTATACAAGGCAAAATAATTATTTATATAATTCCTAATCCCAAGTAGGCCGGGGATGCGAGTTTTACTCGTATACGGGAGCGCGTCAGACGTGTATACAAGGGAAAATAATTATTTATATAATTCCTAACCCCAAGTAGGTGGGGAATGCGAGTTCCATGCTTATACGAGAGCTCGTCAGACGTGATTACAAGGCAAAATAATTATTTATATAATTCCTAACCCCAAGTAGGCGGATGATGTGAGTTCCCCGCGTATACGGGAGCGCGTCAGTCGTGTATACACGGCAAAATAATTATCTATATAATCCCTAACCCCAAGTAGGCGGGGGATGCGAGTTTTACGCGTATACGGAAGCGAGTCAGACGTGCATACAAGGGAAAATAATTATTTCTGTAATTCCTAACCCCAAGTAGGTGGGGGATGCAAGTTTTACGCGTATACGGGAGCGCGTCAGACGTGTATACAAGGGAAAATAATTATTTATATAATTCCTAACCCCAAGTAGGTGGGGAATGCGAGTTCCATGCTTATACAGGAGCTCGTCAGACGTGATTACAAGGCAAAATAATTATTTATTTAATTCCTAACCCTAAGTAGGCAAGAGATGCGAGTTACCCGTATACGGGAGCGCGTTAGACGTGTATACATAACAAAATAATTATTTAAATAATTCTTAACCCCAAGTAGGCGGTGGATGCGCATTCCACGCCAATATGGAAGCATCATCCCCCGCCTACATGAGGTTAAGAATTATTTGAATTTTTCCATGTATACACGTCGAACGCGCTCCCGTATATGCGTGAAACTCGCATCCCTCGCCTACTTGGGGTAAGGATTTATATAAATAATAATTTGGCCTTGTATACACGTCTGACGCGCTTCCGCATATGCGTGGAACGCGCATCCCCCGCCTACTTGGGGTTAGGAATTATATAAATAATTATTTGCCTTGTATACACGTCGGACGTGCTCCTGTATACGCGTGGATCTCGCATCCCCCGCCTACTTGGGGTTAAGAATTATTTATATAATTATTTTGCCATGTATACACGTCTAACTCGCACCCGTATACGCATGGAAGTCGCATCCCCCATCTACTTGGGGTTAGGAATTCTATAAATAATTATTTTCTCTTGTATGCACGTCTGTCTTGATCCCGTATACGCGTGGAACTCGCATCCCCCGCCTACTTGAGGTTAGAAATTATATAAATAATTATTTTGCCTTGTATACACGTCTGTCACGCTCCCGTATACGCGTGGAACTCGCATCCCCCGCTTTCATGGGGTTAGGAATTATATAAATAATTATTTTCCCTTTAACAAATGATCGATGTTCGTTAAAATATAAATCCGTAAGATCTTTAATATGTACTAATTCTTTGATGAAATGTAACCTTAAAGAGTTAATTTGTGAAGTTAATATGTAATAAAAACTTATAAATGATAAAAAAAATTACTTATTCTTACCAATTTATCAATAAAAATAATGCAAGATCTTGATAAAAAATGTTGTCAAGAATATGTTCTTGGTTTTCAAGTCTTGGTGGTGTCTATTTTTTTTTGTTCGAATATTGTCTTGATATTGTCTTGATTTTCAAAACGATACGATACAATATCGATATTTATCTTGAGTCTTGTGGAAGCCCTAGAATAGAGGGAATCTCTTGAGCTTTTTGCAAAGAGTTCATACATTAGATAATCACTCAATGATAAAAAAGAATTATTGTTGAACTCTTTAAGATTACTTAAGGAACGCTTTTTCAATAAAAGTAATCATAAAGAATTCTTGTGGAATGCAATTCTCGATACATAAGCTTCCGCTATTCATCCGCTATGCGGCACGCCGGTGGTGCTTTCTGTGGATACACTGGAATGCCGAGAGTATATAAGCCGTGTAATTCAATCATGGTAATCACTCTTGATGCAGAGTCCGAAATTATAAGGCTTGCCTTGTTTTTGGTATCCTTTTACAAATGGGGACTAAAAATTGTATGACATGTCTGCGTAAAATAAATAAATTTTTTATTTTAAAATTCAGCTGCAAAACAAGATTGATTTTTGTAGGCTAAAAAATTAGAATGAACTGTTTAGGAACTCTAGGCAAATATTTTTGCTTACTTTAAAGTTAATAAAAGAATTCACTAGAATAATTTCGTATTCGTAAAGAGTGCAATAATAGTTCATTACGAATATTCAATGAATACTTAGTAGTTCATTGTGAATTAAAAGTGAATACTTTTTTTAGAAAAAAAAATGAACTCTTTTATATGTCCGGTATTGTTACCATAATGTGACTTCAAGAAAAATTATTAATGAACTCTTTATGAGTACTAAATAAAAAAAAGAACCTATGACGAACTTGAAATGAATTTTCGGACCGGAAATAGCACCTATTCTTAAGGAATTCACTATGAATACTTTGGAGATAAATACTTATTATTTCGCGAATTCATGGGAGCTCTTTCGAAGTCTTTATGAATTCATTAAGAATTGTCTGTGCTCGTAGTGTATATATGTGTAAAGATGTATAAGGTTAGGTCGTCGTCGCCCAGACACGGAAATATATATTTATACCTATATATAAACTGAAACAGAAAACCGGAAGTGGGAAGAAACCGAAGTCTAACGATGAGAAATGGAGAAACTTTAGAATCGGAAACCAGACATAAAATTTTTCACTATTTAATATCTTTAATATGAGAACATCTTTTTACATGAAACTTTTTGTGCAACATAGTATAGCCAAATAGCATGTTATTATTATAAATTTGAGTTAAATAAAAGCGATTGAGAATTCCAGTAATTATTTGAAATTCTCGGTCAGGCATTTTAATGTATATGTAGCTCGGGTCACTCCCTCAGGCTTCTTCTATACTTGCCTTCAATGTGCTCCCGCGCTCCGTGATTTATTAATAATTTACAAAATTTTTTATAACTTTCGGAGTTTACGTGCATCGGAACCTATGTTTACAGGTGAAAGCAGTGCATTTTCATACTTTCATGTATTTCTGCTTCTGACTCATGCTTCTTCATTTTTCTTGTTGTGCTATGAGGATCTGTGATTTAGCTGGGGAAAGCTATTTCTTCTTTCTCTGCCAGTCGTGGTGACTTCTACTCATTGGTCCCTGCAATTGATGCCATTAGAGCCCTTTTTTCAAGTTTGTTGCCGTCTCCTCAACTAGTGAGTAACATTCCAATATTTAATAGTTTGCCATTGCCACTTGAACCACTGTTGATTCTTTTGGGGTTGTATGGGTGGCTTCCGTCATTGTGGATTGCTTGGTCGACTTATCTATATGTGCATTTCCAAGGATGACGCTTGGTATAGGAAGTATTTTATGACCAGTGCTAAGTTTCCTCTTTCACTGTAAGTTATGTAACAATAACTTTTACTTTTATATATAGAATACTTGCAAATCATAAATATTATAAATACTAAATTAAAAAAAAAAATCAAAAAAACCTGTACATGTCAATACGCTTTAACGTATCTTAAGTTACTTTCTAAATATATGTGAATTGGGAATAATTATAAATGCTTTATTGTTTTCTATTGTCTTGTACTGAACCAACTAATATTCAGTCTTTTCTTGTCGAGAATAATGTACGTTAGAAAAATTGATTAGTTTATGCTTACAAATTATGAGTTAGAAGATTAAAAAAATTAGACATCTGGTGATCTACATTGGATGTACTAGCCTGGTGTTAGTATGGAATAAACAAGTGCATTTAAGATAGTTCCTCTGATGTCCAATTTTTTCAATTTCCTTAATCATACTTCTACGAATAATTCAAAACACACCGTACAAATTCTGAAAAATCTTATAAACTCTAATTAAATGTTTTTACTTTATCTAAACATTTTTCTATTAATCATTCGCAATTAAAATATATTAAGTTAAAATCCACTGGTACCAGTTTACATGTTATTCGTCAAACTTAAGTATGGAATTCAAAGGACAGTAGCGATAGTGTTACCTAGATCTAGTCATATAAAACGCCAGTGTTCTTTCATACTGCTAACAAAAACAGATTGAATATCAGTTAATTTATTACAAGAAAATAAAAAGCATATATCATTATGGCCAATTCACATATAGTTATAAAATAACTTTAGCTATTAAAGAGTATTGACGTGAGTGTGTATAAATTATTGTTATATAACTTACAGCGAAAGAAGAAACCCATGCATTATTGCCAAATGCTACTTGATTATTAAAATATAGCTTACAGTTTGTACGCTAAATGGAGCAGTAAATTTAAAACAATATTATATTTCTTACATAGCCTTTTACACACTGCAAGCTATATTTTAACGATCAAGTAGCTATGAGCACTACTGCATGGGTTTCTTCTTTCGCTATAAGTTATATCGCTATTTCTTGTACTTTTACACATAGAAAACTTGCAATCCATAAATATTGAATTCAACAAAAATTACTCAACTAATATTCAATCTGTTGCTGTTGAGAATAATGTATACCTTATGAATATAAGCGAAAATGCCATTAGTACTTTGCCTTACCCTACTAAAAAATCTCACGTGAGATCTCAGGTGAGAACTCACATGAGATCTCACATGGGATCTCACGCCAAAATCTCATCTGAAATTCTGGTCCGCGAGCTGCTAAAATCCCTTTAATGATAAAAAATCAGTTTCTGGAAATTAGGAGTCGCCTATTAGGTTACCCCACAGATAAGTTCAAAAATCTATGTTTTGAAGCGATTTAGCCATTTTTTACATTTTTAGAAATTTTACACATGTGATCTCACGTGAGTTTTTTCAGTAGCGTATATGCTTATTACATGGGTAGTAATATGAAAGAGCATTGGCTTTTTGTACGGCTTTACCAACTCATGCTTATAGTGCATCTTTATCTAATAAAAAGCTAATTAAATTTTGATATTATGTTGAAATATTCTTATTTTGCTAGTACTGGTTTACATCTTATTCGTTAGACATATCTGGAAGCAATGAAGAAACAGCAGCGATAGTGTCAGAGCTGTAAAGTTATGAAATGTCAGAGTTCCTTCATACTAGAGTACAAGCAGAGATGAATAAGATTGCCAGAGCCCCGGAAAAAAGTGAAGCAAGCTTCTGCGCGCGGCGCGCTGCTACCCCTCGTAGCCAAATCATGAAACCATGCATTTCCTGATTGGTCATTGGAACGTGCGCATGGAGGATGGTGGAGGAAGCAGGAGATGACGGGTAGCGGCTCGGTGCACGTACACTGAACGTGTGTATGCTCGAGCGGCCCGGCGCGCCGCGTGCTTGCTGGCTCTCTTTACTTCTTCCGACAACCCGACAATGGCCGAGCGGCCTGACAATCGCCGCTCCGTCGAACTTTTTTACTAATTAGATGCAAATGAACGGAATTTTAAACGGACAACTACAAAACCCAAATTCAAAGCCACAACTCAAGCCCGAAGGGGGAAAATAAATATAAACGATTTTACTGTAACACATGAATATCGTAACGGTAGCCATGGTGGCTAAGGCGCGTAGCTACTTTTGTTCTATTCTTTTGGATCCGAATTCGATCCTGACTCGCAAATATTATTTTTTTTTTTTTTTATTTTACCAGAGAAATTGGCGTTTTTCAAAATTATTTTATTGAATGCGCTAATTTTATTGAAGTACTATGATATTTTGGATAACATTTGTTCAGTTATGAATATATTGTATCCTAAATAAATTAATTCACAGAGAGTAAATTAATTAAAAATATCGTTATACCGGGTGTCCCATTTTAAAACCACCAGGCAAATATCTCGAAAACTAAGGGAGATGGAAAAAAACTTTTAATACAAAAGTTGTAGGGTTCAGAGGGGCCCAACTGATCGTGACCTTGGTTATGACCTTGAGGTCAATGATCAAGGTCATTTGAAGGTCAAATCGATTTTTTCAAATGGGAACCCCCACTTTTGACCTCGTAAATGGAAAGAGCGGAAAATTTTACGTTCAGATATGTCCTTGAGTCAAGGTCATGGTCATGGTCATGGTCATGTTTAAAATCAAAATCAATCAACGCATCAAAACATTCCCATGATTAGGCATACAAGACAAATTGTTAAATACAAAAGTTGTAGGGTTCAGAGGGGCCCAACTGATCGTAACCTTGGTTATGACCTTGTGGTCAATGATCAAGGTCATTTGAAGGTCAAATCGATTTTTTCAAATGGGAACTCCCATTTTTGACCTCGTAAATGGAAAGAGCGGAAAATTTTACGTTCAGATATGTCCTTGAGTCAAGGCCATGGTCATGGTCATGGTCATGTTTAAAATCAAAATCAATCAACGCATCCAAACATTCCCATAATTACGCATACGAGTGTTAAATACAGAAGCTGTAGCGTTTGGAGCGGCCCAACTGATCGTGACCTTGGTTATGACCTTGAGGTCAATGATCAAGGTCATTTGAAGGTCAAATTGATTTTTTCAAATGGGAACCCCTATTTTTGACCTCGTAAATGGAAAGAGCGGAAAATTTTGCTATTTTTACAATTATCAATATTTACCAGGGTTAACCACTTATATCAAATAATAACAAAAGTTAATAAGTGTTGACCACCTGTATCCAATAGTGACTGTATCCAATAATCCGTTAGTATTCAGCATTGATCGGTAATAGTCAATAATTATTACTGTTTACATCAAATTGTTTTCAAATTGAGCACACTTATATTGGCACAGAAAATTAAACTTTTTCGTTTTACAATATTGTATAGTATAATAACATATTATTTCTTTTGTGGTGTGTTTTGATAAATAATTGCATTTACAACTAAAAAAGAATGCCTGACTATTCTGCTAATGAAATAGTTGACATTCTTCTTATTTTAGGAGAATGTCGACGAAACTATCGAGAGGCAAGCAGATTGTATCGTGCTCGGTTCCCTCAGCGACAACATCCTGATCATACGGTAATACGTGACATTGAACTGCGCGGTCAACAAGGAAACTTCGTTCGAAGAAGGAGGACACTGAATGAACACGATTATGAAAATAATCCTCGCTTTCTTGCTGTTCTAGTCATGGTACATTTAAATGTTCATGTCAGTTTACGCGAAATCGAGTTAACAATGGGTATTCCAAGATCTACGGCCAGTAGATATTTACGATATGCGCGTTACCATCCTTACCACATTACTCTAAATCAAGCTTTAACTGTGGAAGATTATCGACGGAGAATAACATTTTGCCAATGGGCAACACAGCAAATTACTGATGATGAAAATTTCTTTAACAATGTTCTTTTTAGCGACGAGGCTAAATTTCAGAGTACTGGTATGTTGAATCGCCATAATTACCACTACTGGTCTCCTGTTAATCCTCATTGGATGCGAGAAGTTGATCATCAGCATCGCTGGAATGTAACGGTATGGTGTGGTATTATTAACGGATGTCTGATTGGACCTTATTTTTTTGAAGGTCACGTAACTCAACATACTTATTTACAGTTGCTGAGAGACGAGCTGCCACTCTTTCTAGAAAACGTTGATCTCCATACAAGGGCCAGAATGTGGCTACAACAAGATGGTGCTCCTCCACATTATGCCAAAATTGTCAGAGATTTTCTTAATGAAAGGTTTAACGGTCGATGGATTGGTAGAGGAGGTCCCGTAGCATGGCCACCAAGATCTCCAGATCTGACATCTCCAGATTTTTATTTATGGGGCTTCCTAAAAAATACAGTCTACCGCAACAGGCCAACTACAAGAGATGATATGATTCAAAGGATTACACAAATCTGCTTAAGTATTCCACGTCAAGTATTATTAAATACTGTTAGAAACTTTAAAAGGAGAATAGAATGTTGTCAACAAGTAAATGGTGCAACTTTTGAGCATCTTCTTCAGTAAATGGTGACCGAAACGCTTGGATCCTATGACTAAATACACATGAACGTGGAATTTTCCAATGAATTTTTAGCTGGCCTGATCATCCCCGACCTTGCCTTAACTGGCCGGGTCATCTCCGACCTTGCCTTAACTGACCGGGTCATCTCCGACCTTGCCTTAACTGGCCGGGTCATCTCCGACCTTGCCTTAACTGGCCGAGTCATCTCCGACCTTGCCTTAACTGGCCGGGTCATCTCCGACCTTGCCTTAACTGGCCGGGTCATCTCCGACCTTGCCTTAACTGGCCGGGTAATCTCCGACCTTGCCTTAGGTGACTGGGTCATCTCCGACTTTGCTCTTAACTGCACGGAAACTGACCATAACTTTGACCATGACCTTGACCCAAGGTCATATCAGAATTTTTCGGTTTTTCTATTTACTAGGTCAAAAGTGAGGGTTGCCGTTAAACAAAATTGATTTAACCTTCAAACGACATCATCCTTGACCTCAAGTTCATGGTCAAGGTCACGATCAGTTGGGCCCCTCCGAACACTACAACTTCTGTATTTAACACTCGTATGCGTAATTATGGGAATGTTTGGATGCGTTGATTGATTTTGATTTTAAACATGACCATGACCATGGCCTTGTCTCAAGGACATAGCTAAACGTAAAATTTTCCGCTCTTTCCATTTACGAGGTCAAAAGTGGGGGTTCCCATTTAAAAAAATCGATTTGACCTTCAAATGATCTTGATCATTGACCTCAAGGTCATAACCAAGGTTACGATCAGTTGGGCCCCTCTGAACCCTACAACTTTTGTATTTAACAATTTGTCTCGTATACCTAATTATGGGAATGTTTTGATGCGTTGATTGATTTTGATTTTAAACATGACCATGACCATGACCATGACCTTGACTCAAGGACATATCTGAACGTAAAATTTTCCGCTCTTTCCATTTACGAGGTCAAAAGTGGGGGTTCCCATTTGAAAAAATCGATTTGACCTTCAAATGACCTTGATCATTGACCTCAAGGTCATAACCAAGGTCACGATCAGTTGGGCCCCTCTGAACCCTACAACTTTTGTATTAAAAGTTTTTTTCCATCTCCCTTAGTTTTCGAGATATTTGCCTGGTGGTTTTAAAATGGGACACCCGGTATTTACTTTGTGCGAAAGAATCCCTATTTAAT
Organism: Torymus aiolomorphi; assembly: GCA_036365515.1. Classification (NCBI taxonomy): domain Eukaryota; kingdom Metazoa; phylum Arthropoda; class Insecta; order Hymenoptera; family Torymidae; genus Torymus; species Torymus aiolomorphi. The sequence goes on along the minus strand of CM070874.1, from coordinate 154,028,034 downwards.
TTATATGTAAAATGCAATAAAGCACAGTCACAGTTTTTAATCGAAGAATAATTAGAATATCACTTACTGTGTAACCGAAAGTGCGTAAAGGCGATGCGGAAAAAACGCGCTTGTGCTTTAATTGTTTTATTTAAGCCCCACAGAAACTAAAACGAAAATTCCAAGTCAACATCTGAATGGGCTAGGATTTTAATGAGACTCATTCAGAGTCCCTGAGGAGAAGCCAAAGCGGGCTCGAAACATTGGGCAATTGGGCAATTTGGTGGTGGGGGGCAGTCAGATAGTCCTTTGCTAATAAAGTTTTTTTTCCAGATTTTAATTAAGTTTTTATTTCAGATTCTGCGGGGATAATTACAAACAAGGGCAATCTGACTGCCATAATTATTAATTATTTTAATTTAATTTATAAGACTGTAAGACCGATGGAAAAATTCTCATCAGTTGATAGTAAGTTGCAGTCGACATAAGTAATATTTTTAATAAGAATAAATGTAAATGATAATTTGTTAAAAAGTCTTTTAAAATATTTAATTTGAAAAATCACTTATTCTCAGGGAAAACTTATCATTGAATACATTAAAAAGTATTAAACATAAACTGTTTTATATAATGTAAAATTCAAAATTTTGACGACACGTCGTCAATGAAAAAAACCCTGAGAAAAACAAAGCAACTAAAAATAGCCAAATACTGTAAAGAAGAGGTGGAAGAGAAAAATGTTATGGGGTTAATATATAGTCGGGATAATAATGACGAGTTAGTTTTTATCGCAATAACCGATCGAATCCAGCTTTCAATGAATCTGGACTTATTACCTTTAATAAAATATCGCTTTGAAAATGACAAACGTAGCTTCAAAAAGTACTAAGTTTTTCGCACTGTCTTATTTAAGAGATTATCGAGACGTTCTAAATTGTTTGCAACAATTGGAGAAGTACGAAAATGTAAATATAAGAGATTTTTCAAAAGAATGTTAAAAAGTTTGCCTTCTCTTAAATAATTAACGTTATTTAATAAAAACGTCTTGGCGATTTGTTATATTTAAATAGATTAACAGTTAGAGCATGGGAAAGCGAGTAAAATGATAAATCGCTGTCACTAAAAAATATGTATATATTTTTAAAAAACATGTAACGGATAATTAATTCTCCGGCTGCTCGGCAATTATCCAGTTACAAATAGTGCATGCGGCGGCGAGGCTAGCGCACCTCGTGCAATGCACGCCGCATGCGAATCTTAATGACTGAACAATTAAGGGAGAACGGAGTAAGGCAAATAACTAGTCGCGAGAGATAGGTAAAAATCGTATGGCATTTATTGCGCTGTCAAAAAAGGGGGCAAAAAGCGATGCGCCGTCAGCAGGCGCGCGAAGGAAGCCCGAGTCGCCGTAAGTTAGAGAGAGAGAGAGAAGGGTCGAGCCAGCACTTACAAGTGTTGCGGTAATCGCTGTCGCCGGCGGGTTCTTCGCACCAGCATCTGGTTGCGTCGCTCGCTATCGTTGGCCTCGGAGGCTGGAGACGGCCACGAAGTCGTGGCGGGTGCGCACCAACAAACACACACCCACACACACACGCACACACACACACACACAGACACACACACTCACACTCTCACACGGGGAGCACACGTCGCGGTACTCTCATGGTACTCTCCTTCCAAAGCAAGGAGCGCGGGCGCTATCCAAAACGAGACTAATCTAGACTCTTTCTCCAGTCTACCGGATTGCGCGCGCTCTCCTCTCTCTCTCTCTCTCTCTCTTTCTCTCTCTCTCGCTAGACGTCCTTGTACGTCGTCTGCACCTGTAACAATCTCAATATGTTAATATAGAGGTAATGCGGAGAGGGAGGGGGGGGGGGGGGGGGGGGGGGTGACGAAGAATTATCTTCCGTCATACGCCCCTCCCCCAGACGCTGGTTACGGGCGACGTACCAGCTCGAGATAACCTCTCTCTCCGTCATGTAACATGCGGTAAGGGCTGGAGCTTCGACGAGCCATGCAATAGGCTTGAGGAGTACAAAAAGGAAAAAAGGTATGCAACTCGGGTTCCCTTTTACAATTTTTATTCGGTAGCTCACAGGCCCGTGTTCTTGCGGAGTGGCGATCCTTCGCGCCTTGCGCGGGTGCTTATCGGCTCATCCCTGGATGATTCGCCCTACCGGGGAAAAGAGTTAGTCACTATGTTCAATGGTGAGGCGTGAGGTTGAGGTTAAGGGGTAGGTGACGTGCTCGGCGCGTTACGGCGTACGTGCGTCGGGGGAAGGTGTCGCGACGCGGTTCGTTGTGGCTGCGTTGCGAGAGCCTTGAGACCGTCCGCGGCTTCGGGGTGGCGTTGCGCTTGCGTTTGTCGCGAGTGGTAGCGGCTTTCGCTTGTCAGCGTCTGCCGTTACTCGGGAGCGCACGCACGCCTGGGCTCCTACGACACGTGTGGTTCGCGTTACCACCAACCGTGCTTTGCGTGGTCTTCCCCTCTTGCGGGGTGCGGGCTGCTGCTCGCTCGCCCGGGCATTGGGAGATCCGTCGTCGTCGGGATCTTCTCCAGCCTGGTCATCGCGTGCCGAGTTAACGTCAGTTGAACTCCCTACCTCAACGGTAAGATCAACCTTCTTGTGGTAGGGTTTAAGGTCTTCCACATGGACCTTGCCGCAGTCTTTTCCATCAAGATCTTGCAGCTTGTACACATTCGAGCCTAGCTTGGCTGCTATTATGTACGGGCCCCCGTACTTCGGCGCTTATTTTGCCGCTACGCCTTGGGCTGCGGAGGACAGGATGCGATTTTGACCACGCTAAGCGTCCGGTGGGATTATGCAAATTGCATAACCATTTAAGACTATTATGGTCCGTTATCACTTTAAAGTGATACCCTTCGACATAAGCACGGAATTTGCGTATCGCCCACAAAACTGCGAGGCATTCGCGTTTCGTGACGGAATAATTCCGTTCTGCCGCGGTCATCGTGCGGCTTGCGAAGCATAAAACTCGCTCTTCGCCGTCGATTGTCTGCGTGAGTACCGCTCCAAGGCCAATATCACTCGCGTCCGTTTGAATCATGAACTGGTGTTCAAACGACGGCCGGTGTAATACCGGGGCAGACGCAATGAGAGCTTTAATCTGCTCAAATGCGGATTGCTCCGCGTCACTCCACACATACGAAACATTGGGCTTTGTTAACTGCGTGAGCGGCTCCGCGATCGTCGTAAAGTCGGGCAAGAACTTACGATACCACAACGCCATGCCAAGGAACCTTCTCAACTGTTTGAGATTCTTCGGCGCCGGATATTCCAAAATTGGAGCGATCGTCCGGGTCAGGCTTAAAGCCGTCTCGGTTAACTAGGACCCCGAGAAACTTGACCTCGCTGCGACAGAACTCGGTTTTCTCACGGTTAATCGTGAGACCTGCGTCTTTAATACGCTGGAGAACGTGGCTGAGCCACTTGAGGTGTTCCTCAAACGTCTCCGTGACGATAATAATATCATCCAAATAGGAGAACGCATGAGGTTCCATCTCCGCACCGATAACGCGGTCCGAAAGCTCCTGGAAGGACGCTGGCCCGCCCACTACCCCATAAGGCATTCGGGTAAATTCGAAGAGGCCCATTCCGGCGACAGTAAACGCGGTTAGCGCCTGCGCCTCCTTCCGCAATGGAATTTGGTGGTAGGCGTTGCTTAGATCGATCGTCGATATATATCGAGCATCTTGGAGCTTGCGTAAAATCGCATCCATGTGAGGCAGCGGGTACGCGCTCGCCTTCGTTACCGCGTTCAACTTGCGATAATCGATGCAGAATCGGTACGTGCGATTTGCTTTCCGTTGCATCGCAACAGAGCTCGACCATTCACTGGTCGATTGGACAATAATGCCCGCCTCGAACATCTCTCGCACTTGCCTGTGCATTTCCTCCTCGAGCTTCTTCGAGACAGGATAATATTTCTGCTTTATGGGCCTAGTGCTTGAGACGTCGATGTTGTGTTCGGCCCAGCTGGTGCATCCTAATGGTGCGTCACTCGCGGGCAGCAGTTGATCGAGCAACTCTTGCAACTATCGCCGTTGGGCTTCGTCGACATCGGCGAGGCCAACCGAAGCGAGGTGAACAGCACTCGCTTCATCGTGCGCTAGTGATGCTAATTCTAGCGGAATTCGCTCTTTCACTCCTTCGATGCTAAGCGTCGATTCGCGCGGCCACAGCACGGCATTAAATTTCCGCATGAAGTCGGCATCGAGCAGACAGTCTGCGTCCAATTCCTCGAGAATCATCACGTCGAGGTAATGGCGCACACCTGCCACGTCAAAGGGCAGATCCACGTGGCCCAGTACCGCCGCGGTCTTGCCGTTGGCGAGGCGTGCACCACTTCTGCGGTGCGGCATAATCTTCTTGCCACATGCGGTCGCAATCTGCAAGCCAATAGGGCCTACTGCAGTGCGAGATGCGCCTGAATCGTGTAGCACGCGTATGCAAAATCCGCCCAGAGCCGCGGGTAAATACCATCGTGAGTATTATGCTTGACTCGGGACACTCAAATTTCCCTCCAAGTCAGTAGAGGTTGCTGCGACGGACGCAGCCGGGGCGCCGAGCCGGGTGTTCGCCAATTGGGAACTCGGTAGGCACCGAAAAGTACGAGTGGTACGACTGAAACGCGCACATTCAAACAGCGAGCAGAGGACTTGGCGCGTAACCCGAGGTCTACACATATAACGGAGTTATGTAGACGCGCGGTAATAAGCAAGACGAGAATTAAAATCATTTCTAAACCAATGTAGGCGGGGGACGCAAGGTCCACGCATATTAGAAAATTACATAAAAGTGCTACAATAAGCAAAACAATTATGTAAATAATTTTTAAACCAAAGTAGCCGGGGGAAACAAGGTCTACGCATTTTAAGGAATAACATAGAAGTGCTATAATAAGCAGAACAATGATTTAAATAATTTCTAAACTCACGTAGCCGGGGGAAACGACGTCCCCGCATATTAGAAAATTAAATCAAAGTGCTACAAAATACGTAAAACAATTATTTAAATAATTTTTAAACCAAAGTAGCCGGCGAAAACAAGGTCCACACATATTAGGAAATCACATAAAAGTGCGACAATAAGCAAAACAATTATTTCAATAATTTTTAAACCAAAGTACCAGGGGGAAAGAAGGCCCACGCATGTTAGGAAATTACATAAAAGTGCGACAATAAGCAAATCAATTATTTAAATAATTTTTAAACCAAAGTAGCCGGCGGAACCGAGGTCCACGCATATTAGGGAATAACACAGAAGTGCTATGATAAGCAGAACAATGATTTAAATAATTTCTATACTCAAGTAGCCGGGAGAAACGATCCCCGCATATTAGAAAATTAAATAAAAGGGCTAGAAAATAAGCAAGACAATTATTTACATAATTTTTAAACCAAAGTAGCCGGGGGAAACAAGCTCCACGCAAGTTTGCCCAGGCTACTTTGGTTTAAAAATTATTTAAATAATTGTTTTACTTATTTTGTAGCACTTTTATTTAATTTTCTAATATGGGGGGACATCGATTCGCCCGGCTACATGAGTTTAGAAATTATTTAAATCATTGTTTTGCTTATTGCAGCACTTCTATGATATGCCCTAAAATGCGTGGACCTTGTTTCCCCCGGCTACTTTGGTTTAAAAATTATTTAAATAATTGTTTTGCTTATTGTCGCATTTTTATGTAATTTCCTAATATGCGTGGACCTTGTTTCCCCCGGCTACTTTGGTTTAAAAATTATTTAAATAATTGTTTTACTCATTTCGTAGCACTTATATATAATTTTCTAGTATGCGGGAACGCCGTTTCCCCCGGCTACTTGAGTTTAGAAATTATTTAAATCATTGTTTTGCTTATTGTAGCACTTCTATGTTATTTCCTAAAATGCGTGGACCTTGTTTCCCCCGGCTACTTTGGTTTAAAAATTATTTAAATAATTGTTTTGCTTATTGTCGCAATTTTATGTAATTTCCTAATATGCGTGGACCTCGTTTCCCCCGGCTACTTTGATTTAAAAATTATTTAAATAATTGTTTTACTCATTCTGTAGCACTTATATTTAATTTTCTAGTATGCGGAAAATCGTTTCCCCCGGCTTCTTGAGTTTAGAAATTATTTAAATCATTGTTTTGCTTATAGTAGCACTTCTATGTTATTCCCTAAAATGCGTGGACCTTGTTTCCCCCGGCTTCTTTGGTTTAAAAATTATTTAAATAACTGTTTTGCTAATTCTAGCACTTTTACGTAATATCCTAATATGCGTGGACCTTGTTCCCCTGGCTACTTTGGTTTAAAAATTATGTAAATAATATTTTTACTCATTTTGCAGCACTTATATTTAATTTTCTAGTATGCGGGAACAACGTCTCCCCCGGCTTCTTGAGTTTAGAAATTATTTAAACCATTGTTTTGCTTATTGTAGCACTTCTATGATATTCCCTAAAATGCGTGGACCTTGTTTCCCCCGGCTACTTTGGTTTAAAAATTATTTAAATAATTGTTTTGCTTATTGTCGCATTTTTATGTAATTTCCTAATATGTATGGACCTCGTTTCCCCCGGCTACTTTGGTGTAAAATTATTTAAATAATTGTTTTACTTATTTTGTAGCACTTTTATTTAATTTTCTAATATACGGGAACATAGTTTCCCCCGGCTACTTGAGTTTAGAAATTATTTAAATCATTGTTTTGCTCATTGCAGCACTTCTATGATATTCCTTAAAATGCGTGGACCTGGTTTCCCCCGGCTACTTTGGTGTAAAAATTATTTAAATAATTGTTTTGCTTATTGTCGCATTTTTATGTAATTTCCTAATATGCGTGGACCTTGTTTCCCCCGGCTACTTTGGTTTAAAAATTATTTAAATAATTGTTTTACTCATTTCGTAGCACTTATATATAATTTTCGAATATGCGGGATCATCGTTTCCCCCGGCTACTTGAGTTTAGAAATTATTTATATCATTGTTTTACTTATTTTGTAGCACTTTTATTTGATTTTCTAATATGCGGGAACATCCTTTCCCCCGGCTACTTGAGTTTAGAAATTATTAAAATCATTGTTTTACACATTTTGTAGTACTTATATTTAATTTTCTAGTATACGGGGACATCGTTTCCCCCGGCTTCTTGAGTTTACAAATTATTTAAACCATTGTTTTGCTTATTGTAGCACTTCTATGATAATCCCTAAAATGCGTGGACCTCGTTTCCCCCGGCTACATTGGTTTAAAAATTATTTAAATAATTGTTTTGCTTATTGTCGCATTTTTATTTAATGTTCTAATATGCGTGGACCACGTTTCCCCCGGCTACATTGATTTAAAAATTATTTAAATAATTGTTTTACTTATTTTGTAGCACTTTTATTTGATTTTCTAATATGCGTGAACATCCTTTCCCCCGGCTACTTTGATTTAAAAATTATTTAAATAATTGTTTTACTCATTTTGTAGCAATTATATTTAATTTTCTAGTATACGGGAACATCGGTTCCCCCAGGCTACTTGAGTTTAGACATTATTTAAACAATTGTTTTGCTTATTGTAGCACTTCTATGATATTCCCTAAAATGCGTGGACCTTGTTTCCCCCGGCTACTTTGGTTTAATAATTATTTAAATAATTGTTTTGCTTATTGTCGCATTTTTATGTAATTCCCTAATTTGCGTGGACCTTGTTTCCCCCGGCTACTTTAGTATAAAAATTATTTAAATAATAGTTTTACTCATTTTGTAGCACTTATATTTAATTTTCTAGTATGCGGGAACATCGTTTCCCCTGGCTACTTGAGTTTAGAAATTATTTAAATCATTGTTTTGCTTATTGTAGGACTTCTATTATATTTCCTAAAATGCGTGGACCTTGTTTCCCCCGGCTACTTTGGTTTAAAAATTATTTAAATAATTGTTTCGCTTATTGTCGCACTTTTATGTAATTACCTAATATGCGTGGAACTTTGTTTCCCCCCGCTACTTTGGTTTGAAAATTATTTAAATAATTATTTTGCTTATTGTCGCATTTTTATGTAATTTCCTAATATGTGTGGACCTCGTTTCCCCCAGCTACTTTGGGGTAAAATTATTTAAATAATTGTTTTACTTTTTTTGTAGCACTTTTATTTAATTTTCTAATATACGGGAACATCGTTTCCCCCGGCTACTTGAGTTTAGAAATTATTTAAATCATTGTTTTGCTTATTGCAGCACTTCTATGATATTCCCTAAAATGCGTGGACCTTGTTTCCCCCGGCTACTTTGGTTTAAAAATTATTTAAATAATTGTTTTGCTTATTGTCGCATTTTTATGTAATTTCCTAATATGCGTGGACCTTGTTTCCCCCGGCTACTTTGGTTTCAAAATTATTTAAATAATTGTTTTACTCATTTCGTAGCACTTATATATAATTTTCTAGTATGCGGGAACGCCGTTTCCCCCGGCTACTTGAGTTTAGAAATTATTTAAATCATTGTTTTGCTTATTGTAGCATTTTTATGTAATTTCCTAATATGCGTGGACCTCGTTTCCCCCGGCTACTTTGATTTAAAAATTATTTAAATAATTGTTTTACTCATTTTGTAGCACTTATATTTAATTTTCTAGTATGCGGGAAATCGTTTCCCCCGGTTTCTTGAGTTTAGAAATTATTTAAATCATTGTTTTGCTTATTGTAGCACTTCTATGTTATTCCCTAAATTGCGTGGACCTTGTTTCCCCCGGCTACTTTGGTTTAAAAATTATTTAAATAATTATTTGCTTATTGTCGCACTTTTTTGTAATTTCCAAATATGCGTGGACCTCGTTCCCCCAGCTTCGTTGGTTTAAAAATTATTTAAATAATTGTTTTACTCATTTTGTAGCACTTATATTAGTTTTCTAGTATGCGGGGACATCGTTTCCCCGGCTACTTGAGTTTAGAAATTATTTAAATCATTGTTTTCCTTATTGTAGCACTTCTATGTTATTCCATAAAATGCGTGGACATCGTTTCCCCCGGCTACTTTGATTTAAAAATTATTTAAATAATTGTTTTACTTATTTTATAACACTTTTATTTAATTTTCTAATATGCGTGGACCTTGTTTCCCCCGGCTGCTTTGGTTTAAAAATTATTTAAATAATTAGTTTGCCTATTGTCGCACTTTTATGTAATTTACTAATATGCGTGGACCTTTGTGTCTCCTGGCTACTTTGGTTTAAAAATTATTTAAATAATTGTTTTACTCATTTTGTAGCAATTATATTTAATTTTCTAGTATACGGGAACATCGGTTCCCCCAGGCTACTTGAGTTTAGACATTATTTAAATCATTTTTTTGCTTATTGTAGCACTTCTATGTTATTCCCTAATATATGTGGACCTTTGTTTCTCCTGGCTACTTTGGTTTAAAAATTATTTAAATAATTGTTTTACTCATTTTGTAGCAATTATATTTAATTTTCTAGTATACGGGAACGTCGGTTCCCCCAGGCTACTTGAGTTTAGACATTATTTAAACCATTGTTTGGCTTATTGTAGCACTTCTATGATATTCCCTAAAATGCGTGGTCCTTGTTTCCCCCGGCTACTTTGGTGTAATAATTATTTAAATAATTGTTTTGCTTATTGTCGCATTTTTATGTAATTTCCTAATTTGCGTGGACCTTGTTTCCCCCGGCTACTTTAGTATAAAAATTATTTAAATAATTGTTTTACTCATTTTGTAGCACTTATATTTAATTTTCTAGTATGCGGGAACATCGTTTCCCCCGGCTACTTGAGTTTAGAAATTATTTAAATCATTGTTTTGCTTATTGTAGGACTTCTATTATATTCCCTAAAATGCATGGACCTTGTTTCCCCCGGCTACTTTGGTTTAAAAATTATTTAAATAATTGTTATGCTTATTGTAGCACTTTTACGTAATTTGCTAATGTGCATGGACCTTTTTCCCGCGGCTGCTTTGGTTTAAAAATTATTTAAATAATTGTTTTGCTTATTGTCGCACTTTTATGTAATTTCCAAATATGCGTGGACCTCGTTCCCCCGGCTACCTTGGTTTAAAAATTATTTAAATCATTGATTTGCTTAATGTAGCACTTCTATGTTATTCCCTAAAATGCGTGGACCTTATTTCCCCCGGCTACTTTGGTTTAAAAATTATTTAAATAATTGTTTTGCTTATTGTCGCACTTTTATGTAATTTCCTAATATGCGTGAACCTCGTTTCCCCCGGCTACTTTGGTTTAAAAATTATGTAATAATTGTTTTACTCATTTTGTAGCACTTATATTTAATTTTCTAGTATGCGGGGACCTTTTTTTCCCCCGGCTACTTGAGTTTAGAAATTATTTAAATCAATGTTTTGCTTATTGTAGCACTTCTATGTTATTCCCTAAAATGCGTGGACCTTGTTTCCCCCGGCTTCTTTGGTTTAAAAATTATTTAAATAACTGTTTTGCTTATTGTAGCACTTTAACGTAATTTTCTAATATGCGTGGACCTTGTTTCCCCTGGCTACTTTGGTTTAAAAATTATGTAAATAATTGTTTTACTCATTTTGCAGCACTTATATTTAATTTTCTAGTATGCGGGAACAATGTCTCCCCCGGCTTCTTGAGTTTAGAAATTATTTAAACCATTGTTTTGCTTATTGTAGCACTTCTATGATATTCCCTAAAATGCGTGGACCTTGTTTCCCCCGGCTACTTTGGTTTAAAAATTATTTAAATAATTGTTTTGCTTATTGTCGCATTTTTATGTAATTTCCTAATATGTGTGGACCTCGTTTCCCCCGGCTACTTTGGTGTAAAATTATTTAAATAATTGTTTTACTTATTTTGTAGCACTTTTATTTAATTTTCTAATATACGGGAACATCGTTTCCCCCGGCTACTTGAGTTTAGAAATTATTTAAATCATTGTTTTGCTTATTGCAGCACTTCTATGATATTCCCTAAAATGCGTGGACCTTGTTTCCCCCGGCTACTTTGGTTTAAAAATTATTTAAATAATTGTTTTGCTTATTGTCGCATTTTTATGTAATTTCCTAATATGCGTGAACCTCGTTTCCCCCGGCTACTTTGGTTTAAAAATTATTTAAATAATTGTTTTACTCATTTCGTAGCACTTATATATAATTTTCGAATATGCGGGATCATCGTTTCCCCCGGCTACTTGAGTTTAGAAATTATTTAAATCATTGTTTTACTTATTTTGTGGCACTTTTATTTGATTTTCTAATATGCGGGAACTTCCTTTCCCCCGGCTACTTGAGTTTAGAAATTATTAAAATCATTGTTTTACACATTTTGTAGTACTTATATTTAATTTACACAAGGTGAATTCGTGCTGTATCGGTCTCTCTAGCTCTCTCACATACAAATGTGAGAGAGATTGTGATTTGATTCGCGAAGTGAATCGTGAAGGCCAAGAAGACGGAAGCGTTCAAGGCCTCGCTCTCTCTTTTTCTTCAGCCGTGCCACGAGGAGCATCTCTCTCCACTGCGCACCTGAAAATCTCATCGGTATCTCTCAACGGATTTCACTGGCTCAAATCGACACTGGATCAACTCACCACAGGCTCTACTCAATCTCTCACTGGAAACTCGCATCACCCTTCACTCACGCAATACTCAAGGTGCAAGGACGATTAGTACAATCGACTCTATTGCAAAGTAAAATCTCTCACAATACTAGAGGTTATGTTGCCAACCACGTGTTGGCACCGGCGGCAAGTGTTTCAGTGAACATGTGAATTAGAAAAACTCAAGGCAGCAATTCAATTATAATTGTTTGCCATTGCTCATTTAACAGCTTCATTGTGTGTGAGCCCAGGAGGGAGTGTCAGGAAATACTCAAGCGACTATCAACGGACAATCTCATTTCAGTTGCAGACAGACTCAAAACTCACAGGTTGGTTGTCTCTAGTAAGAGATTACTACTCCATTATTAATGTGCACTCATAGTTTGGAATTGCGGACACACTACTCAAATACAAATCATTAACCTCAGTGTAATTTAAACTCCTTTTTCAATTTATGTTAATTTTCAACAAAATTTGTAATTTATTTAAGAAGTGACTTTGTGAATATAGTTTCTATTTTCAATTTACTTCTGTGTGTGACTTAAATTTATTTTAACACCCGCAGCATGTTTACTCACATATAATTAAGGCTTACTCAAACATTTTGGTCCTTCGAGCCGGATTTACATGCTGTGGTGTGACTCGAGCCAGTGAATAAACACTCATTATGGAATTTACTCAACAGGTTATCATCATGGCACACTCAAACAAGGATGAACTCAAGGAATTGGAACAAGCAGGCGCTGTCATTTCTGAACAAGAGGATGCCATCAATAAAGAGGATCAAGCGACTCCAGCCACCGCAGCTGCAGCAAAGGGGGCAGTTAAGCAGACTGGCAGCCGCCTACTCACTATGCCTGAACTCACTGTGGTTGACACCCATGTCAAAACTCGTTCAAGATTTCCAGGGTCAATTCCAGCTTCATTTCTATGTAAGGTGAATTCTCAGTAACTGCGGCTTGATTCATTGGAACGGATTATTGCTTACATTAGGATCAGGAAGGAAACTGCCACTCTTCCAGTGATACTGGCTTGGAAGCAGGATGCTGAGGAGCTATACTCCTTATATAAAAAGGATCATGCTGTCATTGAAGCAAGTTGTCCAGCAGCCTTCGCAGACAACGATTACTTCAAGTCAGCGTTTCACAAGTCAATCCATGAATCATACCATACTATTGTGTTCGAGGTTAGCAGTTTGGAGGAAGACTGGAAGTCCAAGCATCGTGTCACTTAACCAAGCATCGGAGAAACTCAACACACTCATTTAAGCAAGTTGCCAGAAATAAAGCTGCCCACATTCAGCGGAGCATATACTGAGTGGCCCTCATATAAGGAAATGTTCTCTGGATTAATCCTGAATCGGCCTGGACTCAAAAATTATGAGAAGCTACACTACCTGCGCAGCTCTCTCAGCGGAACACCACTCACACTCATACAAGGATTTTCACTCAGCGATGAGTCGCTAACACCTGCATGGACTACATTAGTGACAAGGTTTGAAAATAAACGGGTGCTATTAAATGATCAGCTTGATAATTTATCTGAATTGACTGCTGTTACATCAAAAAACCCAGCCACACCCAACACATTGATCTCGGAGATCTCAAAAATTCGGAAATCACTCCACATGTTGGTACCGCAAGAGCAGCTAGGAGATTGTATATTAGCTCATCGCCTGTCAAAGCTAATTGACAGGTCAACACGAGAAGCATGGGAGACTTCTCGCGTTTCCAACACTGAGCTGCCAACGTTTGAGGAATTTGAGTCCTTCCTGATCGCGCGGGTGCGTGCATTGGAAATTGCGGCGGACTCATCAACATCCACTCCAAAGCCATCAATTACGCAAACTTCAAAAACATCAAGGTCTCTTCACGTCACCAGTCCAACTCAAGTACGGCAAGACTCACACAAAGTGACACACTCACCCAGGATTTCACAGCATCCATGCACGTATTGTGGGGACTCGCACTTTATTGTGGCTTGTCCAAAATTCAAACTGCTGAATGAACAACAACGGAGAAAATTTGTAATGGAGAAGCCGCTGTGCTATAACTGCCTCGGTCTGCACTCAGCCAAGAATTGCAAGTCGCAATATAAGTGCAGGAGTTGCAATGGAAATCATCACACCATGATACATGTGTCACGAGACCCTGAAGGCAAGACTCAAACCACCTCAGCATCCGGATCAACTCAAAATTAGGACAACGGCGCAATCATCTCACAACACGGTCAAACTCAACATGATTACTCAACTTCTCAACTCACTTTACTTGCAACTGCATTGGCATGGTACGACTCACCGGTGACATCTCATCAACTCAGAATACTCATTGACTCAGGCTCGGAACTCTCATTCATCTCCAAGGATTCTGTGGATTTACTCAACATTAAGCGGCAACACTCAACTATACCAATTCTTGGAGTTGGCGGCACGCACTCAACTCAAACTCTCGGGAAGGCTCAACTCACCTTACACACCATCTACAAAAATCTCACCATTCGGATCACAGCTCACATTATACGCCAAGTCTCAACACTATTACCATCAGAAGAATGTGAGCAACGTCAGTGGCAACATACAGAGAAACTCAACTTGGCTGATCCGACATTTTGGAAACCTCAACCAGTAGATGTACTTATCGGAGCGGACTATTACGGCCAAATCATCAAACCTAATCTCATAAGGGGGAGTGTGATTGAACCGATCGCACAATTATCAATTTTCGGCTGGCTGCTAATAGGTCCATCAAACTCAGCTGTGCAACACAAGGTAGTACATCATACAACGGTCCCACTCAACACTGAAGACTTGCAGAAACTACTAACCCGCTTTTGGGTTCAAGAAGAGCCACCATCAACGTCTGCAGTTAAACTCAACAAGGAAGACGCATTGTGTGAACAACACTTTGCTGAGACTCATACAAGAAATACTCATGGACGATACCAAGTCAGATTACCTCTCACCGACTCTGCAGACGTACTTGGAAACTCATTCGGAAAAGCTCAAGCGTGCCTCAAGAGAACACTCATAAAATGCAATCAAGAAAGCATCTACAAGGAAAGGTACTACGCTTTCACGGATGAATACTGCAAATTGGGCCACATGGTGCGGATCCCTCCACAGGACATATCTGCCAAACCATCTTACTATCTTCCTCACCATGGAGTATTACGAGAAGATAGTTCAACGACAAAACTCAGAGCAGTCTTCAATGGTTCAGCACTCACAACAAATGGAAAATCACTCAATGACATCATGCATACTGGACCTAATCTCTCACCTAACATTGTGGATGTTCTCATCTGGATTCGAACTCAACCATTTGTCTTCTCAACTGACATTACAAAAATGTATCGTCAGATCAAGGTTCACCCTCAAGATTGGAATCTACAACGCATTTTATGGGTAGATGAAACGGGTCAACTCACTCACTTCCACTTGACGACAGTCACCTACGGAACACGAGCAGCTCCTTACTTAGCAATTCGGACTCTTCTTCAGCTGGTAAAGGATGAAGGAGACAAATATCCACTTGCCATAGACTCACTTCTATTTGGAAGGTATGTGGATGACATCTTCGGTGGAGCTGCATCAAAGGAACTTCTCATTGAAAAGGCCAAGCAGTTAACCGCACTATGCAAGGCGGGCGGTTTTCCATTAGCGAAATGGAACTCAAACTCATCTGGCTTCCTCAAGGAATTCCTCAAAGAGCCTCCAGCTGAAGAAGCTGTGCCTTTAGATGATTGCGCTACAAATATACTCGGGATGAAATGGCTCCCACACTCGGACAAACTCACCTTCAGAACAACGCTGCCACCTCACCAGGAAATGATAACAAAACGGATTATACTTTCTGAAGTATCTCAATTATACGATCCCATTGGAATTATATCACCGGTTATAATCACATCAAAAATCCTCCTGCAAGAACTGTGGCTACACAAGCTGTCTTGGGACGAATCTCTGCCAAACTCAATCGTGAAGAAATGGCTGCACATCCGAGAAGATCTCACTCACCTGAAGACAATCGCCTTACCCAGGTGGTTAGGAATTCAGGAAAACTCAATTGTAGAACTTCATGGCTTCTCGGATGCTTCACAACAAGCAATGGCTGCAGTTCTTTACATTAAATCTACAACACCAAACTCTCACTCAACATCATCATTTCTCATCTCTAAAACAAAGGTGGCACCACTCAAACGACTGTCAATCCCACGATTGGAATTGGGAGCGGTAGTTTTACTCACTAAGTTGGCAAAACACATTTTGGAAAACTCACGATTGCCAATTTCACACATTCATCTGTGGACAGATGCTAAGGTAGCACTCACATGGATACGCTCACACCCCTCAAAATGGAAGGACTTTGTTGGAAATAGAGTTGCCTTAATTCAAGAACTCATTCCAACAGCACAATGGAGACATGTGCCTGGAGCAGACAATCCAGCGGATTGTGCCTCGCGCGGGTTACTCACTTCACAACTCAGAGAGCATTACTTATGGTGGCATGGACCAAGTTGGCTCTGCCAGGAAGGATCAGCTTGGCCTTCTCAAGCAACCTCTATCCAAGAAACCAACCTTCCAGAAATAAGGGCTAAGGTCACACTCACCGCAGCCAAGTCAAACTCAAGCAAATTGTGGGACATCATCGATCATTACTCATCACTCACTCAACTCATAAGAATAACTGGATGGGTAATGCTCGCATGTGATCGATTTAAGGCTAAAGGAAAAACTCACCATGAATCGAAACTCACGACTGATTTACTCAAAAGGGCAAAACTCTTCTGGGTCAAGAACATTCAGCAGGTTCACTTACAATCAGAACTTGTTATGCTGAAAAATTCTCAAGTCCCAAGAAATCATGTATTCAACCGATTGACTGCCTACATAGACTCAACAGGAATTGTTCGAGTAGGAGGGCGGCTTCAAAAAACTCAACTCGATCATCACTCAAAACACCCAGCAATTATACCACGGAGTAGTCAACTCACCACACTGATCATTCGGAACGCTCATCTCTCAACTCTGCACGGTGGCGCTCAACTCACTCTGGCACACACTCGGCAGGAATTTTGGATAATCGGAGGCAGAGCACCGGTCAAGTCACATATTTTAAAGTGTGTGACTTGTGCAAGGTATCGGGCTCAACGGGCTCAGCAACTCATGGGGGAATTACCCATGGCCAGGGTCACCCCATCACCACCTTTCACTCACACTGGGATCGATTACGCCGAGCCAATCACCATTAACTCATGGAAAGGTCGTGGATCCAAAACATACAAGGGCTGGATTTGTATCTTTGTGTGCTTCTCAACGTCAGCTGTTCACCTAGAACTGGTCAGTGACTACTCAACGGACGGATTCTTAGCGGCATACAGACGGTTCACCTCAAGGAGAGGGATACCCTCCAAACTATACTCAGACTGTGGAACGAACTTCATCGGAGCAGCAAGGGAACTGAAGACTCTATTTTCTCAACACCAACATGAAAACTCAATCTTGTACAACTCACTAGCGAACGAGGGAACCCAATGGATATTCAACCCACCTGCTGCACCTCATATGGGAGGCAAGTGGGAAGCAGTAGTGAAATCAGTCAAATTTCACCTGCGACGGACCATTGGGGACACTCAACTCACCTTTGAAGCTTCAGCTACCTTGCTCACTCAAATAGAAGCATTACTCAACTCAAGGCCGCTAGAACCACTCAGTGAAGACCCAGAAGACATAAATGCACTCACACCCGAACACTTTCTCATCGGCAAGGCATTGAACTCAGTGCCTGAACCAAGCTTACTCACCTTCAAGGAATCAAGGCTTTCCAAATGGCAACTCATTCAACGGATCACTCAGCAATTTTGGAAGCATTGGTCAACTCAATACCTTCAACGGCTTCAATCAATTTCAAAATGGCATCATCCCTCTCATGAGATAAAAGTGGGTTCCATGGTACTACTCACGGATGAACACTCACCCCCAAGCAAATGGCCACTCGCAAGAGTCACTCAACTTCACCCTGGAACTGACAATCTCACCAGAGTTGTAACAATAAAGACGGCCACCACTCAACTCACCCGCCCAATTGCAAAACTCGCCATCTTGCCAGTGCCAATCGGAATTTAAATCAACCTGGCGGTTGATGGCGGGCGGAATGTTTGGGAATTCAGTAATTTGAATTCCCGCGGTTATGCTCAGCTCGGTACGACTCACGGCGCTGCCACGGCGCGGCAGCACCTCGCGGCCTCTCGGCGGAACAGCCGAGACACTACACTGATTCACAAGGTGAATTCGCGCTGTTTCGGTCTCTCTCGCTCTCTCACATACAAATGTGAGAGAGATTGTGATTTGATTCGCGAAGTGAATCGTGAAGGCCAAGAAGACGGAAGCGTTCAAGGTCTCGCTCTCTCTTTTTCTTCAGCCGTGCCACGAGGAGCATCTCTCTCCACTGCGCACCTGAAAATCTCATCGGTATCTCTCAACGGATTTCACTGGCTCAAATCGACACTGGATCAACTCACCACAGGCTCTACTCAATCTCTCACTGGAAACTCGCATCACCCTTCACTCACGCAATACTCAAGGTGCAAGGACGATTAGTACAATCGACTCTATTGCAAGGTAAAATCTCTCACAATACTAGAGGTTATGTTGCCAACCACGTGTTGGCACCGGCGGCAAGTGTTACAGTGAACATGTGAATTAGAAAAACTCAAGGCAGCAATTCAATTATAATTGTTTGCCATTGCTCATTTAACAGCTTCATTGTGTGTGAGCCCAGGAGGGAGTGTCAGGAAATACTCAAGCGACTATCAACGGACAATCTCATTTCAGTTGCAGACAGACTCAAAACTCACAGGTTGGTTGTCTCTAGTAAGAGATTACTACTCCATTATTAATGTGCACTCATAGTTTGGAATTACGGACACACTACTCAAATACAAATCATTAACCTCAGTGTAATTTAAACTCCTTTTTCAATTTATGTTAATTTTCAACAAAATTTGTAATTTATTTAAGAAGTGACTTTGTGAATATAGTTTCTATTTTCAATTTACTTCTGTCTGTGACTTAAATTTATTTTAACACCCGCAGCATGTTTACTCACATATAATTAAGGCTTACTCAAACAATGGTATACAATAACATTTCAATATAGATTATAGTTTTTCCACTATTTTTGGAAGTCTTGCCTTTCTTATCAAGATCATCATAAACCTCCCAATATTTTACACACTCTTCTTTACAATATGCGATGTAATGGCTTACATTTAAAGTTGATGGATTGGTATTACTTAATTTTATTCCTATCACACCTCTTAATTTGAAAATAATATTATTATAAGTAATACTATAAGGGATATCATTCAATTGACATGATGCAAAAGTTTGTGAATCCACAGAATTAAATTTTTGGTTCTCATTAACACTTGCGTTTTTATTTTCTGAAACAAATTGCAAATATCAAAATATTACTAGTATAGTAAAAACAATGCCAAAGTATTTGGAATATAATGGTTACAAAAAATAATATAATTTTTTTCGTATACACAAAATCGGATTACGTGTACTCTTTACTTATGAAAAATATTTTATCAAACATATGTATGTGGGTAGATGTTTGTCTAACAACCAGTTCGACTTGTGCTGGAAACAACATACAATAATGATAGAAGATTATTTAAAAATGATAGTAAATTGATAAGTAACGATACGAGTGAGCGTAATAGATTATTTCGATTAGAGTAGGGTGAGCATTATACTAATCGAGATAACTAAAGCACCGTATTTGATATATATGTCGATAACATACCCTTTTTACAGCCTCTTTTAAGTTCATTAAGTTCCATTTTATGACTGGGTGCGTAATGCACTTCCTATACAATCCCAATTCGATTCATACAATAAAACTTTGCATTCTAAGATGGAAAAGTACTATTATCACAGTTCGTGCGTAAATCCGATTTTGCGCACTTAAACGTGGAGAAGCGTATGGGTGCAAATGAGGATATTTTATGCATGCAGTGTTCTTAAAGCATGTATTTTAGGAAGATTCCTACCTTTATTATTTAGAAGTGGTAATATTTCAATAAAAAGGTGTGACTCGTTACAGATTCTCTTAATACACCTATTTCTATAACAATCTGCAGTTCCGGTATTAATAGAAATTTCTTCAGTATTGTTCAAAACATCTACCATTTTTTCTTGGAGATTAGAGATACTTTCGCTGTTGCATAAAATAGATATAGAATAATACTCTTCAACATCACTTCTGAAGATACAAGATGATTTGTTACACGTTCCTACATCCTCAAACGTTGGCAAACCAAACATTAAATTTTTCAGAGCAGTGTTCATCATAATCTCACATTCAAACAATACTACTTCCTCTTGAAGTTCTGATACTTTCGGATTGCAATACTTTTTTATAATTTTAGCTCGCTGAGCATACATAGTTCGAGACAAATTCTTTTCGGTTAAATTTAAGATAAAAGAAATAAATTCATTTTTTCCTTTAGCCCTTTGAAGATGGTTTTTGAAGTTTTCGCTATCTGCAAGAGCATGCATGAGAAGAGATAAAAGTGAATCAAAAGCACATGTGTTACTTAAGACCACCTTCTTATAATTTTCGACTTGCACCGGTTTTAAGTCCACTGCCCGATTTCCATTTTAAAAAAATAGCAATTTAACGGTCCTTTTTTTCGTAGCTGTATTGAATAACAAAAGTCTTTTATTAGGAACTGTATATGCCGTTCTTTTTTGCACTCTACTTTTACGTGACCAGCTTTCTTGCGCTTCATTCTCTTTTAGTTTGTCAGTCATATTTTTGTTCGATTCATTCAGAGATTCATTTAATTCGCTATCACTGTTTTCAGTCAAAGAATTTTCATTTTCTAAAATCTTTTTTTTAGTAAACCTTGTAGTATTTTTTATTGAAATTTCATTTTCTCTCTTATTTATTGCCTTACGTGACCTGCTTTCTTGCGCTACATTTTCTTTTAATTTGCCATTGTTTTGCTTATTGTAGCACTTCTATGATATTCCCTAAAATGCGTGGACCTTGTTTCCCCCGGCTACTTTGGTTTAAAAATTATTTAAATAATTGTTTTGCTTATTGTCGCATTTTTATGTAATTTCCTAATATGTGTGGACCTCGTTCCCCCGGCTACTTTGGTGTAAAATTATTTAAATAATTGTTTTACTTATTTTGTAGCACTTTTATTTAATTTTCTAATATACGGGAACATCGTTTCCCCCGGCTACTTGAGTTTAGAAATTACTTAAATCATTGTTTTGCTTATTGCAGCAATTCTATGATATTCCCTAAAATGCATGGACCTTGTTTCCCCCGGCTACTTTGGTTTAAAAATTATTTAAATAATTGTTTTGCTTATTGTCGCATTTTTATGTAATTTCCTAATATGCGTGGACCTTGTTTCCCCTGGCTACTTTGGCTTAAAAATTGTGTAAATAATTGTTTTACTCATTTTGCAGCACTTATATTTAATTTTCTAGTATGCGGGAACAACGTCTCCCCCGGCTCCTTGAGTTTAGAAATTATTTAAACCATTGTTTTGCTTATTGTAGAACTTCTATGATATTCCCTAAAATGCGTGGACCTCGTTTCCCCCGGCTACATTGGTTTAAAAATTATTTAAATAATTGTTTTACTTATTTTGTAGCACTTTTATTTGATTTTCTAATACGCGTGAACATCCTTTCCCCCGGCTACTTTGATTTAAAAATTATTTAAATAATTGTTTTACTCATTTTGTAGCAATTATATTTAATTTTCTAGTATACGGGAACATCGGTTCCCCCAGGCTACTTGAGTTTAGACATTATTTAAATCATTTTTTTGCTTATTGTAGCACTTCTATGTTATTCCCTAATATGCGCGGACCTTTGTTTTTCCTGGCTACTTTGGTTTAAACATTATTTAAATAATTGTTTTACTCATTTTGTAGCAATTATATTTAATTTTCTAGTATATGGGAACATCGGTTCCCCCAGGCTACTTGAGTTTAGAAATTATTTAAATCATTGTTTTGCTTATTGTAGGACTTCTATTATATTCCCTAAAATGCATGGACCTTGTTTCCCCAGGCTACTTTGGTTTAAAAATTATTTAAATAATTGTTATGCTTATTGTCGCACTTTTATGTAATTTCCAAATATGCGTGGACCTCGTACCCCCGGCTACCTTGGTTTAAAAATTATTTAAATCATTGATTTGCTTAATGTAGCACTTCTATGTTATTCCCTAAAATGCGTGGACCTTATTTCCCCCGGCTACTTTGGTTTAAAAATTATTTAAATAATTGTTTTGCTTATTGTCGCACTTTTATGTAATTTCCTAATATGCGTGAACCTCGTTTCCCCCGGCTACTTTGGTTTAAAAATTATGTAATAATTGTTTTACTCATTTTGTAGCACTTATATTTAATTTTCTAGTATGCGTGGACCTTATTTCCCCTGGCTACTTTAGTTTAAAAATTATTTAAATAATTGTTTTGCTTATTGTCGCACTTTTATGTAATTTCCTAATATGCGTGAACCTCGTTTCCCCCGGCTAGTTTGGTTTAAAAATTATGTAATAATTGTTTTACTCATTTTGTAGCACTCATATTTAATTTTCTAGTATGCGGGAACAACGTCTCCCCCGGCTTCTTGAGTTTAGAAATTATTTAAACCATTGTTTTGCTTATTGTAGCACTTCCATGATATTCCCTAAAATGCGTGGACCTTGTTTCCCCCGGCTAGTTTGGTTTAAAAATTATTTAAATAATTGTTTCGCTTATTGTCGCATTTTTATGTAATTTCCTAATATGCGTGAACCTTGTTTCCCCCGGCTACTTTGGTTTAAAAATTATTTAAATAATTAGTTTGCCTATTGCCGCACTTTTATGTAATTTCCTAATATGCGTGAACCTCGTTTCTCCCGGCTACTTTGGTTTAAAAATTATGTAATAATTGTTTTACTCATTTTGTAGCACTTATATTTAATTTTCTAGTATGCGGGGACATTGTTTCCCCAGGCTACTTGAGTTTAGACATTATTTAAATCATTTTTTTGCTTATTGTAGCACTTATATTTAATTTTCTAGTATGCGTGGACCTTATTTCCCCTGGCTACTTTGGTTTAAAAATTATTTAAATAATTGTTTTGCTTATTGTCGCACTTTTATGTAATTTCCTAATATGCGTGAACCTCGTTTCCCCCGGCTACTTTGGTTTAAAAATTATGTAATAATTGTTTTACTCATTTTGTAGCACTCATATTTAATTTTCTAGTATGCGGGAACAACGTCTCCCCCGGCTTCTTGAGTTTAGAAATTATTTAAACCATTGTCTTGCTTATTGTAGCACTTCCATGATATTCCCTAAAATGCGTGGATCTTGTTTCCCCCGGCTACTTTGGTTTAAAAATTATTTAAATAATTGTTTCGCTTATTGTCGCATTTTTATGTAATTTCCTAATATGCATGAACCTTGTCGCATTTTTATGTAATTTCCTAATATGCATG
The DNA here is from genome assembly GCA_036365515.1 of Torymus aiolomorphi. Classification (NCBI taxonomy): domain Eukaryota; kingdom Metazoa; phylum Arthropoda; class Insecta; order Hymenoptera; family Torymidae; genus Torymus; species Torymus aiolomorphi. The sequence continues at coordinate 154,004,936 of CM070874.1, read as the reverse complement.
AACCTTGGCTGTCATAGTCTGTAAAGGGGTAACCCGATACAGGTAAATCCTCAACCTCCACGTCCACGTACGTGACAGCTGGAAACGTCTTCTGTCGCGTCAATGCTTCCAACAGCAACGCTACAACAGAAACGGCTGACGGAGGCTCTGGGTCACGGGTTACACCCTTCCCGTGTGGAGCGCGGAGCCTAAAAAAGGGAACCTCCGAGCTTCATTAAGCGAGAAGGGAAAAAGAGTCAAGAATAGTGGTACCTGACTCTGCTACAGCCACTCATCACAAAGAAAGAAACACACAACACCTCTAACACGCAGTACACTGACAGACGAACACGCACGACACTTGCACAGCAGAACCTTTGGACGATGGACTACGAGCTTCGCTGTGCTGGCTTGCGATCCCGCAACCCCGGCCCGCAGAGGGTACACCGGATAAAACCAGTCCGGCCGCCATCGGATAGTGGCCGGAGCGCTCCTGGGCCGCCGGCAGTGAGGGGCCCGAAACCTGCATTAACCAGCAGGGAGGCTGCCCTGCATAACGGTGTATAATCCTTCTCCCGTATCAGTGCCGGGTGGTTCCCGGGTGGGACGCTGCTGCGGGGTGTGGGGGGCTCCGACGAGGCCACTGCGGCCTACCGGGGTGGCGGAACTTCCCGGGAGTACGCCGGCGGATGCCCCTGATCCTAGGCCGAAGGTACTCTGACCAACACAACACAACCCACACGAAGTTAGTTTTCAGGAGAGTAAAAAACAAAATGCAAGACAAAAGTACAGAAAACGCAGTTAGAGCGCAAACTGCATCGGGTGTCCCGCCCAACACCGAGTACCTGACACCAGGCAACACTCAGGAGATCAGACATAGAACAGCCAGCACGTCAAGCTTTTATAGCGCCATCAGCGACGCTAGCACCTCTGGCACGTCGCCTGACGACGTCACAGGGCCCTCCAACTTGGAGCACGAGGTAGACAAAACCGTAAGCAGCATGCTGGCTGAGATTAAAATAATGGAGAGAGCAACGGAGAAGCAGAAGAACATCTCCAAAGATGTTAAAGAGAGGCTGAAGACGCTCAGGGCTCTGCTGGCGGTACTCCAAACCGCACGCGAAGAAGCCAAGAGGAAGGCCCGTACAATCAGGCTTCCCAAACGGCGTAGAGGTGCAGGGGACAGTCCAGAATCACAGCCTGAGACCCAAAAAACCAAGAAGAAGAAGACTGCCAGCAACATCCAACGCCCCCAAATCCAGGTATCAGACGACAGAGGGGACCTGGTTGAAACCCAAGTAGGCACAGGTGAAAATCCCCAAGAAGGCTGGAAAACTATGGAGAACAAAAAGAAGAAAAAGAAGAAAAAAGCAATGGGGGGCCCCAGACCGCCACTACGTCCAAACTGCAAGGCCTCTAAACAACGGGGCGGCGTAGTGCTAATCGTGCCGAAAGACGGCAAGACCTTCGTGGACGTGGTGCAGACGCTACGTACGGTTGACACCTCTGATAACAACCTCCAAATCAGAGGAGTCACAAAGACGAAGGGCGGCGCCGCACTAGTACGCACCAAAGGAGATGGAAGCACTCACGGAAACCTGAGTGGATGTCTCCTGGAGATGCTAGGCGAACAGGGGACAATCAAGGACATGACCCGAAAAGTGACCCTGGAGATACTGGACCTGGATTGCCTTACAGATACTGACGAAGTACGAATCGCACTAGACGGAGTACTGAACCCGGGCGCGGATAGACGGGTCTCGGTCCTCGGGCCAAACAGCCGAGGACAGAAGATGGCTATCTGTGAGCTCGGAGACCGAGACGCGACACGGCTACTCGAGATGGGACGTATAAAGATAGGGTTTGTCAGCTGCCGAGTGACGACCCGACTGATGGTGCCGAGATGCTACAAGTGTCTCGGCTACGGCCATTACCGTACAAACTGTAAAGGACCGGACAGACGCGACTGCTGTTGGAAGTGTGGAAAAAATAGACACAGGGCTGGGGCCTGCACGGGTGCTCCCCTCTGTTTCTTATGCCCATCACAGGAAGGCGGAGGGGCAGCGCACGTTCCGGGCACGGCGCTCTGCACCGCATTCAAAACAGCGCTGACGGAGGCAAGAGCGAGACAGAGGACCGTTCGCACTTAACAAGACGACGACAGTGCTCCAAGGCAACTTGAACGGCAGTAGCCTGACTCATGCCTTACTGCCCCAGCTTGCCGAGGAGATGAACGCGGACGTTATAATGATAAGCGAGCCGTACAGAGACAGAGACAGCCCAACTTGGTTCGTTAATACCTCCCGTTCTGCGGCGCTGTGGTTCCGGGGGCGGGCCAGGTCGCGTATCACAAGCCAAGGGAGGGGCGAGGACTACGTCTGGGCGCGGGTGTCTGATGTGACGTATGTCAGCGTGTATCTTACTCCGAACTGTAGCGCCGCGGAGTTCGAACGAAAGGTGGCGGCCCTCGAGGACGCGCTTAGGGGCATCCCCGGCCCCGTTATCTTCGCGGGGGACGTTAACGCCAGAGCCATTGAGTGGGGCATGACGACGACGAACAAACGTGAACGGCTGCTGTTGGAATTGGCCGCGAGGCTAGACCTAACAGTAGCAAACGTGGGACAGGCGACGACATACAGGAGACCCGGCTATGGCGCATCCATCCCAGACGTGACCTTTGTGACGACTGGACTTCTCCGAAATGTCGAGGGGTGGCGGGTGTTCGAGGGCTACACGGCCAGCGACCACCAGTACATCATCTTCGGAGTGACCGACAAAGCACAGAACAGAACAGGGACCGCCCAAACTCCCGCGGGATGGAACATGAAAAAACTAGACGTTGACAAACTGACGGCACAGCTGGACAGTGAACTGGACCCGACAACGGCGATCCCTCGCGGCATCGGTGGTAGGGAAAAGGCTGAAAAGCTAACAGAGGAAACGTCGGGGCTCTTGAGACGGCTCTGTGACGCCTCTATGCCAAGAAAACGGACGAGACGTGACAAAGAACCGGTGTACTGGTGGACCGAAGATATCGCGCGCCTCCGACGCGAATGCCTACGGCTCCGACGGAGGGCCCAGCGCGCCCGCAACAAAGCGGACGCGATGGCCCACTCGGAGGAGTACCGGGTAGCGCGCAAAGAACTGAGGCGCGCTATCAATGACAGTAAAAAGGAAAGTTGGACCAAACTGATTAACGAGGTGGACTCAGACCCTTGGGGAGCGGGTTACAAGATCGTCACCCGCAACCTGAGAGGCAACAATCCACCGGTAGTCAGGGACGAAGAAACGATGGACAGAATCATTGACGGACTCTTCCCTACACACTTTGAACAAGGGTGGGGGGGCGACGATACTAGCGGCGACGAGGTGCATGAGTTCACCCGGGGTGAGCTCAGCTTGGCTGTTGCGCAGCTCCCGGCGGGGAAGGCACCAGGTCCGGACGGTATTCCAGCGGAAATCCTCGGGATTGTTGCAAAACGACGCCCGGGGATACTCCTGAACCTATATAATACATGCCTGGCGGAGGGCGTGTTCAGCAAAGATTGGAAGACGGCGCGACTGATCCTCATTGACAAAGGAAAGGGTGGGGACCCGGACTCGCCGTCATCCTACAGACCGCTGAGCTTGCTGAATACACTTGGCAAGCTCTTCGAAATGCTCCTGAGACCGCGAATCCAACAGGCGGTTCGGGACGCTGGCGGCCTGAACGACAGACAGTACGGGTTCAGACAAGGACGATCGACGATAGGAGCGATCCAAAAAGTGATCGACTCCTTTGACAGAGCACAGACTAGACCCCACAAGAACAGGCCAATAGTGCTAATGGCAAAACTCGACGTACGAAACGCTTTCAATTCGGTGAGGTGGACGGACATCGTGCGGGCATTCTCCGACGCTTTCCCGCTGCCCCCATACCTTCTCCGAATCCTCAAGGACTATCTACGAGACCGTTACATTACGTACGGGACGCAGACTGGGGTTAAGAAAAGAAAAATGACGGCGGGAGTAGCGCAGGGCTCGATCCTTGGCCCCGATATTTGGAACGTAGGTTACGATGAGGTGTTGGATCTTCCGATGCCGCCAGGGGTCTATCTGGTCGGCTACGCAGACGATCTGGTCATCGTCATCACGACCAAGGATACACAACTGGCTCAGAAGAGGCTGACCCAAGCCATGAGACGGGTGGACGAATGGATGCAAAGCCGGGGACTACAGCTGGCCATGCAAAAGACGGAGTTACTATACCTAACTAGGAAACGGATAGACACGACGATACCCATGACGGTGGGGACGTCCGTTGTGCATCCTGGACGGTCCGCCAAATACCTGGGGGTGACCCTGGATACGAGGATGACCTTCTGGCCGCACATACGTGGCGTCGCTGAGAGAGCGGCATTAAAGACCGCCGCCCTCGCCCGCCTCATGGCAAATACGAAGGGACCGAGACCGAGCGTACGACGACTGCTTATGACAGTGACCAACTCGATGCTCCTTTATGGGGCCGAGATATGGGCGGACGCGACGCGAATAGAGAAGTACCGCAAAAAGATCGCGGTGGTACAAAGACTGGGAGCGCTGCGAATCGCGTGCGCGTACCGCACCGTCGCAGAGGTGGCGGTACTAGTGATCGCAGGGGTTGTCCCAGTAGACATTCTCGCTCTCGAGCGGAAGAGGATCTACGAGTACAGCGAAGAAAGGGGAAGAGCGAGGGCCTCCATAGACGTACGGACGACGACGCTGACATCCTGGCAAACGCGATGGACAGACAGCGACAAAGCCAAGTGGACGAGACGCCTCATAACGGACGTGCGACTCTGGCATAAGAGAGGAGCTGGGGAGGTGAATTTTTACCTGACCCAGTTCCTATCCGGACACGGATACTTCCGCCAGTATCTGCATCGGATGGGGAAGATAACGACCCCGTCCTGCAGGTACTGCGGACATAATAGAGACGACGCGGAGCACACATTTTTCGTGTGCCCCCGCTGGATAGTCGCGAGACACAGACTACAGACGAAGACAGGTGACATCACACCGGAGAACGTCGTGACACTGATGCTGTCAAGCAAACAAAACTGGGACGACATAGCACGCTACGTGACTCACGTACTACAAGGCAAAAAGACTGACGGTTGCCTTGAAAACTGATACAGAAGACGAAAAACAGACAGACGAGACAAGATATATAAGATTGCCGTAGGGCATAGAAACGCCGACCGGTCCGAAGTAATGTGTATAACAGTTCCGGGCCGGATTCCGGTGAACGCCGCGGGAAAGGTTTTGGGTGTTTAGGGGGTAGAAATCCCTCACACCGCGGAGCCCGGCGCTTCGTAATGGCCTTAGTGGGCCCCACTCCATGCTGTAAGCAAGGACGGCGGCCTCGGAAGATTCACCTAGTACCTCGGAAAAACAAAAAAAAAAAAAAAAAAAAAATATGCATGAACCTTGTTTCCCCGGCTGCTTTGGTTTAAAAATTGTTCAATTAATTGTTTTACTTATTGTCGAACTTTTATGTAATTTCCTAATATGCGTGGATCTCGTTTCCCCCGGCTACTTTGGTTTAAAAATTATTTATATAATTGTTTTACTTATTTTGTAGCCCTTTTATTTGATTTTCTAATATGCGGGAACTACGTTTCCCCCGGCTACTTTGGTTTAAAAATTATTTAAATAATTGCTTTGCTTATTGTAGCACTTTTACGTAATTTCCTAATATGCATGGACCTTGTTTTTTTCCGGCTGCTTTGGTTTAAAAATTATTTAAATAACTGTTTTACTTATTGCCGCACTTTTATGTAATTTCCTAATATGCGTGAACCTTGATTCCTCCGGCTACTTTGGTTTAAAAATTATTTAAATAATTATTTTGCTTATTGTAGCACTTTTACGTAATTTCCTAATATGCATGGACCTTGTTTCTTCCGGCTGCTTTGGTTTAAAAATTATTTAAATAATTGTTTTGCTTATTGTCGCACTTTTATGTAATTTCGTAATATGCGTGGACCTTGTTCCCCCGGCTTCTTTGGTTTAAAAATTATTTATATAATTGTTTTACTCATTTTGTAGAACTTATATTAGTTTTCTAGTATGCGGGAAGATCGTTTCCCCGGCTACTTGAGTTTAGAAATTATTTAAATCATTGTTTTGCTTATTGTCGCACGTTTTTGTAATTTCCAAATATGCGTGGACCTCGTTCCCCCAGCTTCGTTATTTAAAAATTATTTAAATAATTGTTTTACTCATTTTGTAGCACTTATATTAGTTTTCTAGTATGCGGGGACATCGTTTCCCCGGCTACTTGAGTTTAGAAATTATTTAAATCATTGTTTTCCTTATTGTAGCACTTCTATGTTATTCCCTAAAATGCGTGGACATCGTTTCCCCCGGCTACTTTGATTTAAAAATTATTTAAATTATTGTTTTACTTATTTTATAACACTTTTATTTAATTTTCTAATATGCGGGAACATCGTTTCCCCCGGCTACTTGAGTTTAGGAATTATTTAAATCATGATTTTGTTTATTGTAGCAATTCTATGATATTCCCTAAAATGCGTGGACCTCGTTTCCCCCGGCTTCTTTGGTTTAAAAATTATTTAAATAATTGTTTTGCTTATTGTAGCACTTTTACGTAATTTCCTAATATGCGTGGACCTTGTTTCCCCCGGCTGCTTTGGTTTAAAAATTATTTAAATAATTAGTTTGCCTATTGTCGCACTTTTATGTAATTTACTAATATGCGTGGACCTTTGTTTCTCCTAGCTACTTTGGTTTAAAAATTATTTAAATAATTGTTTTACTCATTTTGTAGCAATTATATTTAATTTTCTAGTATACGGGGACATCGGTTCCCCCAGGCTACTTGAGTTTAGACATTATTTAAATCATTTTTTTGCTTATTGTAGAACTTCTATGATATTCCCTAAAATGCGTGGACCTTGTTTCCCCCGGCTACTTTGGTTTAATAATTATTTAAATAATTGTTTGGCTTATTGTCGCACTTTTATGTAATTTCCTAATATGCGTGAACCTCGTTTCCCCCGGCTACTTTGGTTTAAAAATTATGTAATAATTGTTTTACTCATTTTGTAGCACTTATATTTAATTTTCTAGTATGCGGGGACATTGTTTCCCCCGGCTACTTGAGTTTAGAAATTATTTAAATCATTGTTTTGCTTATTGTAGCACTTCTATGTTATTCCCTAAAATGCGTGGACCTTGTTTCCCCCGGCTTCATTGGTTTAAAAATTATTTAAATAACTGTTTTGCTTATTGTAGCACTTTTACGTAATTTCCTAATATGCGTGGACCTTGTTTCCCCTGGCTACTTTGGTTTAAAAATTATGTAAATAATTGTTTTACTCATTTTGAAGCACTTATATTTAATTTTCTAGTATGCGGGAACAACGTATCCCCCGGCTTCTTGAGTTTAGAAATTATTTAAACCATTGTTATGCTTATTGTAGCACTTCCATGATATTCCCTAAAATGCGTGGACCTTGTTTCCCCCGGCTACTTTGGTTTAATAATTATTTAAATAATTGTTTTGCTTATTGTCGCACTTTTATGTAATTTCCTAATATGCGTGAACCTCGTTTCCCCCGGCTACTTTGGTTTAAAAATTATGTAATAATTGTTTTACTCATTTTCTAGCACTTATATTTAATTTTCTAGTCTGCGGGGACATCGTTTTCCCCTGCTTCTTGAGTTGAGAAATTATTTAAATCATTGTTTTGCTTATTGCAGCGCTTCTATGTTAATCCCTAAAATGCGTGGACCTTGTTTCCCCCGGCTACTTTGGTTTAAAAATTATTTAAATAACTGTTTTACTTATTGCCGCACTTTTATGTAATTTCCTAATATGCGTGAACTTTGATTCCTCCGGCTACTTTGGTTTAAAAATTATTTAAATAATTATTTTGCTTATTGTAGCACTTTTACGTAATTTCCTAATATGCATGGACCTTGTTTCTTCCGGCTGCTTTGGTTTAAAAATTATTTAAATAATTGTTTTGCTTATTGTCGCACTTTTATGTAATTTCGTAATATGCGTGGGCCTTGTTCCCCCGGCTTCCTTGGTTTAAAAATTATTTAAATAATTGTTTTACTCATTTTGTAGCACTTATATTAGTTTTCTAGTATGCGGGAACATCGTTTCCCCGGCTACTTGAGTTTAGAAATTATTTAAATCATTGTTTTGCTTATTGTAGCACTTCGATGTTATTCCCTAAAATGCGTGGACGTCGTTTCCCCCGGCTACTTTGGTTTAAAAATACTTTAAATAATTGTTTTGCTTATTGTAGCACTTTTACGTAATTTCCTAATATTCGTGGACCTTGTTCCCGCGGCTGCTTTGATTTAAAAATTATTTAAATAATTGTTTTGCTTATTGTCGCACTTTTTTGTAATTTCCAAATATGCGTGGACCTCGTTCCCCCGGCTTCGTTGGTTTAAAAATTATTTAAATAATTGTTTTACTCATTTTGTAGCACTTATATTAGTTTTCTAGTATGCGGGGACATCGTTTCCCCGGCTACTTGAGTTTAGAAATTATTTAAATCATTGTTTTGCTTATTGTAGCACTTCTATGTTATTCCCTAAAATGCGTGGATATCGTTTCCCCCGGCTACTTTGATTTAAAAATTATTTAAATAATTGTTTTACTTATTTTATAACACTTTTATTTAATTTTCTAATATGCGGGAACATCGTTTCCCCTGGCTACTTGAGTTTAGGAATTATTTAAATCATGATTTTGTTTATTCTAGCGATTCTATGATATTCCCTAAAATGCGTGGACCTTGTTTCCCCCGGCTACTTTGGTTTAAAAATTATTTAAATAATTGTTTTGCTTATTGTAGCACTTTTACGTAATTTCCTAATATGCGTGGACCTTGTTTGCCTCGGCTACTTTGGTTTAAAAATTATTTCAATAATTGTGTTGCTTATTGTCGCACTTTTATGTAATTTCCTAATATGCGTGAACCTCGTTTCCCCCGGCTACATTGGTTTAAAAATTATTTAAATAATTAGTTTGCCTATTGTTGCACTTTTATGTAATTTACTAATATGCGTGGACCTTTGTTTCTCCTGGCTGCTTTGGTTTAAAAATTATTTAAATAATTGTTTTACTCATTTTGTAGCAATTATATTTAATTTTCTAGTATACGGGGACATCGGTTCCCCCAGGCTACTTGAGTTTAGACATTATTTAAATCATTTTTTTTCTTATTGTAGCACTTCTATGTTATTCCCTAATATGCGTGGACCTTTGTTTCTCCTGGCTACTTTGGTTTAAAAATTATTTAAATAATTGTTTTACTCATTTTGTAGCAATTATATTTAATTTTCTAGTATACGGGAACATCGGTTCCCCCAGGCTACTTGAGTTTAGACATTATTTAAACCATTGTTTTGCTTATTGTAGCACTTCTATGACATTCCCTAAAATGCGTGGACCTGGTTTCCCCCGGCTACTTTGGTTTAATAATTATTTAAATAATTGTTTTGCTTATTGTCGCATTTTTATGTAATTTCCTAATTTGCGTGGACCTTGTTTCCCCCGGCAACTTTAGTATAAAAATTATTTAAATAATTGTCTTACTCATTTTGTAGCACTTATATTTAATTTTCTAGTATGCGGGAACGTCGTTTCCCCCGGCTAATTGAGTTTAGAAATTATTTAAATCATTGTTTTGCTTATTGTAGGACTTCTATTATATTCCCTAAAATGCATGGACCTTGTTTCCCCCGGCTACTTTGGTTTAAAAATTATTTAAATAATTGTTCTGCTTATTGTAGCACTTTTACGTAATTTGCTAATGTGCATGGACCTTTTTCCCCCGGCTGCTTTGGTTTAAAAATTATTTAAATAATTGTTTTGCTTATTGTCGCACTTTTATGTAATTTCCTAATATGCGTGAACCTCGTTTCCCCCGGCTACATTGGTTTAAAAATTATTTAAATAATTGTTTTGCTTAAAATAGCACTTTTATTTAATTTCCTAATATGCGGGTACATCGTTTGCCCCGGCTACATTGGTTTAAAAATTATTTAAATAATTGTTTTGTTTATTTTAGCACTGTTACGTAATTTACTAATATGCGTGAACCTTGTTTCCCCCGGCTACTTTGGTTTTAAAATTATTTAAATAATTGTTTTGCTTATTGTTGCATTTTTATGTAATTTTCTAATATGCGGTGACATCGTTTCCTCCGGCTACTTTGGTTTAAAAATTATTTAAATAATTGTTTTGCTTATTGTCGCACATTTATGTAATTTCCTAATATGCGTGGTCCTCGTTTCCCCCGGCTACTTTGGTTTAAAAATTATTTAAATCATTGTTTTGCTTATTGCAGCGCTTCTATGTTATTCCCTAAAATGCGTGGACCTTGTTTCCCCCGGCTACTTTGGTTTAAAAATTATTTAAATAATTGCTTTGCTTGCTGTAGCACTTTTACGTAATTTCCTGATATGCATGGACCTTGTTTTTTTCCGGCTGCTTTGGTTTAAAAATTATTTAAATAACTGTTTTACTTATTGTCGCACTTTTATGTAATTTCCTAATATGCGTGAACCTTGATTCCTCCGGATACTTTGGTTTAAAAATTATTTAAATAATTATTTTGCTTATTGTAGCACTTTTACGTAATTTCCTAATATGCATGGACCTTGTTTCTTCCGGCTGCTTTGGTTTAAAAATTATTTAAATAATTGTTTTGTTTATTGTCGCACTTTTATGTAATTTTGTAATATGCGTGGACCTTGTTCCCCCGGCTTCCTTGGTTTAAAAATTATTTAAATAATTGTTTTACTCATTTTGTAGCACTTATATTAGTTTTCTAGTATGCGGGGACATCGTTTCCCCGGCTACTTGAGTTTAGAAATTATTTAAATCATTGTTTTGCTTATTGTAGCACTTCGATGTTATTCCCTAAAATGCGTGGACGTCGTTTCCCACGGCTACTTTGGTTTAAAAATAATTTAAATAATTGTTTTGCTTATTGTAGCACTTTTACGTAATTTCCTAATATGCGTGGACCTTGTTTCCCCCGGCCACTTTGGTTTAAAAATTATTTAAATAATTGTTCTGCTTATTGTAGCACTTTTACGTAATTTCCTAATGTGCATGGACCATTTTCCCGCGGCTGCTTTGGTTTAAAAATTATTTAAATAATTGTTTTGCTTATTGTCGCACTTTTTTGTAATTTCCAAATATGCGTGAACCTCGTTCCCCCGGCTTCGTTGGTATAAAAATTATTTAAATAATTGTTTTACTCATTTTGTAGCACTTATATTAGTTTTCTAGTATGCGAGGACATCGTTTCCCCGGCTACTTGAGTTTAGAAATTATTTAAATCATTGTTTTGCTTATTGTAGCACTTCTATGTTATTCCCTAAAATGCGTGGACATCGTTTCCCCCGGCTACTTTGGTTTAAAAATTATTTAAATAATTGTTTTGCTTATTGTAGCACTTTTACGTAATTTCCTAATATGCGTGGACCTTGTTCCCCCCCGGCTACTTTGGTTTAAAAATTATTTCAATAATTGTGTTGCTTATTGTCGCACTTTTATGTAATTTCCTAATATGCGTGGACCTCCTTTCCCCCGGCTACTTTGGTTTAAAAATTATTTAAATAATTACTTTGCCTATTGTCGCACTTTTATGTAGTTTACTTATATGCGTGGACCTTTGTTTCTCCTGGCTACTTTGGTTTAAAAATTATTTAAATAATTGTTTTACTCATTTTGTAGCAATTATATTTAATTTTCTAGTATACGGGAACATCGGTTCCCCCAGGCTACTTGAGTTTAGACATTATTTAAATTATTTTTTTGCTTATTGTAGCACTTCTATGTTATTCCCCAATATGCGAGGACCTTTGTTTCTCCTGGCTACTTTGGTTTAAAAATTATTTAAATAATTGTTTTACTCATTTTGTAGCAATTATATTTAATTTTCTAGTATACGGGAACATCGGTTCCCCCAGGCTACTTGAGTTTAGACATTATTTAAACCATTGTTTTGCTTATTGTAGCACTTCTATGATATTCCCTAAAATGCGTGGACCTTGTTTCCCCCGGCTACTTTGGTTTAATAATTATTTAAATAATTGTTTTGCTTATTATCGCATTTTTATGTAATTTCCTAATTTGCGTGGACCTTGTTTCCCCCGGCTACTTTAGTATAAAAATTATTTAAATAATTGTTTTACTCATTTTGTAGCACTTATATTTAATTTTCTAGTATGCGGGAACATCGTTTCCTCCGGCTACTTGAGTTTTGAAATTATTTAAATCATTGTTTTCTTATTGTAGGACTTCTATTAGATTCCCTAAAATGCATGGACCTTGTTTCCCCCGGCTACTTTGCTTTAAAAATTATTTAAATAATTGTTCTGCTTATTGTAGCACTTTTACGTAATTTGCTAATGTGCATGGACCTTTTTCCCGCGGCTGCTTTGGTTTAAAAATTATTTAAATAATTGTTTTGCTTATTGTGGCACTTTTATGTAATTTCCAAATATGCGTGGACCTCGTTTCCCCGGCTACCTTGGTTTAAAAATTATTTAAATCATTGTTTTGCTTAATGTAGCACTTCTATGTTATTCCCTAAAATGCGTGGACCTTATTTCCCCCGGCTACTTTGGTTTAAAAATTATTTAAATAATTGTTTTGCTTATTGTCGCACTTTTATGTAATTTCCTAATATGCGTGAACCTCGTTTCCCCCGGCTACATTGGTTTAAAAATTATTTAAATAATTGTTTTGCTTAAAATAGCACTTTTATTTAATTTCCTAATATGCGGGTACATCGTTTGCCCCGGCTACATTGGTTTAAAAATTATTTAAATAATTGTTTTGTTTAATTTAGCACTTATATGTTATTCCCTAAAATGCGTGGAACTTGTTTCCCCCGGCTACTTTAGTTTAAAAATTATTTAAGTAATTGTTTTGCTTATTGTAGCACTTTTATTAAATTTCCTAATATGCGGGGACCTTGTTTCTCCCGGCTACTTTGGTTTCACAATTATTTAAATAACGGTTTTGCTTATTGTAGCACTTCTATGATATTCCCCAACATTCGTGGACCTTGTTTCCCCCGGCTACTTTGGTTTAAAAATTATTTAAATAATTGTTTTGCTTATTGTCGCACTTTTAGTAATTTCCAAATATGCGTGGACCTCGTTCCCCCGGCTTCGTTGGTTTAAAAATTATTTAAATAATTGTTTTACTCATTTTGTAGCACTTATATTAGTTTTCTAGTATGCGGGGACATCGTTTCCCCGGCTACTTGAGTTTAGAAATTATTTAAATCATTGTTTTGCTTATTGTAGCACTTCTATGTTATTCCCTAAAATGCGTGGACATCGTTTCCCCCAGCTACTTTGATTTAAAAATTATTTAAATAATTGTTTTACTTATTTTATAACACTATTATTTAATTTTCTAATATGCGGGAACATCGTTTCCCCCGGCTACTTGAGTTTAGGAATTATTTAAATCATGATTTTGTTTATTCTAGCGACTCTATGATATTCCCTAAAATATGTGTACCTTGTTTCCCCCGGCTACTTTGGTTTAAAAATTATTTAAATAATTGTTTTGCTTATTGTAGCACTTTTACGTAACTTCCTAATATGCGTGGACCTTGTTTCCCCCGGCTACTTTGGTTTAAAAATTATTTCAATAATTGTGTTGCTTATTGTCGCACTTTTATGTAATTTCCTAATATGCGTGGACCTCGTTTCCCCCGGCTACTTTGGTTTAAAAATTATTTAAATAATTAGTTTGCCTATTGTCGCACTTTTATGTAATTTACTAATATGCGTGGACCTTTGTTTCTCCTGGCTACTTTGGTTTAAAAATTATTTAAATAATTGTTTTACTCATTTTGTAGCAATTATATTTAATTTTCTAGTATACGGGGACATCGGTTCCCCCAGGCTACTTGAGTTTAGACATTATTTATATCATTTTTTTGCTTATTGTAGCACTTCTATGTTATTCCCTAATATGCGTGGGCCTTTGTTTCTCCTGGCTATTTTGGTTTAAAAATTATTTAAATAATTGTTTTACTCATTTTGTAGCAATTATATTTAATTTTCTAGTATATGGGAACATCGGTTCCCCCAGGCTACTTGAGTTTAGACATTATTTAATCCATTGTTTTGCTTATTGTAGCACTTCTATGATATTCCCTAAAATGCGTGGACCTTGTTTCCCCCGGCTACTTTGGTTTAAAAATTATTTAAATAATTGTTTTGCTTATTGTAGCACTTTTACGTAATTTCCTAATTTGCGTGGACCTTGTTTCCCCCGGCTACTTTAGTATAAAAATTATTTAAATAATTGTTTTACTCATTTTGTAGCACTAATATTTAATTTTCTAGTATGCGGGAACATCGTTTCCCCCGGCTACTTGAGTTTAGAAATTATTTAAATCATTGTTTTGGTTATTGTAGGACTTCTATTATATTCCCTAAAATGCATGGACCTTGTTTCCCCCGGCTACTTTGGTTTAAAAATTACTTAAATAATTGTTCTGCTTATTGTAGCACTTTTACGTAATTTGCTAATGTGCATGGGCCTTTTTCCCGCGGCTGCTTTGGTTTAAAAATTATTTAAATAATTGTTTTGCTTATTGTCGCACTTTTATGTAATTTCCTAATATGCGTGGACCTCGTTTCCCCCGGCTACTTTGGTCTAAAAATTATTTAAATAATTGTTTTACTCATTTTGTAATCCTAATATACGTATCCTAATAATAACATTGATTCCTCCGGCTACTTTGGTCTAAAAATTATTTAAATAATTGTTTGGCTTATTGTCGCATTTTTATGTATTTTTCTAATATACGGCGACATCGTTCCCGCGGCTGCTTTGGTTTAAAAATTATTTAAATAATTGTTTTGCTTATTGTCGCACTTTTATGTAATTTCCAAATATGCGTGGACCTCGTTCCCCCGGCTACCTTGGTTTAAAAATTATTTAAATCATTGTTTTGCTTAATGTAGCACTTCTATGTTATTCCCTAAAATGCGTGGACCTTATTTCCCCCGGCTACTTTGGTTTAAAAATTATTTAAATAATTGTTTTGCTTATTGTCGCACTTTTATGTAATTTCCTAATATGCGTGAACCTCGTTTCCCCCGGCTACATTGGTTTAAAAATTATTTAAATAATTGTTTTGCTTAAAATAGCACTTTTATTTAATTTCCTAATATGCGGGTACATCGTTTGCCCCGGCTACATTGGTTTAAAAATTATTTAAATAATTGTTTTGTTTATTTTAGCCATATTACGTAATTTACTAATATGCGTGAACCTTGTTTCCCCCGGCTACTTTGGTTTAAAAATTATTTAAATAACTGTTTTACTTATTGTCGCACCCGGGTTCTATCCAACGATAGATGAGCATTTTTCTATGCTACCGGGCGCGTCCCCAGGTTGTGGATCGGGGAACGGCCAGCATAGTCTGGTCAGCCGTGAATATAATGAACAAGCGGTCGCGAACAAAGAAATCGTGAGAATGGCAGAATGAATGAGCATTGTTTGAATGGGCTGCGGCCGACGGATTGTGGATATTCCTGCTAGACTAGCCAAAGGGAGAGTAGTAAACTCCCTAACCGGGGTGGCACGAGATGTCAGTACCTAACCTCTGCGTTTATTATTATTATTATTGATAAACGCATGTTCAATGTGGAAGGACCGCTCTAGTGCTCACTGACTGGAGCCAATGGTGGGGTTGAAGCAATCATTGTTGGGCGCAGGTCTGAAGGATTACCTGGTCAGTATTTCCTTATACCCGAAGTTGCGTAGGGCAAATCGCACACCGTCTAGCCCGAGGTTTGGGTCAGGTGTTGGGACGGACCCGACATCGCCCACTCGGTAGGGGTGACGTTAAACCTTTGTTTCATTATGGCGCGGGCCTATCCCGTAACCTTTTTTGTAGAGTCACTAGGTGCCGATAGGAGTGACCATCCGACAAACCGCCTCTCGGCTTCGGCATCCATAACTAGGGTTCCTTATAGGCGGGGATAGTAGCCACACCGAGGTGTGGCTCCCATAGTGGGCGAACCGTCTTAAACAACATATTCTATGCATGATGAATTCAAACACCCAACACAACCAACAAACTAAGGAGAAAGAAGGTGTATGCCAGACTGCGGTGGAGAATGTGCTCGCAGAAATGCGAGCGCTCCTCAAGGTTATGGTGCAGGCGCTAAAAGCTCAGCCTAATATCAAAAACGATATTAAAAAGGGGTTGCCAGTTATGGTAGACCAACTGGAGCAGCTCGAAAGCGCCGTGAAAACGGAACTACGTGCTGCTAAGCAAGCCAGGGCTTACACACCAGCCAGGAGGCAAAGGACGATGTCCTTGGTAGAAAGTATGGGGACACCAACAGGGTCACTTGGCCCCGAGCCACTTGGCGGCACGAAGCGAGGCGCCTCTAGCCCACCTAGCCTGGATACGGGGAAAAGCAAGTGAAGAAGAAAAAGGCGGATATCCCTAAGGAAGATTGGGTTGCTGTAAAAAGTAGAAAAGGGCGGAAGCAGCCGAAACAACAGCAGCAGCAGCCACAGAAAGAGCAGCCGCAACAACAGCAGAGGAAGCAGAAGACAAAGAAGAAGGAAAAAAAGGTAACAAAGCCGGATGCGATCGTGCTCAAACCGGCAGGCGGTAAGTCGTATGCGGACATTCTGTCCACCATACGTAAGGCTGTCAAGCCGGAAGAGAGTGGAGTAGAGATCCGATCCATCCGGCAAACAAGAGCAGGTCAGGTACTCCTCGAGCTGAAAGAAGGCAATTCAGTAACAAGAACTGCCTTCTCAGAAGCACTCAGAGAAGCTACTGGAAACGACTGCACCGTTGTTAGGGAACTGATCCCCAGAGCCATCCTGGAGATTAGAGATCTCGACAGTTGCACGTCCAGTGAGGAAGTAGTGGAGGCCTTAAAAAGAGACCTGCAGGACTACAAGGGGTTCCTGCAGTCTGTCTTGACTAGGCCAAATGCGAGGGCACAACGGATGGCCATAGTGACGGTGGACACACCGGCTGCGGAAAAGCTAATGGCCACCGCCCGCATAAAGATAGGCTGGGTCAACTGCAGGATCCGCAGGAGAGCCACGGTTACCCGTTGCTATAAATGTCTGGGCTTCGGCCATCTTAGCTCGGACTGCAAAGGGCCCGACCGCAGCAAGCGATGCTATCGCTGCGGGGCGGAAGGCCACATGATCGCAGGATGTAATGCCACCCCACGTTGCTTCCTGTGTCCAGAACAAGCGGACAAACCTGATTCCCGCAACCATACGGCGGGATCAGGAGCCTGTAGGGCCTTCCGAGAGGCACTTGCAAATGCCAAGAAAAAATGGCGGTAGTTCTGCAGGGTAATATGCACAGAAGCAGGGCAGCTCACGACCTCCTGGAACAGATCTGTTTCGAGAAAAACGCTGATATTGTACTAATCAGCGAACAGTATCGAAACAGAGATGGTCCAGGATGGTTTGCCGATGACCTGGGCACCGCAGCCATCTGGAACCGTGACCCGCAGAATATCCACATTGCGGGTCATGGCGGCGGCAGCGGTTTTGTTTGGGTGAGGCACCAGCAAACTCACTACATAAGCGTATACCTCACTCCAAACCAGACCATCAGCGACTTCCAGGCCAAGCTGGAGGGCCTGGAGGATGCAACACGGGAGATGCAGGGTGAGCTGATTATCGCCGGGGACTTCAATGCTAAAGCCCCGGAGTGGGGGTAGCTCGGTCGGATCGTAGGGGCCGGCTGGTTATGGATATGGCCAGTCGGCTAGACCTCGTGGTACTAAATAAAGGTACCACGTCGACCTTCAGACGACCAGGCTACAGGGAGACCATTATCGACGTCTCCCTGGCAAGCGAACGCCTAGCCGGGCGAATCCAGAGCTGGCATGTGATCGAGGACTATACAGGAAGCGATCACATGTATATCACGTTCCGTGTGCGTGATAGCAGACCGGCTCCTTTTCCGCACAAGCGCGGCCCCCCCAGGTGGAACATCGCCAAGATGAACTACGAGAGGTTTGCCACGGCGATAGAACACGGACAGCGAACACTGCGTGAGATCCCGGAATCGCTGCCGCTATCTGCGCGGGCAAAAATGGTGACCGACTACACCATGAAGGTCATCGAAAAGGCCTGCGCGGAGACGGTTCCCAGGAAATCAACACGTGGGTCAAGACGACCTGCTTACTGGTGGACGAACGACATCGCGGACCTTCGTAAGACGTGCCTGCAGTTGCGACGCAGAATGCAGAGGGTCAAAAAACGCGATCTCGACGCAGCCCCCTTGGCCGCAGAGTACAAGGCGGCCAAGAAATCCCTAAAGAAGGCCATCAAGTCCACCGGGCAGCGATGCTGGAAAGAGCTGGGGGAAGAGATGGATCACGATCCGTGGGGATTAGGGTACAAGATCGTTATGCGCAAGCTGGCGACCTTCGGTTCGTCAGCGCCGAAAGATGCGCAAACGATCACGAACATCGTACGTGCCCTTTTTCCCGAACACCCAAGGAGACCGGATGGCCCAGCAACATCCGGCCCGTTCGAAACTCCTCTGTTTACGAACATGGAGCTCTCCATCGCAATAAAATCTTTGCGTAATAAGAGAGCTCCGAGGCCGGATGGATTACCAGCAGAGCTGCTGAAAGCCATCGGCGGCAGTCACCCGCACCTCTTGCTGGACATGTACAACTCCTGCCTGAAGGCGGGCATTTTTCCTGCCCGATGGAAGACAGCGAGACTTGTCCTCATCAGCAAGGACAAGGGTCCAGCAGACAGCCCGTCGGCCTACCGCCCGCTGTGCATGCTAGACACGGCGGGAAAACTTCTGGAGAAACTGCTGAAACCTCGCCTTCAGGCAGCCATAAGTGCGTTCGGAGATCTGGCTCCGCGGCAGTATGGCTTCAGGCGAGATAAGTCAACCGTAGATGCAATCCAGGAGGTGGTAAATGCCGCCAGGTCAACGGAACAGGGCAACCATTTCTCTCGCCCTATTTGTCTGCTGGCCACCTTGGACGTTAAAAACGCGTTTAACTCAGTTAGGTGGGACAAGGCGCTGGAAGCTTTCGAGCGGGACTTTCGTATCCCCGCGTATCTTTTACGCATTCTTGGGGATTATCTGAGGGACCGCTCGATAACTTACGACACTGAGGATGGACCAATAAAGAGGGAAATAACATCTGGGGCAGCTCAGGGCTCTATGCTGGGTCCCGATATATGGAATGTATTCTATGACGGGATCCTGCGCATGGAAATGCCCGAGGGCACCTTCTTGGTTGGGTATGCTGACGACATAGCGGTGGTCATCTTAGCCAGAGACGTTGACCTCGCTAGGCTGCTACTCAACCGGGTAATGCGTCGCGTTTTCTCCTGGCTGGAGGATCACGGGCTTGAATTAGCCACAAAGAAGACGGAGGTCGTGCTACTCACGAAGAGGCACATCAATACCATGTGCCCCTTTCAAGTAGGAGACGCGACGGTCCAGGCAAAGAGTGCAGTGAGGTACCTCGGGGTGACGCTTGATAACAAGCTCACCCTCAGGGAACACCTCACCATAGTGACGGAAAAGGCGGCAGCAGTAACAGCCTCGCTGAGTAGGCTCATGGCCAATACCGCCGGCCCCCGGCCTTGTAAAAGGCGCCTACTCATGCGTGCCGCCGAAGCCGTCATGCTGTACGGAGCGGAGGTCTGGGCCGATGCGCTACGGAAAGACGTGCACAGGAAGCGTCTCGCCGCGGTGCAACGGAGAGCAGCACTCCGGATCGCGTGCTCTTACCGCACGGTCTCCGAGCCCGCGATATTAGTGGTCGCTGGGGTAATACCCATCGACCTTCTTGCACTGGAGAGACGCTTCGTCCATCAGCAGAAGCCTGCTCTTGGGATAGTGGAGGCCCACCGAACGGCCAGGGCCAATACCATCCAGGCTTGGCAGCATCGGTGGGAATCCTCCACTAAAGGAAGATGGACGGCCAGGCTGATCCCACAAGTGGACACCTGGCTGTTCCGAAAAGAGGGTGAGGTAAATTACTACCTCACCCAATTCTTGACGGGGCACGGCCTGTTCCGCGCATACCTACATAAGATGGGTAAAGTCGCGGAGCCAGGCTGCGCCTATTGTGAGGGCCTCCCGGACGACGTGTTCCACACCTTCTTCGTATGCGGAAGGTGGACCGTCGAAAGGGGGGCACTAGAGAGGGACCTTGGCTGCATATCACCTGACAATATAGTCAGGCTGATGCACCAAGGTCATCAACAATGGGCGAAAGTCGCCTCCTACGTGGAGGCGATCTTGCGCCAAAAAAGGGAAGAGGAGAACAGCAGATCGGCCGTCCGCAGGGCGCCGTAGCTGTTCACGGGAAAAAAAAAAGACCCCTGCGGGTCTCAACGGCCGATCTGAAGTGAGAAGGTGCCGCTCAGGCGAAGCAAGCCCTCCCCTGAAGTAATGTGTAAAACGGTGCCGAGGGAGGGTATGTACAGTAGTGCAGAGAAGAAAGGGTTAGTGTTTTTAGTGGGTAGGAATCCCACACGCCGTGGGAGTGCGGAGCCTCTTGCGGTGTCTCCTGGGCTGGCATGGATATGCGGCCCAGGCGGTCCGGTGGAGCATTTGGTCCACCGGACTGATGCAAGATTTCACTGTTTCCCTCGTAAAAAAAAAAAAAAAAAAAAAAAAAAAAAAAAAAAAATTGTAGCGCTTTTACGTAATTTCCTAATATGCGTGAACCTTGTTTCCCCCGGCTACTTTGGTTTTAAAATTATTTAAATAATTATTTTACTCATTTAGTAGCACTTCTATGTTATTCCCTGAAATGCGTTAACCTTGTTTCCCCCGGCTACTTTGGTTTAAAAATTATTTAAATAATTGTTTTGCTTATTGTCGCATTTTTATGTAATTTTCTAATATGCGGCGACATCGTTTCCCCCGGAAACTTTGGTTTAAAAATTATTTAAATAATTGTTTTGCTTATTGTCGCACTTTTATGTAATTTCCTAATATGCGTGGACCACGTTTCCCCCGGCTACTTTGGGTTAAAAATTATTTAAATAATTGTTTTACTTATTTTGTAGCACTTTTATTTAATTTTCTAATATGCGGAGACATCGTTTCCCCCGGCTACTTGAGTTTAGAAATTATTTAAATCATTGTTTTGCTTATTGTAGCACTTTTATGTTATTCCCTAAAATGCGTGGAACTTGTTTCCCCGGCTACTTTGGTTTAAAAATTATTTAAATAATTGTTTTGCTTATTGTCGCATTTTTATGTAATTTTCTAATATGCGGCGACATCGTTTCCCCCGGCTACTTTGGTTTAAAAATTATTTAAATAATTGTTTTACTTATTGTCGCACTTTTATGTAATTTCCTAATATGCGTGGACCTCGTTTGCCCCGGCTACTTTGGTTTAAAAATTATTTAAATAATTGTTTTACTTATATTGTAGCACTTTTATTTAATTTTCTAATATGCAGGAACATCGTTTCCCCCGGCTACTTGAGTTTAGAAATTATTTAAATCATTGTTTTGCTTATTGTAGCACTTCTATGATATTCTCCAAAATTCGTGGACCTTGTTTCCCCCGGCTACTTTGGTTTAAAAATTATTTAAATAATTGTTTCGCTTAATGTAGCACTTTTACATAATTTCCAAATATGCGTGGACCTTGTTTCCCCCGGCTACTTTGGTTTAAAAATTATTTAGATAATTGTTTTGCTTATAATAGCATCTTTATGTAATTTCGTAATATGCGTGGACCTTGTTTCCCCCGGCTACTTTAGTTTAAAAATTTTTTAAATAATTGTTTTGCTTATTGTCGCATTTTTATGTAATTTCCTAATATGCGTGGACCTTGTTTCCCCGGCTGCTTTGGTTTGAAAATTATTCAATTTATTGTTTTGCTTATTATCGCACTTTTATGTAATTTCCTAATATGCGTGGACCTCGTTTCCCCCGGCTACTTTGGTTTAAAAATTATTTAAATAATTGTTTTACTTATTTTGTAGCACTTTTATTTGATTTTCTAATAAGCGGGAATTTCGTTCCCCCCGGCTACTTGAGTTTAGAAATTATTTAAATCATTGTTTTGCTTATTGTAGCACTTCTATGTTATTCCCTAAAATGCGTGGACCTTGTTTCCCCCGGCTACTTTGGTTTAAAAATTATTTAAATAATTGTTTTGCTTATTGTAGCACTTTTACGTAATTTCCTAATATGCATGGACCTTGTTTCTTCCGGCTGCTTTGGTTTAAAAATTATTTAAATAATTGTTTTGCTTATTGTCGCACTTCTATGTAATTTTTATAATATGCGTGGACCTCATTTCGCCCGGCTACTTTGATTTAAAAATTATTTAAATAATTGTTTTGCTTATTGTAGCACTTTTAAGTAATTTCCTAATATACGTGGACTTTGTTTCCCCCGGCTACTTTGGTTTAAAAATTATTTAAATCATTGTTTTGCTTATTGTAGCACTTTTATGTTATTCCCTAAAATGCGTGGAACTTGTTTCCCCGGCTACTTTGGTTTAAAAATTATTTAAATAATTGTTTTGCTTATTGTCGCATTTTTATGTAATTTTCTAATATGCGGCGACATCGTTTCCCCCGGCTACTTTGGTTTAAAAATTATTTAAATAATTGTTTTGCTTATTGTCGCACTTTTATGTAATTTCCTAATATGCGTGGACCTCGTTTGCCCCGGCTACTTTGGTTTAAAAATTATTTAAATAATTGTTTTACTTATATTGTAGCACTTTTATTTAATTTTCTAATATGCAGGAACATCGTTTCCCCCGGCTACTTGAGTTTAGAAATTATTTAAATCATTGTTTTGCTTATTGTAGCACTTCTATGATATTCTTCAAAATTCGTGGACCTTGTTTCCCCCGGCTACTTTGGTTTAAAAATTATTTAAATAATTGTTTCGCTTAATGTAGCACTTTTACATAATTTCCAAATATGCGTGGACCTTGTTTCCCCCGGCTACTTTGGTTTAAAAATTATTTAGATAATTGTTTTGCTTATAATAGCATCTTTATGTAATTTCGTAATATGCGTGGACCTTGTTTCCCCCGGCTACTTTAGTTTAAAAATTTTTTCAATAATTGTTTTGCTTATTGTCGCATTTTTATGTAATTTCCTAATATGCGTGGACCTTGTTTCCCCGGCTGCTTTGGTTTGAAAATTATTCAATTTATTGTTTTGCTTATTGTCGCACTTTTATGTAATTTCCTAATATGCGTGGACCTCGTTTCCCCCGGCTACTTTGGTTTAAAAATTATTTAAATAATTGTTTTACTTATTTTGTAGCACTTTTATTTGATTTTCTAATAAGCGGGAATTTCGTTCCCCCCGGCTACTTGAGTTTAGAAATTATTTAAATCATTGTTTTGCTTATTGTAGCACATCTATGTTATTCCCTAAAATGCGTGGACCTTGTTTCCCCCGGCTACTTTGGTTTAAAAATTATTTAAATAATTGTTTTGCTTATTGTAGCACTTTTACGTAATTTCCTAATATGCATGGACCTTGTTTCTTCCGGCTGCTTTGGTTTAAAAATTATTTAAATAATTGTTTTGCTTATTGTCGCACTTCTATGTAATTTTTATAATATGCGTGAACCTTGTTTCCCCCGGCTACTTTCGTTTAAAAATTATTTAAATAATTGTTTTGCTTAATGTAGCACTTTTACATAATTTCCAAATATGCGTGGACCTTGTTTCCCCCGTCTACTTTGGTTTAAAAATTATTTAAATAATTGTTTTGCTTATAATAGCACTTCTATGTAATTTCGTAATATGCGTGGACCTTGTTTCCCCCGGCTACTTTCGTTTAAAAATTATTTAAATAATTGGTTTGCTTATTGGAGCGCTTTTACGTAATTTCCTAATATGCGTGAACCTTGTTTCCCCCGGCTACTTTGGTTTTAAAATTATTTAAATAATTGTTTTACTCATTTAGTAGCACTTCTATGTTATTCCCTGAAATGCGTGGACCTTGTTTCCCCCGGCTACTTTGGTTTAAAAATTATTTAAATAATTGTTTTGCTTATTGTCGCATTTTTATGTAATTTTCTAATATGCGGCGACATCGTTTCCCCCGGAAACTTTGGTTTAAAAATTATTTAAATAATTGTTTTGCTTATTGTCGCACTTTTATGTAATTTCCTAATTTGCGTGGACCTCGTTTCCCCCGGCTACTTTGGTTTAAAAATTATTTAAATAATTGTTTTACTTATTTTGTAGCACTTTTATTTAATTTTCTAATATGCGGAGACATCGTTTCCCCCGGCTACTTGTGTTTAGAAATTATTTAAATCATTGTTTTGCTTATTGTAGCACTTTTATGTTATTCCCTAAAATGCGTGGACCTTGTTTCCCCCGGCTACTTTGGTTTAAAAATTATTTAAATAATTGTTTTGCTTATTGTCGCATTTTTATGTAATTTTCTAATATGCGGCGACATCGTTTCCCCCGGCTACTTTGGTTTAAAAATTATTTAAATAATTGTTTTGCTTATTGTCGCATTTTTATGTAATTTCCTAATATGCGTGAATCTTGTTTCCCCCGGCTACTTTGGTCTAAAAATTATTTAAATAATTGTTTTACTCATTTTGAAATCCTAATATGCGTATGCTAATAATAACATTGATTCCTCCGGCTCCTTGGTTTAAAAATTATTTAAATAATTGTTTTGCTTATAATAGCACTTTTATGTAATTTCCAAATATGCGTGGACCTTGTTTCCCCGGCTGCTTTGGTTTGAAAATTATTCAATTTATTGTTTTGCTTATTGTCGCACTTTTATGTAATTTCCTAATATGCGTGGACCTCATTTCCCCCGGCTACTTTGGTTTAAAAATTATTTAAGTAATTGTTTTACTTATTTTGTAGCACTTTTATTTAATTTTCTAATATGCGTGAACCTTTTTTCCCCCGGCTACTTTGGTTTAGAAATTATTTAAATAATTGGTTTGCTTATTGTAGCACTGTTATGTAATTTCCTAATATGCGTGGACCTCGTTTCCCCCGGCTGCTCTGGTTTAAAAATTATTTAAATAATTGTTTTGCTTGTTGTCGCACTTTTATGTAATTTCCTAATATGCGTGAACCTTGTTTCCCCCGGCTACTTTCGTTTAAAAATTATTTAAATAATTGTTTTGCTTATTGTAGCGCTTTTACGTAATTTCCTAATATGCGTGAACCTTGTTTCCCACGGCTACTTTGGTTTTAAAATTATTTAAATAATTGTTTTACTCATTTAGTAGCACTTATGTTTAATTTTTTAGTATGTGGGGACATCGCTTCCCCCGGCTACTTGAGTTTAGAAATTATTTAAATCATTGTTTTGCTTATTGTAGCACTTATATGTTATTCCCTAAAATGCGTGGAACTTGTTTCCCCCGGCTACTTTAGTTTAAAAATTATTTAAATAATTGTTTTGCTTATTGTAGCACTTTTATTAAATTTCCTAATATGCGGGGACCTTGTTTCTCCCGGCTACTTTGGTTTCACAATTATTTAAATAACGGTATTGCTTATTGTAGCACTTATATGTTATTGCCTAAAATGCGTGGAACTTGTTTCCCCCGGCTACTTTAGTTTAAAAGTTATTTAAATAATTGTTTTGCTTATTGTAGTACTTTTATTAAATTTCCTAATATGCGGGGACCTTATTTCTCCCGGCTACTTTGGTTTCACAATTTTTTGAATAACGGTTTTGCTTATTGTCGCACTTCTATGTAATTTTCTAATATGCGTGGACTTTGTTTCCCGCGGCTACTTTCGTTTAAAAATTATTTAAATAATTGTTTTGCTTATTGTAGCACTTTTAAGTAATTTCCTAATATGCGTGGACTTTGTTTCCCCCGGCTACTTTGGTTTAAAAATTATTTAAATAATTGGTTTGCTTATTGTAGCACTGTTATGTAATTTCCTAATATGCGTGGACCTCGTTTCCCCCGGCTGCTCTGGTTTAAAAATTATTTAAATAATTGTTTTGCTTGTTGTCGCACTTTTATGTAATTTCCTAATATGCGTGAACCTTGTTTCCCCCGGCTACTTTCGTTTAAAAATTATTTAAATAATTGTTTTGCTTATTGTAGCGCTTTTACGTAATTTCCTAATATGCGTGAACCTTGTTTCCCACGGCTACTTTGGTTTTAAAAGTTATTTAAATAATTGTTTTGCTTATTGTAGTACTTTTATTAAATTTCCTAATATGCGGGGACCTTATTTCTCCCGGCTACTTTGGTTTCACAATTATTTGAATAACGGTTTTGCTTATTGTCGCACTTCTATGTAATTTTCTAATATGCGTGGACTTTGTTTCCCCCGGCTACTTTCGTTTAAAAATTATTTAAATAATTGTTTTGCTTATTGTAGCACTTTTAAGTAATTTCCTAATATGCGTGGACTTTGTTTCCCCCGGCTACTTTGGTTTAAAAATTATTTAAATAATTGTTTTGCTTATGATAGCACTATTATGTAATTTCCTAATATGCGTGGACCTTGTTTCCCCCGGCTACTTTGGTTTAAAAATTATTTAAATAATTGTTTTGCTTATTGTCGCATTTTTATGTAATGTCCTAATATGCGTGGATCTTGTTTCCCCCGGCTACTTTGGTTTAAAAATTATTTAAATAATTGTTTTGCTTATAATAGCACTTTTATGTAATTTCGTAATATGCGTGGACCTTGTTTCCCCCGGCTACTTTGGTTTAAATATTATTTAAATAATTGTTTTGCTTATTGTCGCACTTTTATGTAATTTCTTAATATGCGTGGACCTCGTTTGCCCCGGCTACTTTGGTTTAAAAATTATTTAAATAATTGTTTTGCTTGTTGTCGCACTTTTATGTAATTTCCTAATATGCGTGGACCTTGTTTCCCCCGGCTACTTTGGTTTTAAAATTATTTAAATAATTGTTTTACTCATTTAGTAGCACTTATATTTAATTTCCTAATATGCGTGAACCTTGATTCCTCCGGCTACTTTGGTTTAAAAATTATTGAAATAATTGTTTTGCTTATTGTCGCACTTTTATGTAATTTCCAAATATGCGTGGACCTGGTTTTCCCCGGCTACTTTGGTTTACAAATTATTTAAATAATTGTTTTGCTTATTGTCGCATTTTTATGTAATTTTCTAATATGCGGAGACATCGTTTCCCCCAGCTACTTTGGTTTAAAAATTATTTAAATAATTGTTTTACTCATTTTGTAGCACTTATATTTAATTTTCTAGTATGTGGGGACATCGTTTCCCCCGGCTACTTGAGTTTAGAAATTATTTAAATCATTGTTTTTCTTATTGTAGCACTTCTATGTTATTCCCTAATATGCGTGGACCTTGTTTCCCCCTGCTACTTTGGTTTAAAAATTATTTAAATAGTTGTTTTGCTTATTGTCGCACTTTTGTTAAATTTCCTAATATGCGTGGACCTTGTTTCCCCCGGCTACTTCAGTTTAGATATTATTTAAATCATTGTTTTGCTTATTGTAGCACTTCTATGTTATTCTCTAAAATGCGTGGACCTTGTCTCCCCCGGCTACTTTGGTTCAAAAATTATTTCAATAATTGGTTTGCTTATTGTCGCTCTTTTATGTAATTTCCTAATATGCGTGGATTTTGTTTCCCCCGGCTACTTTGGTTTAAATATTATTTAAATAATTGTTTTGCTTATTGTCGCACTTTTATGGAATTTCCTAATATGCGTGGACGTTCTTTCCCCCAGGTACTTTGGTTTAAAAATTATTTAAATAATTGTTTTACTTATTTTGTAGCCTTTTATTTAATTTTGTAATATGCGCGGACGTTGTTTCCCCTGGCTAATTGAGTTTAGAAATTATTTAAATCATTGTTTTGCTTATCATAGCACTTCTATGTTATTCTCTAAAATGCGTAGACCTTGCTCCCCCGGTTACTTTGGTTTAACAATTATTTAAATAATTGGTTTTCTTATTGTAGCACTTTTATGTAATTTCCTAATATGCGTGGACCTTGCGTCCCCCGCCTACATGGGTTTAGAAATGAATTTAATTCTCGTCTTGTTTGTACCGCGCATCTACATAACTCTGCTATATGTGTGTATTGTGTCACGAGCCAAGTCCTCCGCTCGCTGTTTGAATGCGCGCGCTACAGTCGTACCACTCGTACTTTTCGGCCGCCTACCGAGCGCCCAATCGGCGAAGAGCTCTAGTGCGCAGGGGCCAGACTACAGCAGCATATCGGCGCACTGCCTGCAGCTGCCTCATTTCTTTGTCGTGGTCTTTTGCGATTTCCTGTATTCTCATCATTTCGCATGCTACTGCTCTTGGCATTGTGTATGTTTTGCCGTTTGTGAGCGTACATTGTACAAGGTCGTCGGCTGTAGGTGCTGTTTGTGTCGTAAAGACCGATTGCGGGGCTGAGTGTATTGTGTACATGTCCGCTGTGCTGGCTACGGCTGTACTCACTGTTGTCGTCGTGGTCGTTAGCGTGTTTACCGACGTTAACTGTGTTGTGATAGGCGTTGGGAATCTACCTTCGGTTATCGCTTTTCCCAGGTTTATCGCTTCGCGGATATCTTGCTGCGACGTTTCCCTCGGTCCTGGTTGATTTTGCGTAGTCGCGGTCCATATTTGCTCTGCGGTTGTTGTCGTGTTGTCGCGCAGGCGTTTTCTTCTTGTACTTCGGTGATTGACATGTCCAATTGGTCCAGTAGTGTATGGATATGGTCTAGTGGCGTTGATGTTTGACTTCTTTGCGTGTGGTGTGTGCATCTCGTAGCTTCACGCCATTCCGCCAGCTCGTCAAGTGTATGTGCGTCGAACGGCAGAGTTTGTATAAGATTTTCTAATTTTCCATTTCTTCTGTCGAATGCTTCTGCTTCGTCTTCTGCTTCGTCCGTTTACATGAAATCTTTCACCGTATAGTCACCTAGCAATCGGCTATATAACCTATCTGCTTTTGCAAACTGTGTGCCGCTTTTTAAAAATTCTAATTTTTCGAGCGCATCGTCGACAGGCTCGCCTACCAGGTTCATTATCCAGCCTTGGATTTCCACCCCCATGATGTCTTCAAATGTATCGTCGTCTAAGTGTGGCATGTTGTTAATCTGAAAATCCCTAATACGCTTCGCTGAGGAATTCGGATTTTAAAGTTTTAATTTTTAACTTATTACGCCTTTGGTGTTTTCAAGATTAATTTTCGCTAATCGCTGGTCAATTCTCTTTTATATTTAAGGAGAATGAAGTTTTTAATATTTCCTTATTTAAATGGGAATGGAGTAAAAGAAAAATTTATAAAAAGCAAAAAGAAAGAAAAATGTTGCCTCTTCCAGTTCTATTTGTTTTCTTCTTTGTTAATTTAACAACAAGATAAATTGAATTAACAAAAGGCAATTTATTGCAAAACCAAAAAGGAGTAAATTCCAATAATTTATAATAATTTATAATATTTATACTGTTTGTGGGGTCGTTTGCGCTTTGTCTAAATGCGTTGCATTCAGATTTGCACTTACAACATACGCATTCAATAATTTATTACATTAGGAAAATTACGTTCGTTAAATTCTGTGAATTTATTTTGCGTGGATCGCGGTAAGTAAATTCTAAGAATATTTTGTTAGGTGATTTAGATTATTTTATCCCTTTATTATAATCGAAAAAAAACCGCTACCAATTCATTGGCCCATAGCTTCCTCAACCGTAATTTGTTGATTCCTTTAATTAATTTTTAATAACAAAATTTATAATTTTTTAAAAAATTTATTGCATATTTATAATTAAATTCATTTATGAATATTAAAAATTGTTAATTTTTAAATTTATTTATTTATTTATTTATTATTTATTTATATCAAATTTATATAAATTTTGAGCTGATAAATAAAGTTATCATTTGAAATAGAAGTAAAATATCTATATTTTATAATAAAACAACTAGCTATCACGGTTGTTTTGTTATTAACAAAAACGTGTTTTTTTTATATTTCATAATTCATATTTTTTAAGAAAAAAAAAATTTATACCTATCATTGTTCTTTTGTTATTAACGAAAACGTGTTGTTTTAAACAGTTCATAACTCATAAATAAATTATAATAATGCAGAATATAATGCATTCATAATGCATAATTCATAATTATAATAGATTATAATAGATATAATTTTTAAACATTTTAGTTCATTTTGTTGGTTGGTTTTTTAAAAATTAAAAAAAAATCATCGAATGCTTTCTCAATGACGTTTCCTCATTCCACACCACCTAGCGGTAGATATCACTGCGTGTTTTTTAAAAATAAAATATGAATCTTTTTTAATTTAGAGATTAAATTAATTTTTGTAACACATGAATGATTTTCGGCGTTTGCCTACATAAAAATATGTTCTAAAAAGTGACTTTTTTTACCTATCGTGTAAAGAAATTCATTCTCTCCCTCTGCTCTAAAATTATGTAAAATCGCGAAAATGAATTTAGCCTTGCTTTTTAGGTTCAAAAACGCATAAAATCAATACAAAAAAAAAATAAAACCTTGAATTTAATGTTATCCCCATTTGTATAATATAATATTTAATTTTTTTTTTTTTTGTTTTTCCGAGGTACTAGGTGAATCTTCTTAGGCGCCCGTTCTTTCTTTGGAGGTTTAGCAAGAAGGGAGGCCAACTAAGACCATCACGAAGTATCTGACTTCGTGGTGTGAGGGTTTCGTACCCCCTAAACAACCAAAACCTATCCCTAAATCAGCCTCGACCTGGAACCGCTTTCGCATTACTTCAGGTCGGGGCGATTCGGTAGGTGAATTCAGTAACTCAATTATAGATTATCGCGTTTCTTCTAGAAAAATAACATATATATCTTTACTGTATTTGGGCCAAATTTGTTTTTTTACGTTCAAATCATCTACTCTTATCCATGTATTATTTTTTCGTAACATATTTGTATAATGTCCTTCATCAATGCTATTGCCATGATGAAATATTGCATTCGAAACTTTATATATTTTGTTGTTAATATTTTCATACGTGTTAGGAATATTTGTTATTGTACAGTTACTCAGTTTTACTATATCGTTTGATTCATTCATTGTAAATAACAGTAATTGTAAAATTAAAATTTTTTTTTCTTCAACTTTTACACTAATTTTTTGTTGTAGTTTTCCTTTGCATTTATTACATTCAGAATCTAATTAGTCCAGTTATTTATATTATAATTAATTATATCTAATCTATAGTCATTTTTTCTGTATAGTTTTCTATTGCCATAAACTATAAATGTATAAAAAATCGGACAACGATTTTTTTCGCGCTTGAGACATGAGACAAGAGACAAGGCACATGAGACGCTATGTGTGGACAGTCCCTTAGTGCTCTGCACCCTCTCTTGACCGCGCTGCGCCTCGCTGACTGTTCTTTTGGATCGCAGTGTAATTGGTTGACATTTAATTATTACGGAAGCGCCTATACGCCACCTCTCGGCACTGATAGGTGCCTACCAAGTCGGAGCAGCCCTACGCACGAGGGCTCAGGTGCCGCACCTTTGGAGAGATGCTTTGATAATTTGTCGCCGTATTGGGCTTAACCTAGAAGTGAACTTGATAAGGTAAATGCTTTATGGATTAGTTTGTACCCATATTGGGAAATATAGCATTTATCTTTTCTTCATGACATCGATTAACCGCAAGAAGTAGAACTGGACTTCATAAGGTAAATGCTATATTGATTCTTTATAAATTCTGCTAGGGTGAACCTTTATCTATTTAATGAATGTAGAGGTACATAAATCCATAAATCATTTACCTTATCAAGTCCAGTTCTACTTCTTGCGGTTAATCGATGTCATGAAGAAAAGATAAATGCTATATTTCCCAATATGGGGACAAACTAATCCATAATTTTCTATGATATAATTTCCTATAATTTCCAATATGGCGACAAATTATCAAAGCACTAGAAAATCTCTTATATATACGCACAACGCACGACGCACCGCATCGTGTAGGCGTGTATGCAGTACTGCGGGATTCGTGACTAACACGCAACTTGTTGGACCCGGCCGGAATACATACGGCACTACACGCTACCCCGATCGGAGCGCCACCTACTCTTATACTATTTTAATTATTCATCAGTTTTGAATACTTAAACTCAAGAATTCAATCTTGAAAATTCAAACATATTACATTTTGACGCCAATACTAGGGGAGGGCGGGGCACGTGTGACACCCTAACTTTGATTAAAAATAACAACTAAACCGTGTATTATTTCAAAATGTACAAAAACGGAATAATTAGATCAGAAAAAAATAAAATAAAATAAACTATTAACTTTTTCTTCATTTTCTTTTAATTATTAATAAAATACAGAAAAGAAATTCTGAAAAAAATGCTCTACGTGCCTCACCGGCGGGTGGATTGTGGCACCCGACGGGGCACGCATGGCACGATCAAATTTAATATTTTACTATAGGTATTTTTCAATTCTTTTTTCCAATAATTAATTCTTTAATAATTATGCCATAATAAAATTTTCAAAAATTAAATAATTAATCAGTCTATTGAAAATTTAAAATTTTATTTTTATTAAGGAACATAACAATTTTTATTTTAAAATAGATTATTACATTTTAATAAATGATTATATATTATAAATTCCTTCTTATAAAATATGATCACAACATAATACTTTTGTTTGATTAACAAATTATCATTATTATTACGATAAGTTTAAATTTAAAGATTTCGCATCATTTTCATCTATGTAGCATATTTGAATTACCTGACCATTGAAAAAGGCAGTTTAAGTATCTACAATTGATTCTTCAGGTATTACTTCTCTAAAGTAATTTTCATTATTTACGGAAGCTGAATTATTATTAACAATGGATAAATCAAGCTGATTTGTGTTTAAGTCTTCAAGTGGCTTCCGTAGTTTGCTTGGTAGATTAGCAGGAGTAGACAAGAGTGATTCTTGGAACTCCAAACTCATTTGCACTACTTTTAATTGATTTGCCATTAATAAGCACATTTTCAATAGCCAAGTGCATTTGTTCATTGCTCCAATTATATTTTTCTGTTTTTTTTTTATACTTTCTTACCATTGTTTTTTCTACTCTAAATATAACTTAATACGCAGTCGAAATAATCGTTATTTACTTATTAATGTAATAATTGAAACTAAAAACTAGTTAAAACTAAATTATTGCACTGCGTAGTTGTTAACCCATCTTGCTCCGTTTTTGGTTTGTAGGTTACATCACTTCGCTCGGCGGCCGCCGCGGCGCACTGATACGCCCGAGTGTGCCACGCGTGCCCCGCCAGGGTGTCACGTCATGCCCCATTTTAAGACCATTTTCATTTTTTAATTATATTATTTATAAAGATTTTCTGAAAATAACGAAAACAGGGCTTGAAAGATAAAAGTTGAAACTATCAAATAGGTTTGATCTCATTTAGAAAAAATCATTTTCTCGTTGCTCCAAGCGACTTAAAAATGAAGTCAACCTTGTTTCTAAGCACCGATTTTCAATGTTATTAAATTAAATGTTAAACATTATCTATAATCTCAAAAGTATAGAGGAAAATTCTAAGAGCATATCTAATTAGGTTTACGTAAAAATTACATTTTTTGCATTCATTAATATTAAAAATATGAGGGTGCCAATCTTAACTACCTGACACGTTATGCCCCACCCTCCCCTATATACTTTTATAATATACTGATGATAACATCATTGGAGTTATGAGTTTTAAGAAAAAAAAACACGTTTTTGTTTTTGATGATAACTAAAGAACCGTGATAGATAGAAAATTAATTTTTTTAGAAAATATAGGTATTTTAATTCTCTTTCGAATGCCACCCACCCCATTCAGATACATAGAGCCGCTCTTGAGAAATTACGATTTTTAAAAAATGCAAAAAATTTTTAACCTCAAATATCTCTGAAATTTATGGACCAATCATTTTGCCCAAAGAACTCGACCGAGAACTATAAAAAATCTACCTCTAAAAGGAATTTTGAAGCCATTAAGTCAATTTTACTCTTGTAATCGTTGGACATACAAAACTGATTTTTTTCAATTTTTTACTCAAAATCTAGCCTACAGAATGTATTCAAATTTTAACAGATTATAGCTATTTATATTCTGTATTATCATGATTTTTCTCAAAAAAATTGACCGTTAAGTTTAGGAGTTATAAGCTTCTAAAAAAAAAACACGTTTTTGTTAATAACAAAAGAACCGTGATAGCTAGAAACTTTTTTTTTTAAATATAGGTATTTTAATTCTCTTTCGTACGCTACCCATCAGACTCGAATAACTCGATCCTATCATTAAAAAAAATCAAAAAACAGTTTTGAGAAAATCGAAAATTTGAAAAAAAAAACAAAAACGCATCGCCCCAATCAAAAAACGGATTTTTGACCCGCCATCACGCAAAGAAAAAAAAAAGGAGACCTGTCTGGTCAAAATCGACCGAGTAGAAGCTGAGATCCAGGCGTATACATACACACCCACACCCACACCCACACACACACACACACACCCACACACACACACCCACACACACACACACACACACACACACACACACACACACACACACACACACACAGACATACAGACATTTTTCAAGAACCATGTATTTTGATTCCTAACACCTCGGAACACAATTACAACATGTTTTTACAACAACTCAAAAATTTACTATCACAAATCTTTCTCTAGGAGGAAGCAAATTATTACTTGTTAAAGTGAGTAGAATAATAATAATGTTAAAGAAAATGAAATAAATTATTAAACTGCGTAATTTGATTAGGTCTTAATTTTAACTGGAAGAGTATTGGGTTTAACTTAAAATTCCAAAGGTTATTTTATTAAATGTTATTGAAGGCTTAATACTTCAATATAATAAAGGAGAAAAAAAAATTCTGTTTTCTTCAAATAATTTTGTGACCCGAATTTCTCTGAAATAGTTTAGAACGTATGTGCGTTCTCGCTGTTAGTTCTAAATTATTTCGTTTTTCGTAAGTCACATGTTCTGATTTCGTGTCTATTTCAATAAAGTACGATTTTAAATGTTATACGTTAATCGATAATAAGATAAATGTTTCTAATTTTTCAACCTGACTTAAATGCAGGGCGTTGCGAAAGTTCGCCTTCGAATTCTATAGTCTACGCTAGCTGCCTACTAGGTGACTATACGACACTCGCGTTATTCGTTGTCGGGGTACGATAGTTCCCGAGCGATCAGCTGTTGCTGTTTCCACGATGCTATGTATCGCGATTCGCAAGCTACATTGCGTGTGCCTAGTTACTGAGTTTTTATCAGCGAGTTCGCACATGCATTATTTCGCGTTAGCAAATTTTTATTTTTTCAATAATAATTAAAATTTTGATTTAATTAGAATATTAAATTTAGTGATTTGAAAGTAATTCCAAACTTTAATTTACATCCAATTTTAAATTGATGTCGGTGGGTAATTACCGAAAGAGGAGACAAAGAAAAATTTTCTATTAATTTTAAAGTACAATAAAAGTTAACTTGTTTAAACAGATTTCAATTATTTTTATTAATTTTGCAATAATGCGTGTTCAAATTTATGCAATTAATCAACGCTTATTAATGCGTGGTCGCTTTCAAAACTCGTGACCGAACAGTAAAAGAGTAAGTGTATATAAGACGCAATGTTGTTACATGCGCGTCGCGTATTGAGTCTTGCGCCAATAGCGCTTAAGCTGAAATAATATTCAGCCACGCCCGAAATAATTTCTGCTCCGAATATAATATTCGGAGTCTCTATCTCTCTCCAACACACAGTCGGAAAATTCGTGTGCTGGAAAGGCGTGCTTTGTTTATGTTCAGCGCGGCCCGACTCCTGTGTCGGCGCGCGACGTAAACAATGTCCGCGGTTGCCGTCACTCCGCCTGTGCGCGACGGCTGTCAAATGTAATATTCGACAATGGCCTTGAACTTATATGCACGTTCGCTGGCTTTCCCCGGAGTGCGGTGATGCTTAATGCGTCCACCCCACCGGTTTTAGATTGCTCGTGTTTAATACACTAATGCACTGTGTGAACTACTGTCACTGCACGCTGCAATTTTTCGCACTCCGGATGCGTGCGAATTCTAATTCTTTTACCCACGTTCTTGAAAACTGTGGGTTTTTTCGAGGGGCGCCAATTTGTAACGGATGTAATTTATTCTCCTGCTGCTCGACAATTATCCGGTTACAAATAGTGCATGCGGCGGCGAGGCTAGCGCACCTCGTGCAATGCACACCGCATGAGGATTAATGAAAGAATAATTAAAGGAGAACAGGGTAAGGTAAATAACTAGTCGCGAGAGATAGGTAAAAACCGTATGGCGTTTATTGCGCTGTCAAAAAAGGGGGCACAAAGCGATGCGCGGTCAGCAGGCGCGCGAAGGATGCCCGAGTCGCCGTGAGTTAGAGAGAGAGAGAGAGAGAGAGAGAGAGAGAGAGAGAGAGAGAGAGAGAGAGAGAGAGAGAGAGAGAGAGAGAGAGAGAGAGAGAGAGAGAGAGAGAGAGAGAGAGAGAGAGAGAGAGAGAGAGAGAGAGAGAGAGAGAGAGAGAGAGAGAGAGAGAGAGAGAGAGAGAGAGAGAGAGAGAGAGAGAGAGAGAGAGAGAGAGAGAGAGAGAGAGAGAGAGAGAGAGAGAGAGAGAGAGAGAGAGAGAGAGAGAGAGAGAGAGAGAGAGAGAGAGAGAGATTAGATTATGTTTTATTATCTGTACATTATGTTGTACAAGTTAAATAAAGAATTATAATATACATATATATAAGTTTACAAGTTTTAAGTTAACGCAAGCAAAAATACAGAGTACATGGAGCAAAAATTTTACAATATATAAGTAAGTTACGCAAGGCAAAATATAGTTTTAAAGGAGCTAAGTATAAAGTTAAAGAAGCATAATCAGTGTGAGAGAAGCTAAATACAGTTAATTGCTCAGACAGAATATAATTGTATTATACGGATTCAAGGAGATGATGATGAAGTAGTGATTTGAAGTGAGGGATGGAGGTGATATCGCGAAGGTGAGATGGTAAGGAGTTCCACAGATATGCCGAGCTGATGTGAAATGACCTTTTCAGTGTCTCTGTTTGACAGCTTGAGATGTCTAAGGCTGCCGCATTACCCCTAATTGGACGAGTAGTGAGACGGAAGTTGAAAAATGCTAGCAGATATGATGGAGTAGCAGTGTTGAATAGCCTGCACAATAGGTTTGCTGCAAAATATTTTCTACGTCCAGATGTGGTTAGCCAGCCCAGTTCGCGTCTGTAGGGTGTGATGTGCTCACTTCTTCGCACACCATAGATGTATCTAATCCCAGTGTTGATAAGCTTTTGGAGTTTATCATCTAGATCCAATGTCAGGTCACAGTAAGCAAGACAACAGTAGTCTATGATTGGAAAGAGGAGCATTAATATTAAGTGCTTACGTAGCCTGAGATTTGTGCTTTTTCTAAAGAAGTATAGCTTGTACATGAGGGAACGCACACGTCGGCTCGTCTGTGCGATGTGGTCTTTCCAAGAGAGCTTGGAGTCCAATATCACTCCCAGGATCCGTAGCGACGATTCGAAGACGATACGGTCACCACCTATATCAAGGTAGTTTCTGGCCACTGCCGATAGTCTGTTTATATAGTATGGCGAGCCAATAACCATTGCTTTTGTTTTTCCAACGTTTAGTCTAAGGTGGTTTTGAGTGGCCCAGCACATGATTCGGATGGCGTTCGCACTCATTATAGCGGAAACGCGATCAAGCTCGCCTAGAGGGCAGCGAATATAAACTTGGAGATCGTCCGCGTACATGAGGTGAGAGATATCGTGATCCAGGCACAAAGATATATCGTTGACATAAATTGAGAAAAGTAAAGGACCTAGCACAGAGCCCTGCGGGACTCCTGTATTGAGTTTTAGATAGGTGAAACAGTTTCCAATGCCATCAATAACCGCCTGCTCTCTACCTGTTAAGTAGGATGCTAACCAACGGATGGCAAGTCTGGAGAGACCGTAGTCAAGCAACTTTTTAAGGAGTCTTACATGACAGACTGAATCGAAAGCCTTACTAAAATCGAAAAGAAGTAGTAAGGTTACATGTTGTTTTTCGATTCCAAGTCTGATGTCATCAGTCAGCTTAAGCAGGCATGACTGTGTGCTATGTCCCGAGCGAAAGCCAGTCTGGAGCGGATCTAGGTATAATCGTGCTTCTAGGTAAGCAGATAATTGCCGTTGTACTAGCCATTCGAGGGCTTTAGACAAAAAGCATAAGAGTGATATAGGGCGAAAATCACTTAGGCACGAAGAAGAGCTTACCTTACTCAAAGCAATCACGATAGATTTCTTCCAATCACATGGGAAGAGTGCTTCTCGCAGAGATCGATTGAAAATCCTGCAGATGATAGGCGCTAAGAAAGGAAGAGCAAGTTTTATTACATGTTGTGGAATACCATCTGGCCCTCTGGCCTGGGTTTTAAAATGTGCTACTGCGGCTACAACATCAGAAACTTGAATCTCATCAAATGAAAATTGCTCATTATGAGTAGAGGTGGCCAAAGAGTCCAAGAAGTCTGCGACAGGTGGAGTGTCTTGATCGAATGAGACACCCCTAAAATGAGCATTGAGCTCAGTGGTAGTGAAAGGCTGGGCGGACGACTTCTTTTTGGAGCTAGAGATGCCAAGATGTTCGAGCTTACGCCATATATCCTTGGGGTCTGTAAGCGAGGAGAGCCGAGCGTGATGGTAGTTTAGTCTCGCCTCTTCAATGGTACGATGAGCTACATCGCGTGCCTGTCTGTAAGCTAAGAGGTCCAGTGGTAGTCTAGTAGTCCTACGAAAACGTTTGTAAAGGCGATCGCGCTCTTGAATCATAGAGTGATGTTCGGTGTTAAACCATGGATGGCGCTTTTTACGTGGTGAAATGGTTTTTATAGGAGCTAGACTCTCGATTGCCCCTTTGATGTGCGTTTGAAGGACAGAGACACACTCTTCAAGTGGGGCTGACTCGACCGCAGTCCAGTCCAAACCTTTAAGATATTCTATAAGTGTAGTTGCACAGATGGCCTTGTAATCACGATAAGAGAACGAGGGTTGAGGAGGATTAGGCATGTGCAGACCTAAAGTGGCAGTGAGCAAGTCGTGACCATCTGCAAAGGGTGACTCAGATTTCCAGAAATCAACGACTTTGTCCTGGTTGTCCACAAGACAGAGGTCGAGCCAGGTATCGGAGGTATCCCTATGATACGTCGCGCCATAAGGAATGTTGTGTAGCCCATTATCGTCTATAAACCGGTGAACGAAAGTTGCATCTGCAGACGAGCAGAGCTGATCTGCATTAAAATCACCTACTATTATTTTTGTGCTATAGTCGTGCATGAATGTCGTGATTTTATCAATGAAGTCTGTTCCTTGAATGAAGGGAGCATGCGGTGGACGATATACTACCGCAGCAAAACATGGAGGGTGGCCTACGATATTTATCTCACAGAGCAGATACTCTGGTTTACCGGGCTTACCAGTCCAGATGCCATCAGATGAGCAGAGGATAGTGGTAGAGATAGAATTGTGAATGAATAAAGCAACCCCACCACCATTTTTGTTACGGTCACGACGTAGGAGTTCATAGTTATCAAGGTGCACTATTGAACTAGCATCTAGATTAGGGTCAAGCTTAGTCTCTGTGACCGCTATGATGTGAAAAAAGGAACGAGTTGAGAGAAAAAATTTCAGCATTTCTATACGTCTTTGAGTGAGTTAGCGTTAAAGTAACAGATTCTGAGGCCATGGTTCTGAGACACTGAGATGCGAGATGTGCGTGAGCGGGGTGGACATGTAGGAATGAGATGAATGGCGTTGAGAGAGCGATGAGGATGTGATGAGCCTATGCTAAAAAAGATTTTAGTTCCTCAGCAGTAGAAATGATTGTCGCGTGGTCTTCTTTCTTCTTCTTTAAGTAAATTTTGCCATTGCGCACGTAGCTGACGAAACCTCTCTTTTTAGCTTCTGCGCGAGCAGATATACGAAGGCGGTAGAGTTCAGTAGGAAGAAGCTCGTTTATATTAATCAGAGAGTGAGGCAGCGGAGGATTGGCATTAGCATGTACCAACAAATCGGTGCTGAGTTGAGACGTATGAATTTTTCCAATTTTTATTTTTGCGCTTAAGAGCGACTGAGCTAGTGCACGTGACGATAAAGTAACGA
This sequence comes from Torymus aiolomorphi, assembly GCA_036365515.1. Classification (NCBI taxonomy): domain Eukaryota; kingdom Metazoa; phylum Arthropoda; class Insecta; order Hymenoptera; family Torymidae; genus Torymus; species Torymus aiolomorphi. The sequence goes on along the minus strand of CM070874.1, from coordinate 153,964,720 downwards.
TGAGTGGTGTGACCCTTGATCCAGCATCACCATTGGTTGACTGAGATGAAGTAGTTGGTGGTTCTTCTGCATGAGTAGCGAGTGAGGACTGCTTCAGTGACTCCGAGGATGGTTTCAGGCGCATTTTCCGCACATGTAGTATATCGCGGTCATGAAGCTCACCGTCAAGGAACTTCAGAGCAGCGTAAACAGCGCCTTTCAAGGATGTTGTATCGGGGATAGAGAGTCCAGTAATCACCAGCTCGCTGGAGAGGTTTCGTTGCGTATTACTGAGATGTTGAAGGTCATGCTCGAGTTTTTCCAGTCGTCTGACAGTAGGTTCATTTGGAGCAGTGGCAGTATTTGATGTGCAGAGGTCATCGAACAGGCGACGAAGATTACCTTGTTCAGTCTGCACTTGAGATATGGCCTCTTCAGCAGCAGAAAGACGAGTCACGAGGTGGGGCAGATCATCTAGAAGTGATAGTTTTTCTTCCATGTTGGTCATTCGTGTGGAAACTTCCTCCAGCCGCGTGTTCAGAGTAGTTTGCACTTCCTCAAAACGTACGTCAAGAGAAGAGCTTAGAGTGCTCAATCTTGCGTTAAGAGTATCTAGTGTGGTTAATTTATCGAGTATCTGCTGTAGAGGGTCATTTGATTGTGGCGGTAGGTTCAAAGAAGAAGTGGAAAGAGATGGTAATATTGAAATTGCAGCAGAACTACTATTAGCATTGCTTTCATTAAGTGAATCACTCCTCTGTCTGGTTGTATTTGCTGCAGTGATACAACTTCGACAGCAGTTGATGAGTTTGTTGCTCTTATTACGGACATGTTTAAGCAAAGTACAGGATGGATGATAATTATTTTTACAATGATCACATGTGACATATTTAGTTTTAATTGATTCACTGCAATTATAACATGTGATATCCATCTTAGAGATTAAGAAGCTAGTAGGAACCCTAAAAGCGTAAATGAGATGAAAATGAGGTGAAAAGGCGTAAATGAGATGAAAATGAAGAAAAGAACGGCTCTAAAATGTGTTAAAATGAGTTAAAAAGTCTTATTATCTATGATACTAAGAGTAAGTAGTGCGCACGTTAACTAAGTCAGACAGGTCGGCAAGTAGAGACCTTTTACACCCGTTTACAAGTAGTTCGAAGAGAAAACGGTCAGCCATACAAAATATAAAACGCAATTTACAAAATTCACAACGGAACAAACTAATCAGACTAGATATAAATCGAGGTTGACTAGGTGAAAATAAATAAATATAAATTCTGATAATAAATTAGGTTAATTAGATGAGTAATACTGATTGCAACTTAAGCTACTTGTATGCCAAAAAATTTATGTTTAGAATAATTAAATACTGAAATTAGGCTGAATTAATAATATTGAGTGAATGCGGAGCGATTAAAAAGCTACTAAAAAAAATTTATAAAGATATAAATAAACAAATAAATAATATAGCAACTAAACTAATTGTATGCAAAGTGAAAGTCCCTGACTCATTCAGACTAGATATAAATCGAGGTTGACTAGGTGAAAATAAATAAATAAATATAAATTTAAATTCTGATAATAATTAGATAAATAATACTGGTTGCAACTTAAACTACTTGTATGCCAAAATATTTATTGTTTAGAATAATTAAATACTGAAATTAGGCTGGATTAGTAATATTAAGTGAATGCGGAGCGATATAAATAAACAAATAAATAATATAGCAACTAAGCTAATTGTATGTAAAGTGACAGACCCTGACTCATTCAGTTGGTGATTTTACGTACGTAATACATCGCGTCTATTACCATAAGATGGAAGCGTAAACATACTTCGCTTGATGTGCTTAGTGCAGCTCAACTGCTGATGAGATAGTATGTTCCCGTATGCGGCAGGCAGTTAATAACGGTAATGATGACAGTCAGATTCGGTGTGCGGCAGGCTTTTAGGTGACGGTATAGGGGACTGTCAGCACTACACTTGGCAGACATTGTTGATTATGTTGGCAACGGAAAAATTCAAAAAGCAGACGTCTGTAAAAGCCGGTATGAGATGCACTGTAGCATTAGCTGCACGTGCACTGCAGCCACTGGTACCAAAAAAGTTGAAGGGACCAAGAATAGTGCAGAGCAAGAAGATTGTGCAGACCATCCGATGGTTGAAAAGATGTTGGCGAGATATCACGTCTTCAGTTTGAGGTTATGTTGACGACTTCAACAGGAAACTTGCTCCAGGCTCATAGAAATGCATCGAAAATCATGCAGACCTTAAACACAAGCTTGAGAGCCACCGGAGCCAGTTTCCTAGAACGAAAAAACACTCCTCAGAGTGAAGTGTGCGTTAAATATGGTGTAAGATAGCAGGAGCGAGTAGAATGATGACTGCTTGTACTTACCACCAAAAGAGAGAGAGAGAGAGAGACAGAGAGAGAGAGAGAGAGAGAGAGAGAGAGAGAGAGAGAGAGAGAAGGGTCGAGCCGGCACTTACAAGTGTTGCGGTAATCGCTGTCGCCGGTGGGTCCTTCGCACCAGCACCTGGTGCGTCGCTCGCTATCGTTGGCCTCGGAGGCTGGAGACGGCCACGAAGTCGTGGCAAGGTGCTCGCCAACACACACACACACACACACACACACACACACACACACACACACACACACACACACACACACACACACACACACACACACACACACACACACACACACACACACACACACACACACACACACACACACACACACACACACACACACACACACACACACACACACACACACACACACACACACACGCACGCACGTACGCACGCACGAGAATAGCTCTATGTATTCGAAGGGAATGGGTAGCATTCGAAATAGAATTAAAATGGCTACATTTTCTAAAAAAAAAATTTTCTTTTATAGGGTGTTCTGTTATTATAAAAAAAAACGTAAGCATTGAAAAATGAAATAATAAAAAAAATGAGTTTTGTATGTGCAACGATTGCTGGAATCAAATTGACTTATTCGCTCAAAATTTCTTGTAGAGGTGTATTTTTTAGATTTTTATGTCGATTTCTTGGGGCAAAATGATTGGTCCATAAATTTCAGATATTTAAGGTTAAAATATTTTTAGTAAAATTAATAAATGAAAAAAATTGAGCTTTGTATGTCTAGCGATTTTGGAAGTAAAATTGACTTAATCGCTTCTTTAAATCATTTATTAGGTGCAATTAATAATGTGTCAACACAAAAGTATTTATGTTAAGATATAAATAATACAAAATAACCTACCTACTTGGAACGCAACTAAAACACATTCAATTCACGATAGGGGAAGGCGGGGCATGCCGTGTCAGGTAGGTAAGTATGGCACCCTCATATTTTTAATATTAATGAATGCAAAAAATGTAATTTTTACATAAACCTAATTAGATATGCTTTTAGAATTTTCCTCTATACTTTTGAGATTATAGATAATGTTTAACATTTCATTTAATAAGATTGAAAATCGGTGCTTAGAAACAAGGTTGACTTCATTTTTAAGTCGCTTGGAGCAACGAGAAAATGATTTTTTTTCTAAATGAGACCAAACCTATTTGATAGTTTCAACTTTTATCTTTCAAGCCCTGTTTTTGTTATTTTCAGAAAATCTTTATAAATAATATAATTAAAAAATGAAAATGGTATTAAAATGGGGCATGACGTGGCACCCTGGCGGGGCACGCGTGGCACACTCGAGCGTATCAGTGCGCCGCGGCGGCCGCCGAGCAAAGTGATCTAACCTACAAATCAAAAACAGAGCAAGATGGGTTAACAACTACGCAGTGCAATAATTTAGTTTTAAGTAGTTTTTAGTTTCAATTATTACACTAATAAGTAAATAACGATTATTTTGATTGCGTATTAAGTTATATGTAGAGTAGAAAAAAGCCACTTGAAGACTTAAACACAAATCAGTTTGATTTAGAAAAAATTACTTTAGAGAAGTAATACCTGAAGAATCAATTGTAGATACTCAAACTGCCTTTTTCAATGGTCAGGTAATTCAAATATGCTACATAGATGAAAATGATGCGAAATCTTTAAATTTAAACTTATTCTAATAATAATGATAATTTGTTAATCAAACAAAAGTATTATGTTGTGATCATATTTTATAAGAAGGAATTTATAACATAAAATCATTTATTAAAATGTAATAATTTATTTTAAAATAAAAATTGTTATGTTCCTTAATAAAAGTAAAATTTTAAATTTTCAAGACTGATTAATTATTTGATTTTTGAAAATTTTATTATGGCATAATTATTAAAGTATTAATTACTGGAAAAAAGAATTGAAAAATACCTATAGTAAAATATTAAATTTGACCGTGCCATGCGTGCCCCGTCGGGTGCCACAATTCACCCGCCGGTGAGGCACGTAGAGCATTTTTTTCAGAATTTCTTTTCTGTACTTTATCAATAATTAAAAGAAAATGAAAAAAAAGTTAATAGTTTATTTTATTTTATTTTTTTTTATCTAATTATTCCGTTTTTGTACATTTTGAAATAATACACGGTTTAGTTGTTATTTTTAATCAAAGTTAGGGTGTCACACCTGCCCCGCCCTCCCCTATATAAAAACTCTTTTCATAATTAATATTACCTCCAAATTATTTTACTGTGATATTTTGTATAATTAATAGATAATATTTCTTAATAAAATTTCAGAAATATATTGTTTATTCCACACACAAATTTTTTTTATACATTTCATTTTTCCACTTATAAAACAATTTATTATCGCTGTCAAGCGCGAAACCTTCTGCTATTTTCGTGTTCCGATTGTAGAATGATGTTTAAAATTTAACAATGGTCCGCGTTATACAAATTAATCAGACGTGTATATTTTTGTTTTCAATTTTGAAATACTTTATTTCTAATGGAAAAAATTGGCGGTAAAACCTGTGTAATTATAAATTGTTTCAGACGCAGAACACAAATTGTAACGATATACATTCTGTTAAAGACTAGATTGTTTTATTTAAACAAAGCCTGTAATAGGCGTGACATATACATTTGTGAGTGTACATTTTATCTAATCGTTTTTCCGTTTTTACTTTTTGTATCAATAACTACATATCAACTACAGCTGCTTGCAGATATCATTAACTACAGGTGCTCTATGCCGTTCTGCTCTTCATTCGTATACCGTCAGTTGTTTGTCACATTCGTTTGCTCGTAGATGTTGCAATGGTGATGTTCTTTGAATATCGTTTTCAAAGGATACGAGCGTACGATCTAGTTTCTGGCAACGTAAGAAATAACGGAATTGAATTATTTTTGTGTTTAAACTGATTTTTTTGAATAATTGCTATCTAAAAAGTGAATATTTTCTTCTACGCAATTTCGAGATAAAAATTTTAAAGTTGAAACTTCTATGGGTTATTCTGATGATAGGCCATATTTATATTGGCACGATAAACTCTAACATATAGATATACAAAAGTAATGTATTTACAAATATGACCTATCACTTGAGCCTACTGTGTCAGAATAACCTTTTCAGAAGTTTATAATATATCAGTAAATCAACAATTCTTTTACCATTGTTCCACAATATACATTTTTGACATCATTTGTTTATAATTACTAAATTTTTTTATTGTATTGATTGTAAGTAATATATGTTTCATTGATTTAAGACCAACAAAGACTGTTCCTTTTATAATATAAAAAGTGTTTATACATATAAAGTTGTCAAAAAACGCTAAATAACTACATGATTAAGAATATAATCTCGAGGGCGAAGCTTGAAGTATAATTAAGGATCAAACGAACTTACTAGTAAGTGAAGCCCAAAAAAGCAGATGAATCCCACCCAATCAAATGACTACTTCTATAAACACTCATAAATAGTCTAAAGAACGAATAACAGAGAGCGGGAGCGTGGCGCTCGGGGCGCAGCGCGCGGCCGTGGGCCGATCCCGAATTTTGAACTCTCTAAACTAACGTTGTGCACTCTGGCGAGCAGCTGGGGAAATACTACATGGTTATGAATATAATCTCGAGAGCGAAGCTTGAAGTATAATTACGATCGAACTTCACTTACTAGGTAAGTTCGTTTGATCATTAATTGTTGTTGTAAGCACGACGATACAAGAAAAAATGAGCCTTCAAGAGGGTGGGGGGAGGTTCGACTGGACGCTGTGGTATTTACATTACTTAGTTGGCTGCTCGATTCTGCCAAAATAATGTTTCGGTGTTTCAAAGGCCCTGGCCACATAAGCGCGTTCGCTCGCGTTTGGCTGCGGTCGGCCGTGATGGGAGTACATGCGCTCGCTTCTTTCATTGGTCGTCGTAGGCGTACGCGCTCTCTGATCCCGCTCTCAACCAATGAGAGAAACGAGCGCGTGCGCTCTTACCGCGGCCGACCGCAGCCAAACGCGAGCGAACGAGCATCGCTACCGCAGCCCAGCCGAGGCGATTTCTTCGGTTTTTACTAAAGAAATAATCAACAGAGAAGAAAAAAATTGTGCTAAATGTCATTTAATTTGCTCTTAATTGCTCAATATTTAAATAGTGCAAACATTGCAAACAATAACAGTAAAAAAATAGAACGCGTTATTAGCGTTTTTTGCTTTCAAGACAAAATTTTGATATGTGCAAATGAATGAAGGGCTGAGGAAAATTGAGCAAATTGAAATATTAAAGACGCATATTTTATATTATTTGATATGGATTATTTCTTTAGTATAGAAATAAAGGAAAGCTGAATAATACCACCGACTGAGGTGGCTGCACTGAGCGAACGTGCTTATGTGGTCAGGGTCAAAGGTGCGTTAGTTTAAGGAGGTTGGCTAAATCTGCTCGCGCGGGGCAGGGGGAAGGAGTCCCCTCGCACCGCGTGCGCTGCCTTGATCACCACGCACCCCCTCTCGTAGTCGACGAACTCGATCATTTGTTTACGTTTTGCCACAGTACTCGGAATCGGTGTTGTCTACCCACGTAAAAATGATTAATCAAGATTGTATATACTTTTTATCAAGCCCTTGTATACAAATTGTATCTCGGAATGATTCTATACAATTTGTATGCAGCTGAATAAAAGTTGTATACAATCTGTATCAAATTTTCCATAAATATATGCAGTCGCTCTTAGATTTCAGTATAAACACAACAATTTGAGACTTTTAATAAAATAAACTAAAAGTAAGTATTAAATACATTTATTTTTTATACATATTTACACACACACACACGCACGCACACGCACGCACGCACATCATATACAATAGATATACAATATTTATTACAATATTTCTATAGATGTACAATTATTTCTTTTCAAAATTATTTGGTGGAAAACAGAAATAATCTTGTATTTGTAAAATTTTTCCTTGAATTTCTTCAACAGGAATAATATGAATACAGTGTGTATCGCGTACAGAAATGATAAATCTATTAAAATCTAATCCTACTTCTGGAATACAAATTTTATTTTGACCATTTTCATAAGGAACTAATTGTTTGATAACTGCAAATAATTTATTGTTTGCACAAATAAATAACAATACTTTTCCAAAAGTATCATTATTCCAGTAAATAATGAAATTGTTTCTTTTCTTTTGTCTTGCATACATTGTAGAAGTTATAATAATTTTATTTATTTTAATTCTTAAGAAAGTTCTTATGTTTTCAATCTTCAATTGGCTTGTCATACAAAAATTTAAAATAGCTTCTAATTCATTTGCATTTAAATTATTATCTTTTATAGGTTTCCCGAGAGGTCGAATTTTTAAATTTGTTGAGTTTTCACAAACAAAAACATCTAATTTACTTTTCAATACTGTTCGTGCGTTAAATATGTACAATGAATTCGCTATTTCCATTTCAATCTTATTAGAACCATGTACAATCTTTTTTATAAAACCATTACCATCCTCAAAATCAAATGCTGACCAGGCCCAAAGTGGACCCCATAGACGCACATGTTCTGGTATATGATGCAACTGATGGACATTAAAAGAAACACGGTTGCGTCCATATAATTTTTCTGTATCGATGATAAATAAATTGTAAATATTATTGGCTAAATTAATTTCTTGAATGTGAATTTTTATTCTAAGTAGCATTATAGTAGCGTAAACAAGATATAAATAATGATTATAATATTTTAGTTTCAGTTTATCTTTTAAAAGAATTGGAAAATAATGTAAAAGTGCTTCTCTTAATTCTGAAGCTTTCCAATAGTGGATGTATTTTAATATTCTTGGTGTGCGTGTGACATAATCTGGTGGAGAAATTTGTTGTAGCTCTCTATCTATTTCATTTCGTAAAGATTTTTTAACATAAAAAGGATAAGCTTTATATTTTGGGCTAAACCATAAGGTAAGTAGCATTTTAAATACACCCAATAAAATGGCATGCATGTAGTCAGGTACGAATGATATAGCTATGTCAAATTTAGGAATAAGTGTTGCTATCGATGGTCCTTTTACTCCCATAATATGTTCTTGTCTTTCAATTGTCGCTCTTGCTGCTTGAGAAAGCATTCTTTCTTGAGTACGCAACATAAAATTGTTGTTCGATAGAGGATATATTCGATTATATCCTAAATCTGTTGCTGAAACTTCGCCGGGGTGCTCGCAAAAAGTGCATCCGAACTGTCCATTAAATTGCATAATATTTTGAACTGATGATCTCGCTGGAGCGTCCAGTGTTGCAATAGGTGCAATCACAGTACTGCATCTTAGTGCACCCTCTTGTTTGTCGTACCACTCTAACCCATTGATAAATAAATCTTTAAGAGATTCAACGTAAGGTTTTAAAAATGAGGTCATACATGGTCTTTTCTCATTACTATAATATACTCCACATACAAATTGGAAATTTCGACGTTTAACTGGGGCAACATTCAGTACTTGTGCTTGCACTAGCCATACTTGTCCATTCGAACTTTTAGCAATGGGTAAGCCGTCAGTGTTCCACAATAAAATAATATCTGAATCTTTCAGAAAATCAGATTTGAACGATCTATACATTAAAGCATCGGTTATATCAGTAATATAATTCTCGTCGTAATGTTTACTTTTTTTATATTCATTTATGTGAAGTTGTAAATTTCTAGTTTCGAAAGCACTTTTTAATAATAATTTTAAATTATATTCTATAAAAATACCATTTAATTTGGTACTATTGCAAATTTCACATGCATTCACATTTTTCGACTCCTGGAATTGACCTACACAATGGGAACAGTTTTCGCAGATTCTGTTTTTTTATTAATTCATTTTTAGCCGGCATAAATTTTTGAAAAATTTTAAACAGACGATAATTTGATGTAGGAACATGATTTGGATTTGTTAAGTACTTGTGTTTTAATTTTAATAATTGATTTAAAGCTACTTTAGTTAATGCTTTAGTAAATGCATTTTCGACAAAAAAATCTAGAATATCCCCTACTCTCCTAAAGTTAGATCAGTACCTTGATAAATAATTTGTTTCATCCAATCATCTTGATTAGCATCATTTGTCGACTCATCACTATCATTTTCAGATTCATTATGACTTGAGGAGTTATGTGAATTTGTGGACGAAATTACAGACGAAATATCACTTAAATTTTCATCTCTATCGCTATCACTATTTGAAAGAATAGTAGCATCGCTCACCGCTTCTTGATTATCTAAGTTATCTACTATCTGTTAAAAAATATCACATTATTAGAATCATTATAAGATTGATAATCTATATATTTGTAAGAGATATTTTCAGATATAACTTTTGTAAATAATAACCTGAGAAAGAATGTTGTTTTCTTCGCGATTGATTTCAAATCCAACACCACCTTCAGGAATATCATTGATATATGGACGATCAACAGCTTCCTCTCTCGCATTCGGTAGTTCCTGCAATCGGTCTAATCGCATCCAACGACGACGAGTAACAACAGGAATGACAACATTCTTCAATTGCGAAAAAATTGTTATAACAATTTTATTAAAAAAATAGTATATATAACACGGGTGCAAGGTAACTCCCGTCCTCGTGGCTACTGACGCTGTCGCTTCGACTCGAGCGTGAATCGCTTACATTGCGCTCTTGTTGCGTAATGTACTATTTTCAATCGCGGGGCGTGAAATGCGACTTTTTATGTCTGTTTAGCGGGAACGAAGTTATACTTCACGCCCGCTAAACAGGCATCAAAGATCGAATTTCGCCCTCCGAGGTTCAAAAAATAGTATATATAACAAGGTGCGAGGTGAGGGTGGTATCGCACGCATTCCGAAAAATGAAACGGAACGCATTTAAGCCAGTGAGAGCGAGAGACAGATTTATTCTGTGAATGTTTTTCTCACTCTCCCGGGCTTAAACGTGTTCCGTTTCATTTTTCGGAATGCATGGGATACCACCCTCACCCTGCGCCCGTGTAGTATATACTATTTTTTGAACCTCGGGGGGCGAAATTCGAACTTCGAACGTATGGGATAGCCTTCTGTCTTTGCGCCCTCGTTGCGTAATGTACTATTAAATCTCATTAATACATAAAACGTTACCTTGTCTGCAATAAAATTGTGGTAATGTGACATCTCGTAAAATATAGAATCGAGAGAACAGAACCGTGATTGATTTCGAATCCTACCCCACCTTCACCAATATCATTGATATGTGGACGATCAACACGTTCCTCTCTCGCATTTCTTAGTTCCTGCATTCGCCCTAATCGCTCCCAACGACGACGAGTAACAACAGGAATGTCTACGTGATTCGATTACGAAAAAATTGTTACAACAATTTTATTAAAAAAAGCTATTTTAAATCTGATTAATACAATAAAAAGTTATCTTATCTGCAATAAAATTTCGGTATGTGACATCTCGTTAAATATCGAATCGAGAGCACAGAAGTTGCCCGAGACTCGTTCCTATGGTTGCCGAATGTTTGTTTTGTTCCACAACACATCGTCATATAATCAGGTTAAGTCAGATAAAAAAAGAACTCTTAACCACCAATATGGAAGAGATGCAGTATTTGATTGAATGCGAAGATACATCATTATGCGTCATTTACAAACGCTCAATTTTAATTGACGAAGATAACAAGCTCATCAAAGGAGCAGAAATCCATTTTTTGTGGCCGGAAGACTCCGATAAAGGGATCCCTTATACAGGGAAAATCCTCAATATGTCTAGTGAGTAAAAATACAAAAACATATGGGAAATTATTTTTAAGCTACTTCTCTTTTGCCTTCGCTGTCGACGCGCCGTGTTATTACGATTCGTTTAATCATAAATCTTAATATTCTAAAGCAAATACGTATTTATACTTCGTCAAAAAATCCTCTAAATCATTATTATTATAATAAGATTATTATTATTTTAGAAAATAAAGATGAATTATTGGAACAGTTAGATAAATTGTACAAATCTACAAGTAATAAAAAGTCAAAAAACTCTGAAATAGCGAAGAAAACATCTCAAAAAAAAACAGTGCAAGCGAAAAATTCTCAAGTAAGTAAAAAAAAATTCGAATTTGATGAAATAATTTCTCGTATATAACAATCATTTCTTATTTTCAGAAATTAGAAATGAACCCAAAGGATTTAAAAAACCGTATAAAAGAAATTACGAATATGGAAATTTTTAAAGAGTTGGGCATGACAGTTGGACCTCAAATTGATTATCAAATTGAACCAGTTCCATCAACATCAAAGGTTTCAAATGATTTAAGCTGGGTTACTGATCAGATTACCATTTTAGAAAAATCAGTAGATACATGTGTTACTAATCTGCAATCAACCTCTAAGGTAACTCATACCTTGCTTTTTTTCTTAATTTTTTTTTCTTATATTTACGCTTATTATAACCTAAAACTTGAATTAATAAAAAAACATTTGATTTTACCTTCTTCTGCTAATCTATATCTATCTAATCTCTAAAACCTTTATTTTTCTTATGATCAATAATAATTCGTGCGGGAATAAAGTTACCTTTTAAATGATTTTTTGTTGATAATTTTGCAGAATTTACAGTTCTTGAGAGATATGCTATCGACTGAAATATCGAATGGATCTGTAAATACTGAGAAGCTTGATGACTGCTCACTCACAAATAAAAAGGAAATCTTTCATATAAAAGATGAGCCGAATAAGGCTGAATTTCAGAAATCAGTAAAATCAAGTAGACGGTCTTACAACATGCCACCGACATTAGAGAATGAACAAGTTCAAAGTAGTGAAAAAGTATTTTGGATTTTTATTCATATTATTGCTTTTCTATGATAAGTTACTTAGTACTATTTTATTGATATATTATAGATGCAGCTTGATGTGGATTTCAATCTGAAAGATACTACATTTACACCATACGTAGATGAATTGCCGAACAAACAAGAAACGCGCAGGCGTTCTTATAACATGCCACCTGACTTAAACAATGAAACTAATAAGCAAGATGTAAATAGTAAAAAAGTACTTAGAATTTTTATTTATAGTATCATTGCTTCTTTTAATCGTAAATTAATAATGTTTCATTAAAATTTTGTAGATGCAGCTTGATCTAGATTACAGTCTGCAAGATGTATTGACACCGGTTGTTGCTGAGTCACCAAACAAACAGGAAGAACAGTGTAGGCAGTTGCCACTATCTAACAAAAACCTGAATGTGGATATCAAAGTTGAACGAGATTTTCATACGCCTGGTATTGGTGAATCATTAAGCAAAAATTTGAAGTCGTCAAGACGAACGATTTATATTGACTCGTCAGATGATGAAAGTCCTAAGAAAAAAAAAATACTTTTCGATTCTGATAATGATTTTGGAAAATTTGACCATGATACTGCTGATGAATTTGAAATAGTAATACGCCTAAACACAAAAGTGTGCGCATGTGTTCATATATATATATACACACACACATACACACACATACATACGGACATAATATACTTTCACGCATATATACATTGTTTTCTATAATATATTTTAGATGGATGAATTAGAAAACACGAGGAAGTTAGAAAATCAGAAAAGATTTATTAATCTACTATACAAACTTTCGAACCAGAATGAGGAATGCTTTAGTGGACCAGGAAAGGAGAATATTAATGAAACGTATGATGATGATGGAATGTGGACGTTGAAGTATCGAAGTGTTGATGACGATAACGATGTAACTATTGTTTATAATAATATTGTAAAGTACAAGAAGTTAAGACAATATTTTAAAAATCTAATTTATGATTAATAGCTCAGAGAACTTGTAAAGGGATCAAAAATATATGTCAGTAATTACGAACTGCAAAATTTGAAAAAAGTAGCTGATCGATCCAAATCGCATACCATTCTTGCGAGAAATCTACTTATATTAGTATTCAAACAAAAGGCATTGGAGATGTGTTCCGCCAAGGGGAAAGTTGCAAATGGCAAGGGGTCGAAAGAAGAGGCAAGACCCGGTCTGCATCAAAAAGCCGTGACAGCTATTTTGTGTAAGTTACAAAATATTTACAAATAATTCTACAAAACTTTACATAATCTTCTAATTTTCAGCATACGCACGTAACCGTGCAAAGTTCCGAAAATGGTCCGTAGTAGATGACCGATTAGTTTTGAAAAGTGTCGGCCAAAAATTAATTGAGTATAAGGACGCAAAAGATCGAAAATAAAAAAAGGAAAAATTTTTCTTATTAGTTAATACTATTAACGTATGTTAATTAAATATTGTTCATTATAATTATTATGGTTACAAAATACATAAGTTTTAAATACTTAAAAAAACTATGTACATCATTTATCCTCTACACTTAATTTTTTACAGAATGTATACAATTTTGGTTCGGTTGTATACAAATTGTATAGAATCATTCCGAGATACAATTTGTATATAAGGGCTTGATAAAAGTTGTAAACAATCTGGATTAATCATTTTTACGTGGGTATCGCGTTCAGATTTCGTATACACATTTTCCTGCAGTATATCCTGCAGTATATTTGCTATATTGCCAGTAGTTTTTTGGTTCGTTATAACCGTTTTTAAAGAATAGAATTCTAAGAGTTTTGTGTTTTACCAAGGTTATGGTTTTACTTCCATAAGAACCCGTATATAAGAGTTGAACTTTGAAGTTGAATAATTTCATAACCGAGTTGACAAACGATCTGAAATTTCTCACACTTATAGGAAATCAATCGAAGAACAATACATTGAATTTTTTAAATGACGTAGCCATTTTATTTGGGTAGCTAACAATGAGTCATAATATATAAAACTAACGTATTATAACATGTTCAATATTTTATCGATTAGTATTTAGTCTATCTAAAACTTTAAAAATTAAAAAGTTAAATGATTCTTCGAAAAATTCCCGAAGTCTAAAAAAAATTCCCGGCGTTTTCCCGATTCTTTCCGGTAAGAAAAAATTCCCGACATTTTCCCGGTTTTTCCCGATTTCCAGATGAGTAGACACCCCCCGAAAAAGTAAAAAAAAAAAACATTTTTTGGTCATTTTTTAGCACATCTAATATGAATATAGGCATATTACAGTTAATGTCATTCCACAAAATTTTATAGGTTAGACTGTTGCCTTATTTTACAAAATATCTACTATGCGATAGAACTCTATCTCAGAAAGCATGGAATTGTATCAAACTGATGTGATGACATATTTCATATTCGATGTTAAAAACTATTACGCCAGTCAAATACTTTTGCTTATGCTACTTGTATGCCCATCGTCATTGATTCAACATTATTTACAAATTATATAATTACATATTTCTGTTCTAAAAAGAAGCTTTTACAAGCTGAATATAATATATTTAATTATTAATAGCTTATTACTTATATTGTTATACAAAATGCTTTCAAACGTCTTACTTATAATTAGTTATTTCAGATATACAAATATCTTTAGCACATACTGCATATTATTCACTGTATAAATCTAACAACTGAAAAATATTTATATTTTATAAAAGTAATATATAAGATTTATGGTTAATATCATCATATGTAGTAAATAAGAACGAGCTTTTCTTATTAAAATATCTGTTTTATTTTATCATCTAATTTATTTTCATAAGTATTTTATATAAACAAAAAATCTCAAGGGGAGCTATAATAAAAGAAAATTCTAATTTTGTTATAATAAAATAATGATACTTTGTTATTATGTTTTTTTCATAGATCAAGTTTGAGATGTAATAATTCAGGCGATAAAAATTATCAAGGAGCGCGGGAGTGCTCCGAAGGTAAGTATAGAAGAAGCCTCAAGGAGCGACAACCCGCGCTACTTATACATTGAAATGGCTATGCCAGAATTTCACTAATTTTTTACGCCTTGGAATTATGTTTTTATCTAATATATAAAACAGCTGATCAAGGTCTGAAGGAAAGAGAAAAAGAAAATAAATCGGCCCTCGAATTTTTTAATTCAATATAACTTGAAAACAGCGGCATATGTTTAATTGTAATTTTTTATACATGTAGTATATCAAAGCAGATATCCGTTGATATATTTATGTATATTAAAAAACGTAATTGAAAGGCGTAAAAAATTAGTAAAATTCTCGCGCACCCATTTCAATGTATATGAAGCACGGTCGTCCCTCAGGCTTTTTCTACATTGGCCAGATACTTGCCTTCGGAGCGCTCCCGCCCTCCTTGATATACCGGGTGTCTCATTTTAAAACCACCAGGCAAATATCTCGAAAACTAAGGGAGATGGAAAAAACTTTTAATACAAAAGTTGTAGGGTTCAGAGGGGCCCAACTGATGGTGACCTTGGTTATGACCTTGACGTCAATGATCAAGGTCATTTGAAGGTCACATTGATTTTTTCAAATGGGAACGCCCACTTTTGACCTCGTAAATGGAAAGAGCGGAAAATTTTACGTTCAGATATGTCCTTGAGTCAAGGTCATGGTCATGGTCATGGTCATGTTTAAAATAAAATCAATCAACGCATCAAAACATTCCCATAATTAGGCATACGAGACAAATTGTTAAATACAAAAGTTGTAGGGTTCAGAGGGACCCAACTGATCGTAACCTTGGTTATGACCTTGTGGTCAATGATCAAGGTCATTTGAAGGTCAAATCGATTTTTCCAAATGGGAACCCCCATTTTTGACCTCGTAAATGGAAAGAGCGGAAAATTTTACGTTCAGATATGTCCTTGAGTCAAGGCCATGGTCATGGTCATGGTCATGTTTAAAATCAAAATCAATCAACGCATCCAAACATTCCCATAATTACGCATACGAGTGTTAAATACAGAAGTTGTAGGGTTTGGAGCGGCCCAACTGATCGTGACCTTGGTTATGATCTTGAGGTCAATGATCAAGGTCATTTGAAGGTCAAATCGATTTTTTCAAATGGGAACCCCTATTTTTGACCTCGTAAATGGAAAGAGCGGAAAATTTTACTATTTTTACTATTATCAATATTTGCCAGGGTTAACCACTTATATCAAATAATAACAAAAGTTAATAAGTGTTGACCACCTGTATCCAATAGTGATCGGTAGTATTCAGCATTGATCGGTAATAGTCAATAATTATTACTGTTTACATCAAATTGTTTTCAAATTGAGCACACTTATATTGGCACAGAAAATGAAACTTTTTCGTTTTAAAATATTGTATAGTATAATAACATATTATTTCTTTTGTGGTGTGTTTTGATAAATAATTGCATTTACAACTAAAAAAGAATGCCTGACTATTCTGCTAATAAAATAGTTGACATTCTTCTTATTTTAGGAGAATGTCGACGAAACTATCGAGAGGCAAGCAGATTGTATCGTACTCGGTTCCCTCAACGACAACATCCTGATCATACGGTAATACGAGGGTCATTTGATAAGTACCTAGCCTACAAATGAAAACACCAAAATTTTACAAAAAATAAAATTTATTTTTCAATGTAGTCTCCTTTTAGTTGAATACACTTGGTCCAGCGGTGTTCCAAGTTTTTTAACCCCGTTGAAAAAAATGTTTTCTCTTGGTTTGCAAAATAGGCCTCCGTGGCGGCGATTATTTCGTTATTGGAGTGGAATCTCTTCCCGGCGAGCGAATTTTTTAGGTTCGGAAACAAAAAAAAGTCGCACGGAGCCAAATCTGGAGAATACGGTGGATGGGAGGGCAGCAGTTCGTAGCGTAATTCGACCAATTTAGCCGCGGCGAGTGCAGAAGTGTGAGCCGGTGCATTATCGTGGTGGAAAAGCACTTTCTTTTTAGACAAATGGGGCCGTTTTTCTTCTAACATGGCGTCAAATCGGCTCAATAGTTTGGCGTAGTACTGTCTTGTGACCGTTTTGCCCTTTTCCAGATAGTCAATAAAAATCACACCTTGAGAATCCCAGAAAACAGTGGCCATCACCTTTCCGGCCGACGGGACCGTCTTCGCCTTCTTCGGAGCAGGTTCACCGGGTAAGGTCCACTGTTCTGACTGCTCCTTGATCTCTGGAGTGTAGTAGTGAATCCATGTTTCGTCGACAGTCACGTAACGACGCAAAAACTCTTTTGGGTTGCGATTAAACAACTCCAAACACTGCTCTGAACTGGTCACACGGATGCGCTTGTTGTCTGCAGTCAGCAAACGCGGCACCCACCTTGCTGACAGCTTCCTCATGCCTAAAATCTCATGTAGGATATGCCACACGCGTTCTTCTGAGATGCCTACTATCGCAGCTATCTCGTGCACCTTTAATCGGCGGTCTGACAAAACGATATCGTGTATTTTTGTCACGTTCTCCTCCGTAGTGGCTGTTTTCAGAGCACCTGGGCGTGGATCATCAAAAACCGACGTACGACCACGTTGAAACTCGTTATACCAAAATTTAACGGTCGCCATCGAAGGAGAAGCATCCCCATACACTGCATCCAAGCGTTCTTTAATTTCACTGCGCGATTTCCCTTCCAAAAACAAGAATCGAATCACCGACCGATATTGTTCTTTCTCCATTTTTTCAAAAATCAACGGACATATTTGCTTTCACACGCTCTCAAAAATAAACTACAACTCCGATCCGGATGAAATTTCGTCTGTAACCGTTTACAGGAAGATACTGCACTGTAGTGTATTTCTGGTGCGATAGTGGCACCATCTGGCGGTGAGGCTAGGTACTTGTCAAATGACCCTCGTACGTGACATTGAACTGCGCGGTCGACAAGGAAACTTCGTTCGAAGAAGGAGGACACTGAATGAACACGATTATGAAAATAATCCTCGCTTTCTTGCTGTTCTAGCCATGGTACATTTAAATGTTCATGTCAGTTTACGCGAAATCGAGTTAACAATGGGTATTCCAAGATCTACGGCCAGTAGGTATTTACGATATGCGCGTTACCATCCTTACCACATTACTCTAAATCAAGGTTTAACTGTGGAAGATTATCGACGGAGAATAACATTTTGCCAATGGGCAACGCAACAAATTACTGATGATGAAAATTTCTTTAACAATGTTCTTTTTAGCGACGAGGCTACATTTCAGAGTACTGGTATGTTGAATCGCCATAATTGCCACTACTGGTCTCCTGTTAATCCTCATTGGATGCGAGAAGTTGATCATCAGCATCGCTGGAATGTAACGGTATGGTGTGGTATTATTAACGGATGTCTGATTGGACCTTATTTTTTTGAAGGTCACGTAACTCAACATACTTATTTACAGTTGCTGAGAGACGAGCTGCCACTCTTTCTAGAAAACGTTGATCTCCATACAAGGGCCAGAATGTGGCTACAACAAGATGGTGCTCCTCCACATTATGCCAGAATTGTCAGAGATTTTCTTAATGAAAGGTTTAACGGTCGATGGATTGGTAGAGGAGGTCCCGTAGCATGGCCACCAAGATCTCCAGATCTGACATCTCCAGATTTTTATTTATGGGGCTTCCTAAAAATACAGTCTACCGCAACAGGCCAACTACAAGAGATGACATGATTCAAAGGATTACACAAATCTGCTTAAGTATTCCACGTCAAGTATTATTAAATACTGTTAGAAACTTTAAAAGGAGAATAGAATGTTGTCAACAAGTAAATGGTGCAACTTTTGAGCATCTTCTTCAGTAAATGGTGACCGACACTTGGATCCTATGACTAAATACACATGAACGTGGAATTTTCCAATGAATTTTTAGCTGGCCTGATCATCCCCGACCTTGCCTTAACTGGCCGGGTCATCTCCGACCTTGCCTTAACTGACCGGGTCATCTCCGACCTTGCCTTGACTGGCCGGATCATCTCCGACCTTGCCTTAACTGGCCGGGTAATCTCCGACCTTGCCTTAGGTGACCGGGTCATCTCCGACTTTGCTCTTAACTGCACGGAAACTGACCATAACTTTGACCATGCCCTTGACCCAAGGTCATATCAGAATTTTTCGGTTTTTCTATTTACGAGGTCAAAAGTGAGGGTTGCCATTAAACAAAATTGATTTAACCTTCAAACGACATCATCCTTGACCTCAAGTTCATGGTCAAGGTCACGATCAGTTGGGCCCCTCCAAACACTACAACTTCTGTATTTAACACTCGTATGCGTAATTATGGGAATGTTTGGATGCGTTGATTGATTTTGATTTTAAACATGACCATGACCATGACCATGGCCTTGACTCAAGGACATATCTAAACGTAAAATTTTCCGCTCTTTCCATTTACGAGGTCAAAAGTGGGGGTTCCCATTTGAAAAAATCGATTTGACCTTCAAATGACCTTGATCATTGACCTCAAGGTCATAACCAAGGTTACGATCAGTTGGGCCCCTCTGAACCCTACAACTTTTGTATTTAACAATTTGTCTCGTATACCTAATTATGGGAATGTTTTGATGCGTTTATTGATTTTGATTTTAAACATGACCATGACCATGACCATGACCTTGACTCAAGGACATATCTGAACGTAAAATTTTCCGCTCTTTCCATTTACGAGGTCAAAAGTGGGGGTTCCCATTTGAGAAAATCGATTTGACCTTCAAATGAACTTGATCATTGACCTCAAGGTCATAACCAAGGTCGCGATCAGTTGGGCCCCTCTGAACCCTACAACTTTTGTATTAAAAGTTTTTTTCCATCTCCCTTAGTTTTCGAGATATTTGCCTGGTGGTTTTAAAATGGGACACCCGGTATATTAATGGATAGCTGCTTTGATGTCTTACATGCATAAAAAAATTTCAATTAAAAATATGCAGCCGTTTTCAAGTTATATTAAGGTAAAAAATTCGAGGGCCGATTCCTTTTCAGATTTTTTTCTTTTCTCTTTCCTTCAGACCTCGATCAGCTGTTTTGTTCCGACGGTTGCTCTCTCGTGATTGGTCTATCCTATATATCTCCTCCACAGTCCACAGCTCTATGCTCTGTGTATGTGTGTGTGTGTGTGTGTGTGTGTGTGAGTGTGTGTGTGTGTGTGTGTGTGTGTGTGTGTGTGTGTGTGTGTGTGTGTGTGTGTGTGAGTGTGTGTGTGTGTGTGTGTGTGTGAGTGTGTGTGAGTGTGTGTGTGTATGTGTGTGTGTGTGTGTGTGTGTGTGTGTGAGAGAGAGAGAGAGAGAGAGAGAGAGAGAGAGAGAGAGAGAGAGAGAGAGAGAGAGAGAGAGAGAGAGAGAGAGAGAGAGAGAGAGAGAGAGAGAGAGAGAGAGAGAGAGAGAGAGAGAGAGAGAGAGAGAGAGAGAGAGAGAGAGAGAGAGAAATTGATAACAATTTTATTCGTCAAGGCAAAGGCCGAATGGCGCAGCAACAATTACATACAACATTTTTTACAAATTAATTAAACTAAAAAATAAAACATACATATAATAAAATAGGAAATGATGCATAATAATATAACATTTCTACAACAATATAACGGTAATAAGACGAGCTTTCGATGCAAAAATATATGATAAACTAGATTTTCAAATTAACTATCGAAGACAGAGTATAATCTTATCACAAGAGCCTATTACTGTGATGCCATTAAATGCTTCAGAAGATTATTTGAAAAAATGTAAAAACTTGAAGCATTGATGACATCACTCGGGAGCTTAGACCATTGTTCTACCGCAGTAATCAGAAATGAGTTCCTATAGGTCTCGGTCCACGCAATTGGGATATTAATGGACGAAGATTGTATGTGTTCGGATCGGCGTAAAGGCATAAATTGTTCCGACAATGCTTGGTAATATAACGAATGCCCGCATTCATAAGACGCTCGACTTTAAGCTTTAGGTATTCTGGCATACTATCGTAAACAAGGCAAGCGTAATCGTGATGTGAAATGACTAGTGCCTGTACTAATAACTTTTTTACATCACGCGGGATTAGCCACGCACACTGTCTAAGCTTAAAAAGAGCATTATGAACCTTGGAAGATACAGAGCGAATGTGTGCATTCCAGGTCAGATCTGCAGTCATAATTACACCCAGGTTTTTGATCTGACTGACGTACTGAACGGGATGATTGTCGACGACAACTGATGGTAATTGCTTAGTAGCCAGAAATGAAATATTTGGAGCACTGCCGAAGATTATAGATTTAGTTTTGCCCGGGTTTAATTGCAGACCATGTTCACTAGCCCATCTTGAAACGTTATTCGTCTCCTCTGTCATATGGGTGACTGTAGATGATATGAGATTTACTGGGCATTGGATAAAGAGTTGTAGATCGTCAGCAAAGAGAATATAAGAGAATTTACAGTACTTAAGATATCGTGGTAAAGAGTTTATTAGGATAGAGAAGAAAATAGGCCCGGGGGATGAGCCCTGCGGGACTCCCGAAGTCACAGGCAGAAAGTCAGACTGTTCATCTTGATAAACAGCTTGTGTTCGCCCCGATATATAAGAGTGCACCCATTTGATAGCGTCAGGCGAAAATTTCATATTCCTACACTCTCGCAAGAGAGCCTCATGGTCAATCGAATCAAATGCTCTTCGGAAATCGAACAGAGTTGCTAGCGTGACCAGGTTCTTTTCTATACCATAACGAATCATATCGGTGAAGTACAGAAGTGCTGACTGGGTGTTGTGTTCCGATCTAAATCAAAATTGAAATGGCGAAAGAAGAGAATTTGTTTCAAGATGTTGCGAGATCTGAGTAGCTATGATTTTATCAAATACTTTCGCTAGATGACACAGATTCGCGATAGGCCAGGTATCTGAGACTGATTGAGGATTATTACATTTATTTAGAGGGATAATGAAGGCTCTCATCCAGAGGTCCGGATAATTGTTTGTGCTAATCGAACAATTAAAGATTTTAACTAAAAAAGGTAAAAGTGGTAACAATAGACTCTGAGATATTTCCAAGGAAGACCATCTGGGCTTTGACCTTTAGATTTGCTAGAAAGCATTCGCGCAGCTTCGTAGACGTCAGCAGTGGTTATCTCGTGAAAACATAGTGTACTGTCGCCGATAACTTGGATAGATGCTACTATTTCATGCAGCGAATTTGGAGGACAAGAGGGTGTGCAGATGCAACTGCACTGTAGAACGAGTTTAACTCCTGCGCAGTAAAACTATTACAACTCAAATTATTTTTATCAACAGTTAGTCCCTCCTTCTTCAAAATACGCCAGATGCAACCACTATCATTAGTCGAGGCTAATTCGCTTTTCAAATACACTTGCCTAGAAGATGACATAAGTACTTTTAATTCGCGACGCTGAGCACGATAGTCCATAAGTAGTTCAGCAGAACAGAGACGCCGCGCACGCTTGTATATTGCTTTTTTATATGCGCTGTTACCCATGGCGCTGAGCGTCTCGACATAGAACGAGTAACATACGGAGCGTGACGATCAAGGCTATGCTAGAGTACCTCACTAAAATAATTAACAATACTAGACGGATCAGGATAAATATGATTTATAACAGGATTACATGATAACGCACTAACAATATCTTCAGACATCTTTTTTTTATCGCAGCTTCTAAAATTACGATATGTTACAGTTTTATTACTAATCTTATCTGCTACAAACTTATAGACTAAATTAATCGCTAAATGCCCTGCCGCAATCGGAGAGTCGGTTTTACTGAAAGAAACGAGCTTAGATGAACTGTCCACAATCGCGAGATCAATAGACGTGGCAGCATTGTTACTAAAGTTTGTAGCTCCATACGGGACTAAATATAGGGAACGTTCGTTAATAGCGTCTATAAGATGACGAGAATGAAAAGTATTCTTAAGTACATTAACGTTAAAATCGCTTAAAATGATAATGCTTTTGTATGACTGAGCTAAATCATCGATTACATTAAAAAATTCAGTCAGTACATGGCCTTCCTCATGTCTATATACGACTGCTAGCAGTAATTTCGACGCGCCGGGTGCAGACGAAGAAGCTGTTTCCAATACTAGGAACTCTGTCTCCGTGATAATTGAAATTTTTGACATAAATAAGACTTTAGAAGTAAGGGACCTATGAATGTAACAAGCTACTCCGCCTGCTTGCATGTATCGAGTCTTGTTTTTGTTTTTCAGACCGCGATCGTTTCGTACTAGATTGTAACCATCGATTTGTACATGAGACGTAGGAAAGTTCGGGTCAAGCTTTGTTTCAGAGATAGCGATTATAAGCGGTTTAACATCTTCAATGTATTTTATAACAACATCGCGCTTACGCCTTAGTGAATTTATATTCATATGCGAAACTATAAGGTGATCAGTGCTGGGCGTTGGGGAGGTTAACGAGGTCGACAACGAATCAACTTGCCGTCAGATTAACTTGTTCAAGTCTAACTCGGACGAAATTGATATAACTTCCGATTCAGCATTCTTACGAACGAAAATCTGCTCGTTTCTGACCCAGACCCTTCCATAATTACGAGCCTTTGCTCGAGCTCTAACTAGTCTTAATAAATTAAGCACTTTTTTTCGAGAAATTCGTTTAGAAAGACCTTACTTTCTGCAAGATCTGGCAGATTAGGGAAGATGCTAACGACAGGGATGTTCCCTTTGAGAATCTTGAGTCTCATAACCTCATTGCGGACCTGTACAGATTTGAACCGCAATATGAGTGAAAACGACGAATGAACAGCGGAGTCGCCATTTGGAGTGCTAGAGCTCTCATTCTCTTTAATACTATTCACGTTCCTAATACTAATTACATCGACTAGAAATCTAGTGGCTCCAATGAAATTGAAAATACGGGTGACTATATCTTCATACGACAACTGACCTCGAGTTGGCAAGCCCGATACAATAATTTCCGCGGTTGACTCATGCGGTCGAACAATTTGTTCGCCTGCGCGCTGCTCGAGAGCCTGTAATCTAGCGTCAACTTGACTAAAACGCTCTGACGTATTTCTAACAACCTCATTTAGCCTTGTTTCTAATCCCCTCATGTGCGTAAACATGAATTCGTACATACGCGACATCTTGGCGTCACTATCCAAATTATTAAATAGTGACATTTCACCCGAGACTGTTACTGCCTGCGGATGCTGTTGCGGCACTGAGGACATGCTCTGCGGAATTGATGCTGCCTGGAGATGTTGGTGCGGCAACGTCAACTCGCCCGAAAATGAAAAAAGCGGTGTCTGGGGTTCGGACAGTAAGCCACTGGCCGCATTGTAGACCGGTTCTGTCATTGTCGTGAGGCTTGATCTCTGGTACGAGTTCGATAGCGACGCTAGGCAGCACCCGCGAGCTGACTTCGAACCCAGATACGCGCGTGCACAGCCCGGATGATATGTCTTGTTGCACGAGTTGCAAGTCGAAAAATCTTTCTTAATAATGCAATTGCATTTTGCGCACTTGGGCATTTAGTAACTAAAATTTAAACTTCCTTAAAGCTACTAATACTGATAAAAACCGCTTCCATACGCTTAAAAACTACTCTTTGTTAAAGTTGAAAACACTCTTACTCTTGTGAAAGTTAAAAACACTCATGGGCAATACGAAGTTGATGCGCGCGAGTTTAAAAGTACGAGTTTAGAGTACAAGTTTGCATGCATAAAAATATCGAGTTAAATGTACATATTTACAAATTTAAAAGTAATTCTCGCTTAGATACGAGCTAAATATACACATTTACAAATTTAAAAGTAATTCTCGTTTAATTACGAGTTGACAACTACGAGTTTAAAATTACCGCCGTGCCCGATGGTAATTGAGCACACTCACATGGTAAATTGTAGCAACCGGTAAGGAAGATCGCCGGTAAGAGACTGAGCGCAGGGGTACTAGCGAGTCGTAGCGATGGGGACACCTGGCTTGCTGTCAAAGCTGCGCGAAATGAGCTGCGCGTGGCATAAGCACTTAAAAACGCTGACTCACGCAAAAACTTCTTTACTAAAAAACAGCTGGACTTGGTCGATGTAGCAGACGACGGCGCACGGCTGATCTTCCACGACTTTCTCTCCTTTCAGCTGGCACTGGAAAGCGAGCCGAAGCAACAAAGCAGATGATGGGCTGGATAGCCGCCGGTGCAGTGAAAGTAATGCAACTCGTAGGTGAAGGCGGTACGGCAGAGTAGCGGTGCACCGGTGGTGACTGATGATGGAAGCAGGCCGCTTTCCGTGATGCAGGGCTGCAGGCGGTGGCTAGTGAGCAGTGATCAGCGCTCAGCCCAAGTGCGGCAACGGTGACGAGTGAGGTTATGTTGTCATGTGGTCCAGGAAAATAGTCCCAGGCTCATAGATATGCATCGCCAGGCATGCAATTTTAGGCGAAGAGCTTGAGAGCCAAGTGGGGCTATTTTCCTAAAAAAGATGCACTCCTTGGAGTGAAATACAATCAGTACGAGCGAATAAACTACGGAGCACTAGCACAGGACGTGTTCACTTATCGGTAGAGACGTAGAGAGAGAGAGAGAGAGAGAGAGAGAGAGAGAGAGAGAGAGAGAGAGAGAGAGAGAGAGAGAGAGAGAGAGAGAGAGAGAGAGAGAGAGAGAGAGAGAGAGAGAGAGAGAGAGAGAGAGAGAGAGAGAGAGAGAGAGAGAGAGAGAGAAGTAGAGCCCAGCCACCGTGCTGTTGCTGTATAACCTGTCGCATATATATCGCATATATATTAGTATATAATCTGTCGAATATGTATGTAAAGGTTATTATATGTAGTGAAGTATAAGTAGCAATCTGATTATATACGAAGATACATAGAGTATATATAGTATAGAATTATGAACATATTAAATTATTACATAAATAAAACGTGGTTACATTGTTTTTTAAGAAGAGCAGCAAAGTTTTCAAGTATTTTAAGAAACAATACGATTTAGATAAGTATTAAAACGTATGTACATACAAATAAACTTACGTAATTATCATTTAAATTATCATAGCTACTATCTTGTGGAAACTTCCTTTTATTTGACAGATATAGACGCAGACAGTTATTTTATATTATAATAATACAAGAAACCCAAGACCAAACCACAATAT
Organism: Torymus aiolomorphi; assembly: GCA_036365515.1. Classification (NCBI taxonomy): domain Eukaryota; kingdom Metazoa; phylum Arthropoda; class Insecta; order Hymenoptera; family Torymidae; genus Torymus; species Torymus aiolomorphi. The sequence goes on along the minus strand of CM070874.1, from coordinate 153,938,409 downwards.
TATATGCTACAGAAATATTTGAAACAGCTGATTAAAAATAATATTATTTATCAAATATAATAAGACTGTGCCACCATTACTATTACTGAATCATGGAAATAGTGAATTATTGAAATATGAATAGTATGATGTAAGGTCAGAATTGTATAATGCTAAGGCTTTATTTTTGACTTAATAAAGTTTCTACATGAAATAGCAAAAAAAAAATGCAGCTGTCAAAGCGTTATAAGAAAATAGATATATATATGTATGGATTTTTTGCATACGTTAAAAACTTGTGTTGTATTTGTGATAGCTACCTAATACAAGATAATGTGAAGCAAAGTAATTCTATGTAAATATTATTACTGAAGCACAGAAATAGTGATTATTGAAAAAAGTATAGTGAGATGGAACATTAAAAGTTTAGATTCTAAAGCTTTTTTTGCGTAATGAAATTCCTAAATGGAATACTAAAAACAGCTTTCAAAGTGCAATAAAAGTACAGATTTTTTACAATATAATTTATAATGCTGATTTGAAATATTGGTCTGAGCCTTGGTTTAAAAAGCATTTGTCATCTTTAAGAAACTTTGTAGATATCAGTGCTCTGTTATTGTACATATTTACTCAAGAACCAATTAAAAGATAATCTCAAATGAACATTGAAATACTAAAAAAAGGGAAAATGATGTGTTATTGTGAAAATTTCAGCGAATAAAAGTGCTCAATTAATCTAATTTATCAGAGAAGTTATCAGTAAATATTTTTTACACAAGATTCAGATAATAATAATTCTTAGTTCATCAACTGGTTATGTTATTAATTTACAAGTGATTAGTGTTGTAATGATCGCCGGTTATTAATTTAAGTAGTTTCAATCAATCAAATTTCAAGAAATTATAACTACTATAAAAGAATAATTCAAATAAACTGATTGTGAGTTGTATGATAAGTGAATTATTAGATAATCTATGGATCCAGAATCAATATGAAAAAAATCCATACAACAAGTTTATATGTGAATCAAATGAAACATTCTGTAATCTCATGAAATAGTTTAGTTTTCTAACATAAAACCACGATGCTGTCCAGCGGTATTTTTGGTGTATAAACGGCATTGTCAGTTGTGTTCTTTATTGGGACTTTCTTTAGCAGTCACAATTTTTGCAGTTTTCTGGGCTTTTTGTTACATATAACTCGCCTGACAGACTATCTAGATTTATAAATAGGCTACAGAAAAAGATACTACTTGTGACAAGGGAGAACGACAGCTACAGACAACAGCTTGATGATACATATGAAAAAGAAATATCTGGATACCAAAATAGCGAAACACTCAATTTACTTAGCGAACAAACTCTAGCTTTAATAAAAAGAAATGGGTGATGTTAGCGTCTAGAATGCTAATAACAGTAGTCTCACTGGTGAACAAGTGGCTTATGCATCTTTCCTATGATGTTTATGCTTTTATTATCATTTATCGCCAGGGGAATCTAGAATAGTTTTTGTCATCGTTAATATATTTATTAATAATTGGTTACCAATTTTATTTAGATGCTGCAAAAGGTAATCATGTGAGTTTGCATTCCAATTCTGAAAAAAAAACTGGGCTGTTGTAAAAACAGCATTCACATCTGGCTTATATTTTTTGTTATACTTGCTTGTAATGAAATTGCTGCTGGGACTTACTCCGACACCATAAATGCGTTAAGAACTTTTCAAATTCGACAAAATACAATGGTAAATGGACTGGAACGAGTATTATGTGAAAAAACTTTGTATCAGCTGCTGTTATGGAAATTGTAGTTGGCATGAGAATTACTTATACTTTTTGGCCAACTTTGAGCTTCAAGTTTTGTAAAACCTAGAGAATCAGGTGATATCAGAGATTAAAATTTTAATTCTGAAAACTAGTCTGTACTAAAAGCAGCATTGACGGCTGGTGTATGCCCAAAATAAGAAATTTCCTACCTACATTTTTTTTTTAAATAACCCACAAGACATTCTATAGAAAAATAATATCATACCTAAAAAAATACACGTTTGATTATAGTATTTCAAAAAATTTTACTAATGTAATCACTCTATCGAGCTCCTTAAAAAACATTCAAATTTAAAACTTATGTGAATAACTATACTACCATTTAATAATGTCATTAATAATATACTATAACAATCTCTCATAACGTTTTCACACTATGTAATTATTATTTTCTCTTATAAAGTTGTGAAATCTATCTAAAGAAACATTTTACAAAAGTTGGTAGTTATTGTGGCACCATGGGCAGTCAAAACAAACTCCCACCACTGACCACCTGAGGGAGGGGGAGGAAAGCATTATAGATACCCCTATAACGCCCCCTCCACACCCCTAAAATGGTCGGCGGTGGAGATAGCTTGTCCACCCATGGGCCACAATGCATAATTAATAATAATTAATAAGGGCGCGCACGCGCACGCGCACGCGAGGGAGAGAGAGATCGAGCGAGTAAGCGCACCAGTCGTTGTAGGTCAGCAAGAACTTGCCAGCTCTCTACTATAGCACCCAGAGCGCCCACAGTACTTACGCGAACCGTACGCAGAAGGGATTCCCCGTCCGAAAGGGCCCGCTGCTCCGGGCAAACTGCGCGATCGTGCAGGCAGACGCGGTCGTTAGCAGTGACTCCCCCACCATCGGTAGTAGTGGGGGACAGCTGTAGCAGCAGATGCATGCAGTTTACGCTTACCGATATACGCGCACGCGCGCGCGCGCGCACACGCACACGCACGTACACACGCAAGCACGTACGCACGCACGCATGCACACACACACACACACACACACACATTTTTAATAATATTTTTAATAATAATATTTTTAATAATAATAATATTTTAATAATAATATTTATAAGATACTTACATAATTCCTTCAGGAACTTCGGCTACTGTCTGCTAATACCACACACTTTGCCACTTGGTTTTTTTTGTTTTTGTTTTTTGTCACTTTGTCACTGTTATTTAAAACTAAACACTATGCTAACACTTTGTCACTTAGAATTAAACACTATAAACTATTTACGACGCCACGATGTGTGGCATCATGGCAAAAATTGGCTCTCGTTCTGGCAGTGCACCGGGTCTACATTACAGTCCGAGCACAACCAGAATCCACAAAATGCGAATCGAACCCAACGACGATTGCGCTGGCACCAGAATCGTTTCGCGCAACCATAACACACATCACGATAACGCCGTGGTGTATCATACTCCCCGTCTTGGCGCCGGCGACTTATGCGGTGCTCAATACCTCGCAATCATCGACGCAGACACCGGATTTCTTCGTAGCGTTGCATCCGTAATAATTGCTGAACGCCACGAAAAAATCTTTGATGCATCTTGACATGGATGAAGTTACGTCGTAGTGTAACTTCATCTATGTCCAGATCACTGTCATTATCAGAACTATCGAAATTCACTATCTTGCAATTGATCAAGGTGATTATTGTCAATGGTTTTGGCGTCAGAATCTATTACCTCAGCCTCCGCCACATCCATTGGCTGGTTTTCCTCCTGAACAGCCTCCTCCTCAACACTATCTCTCTCGAATCCGCTGTCCACTTCCTCAGCAGCAGCATCATCGAAAGCATCTTGTAACAAATCTGCAAGCGCAGCGTCCTCTTCTAATAGCACTTGACGCGCCTGTTGCGCTATTAGCCTCCTCTAGCACCAGGGGCTGTACACCTTCTTGTTGGATTTTGTTAGCAATTCTCGGTTCCCCGATATCGATTAGATTGTTCACGAAATTCGTCAGCTCTTGTGGTGGCGAAGCGATATCGTGAACCAATTCAGGGTAAGCGTCCATATCGGCGACTTCTACAATGTTCTGTATAATAGGGTAGAGAGAGATCTTGTCGCGTCAAAAACTTGCGACAGACTGGAGGGTAGCCAGGATGTTCTGACCATCATTTTTGTAAAACTATGCACAAAAATGAACGAAATACTGCCGATACTCTTATTTCGCCTAGAGGTTGCACGAGATTATCGCGATATTCTTAGCAACTCGATATATTTTTCTGTAGAAACTTGCAAAAAAGGCGCATCAAAAGACATCCAAAATCGGATATTGTGTTCTTAATACACATGGTGAATGTAGCAGAAATTATTTCTCATGAAACTTCTATCTTACTCTTATTACGTCTGGAGAATACTCTAAAATTCTTTTCTCAGGATTTTTAGCAAACCAATATATTTTGTAGAAACTTGAAAGAGATGCCTGTTATATTATTTAAATAATAATTTTATTAATTAATTAAAAAATTTATATAAATACTATATGAGAGACTCTACAACATTTAGTGAAAAAAGAAACATTTAAATAATTATATATTATTTTACGTAAAACTATAAACCATTGTTTTATAAACGTTATTTATTATAAAATTATTCAAAAAGTTAATATAAATACAAATAAAACCTGTATGTGTTAGCAGGCGAACATCTGAGCGAGTAGGTATATTAAAAAGCTACAAACAAATAGAATGATAACCACTGCATTAGGACTATCCCACTAGCATAGTTAAGCTACACCTACTTTCTGTGCAGCGTCTTAAACTCTTTTCGTTAGCTGTCTCTTATCATAAGTACCAACGAATAAGGTGTCGTTGCTTTTGTGATAGTGGTTCGTCATAATGGCGAACTGACCAGGCGACATAATGGCCTACTTATGAGCCGTCATAATGGCTATATATATATATATATATATAATTATCCCCCCATCCGTTTATGGAGCCCATCCCTGTATATTAGTACCTACAACCCAGAGATCCCTATGGCAAGCTTAAGTGACTAAAGAAATAATGGACCCTGGGGTTATAGACTCAAGATCGGGCTCCATAAACGCCCGAGAAAAATATTTTATGGGACCCGGGCTCCATAAAAGAAAACGGGCTCCATAAATATGCTCATGTGTATAAAAGGGCTCCATAAATCTGTTAAAACAAATATATATATATATATATATATATGGGTCGTTCTTGTATTTTTCGGTCATAACCGGTCGTAGGGGGTCAACCGTTTTCCTCGCTGATTTTTCCTGTGAAACTACATATAAAAAAAGTGAGAAAGCCCCAATATTAGCTCCCCATATCCAATATTGAGACAGCTACACCGTGCTGAATTTCGAAAAATTGTCAAAAATTGGCTATTTTTGAAAAATTCTTTAGGGGAGGGCGGGGCACGTGTGACACCCTAACTTTGATTAAAAATAACAACTAAACCGTGTATTATTTCAAAATGTACAAAAACGGAATAATTAGATCAGAAAAAAATAAAATAAAATAAACTATTAACTTTTTTTTCATTTTCTTTTAATTATTGATAAAATACAGAAAAGAAATTCTGAAAAAAATGCTCTACGTGCCCCATCGGCGGGGCACCCGACGGGGCACGCATGGTACGGTAGGGGTGGTTCGAGTAGTTCGAAGATTTCTGTCTATTTTTTTTATAAAACTTGAAAAAAAATATATAAATGATAAAATTGTGTATTGAAATCACCCACGTTTTATAACCAGTACATTACTTTAGTAAACTAAAAAGGTTTAAAGACTCTCAAAATATTTATGACCTTCATACAAACAATTTAGTTCATGCACTCAAAATCGAACTTTTTTTTCGAGTTTTTACTCGAAAAAAAACTCGTAAAATGCATAACTCAAAAGTGATTGTTAAAAACTTTAAAATTAAATGAAAAGTGTTATATTAGCTTTATATATGCCCAAACATTGCAATTTTATGTGTTTAAGAAATTTTTTTTAATTTACATGCATTTTGTAATGCAAAAAAGAAGACATAACAAAATTTCGAACTACTCAGTTACATCCCTATGGCACGGTCAAATTTAATATTTTACTATAGGTATTTTTCAATTCTTTTTTCCAGTAATTAATACTTTAATAATTATGCCATAATAAAATTTTCAAAAATCAATAATTAATCAGTCTATTGAAAATTTTAAATTTTATTTTTATTAAGGAACATAACAATTTTTATTTTAAAATAAATTATTACATTTTAATATATGATTTTACATTATAAATTCCTTCTTATAAAATATGATCACAACATAATACTTTTGTTTGATTAACAAATTATCATTATTATTACAATAAGTTTAAATTTAAAGATTTCGCATTGAACTATCTGACCATTGAAAAAGGCAGTTTGAGTATCTACAATTGATTCTTCAGGTATTACTTCTCTAAAGTAATTTTCATTATTTACGGAAGCTGAATTATTATTCACAATGGATAAATCAAGCTGATTTGTGTTTAAGTCTTCAAGTGGCTTTTTTCTACTATAAATATAACTTAATACGCAGTCGAAATAATCGTTATTTACTTATTAATGTAGTAATTGAAACTAAAAACTACTTAAAACTAAATTATTGCACTGCGTAGTTGTTAACCCATCTTGCTCCGTTTTTGGTTTGTAGGTTACATCACTTCGCTCGGCGGCCGCCGCGGTGCACTGATACGCCCGAGTGTGTCACACGTGCCCCGCCAGGGTTGGTTTGTTTGATTTACAAAAAACAATTTGTATGTACTTACATAATATTATATAATTGAAATAATTTTTACCCACACGGACGTAAAGTGCGTAAGTTCTATAAAGTTTTGTAGGAGTACAGGAGCTATTACGCCTCTTGGGCATTAATTAGTACATTATGCCCGCTGGCTGAATATTTTTGAGTAAGTACGAAAAGTTGTATTATGTCAGTCAAGTAAACTTATGGGTACTTGACTAGAATAAATTGATTTCAGCACTTTCTTGTGTTTAATTTGTATAGAAAGATGAACAAATTTGAATACATTTCTGAGAACAGTCATACAGTAGTTTCCGAGATTGCGTTGCATTACTTGACTATCGATAATTGATTTCACAACTTTCGTTTGTTTGATTTGCAGTAAACAATTTGAATGTACTTACTTACATATAATTTGTTCAGCATACAATGACTCAAAGAAGTAAAAGACTTTTTCACTGGTATTTATTTGATTTCTTTTACAAAATCATAAATATTATTATTTTATAGATTATACAGAAAAAACGTCTATACTTGCCTTATTTTATACTTTCGCAGAAAGTTTTATATTAACAATATTTATTAATTGTACTGCCATGAAAAAAATTATTACCATTTGTAGAGAGTTCTTATTGAATAGATGAGATTTGAAGAAATACAAGGACTAGACAAAAATTGTGCTGTTAAAACGTACATAAAAAAATTTTTTTTTTTTTCAAAAAAACGTGTTGATTGTATTAAAAAAATATTAAAGCTCTCATTAAAGTGTTTGGTATAGAGTTTGACAGATATTAAGAGAGAGGGAAAGAGGAAGAGAGGGGGGAGTTAGGGAGGGAGAGTAGATTATAAAGAAAAAACGTCTATACTTGCCTCATTTTATACTTTCGCAGAAAGTTTGATATAAACAATATTATTAATTCTACAGTCATGAAAAAAATTATTACCATTTATAGAGAATGCTTATTGAATAGATGAGATTCGAAGAAATAAAAGGACTATTATACTTACATATCACAATCACCTTTTTTTAATTTGAAGAATTAACTTTTTAGAATTCGTATTCTAATTCTACTTTGAGTCTAAAATAATCTTACCAGGAGAGTGCACTACCTTCGGATCCTGGAATTACATCTGCTTGAGCGTAGCACTTCCTCTCAACATAAAAATGAGAAATCCCAAGCTCTAGGACCTAACACTCAAGGGATTTTTTTTGTTAGAGCCGGATAATCTGGAAATTTTTATTATATTAATTACATGCAATTATACAGTTCATAGTGTATCCCTTGAATAACGTTTTAATAATTAAGCACATGTAATTTACACACATAATTTTCAGCATATTTTACAGTAATTCACTCTTACTAGTTGCCATCAAAAAGAAAATAGTATCGAATACTATGGAAAGATTACAAAATTTATGAGTTACGTTTAATTAATGCTTTAAAATATACTGATTTTATTTTCACCATGCTTAATTATTGAACCATAAAAAATTTAATATTAAAATAACTTTTCTATTATGATTCATAATTATTTTACAACTAACATTTATGCCAAAAGAAAAAAAATACATATTTAAAATTACACAGGCTAGAATGCTTGATTTGCATTCTAACCTTTAGAATGCATGTATTTATTAATAATATAATCAAAATTTCCACATTATCCGGCTCTACAAAAAAAAATCCCTTGAGTGTTAGGTCCTAGGGCTTGGGATTTCTCATTTTTATGGTCAGAGGAAGTGCTACGCTCAAGCAGATGCAATTCCAGGACCCGAAGGTAGTGCACTCTCCTGGTTAGTTGTTACTTTCTAATAGCTTTTGTCACATTTTGATAATTATCTCTTGAATCTTGTATACACATTGGAGAATCAAATCAGAATATTTCTGTATGTTATTTTCCAGTAGATGACGCTTGACACTTGTAGATTTCCATTTCTTCAGACAGTTGTCTATAATATGCGAAAGTATGTTTTTGTACGAGGGTCATTTGATAAGTACCTAGCCTCACCGCCAGATGGTGCCACTATCGCACCAGAAATACACTACAGTGCAGTATCTTCCTGTAAACGGTTACAGACGAAATTTCAGCCGGATCGGAGTTGTAGTTTATTTTTGAGAGCGTGTGAAAGCAAATGTGTCCGTTGATTTTTGAAAAAATGGAGAAAGAACAATATCGGTCGGTGATTCGATTCTTGTTTTTGGAAGGGAAATCGCGCAGTGAAATTAAAGAACGCTTGGATGCAGTGTATGGGGATGCTTCTCCTTCGATGGCGACCGTTAAATTTTGGTATAACGAGTTTCAACGTGGTCGTACGTCGGTTTTTGATGATCCACGCCCAGGTGCTCCGAAAACAGCCACTACGGAGGAGAACGTGACAAAAATACACGATATCGTTTTGTCAGACCGCCGATTAAAGGTGCACGAGATAGCTGCGATAGTAGGCATCTCAGAAGAACGCGTGTGGCATATCCTACATGAGATTTTAGGCATGAGGAAGCTGTCAGCAAGGTGGGTGCCGCGTTTGCTGACTGCAGACAACAAGCGCATCCGTGTGACCAGTTCAGAGCAGTGTTTGGAGCTGTTTAATCGCAATCCAAAAGAGTTTTTGCGTCGTTACGTGACCGTCGACGAAACATGGATTCACTACTACACTTGACACTTGTAGATTTCCATTTCTTCAGACAGTTGTCTATAATATGCGAAAGTATGTTTTTTATAGTACCAACATATGGACAAACGACAGGAGTTTTGAATTCAAAATTAGCGTAAAATAAGAGAAAGATTCATGAAGGTGATTTTGAAAACTTGTATTTACAGAGGCTAAAAAAAATGTTTTAGAAAAACCACATTCACAACCGATAAAGTAGAATATATATATTTTTTTAATATTCATTCTCATGTGTGTTAAGTTTCTGAATATAATAATATTTTACCATAACTATTTCAGAAGATCTATTTTCTATTTTCTGTAGGTCATGTGTACGAATGGTAAAATGTGTTTACTTGAATAAAAAATCAGATATCATTGAATAAACATAGACTTAGATTAACTTTCGAGACATTGGATAACTCTTATTATAACACCTAACCTAGAATAAACACAATAACTTTATAGTTTTTGTTGGAATAATGATACATTTGTATTACATAAAGTAAATATAGTATGTGGTACGCGAGCACAAATATGCCGAGACGCGCGACATATACATATACGCACACATATATATACCCCCTCCATGGTTCGCCGCAAGAAGCGAGCGCGAGCGAACCTCACATAAAAGCAAAGTAGACTGAGTGTGACCGTCGCACGGGAAACACGTGCACACGAGCGTAGAGCATGAGGCTCCGCAGTTGTAAAATCCTTTTCTTTATTAAATACTATTGTTAAGAAACATCTCTCTCTCATTTCATCGTACCTCTCAATTATTATTAACGAACCAACAGTTTTAATAACAAAAATTTATATTGTCATTATACTGTTTTACCTTACACTATAAGTTTCGATTTTTCTCCACCTTATTATTTATTAGATCAACTGCTATATTATAAGTATAAATAAAGTATCCAATCCAATTCAATTCGAAATCAAATTTTAATGACTCCCAAAAATCTTGTATTATCTGTGAAAATAAAAAATTCACACAAAGTATCAATTTTTCAAAAATGATTTTAGGCATTTAACATTTAACCATTAAATACTTATCTAATGAGTTATTTGCACCGTTGGTACACGTATAGATAAATTCTTCTCATCAGTTGACTTCCTAAGATCTTTGAAGAATATGAATAACTTATCTGAATATTTACATACATATATTTTATATAAACTAAAATAATAAATATATATTATGAATTTTATATATACTTATACTGATGTATATATGTATTGAGAGATGTATATATAAGGTTAGGTCGAGTACGTAAACACCGGAAATCGGATGTGGGAAGAAAACGAGTCTGACGACGATGAAACATGGAGAAAATTTCGGAATCGGAAACGAAACATAAATTTTTTTATTGTTCGATATCTCTAATATAAGAGCATATTTTTGCATAAAACTTTTTTTTATAGATAGTACAACAAAATAGCGCATTGTTTAACTTAAAATTGATTCATTTAGAAGTGATTTAAAAACGCAGTAAATATTTCAAAATCTCGGGCACTCATTTCAATGTATAAAATAGCGCGGTCGTCCCTCAGGCTTCTTCTACATTCTTGGACACATAACTTGCTTTCGGAGCGCTCCCGCGCTCCTTGATAAGGAATGTTTTCGCGCAAGAATGAAGTAGATACATCGTTTCATTATTAAAATAGAGCTTCTTAAATATATCGCTTTCGCAGAACTTGATATGTTTCGAGGGTTATGTACGCTCAGCGCGCCAGCGTGCACTCTCTATCTCTCTCGCTCAAAGCTGTCTGTCTCTCTCTTATCCAGGAAACGACCTTAAGGTGGTCGATAGCTCACCGCTTGCGGGGCGTGGGGCTCACCGCGCACCCCCTCCCGCAGCCAACGAACTCAATCGTATGTTTACGTTTTGCCGCAGTACTCGGAATCGGCATTGTCAATCGCGATCAAATTGCGTTTAAACATTCTCCTGTATATTTGCTATATTCCCTGTAGTTTTTTGATTCGCTCTAACCTTTTTTAAAGACTCGCGTCCTAAGTGTTTTGTGTTTTACCGAGGTACTTCCATAAGAGCCCGTGTATAAGAGTTGAACTTTGAAGTTGAATAATTTCATAACTGAGTTGACAAACGATCTGAAATTTCACACACTAATAGAAAATCAATCGAAGAACAACAATATTTAGTTTTTGGAATGACGTAACCTTTTTCATTTTGGTATCGAACCTCCTTAAAGGGGGTCTTACACATAGTGGTTTCTGAGAAATTAAAAAAAAAAATATTCAATGAATTTTTATGGGACAAGTCCTAAATTACTTAAAATTCATGCAGTAATGGCCCGAAGAGTTGGAAATATTAAAATTATTTGATTAAGTATTTTTAAAAATACTTCAAAACCACTTTTAATTGCTTAATTTTAAGAGTTTTTGTAATTTTCTTTGTCGTTTTTAGCATTTTAAAATTATTTAATAAAATATTTTTAATATTTTCAACTCTTCGGGCAATAAATACATGCATTTCAAGTAATTTAGACCCATGAAAAGCCATCGATTCAGCTGATTTTGGCCTCAGAAGCCACTAGGTGTAATACGCCCTTAATGGATACGTATACGAAAAACACCTGTTTTGAAAAATTCGTAACTTTTGCAAAAAACCGAACGAAACCAATTGGGTCGTTTTTTAGAAGGTTAAAACTTCTTTTTCCGCTGAATACGAGCCCAATCGATTTTGATGGAAAAAAGTTACAGGGGTGCCAACATTGCGATTTTCGAAAATAGACCATTTTGAAAGAGCTGTATGTTTGCTTGCAGTTAATCAAATCAATCGTTGGCCGAGTGAAAATGAAACGTCTTTTTAAGAGGAAGAACATAGATTGTGTCCGATCTCAATATCTATAAAACTCGAGGAACTACAAAGGTTGGAAGGTAACCTTACAAACAAAAATATTTAGATTCACGTTTTCCTTTGTGTAAAAATTTCATTGCGTTATTTATTCCACAAATTTTTTTTTCTAAAATTTGACAAAATAGCAAAAAAATTCCTTCTTGAATCATTCAAATCGATCAACAAACGAGCCGTACAGAATTTTTCGAAAATAGCCATTTTTTGACAATTTATCGAAATTCAGCACGGTGTAGCTGTCTCAATATTAGATATGGGAAGCTAATATTGAGGCTTTCTCACTTTTTTTATATGTACTTTCACAGGAAAAACCAGCGAGGAAAACGGTTGATCCCCTGCGACCGGTTATGACCGAAAAGTACACGAACGACCCATATATATATATATATATATATATATATAGGTTTCCCAAACTAAAACGTACACGAGATTTTCTCTCATCCAAATTGATCAATTCGTCAAAGTCTGAGGGCCCTAGGGGTTTTCGGACCCAAGGAATCGAATGGCGCTATAAAAAAATTCATAAAATGCCAAACACAAAAAGTAAAAAATTATTTTTTCGAAAAATATTTGCGGTACGGCTTTTATGATAGTTTCTTGTAGTTTGTTCAATTTGGAGGCTATACCACCTTTACCCGATAGCATTTCATGTAATAATATTTATTTAACGTAGTTTTGAAAATTGTATATTTTACTTTGGCTCGGACCGCAAACTCGTGTTCGAGAAAGCGGAATTGCGGAACTCGGGAAACGCCAGACTTTCCAAACTGTGACTCTAGCAAAGAAGCGGCATCTTCAACTCGCAATAGCTGAGCACAACTAAATAAAGTAAACAAACTATCTAATCATTGATACAACATAATAGCATGATATTGATAATGTTTTCATCAATAGCTACTTATTCCAAGTACATATTATTACTGTAGCGCACAACGTAATACGTAATTTGTAGGCTAACGAGCAATGTTTACAAATGGTGAACATTTGCGACGGCGTTCAGAGATGGCGCCAGTACGACTTACGTCGCACCGTATGAACGCAGCGCGCAGAGTCACGGCCGTAAATGAGCTCGTGATGTCGCGCGTATATGCGTATCTCTGCAGTACTTATTTTCAAAAACTAAACTAAAGAATCATAGTTTCGTTACTGAAAAGGAATAATATCCAATTTGTTTTGCGCTTCCTTACTTCAGTAATGTTCCCATTGAAATTAACCGCATACTGAAACATGTTCTAATACTACTGCCTTTCTGGACTAGTAATTAACATACATTTCATGGCTTAAATTAAGCATGTATTTCTTTTTAAAAATTTTTCCCAAACCTGATATAAGATTTCTTACTTTCAAGTAAAATCAATGCAAGCATTGTCTTAACTGCCGATACGCGTAGAAAAATACACACAAGCAAGGTCTTATTTAAATTTTTCTTTTCTTTTACCTTTTAAAGGAAAATTATATTATTTTCTATTACAATCGTTCACGCATGAATAAATGGTAACTTTGAGACAAAAAATAACTTAATATCAATATATTTTCATCCTATTTTCATTTACTGTGTATATGCACTGTGTATATGCACTGTGTATATGAATGAACTGCAGCGAAGTGTTCTCTTGATTTTTTGTGATTTTATGTATTTTATTTTTAATAAGCTTGAAACTCTGCCAATTGCTTGGTCGGTAATGGTAGGACTATGCCACCCCGTTAAGGTATGGCTGAAAGTATGGGATAAGAATGGCTGGTAATATGGCTGGAAGATATGGTTAAAAGTATGGCTTAAAGAAGGTCGAAAATATTGGCAATATATTGAGTATGTATTGGCAATATATTGGGAATATATTGGCAACAAATTGGCAACAAATTGGCAATCTCACAATTGTTACATACAAAATTATACACAGTTTGTACAAAGTTCAAATTTAGATAAAGTTTAAACAAAGTTTAGACCAAGTTCAGAGCAAGGTTATAGAAAGTCTGCAAGTTTTAATGAAAATCTCGCTTAAAGTGTCGCATACAACGTACGTTTATATGAAGTTTAAACAAAGTTCAGGAAAAGTTCAGGCAAAGTTTGTACAGAGTGTAGATAAAGTTTAGATAAAGTTTAGATAAAGTTTATACAGAGTTTAGACCAAGTTTATACAGAGTTTAAATTAGATTTAGATATAATTTAGATAAAGTTTGGGTAAAGTTTAGAGCATGTTTAGACAAAATATATAGAAAGTTTCGCTTAACGCGTTGCATTCAAAGTTTATACACAGTTTACATAAAGTTGAGATATAGTTTGGATAAAGTTCAAACATAGTTTACAACATGTTTTGACGAAGTTGATAGAAAGTCTCAAAGTCTTCAAGCCAAAGTTTGAGCCGGACTTCGAGCAAGACTTTTAGCGAGACTTAGAGCGAGACTTTTGGCGAGACTTTTGGCGAGACTTTGAGCGAGACTTTTGGCGAGACTTCGAGCAAGACTTCGAGCAAGACTTTTAACCAGACTTTTAGCGAGACTTCGAGCGAGACTTTTGACGAGACTTTCAGCGAGACTTTTAACCAGACTTTTAGCGAGACTTCGAGCGAGACTTTTGACGAGACTTTCAGCGAGACTTTCAGCGAGACTTTTAACCAGACTTTTAGTGAGACTTCGAGCGAGACTTTTAGCGAGACTTCGAGTGGAACTTTTAGCGAGACTTCGAGCGAGACTTTTAGCGAGACTTCGAGTGAGACTTCGTGCGGGACTTTTAGCGAGACTTCGAGTGAGACTTCGTGCGGGACTTTTAGCGAGACTTTTGGCGAGACTTTTGGCGAGACTTCGAGCAAGACTTTTACCCAGACTTTTAGCGAGACTTCGAGCGGGACTTTTAGCCAGACTTTTAGCGAGACTTCGAGAGAGAATTTTAGCGAGACTTCGAGCGAGACTTCAAGCGAGACTTCGAGCGAGACATTCTATAAACTTGATCTAAACGAGGTATAAACTTTGTTCAAACTTTATCTATAAGACTTCAGCTATACTCTATAACTGTTGTATGTATAAACTTGGTCTAAACTCTGTATAAACTTTATCTAAACTTTATCTAAACTTTATCTACACTCTGTACAAACGTTGCCTGAACTTTTCCTGAACTTTGTTTAAACTTCATATAAACGTTGTATGCGACACTTTAAGCGAGATTTTCATTAAGACTTGGAGACTTTCTATAACCTTGCTCTGAACTTGGTCTAAACTTTGTTTAAACTTTATCTAAATTTGAACTTTGTTCAAACTGTGTATAATTTTGTATGTAACGATTGTGAGATTGCCAATTTGTTGCCAATTTGTTGCCAATATATTCCCAATATATTGTCAATATATACTCAATATATTGCCAATATTTTCGACATTCTTTAAGCCATACTTTTAACCATTATACTTCCAGCCATACTACCAGCAATTCTTTAGCCCATATTTTCCATATTTAGTGGCATAGTCCTACCATTACCGACCAAGCAATTGGTAGAGTTTCAAGCTTATTAAAAATAAAATACATAAAATCACAAAAAATCAAGAGAACACTTCGCTGCAGTTTTGCACTTTCTATCACCCAGTAAAAGTTTGCTTGTAATATTTTTCTAGGTTTGCTTAATAATCTGGAAGAAGCTCTGAAAAAACTGTCGGGGTATAAGTTCGATTTTACGAGTTAGGATTTCTTCGAAACATTTGATTTGTATAAGCAATATATGGGCAATAGCTGCCCAAGATATATCTAAAGATAGACAGTATGTGGCTCCGGCGCTGTGGCATTATAAAGCCAATATTTCGCCCATATATTGTTTCTTATAGGCCACATCTTGCCCATACTTGGCTAATACTATGTGAAATATTTAGGCCTTAGTAACTTTTTTCACGCTGGGAGGTTTATGTTTAATTATTTAACACTATGAATAAATAATTACGAAAAAATTATAAACTCATAGTAATAGTAATTTCAACAAAAAGTTATGAATAATAAATTCTAAGAATAACAATAAATTAATTATTAATCACTATGAATAGTAACGTTACTATCCGATGTTATATGGATAAATATGATTTTGCGTATTATTTATTAATTTATTTGCGATTTCTCACTCGTAACAGTATAAAAGTATGTCTGCTTTGGAAAGCTTCGTTACTTTTTTCATAAATAGTATATTACGCACCTAGGGAGGAAAAAACTTGGACAGTCCATATCTCGTGTAAACGCACTGGCGCCATTTCTGGACACCATCGCAGATGTTCACCATTTGTAAACATTGCTCTCTAGCCTACACATTATGTATTACGTTGTATGCTACAGTAATAATATGTACTTGAAAACAATAGCTATTGATGAAAACATCATGAATATCATGCTATTATGTTGTATCAATGATTAAGATAGTTTGTTGGCTTTATTTAGTTGTGCTCAGATATTGCGTGTTGAAGTTGCAGCTTCTTTGTTAGAGTCACAGTTTGGAAAGTCTGGCGTTTTCCGAGTTCCGCAATTCCGCTTTCTCGAACGCGAGTTTGCGGTCCAAGCCAAAGTAAAATATACAATTTTCAAAACTACGTTAAATAAATATTATTACATGAAATGCTATCGGGTAAAGGTGGTATAGCCTCCAAATTGAACAAACTACAAGAAACTATTATAAAAGCCGTATCGCAAATATTTTTCGAAAAAATAATTTTTTTACTTTTTGTGTTTGGCATTTTATGAATTTTTTGATAGCGCCATTCGATTCCTTGGGTCCGAAAACCCCCCTAGGGCCCCCAGATTTTGACGAATTTATCAATTTGGCTGAGAGAAAATCTCGTGTACGTCTTAGTTTGGGAACCCGGTATATATATATGCGACTTTCTTAGCTTATATATTTGATACATACAATGAACAAACTACAATAAAAATTAATTTATTGTTATTACCATGTACACAAACCACCCTTTATATAAACCTTAATACGGGGTAAGAAAAAGAGAGAGTTGTGTACACTGATTGGCGTATTGGCACGGTATTGGTACGATTTAACATTGGAATTAATGATCTGATGAATTCGCGGTATTATACTTTTTTCATTAGGTGTAGTATCCCCTTTTTATTTCCGATATTTTGGAATTACTCAGATCTATTAATAGCGTTATCGATGTATTGATCAGTTTAATTAATGATGGTACGAACTCGCGGTATTATAATTTTTTATTAGCTACTACACCTACTAGTTATTAACCACATTTGCGAGTCGCAGAAGCCACTCGCTTTGATTATCGATTCGGTATTGGTACAGATATATTGAAAAGTTATGTTCAGACGAATTCGCAGTATTGTACTTTATTGTTAAGCACAATACCCTCTTTCTATTGGGGGTATCTTGGGATCCCGCATACTGGTTGATTCCATTATCGATTTATAAATTGATCGAGCCAATTATTATATCGACTCGCGGTATCGTGGTTTTTTACTATGCAATACATTCTCTATCACTTAGAGATATTTACGAATTTCATAAATGTATTGATGAAGTATTGGTACGTTTTTTACCAGAAATTATGGTCAGATCAACTCGTGGTATTACACTTTTTTATAAGATACCACACTTTCTTCTTAATATGAATGTTTTGAAACCTCATGATGCGATCGGTAGCGTTATCGATACATTGATCAGTCGAATCAATGATTATATCAGCTCGCGGTATCATACTTCTTTACTATCCACTGTACCCCCTAACCTTTCCGCATATTTATAAATTTCACAAACAATTATTTTTGTTATTGATTAGGTATTGGTTTTGATATTGGTACAGATATCTCGAAAAGTTACATTCGATTTAATTCGCGGTATTGTACTTTATTGTTAGGTACAACACCCTCTTCTTATTGACGAAATTTTGAAAGTTCATAGACTGATTTATTTCGTTATTGATACATTGATCGACCGAATCGATGATTTTATCAACTCTTAGTACCATAGTTTTTACTATACAATATGTATAGTACCTTCTATTTATCGTATTTTATAACTTAGTCATCAAATATTAGTTTATGAAATTTTGTTTTGTTTTTGTAATTCTGCATGTTTCAAAAAGATTTTACAATAACTTTTCATCATAATATACTAAGTTGTGATTATGCTTACAACCTATTGAATTTCCAAGAAAGTGTCTATCACTTAAAATTTTGCAGTGTTGCTCTGCACTCTTTTACCCCACTCATCGCAAATTTCTATAGTTTCAAGCACTTTGGTGTGTATATAAGCCTCTTACATTTACCCCACAGTCCAGTTTGTCTGTGCTTCAGAAAACTATCAAAGACTAGCTGGACCTGCAGTCTGTTAAAGGTACTTATAAAATTTATTTTGAACGACCGTAGAGAGATATCATTCAGACATAGTTATATTAAGGTGAGTTCTTCTTAAAGTATTAATGTTGTTCCAAGTTGAAAAATAACTTATTAAACGAACATATCATTAATAAAATTTGCATGTAAATGATATTTTAAATAACCTTATAATTTTTCGTAGATATAGTAGAGTCAGAAGAAATTTTTCGAACTACAATGGATTCACGTAGAGAATTAATAAAAATTATTAACGCTATTTATCATATCGTAATCGTGAGACATAGCATTATACAGACATTTTGTGACAATGGTATAAAAATTTTAAAACTCTTTCTGAAAAACTAATGATTAGAAAACTACGGTTTATTATTAGTCTTTGCCCGCTGCGGACAATTTTATATATTTATAAACGGGGTATTTTCAATAATCATAAGAAATCAATCTATATACATGCTGAACACCGCAAATCACGAAATTTACACAATTCACCATTTACTGCTGATATAATGCGCCAATATAATATATTTATACGTAAGTACACTACCTATCTATTAATATTATTTATTTATTTATAATAACTTATTTAAAATTTCACAGAACTTGATAGGTTTTATAATAATGATGATGGAGGCGATGTGCTCTTTGAAAATATCACATATGGTGAGTGTTTGAGTAAGTCATAATTTTTGTGTGAGTAAACATGCTCTGGGTGTTAAAATAACTTGAAGTGACATACATAAGTAAATAAAATTCATTATATTGTAAACGCTTAAGTCAAATTCTTAATTACAAGTTCTTTTATAATATTTCACATAAATTACAATTTTTAATAACAATAAATGCTAATAAGAAGTTCTATATTTTATCACTAATTAAAAGAAAGGTTAAGTTTTGGTTTGAAATAGTAATCTCTAGTGAGAGATCCTGACCTGTGAGATTGCTTATGTCTAAAAAGTAGTGAGGTTGTCTGGTGAGTTGAGTTGAGTATTGCCTTGCACTTCCTCCTTGGCTCACGCACTATGAAGTTTATAATGAGAAATTATTAGCAAACAAATATTACTTATTTGCTGCCTTGTGTATGCTGGTGGTCGCCTTTCATTTAATTCACTTCACTGTGCCAACACGTGGTTGGCACTCTAACCCCAAATATGGTGTGAGAGTTTACCTTTAGCCAGAGTCGATTGAACTAATCGTCTTCGCACTTTGAGTGTTGCGTGAGTGAGAAGCTATGATGAGAGGTGAGAAGTCCCGTTGATGAGTGGAGCCAAAATTGAGTAGAGCCAGTAATTCTTGAGTATAGCCGGTGTAAAATTAGCGGGTGCACAAAATGGAGAGATGCGTCTCGTTCCAAGGCTGAATTCAGAGAGAGCGAGGCCTTGAACGCTTCCGTCTTCTTGGCCTTCACGATACACTTCGCGAATCAAATCACAATCTCTCTCACATTTGCATGTGAGAGAGCGAGAGAGACCGAAACAGCGCGAATTCACCTTGTGAATCAGTGTAGTGTCTCGGCTGTTCCGCCGAGAGGCCGCGAGGTGCTGCCGCGCCGTGGCAGCGCCGTGAGTCATACCGAGCTGAGCATAACCGCGGGAATTCAAATTACTGAATTCCCAAACATTCCGCCCGCCATCAACCGCCAGGTTGATTTAAATTCCGATTGGCACTGGCAAGATGGCGAGTTTTGCAATTGGGCGGGTGAGTTGAGTGGTGGCCGTCTTTATTGTTACAACTCTGGTGAGATTGTCAGTTCCAGGGTGAAGTTGAGTGACTCTTGCGAGTGGCCATTTGCTTGGGGGTGAGTGTTCATCCGTGAGTAGTACCATGGAACCCACTTTTATCTCATGAGAGGGATGATGCCATTTTGAAATTGATTGAAGCCGTTGAAGGTATTGAGTTGACCAATGCTTCCAAAATTGCTGAGTGATCCGTTGAATGAGTTGCCATTTGGAAAGCCTTGATTCCTTGAAGGTGAGTAAGCTTGGTTCAGGCACTGAGTTCAATGCCTTGCCGATGAGAAAGTGTCCGGGTGTGAGTGCATTTATGTCTTCTGGGTCTTCACTGAGTGGTTCTAGCGGCCTTGAGTTGAGTAATGCTTCTATTTGAGTGAGCAAGGTAGCTGAAGCTTCAAAGGTGAGTTGAGTGTCCCCAATGGTCCGTCGCAGGTGAAATTTGACTGATTTCACTACTGCTTCCCACTTGCCTCCCATATGAGGTGCAGCAGGTGGGTTGAATATCCATTGGGTTCCCTCGTTCGCTAGTGAGTTGTACAAGATTGAGTTTTCATGTTGGTGTTGAGAAAATAGAGTCTTCAGTTCCCTTGCTGCTCCGATGAAGTTCGTTTCACAGTCTGAGTATAGTTTGGAGGGTATCCCTCTCCTTGAGGTGAACCGTCTGTATGCCGCTAACAATCCGTCCGTTGAGTAGTCACTGACCAGTTCTAGGTGAACAGCTGACGTTGAGAAGCACACAAAGATACAAATCCAGCCCTTGTATGTTTTGGATCCACGACCTTTCCATGAGTTAATGGTGATTGGCCCGGCGTAATCGATCCCAGTGTGAGTGAAAGGTAGTGATGGGGTGACCCTGGCCATGGGTAATTGCCCCATGAGTTGCTGAGCCCGTTGAGCCCGATACCTTGCACAAGTCACACACTTTAAAATATGTGACTTGACCGGTGCTCTGCCTCCGATTATCCAAAATTCCTGCCGAGTGTGTGCCAGAGTGAGTTGAGCGCCACCGTGCAGAGTTGAGAGATGAGCGTTCCGAATGATCAGTGTGGTGAGTTGACTGCTCCGTGGTATAATTGCTGGGTGTTTTGAGTGATGATCGAGTTGAGTTTTTTGAAGCGGCCCTCCTACTCGAACAATTCCTGTTGAGTCTATGTAGGCAGTCAATCGGTTGAATACATGGTTTCTTGGGACTTGACAATTTTTCAGCATAACAAGTTCTGATTGTAAGTGAACCTGCTGAATGTTCTTGACCCAGAAGAGTTTTGCCCTTTTGAGTAAATCAGTCGTGAGTTTCGATTCATGGTGAGTTTTTCCTTTAGCCTTAAATCGATCACATGCGAGCATTACCCATCCAGTTATTCTTATGAGTTGAGTGAGTGATGAGTAATGATCGATGATGTCCCATAATTTGCTTGAGTTTGACTTGGCTGCGGTGAGTGTGACCTTAGCCCTTATTTCTGGAAGGTTGGTTTCTTGGATATAGGTTGCTTGAGAAGGCCAAGCTGATTCTTCCTGGCAGAGCCAACTTGGTCCATGCCACCATAAGTAATGCTCTCTGAGTTGTGAAGTGAGTACCCGCGCGAGGCACAATCCGCTGGATTGTCTGCTCCAGGCACATGTCTCCATTGTGCTGTTGGAATGAGTTCTTGAATTAAGGCAACTCTATTTCCAACAAAGTCCTTCCATTTTGAGGGGTGTGAGCGTATCCATGTGAGTGCTACCTTAGCATCTGTCCACAGATGAATGTGTGAAATTGGCAATCTTGAGTTTTCCAAAATGTGTTTTGCCAACTTAGTGAGTAAAACTGCCGCTCCCAATTCCAATCGTGGGATTGACAGTCGTTTGAGTGGTGCCACCTTTGTTTTAGAGATGAGAAATGATGATGTTGAGTGAGAGTTTGGTGTTGTAGATTTAATGTAAAGAACTGCAGCCATTGCTTGTTGTGAAGCATCCGAGAAGCCATGAAGTTCTACAATTGAGTTTTCCTGAATTCCTAACCACCTGGGTAAGGCGATTGTCTTCAGGTGAGTGAGATCTTCTCGGATGTGCAGCCATTTCTTCACGATTGAGTTTGGCAGAGATTCGTCCCAAGACAGCTTGTGTAGCCACAGTTCTTGCAGGAGGATTTTTGATGTGATTATAACCGGTGATATAATTCCAATGGGATCGTATAATTGAGATACTTCAGAAAGTATAATCCGTTTTGTTATCATTTCCTGGTGAGGTGGCAGCGTTGTTCTGAAGGTGAGTTTGTCCGAGTGTGGGAGCCATTTCATCCCGAGTATATTTGTAGCGCAATCATCTAAAGGCACAGCTTCTTCAGCTGGAGGCTCTTTGAGGAATTCCTTGAGGAAGCCAGATGAGTTTGAGTTCCATTTCGCTAATGGAAAACCGCCCGCCTTGCATAGTGCGGTTAACTGCTTGGCCTTTTCAATGAGAAGTTCCTTTGATGCAGCTCCACCGAAGATGTCATCCACATACCTTCCAAATAGAAGTGAGTCTATGGCAAGTGGATATTTGTCTCCTTCATCCTTTACCAGCTGAAGAAGAGTCCGAATTGCTAAGTAAGGAGCTGCTCGTGTTCCGTAGGTGACTGTCGTCAAGTGGAAGTGAGTGAGTTGACCCGTTTCATCTACCCATAAAATGCGTTGTAGATTCCAATCTTGAGGGTGAACCTTGATCTGACGATACATTTTTGTAATGTCAGTTGAGAAGACAAATGGTTGAGTTCGAATCCAGATGAGAACATCCACAATGTTAGGTGAGAGGTTAGGTCCAGTATGCATGATGTCATTGAGTGATTTTCCATTTGTTGTGAGTGCTGAACCATTGAAGACGGCTCTGAGTTTTGTCGTTGAACTATCTTCTTGTAATACTCCATGGTGAGGAAGATAGTAAGATGGTTTGGCAGATATGTCCTGTGGCGGGATCTGCACCATGTGGCCCAATTTGCAGTATTCATCCATGAAAGCGTAGTACCTTTCCTTGTAGATGCTTTCTTGATTGCATTTTATGAGTATTCTCTTGAGGCACGCTTGAGCTTTTCCGAATGAGTTTCCAAGTACGTCTGCAGAGTCGGTGAGAGGTAATCTGACTTGGTATCGTCCATGAGTATTTCTTGTATGAGTCTCAGCAAAGTGTTGTTCACACAATGCGTCTTCCTTGTTGAGTTTGACTGCAGACGTTGATGGTGGCTCTTCTTGAACCCAAAAGCGGGTTAGCAGTTTCTGCAAGTCTTCAGTGTTGAGTGGGGCCGTTGTATGATGTACTACCTTGTGTTGCACAGCTGAGTTTGATGGACCTATTAGCAGCCAGCCGAAAATTGATAATTGTGCGATCGGTTCAATCACACTTCCCCTTATGAGATTAGGTTTGATGATTTGGCCGTAATAGTCCGCTCCGATAAGTACATCTACTGGTTGAGGTTTCCAAAATGTCGGATCAGCCAAGTTGAGTTTCTCTGTATGTTGCCACTGACGTTGCTCACATTCTTCTGATGGTAATAGTGTTGAGACTTGGCGTATAATGTGAGCTGTGATCCGAATGGTGAGATTTTTGTAGATGGTGCGTAAGGTGAGTTGAGCCTTTCCGAGAGTTTGAGTTGAGTGCGTGCCGCCAACTCCAAGAATTGGTATAGTTGAGTGTTGCCGCTTAATGTTGAGTAAATCCACAGAATCCTTGGAGATGAATGAGAGTTCCGAGCCTGAGTCAATGAGTATTCTGAGTTGATGAGATGTCACCGGTGAGTCGTACCATGCCAATGCAGTTGCAAGTAAAGTGAGTTGAGAAGTTGAGTAATCATGTTGAGTTTGACCGTGTTGTGAGATGATTGCGCCGTTGTCCTAATTTTGAGTTGATCCGGATGCTGAGGTGGTTTGAGTCTTGCCTTCAGGGTCTCGTGACACATGTATCATGGTGTGATGATTTCCATTGCAACTCCTGCACTTATATTGCGACTTGCAATTCTTGGCTGAGTGCAGACCGAGGCAGTTATAGCACAGCGGCTTCTCCATTACAAATTTTCTCCGTTGTTGTTCATTCAGCAGTTTGAATTTTGGACAAGCCACAATAAAGTGCGAGTCCCCACAATACGTGCATGGATGCTGTGAAATCCTGGGTGAGTGTGTCACTTTGTGTGAGTCTTGCCGTGCTTGAGTTGGACTGGTGACGTGAAGAGACCTTGATGTTTTTGAAGTTTGCGTAATTGATGGCTTTGGAGTGGATGTTGATGAGTCCGCCGCAATTTCCAATGCACGCACCCGCGCGATCAGGAAGGACTCAAATTCCTCAAATGTTGGCAGTTCAGTGTTGGAAACTCGGGAAGTCTCCCATGCTTCTCTTGTTGACCTGTCGATTAGCTTTGACAAGCGATGGGCCAATATACAATCTCCCAGTTGCTCCTTCGGTACCAACATGTTGAGAGATTTCCGAATCTTTATTACCTCTGAAGTCAATGTGTTGAGTGCTACCGGATTTTTTGATGAAACTGCTGTTAAATCAGCTAAATGATCAAGTTGATCATTTAGTAAGACCCTTTTGTTCTCAAATCTTGTCACCAGTGTGTTCCATGCAGGTGTGAGTGACTCATCATTGAGTGAGAATCCTTCTATCAATGTGAGTGGAGTACCGCTGAGGGAGCTGCGCAGATAATGTAATTTTTCGTAATTTTTGAGTCGAGGCCGTCTGAGGATTAATCCGGAGAACATTTCCTTGTAGGAAGGCCAATCTGAGTAAGCTCCGTTGAACGTTGGCAACTTAATTTCTGGCAGCTTGCTTAAATGAGTTTGCTGAGTTTCTCCGGTGCCTTGCTGAGTGACATGGTGCTTCGACTTCCACTTTTCTTCCAAACTGCTCACCTCGAACACAATTGTGTGGTAAGCTTCATGGACAGACTTGTGAAAATCTGCCTGAAAGTATTCATTATTTGAGAAGGCTGCTGGACAACTTGCTTCTATGACAGTATGAGCCTTCTTGTACAAAGCGTAAAGCTCCTCAGCATCCTGTCTCCAAGCCATTATCACTGTGAGTGTCGCAGTTTCCTTCCTGATCCTAATATATGATATTATCCTTTCCAATGAGTCGAGCCGCAGGTACTGAGAATTCATCTTACATAGAAATGAAGCTGGAATTGACCTGGAGATCTTGAACGAGTTTTGACATGGGTGTCAACCACAGTGAGTTCAGGCATAGTGAGTAGGCGGCTGCCAGTCCGCTTAACTGCCGCCATCGCTGCAGCTGTGGTGGCTGGAGTCGCTTGATCCTCTTTATTGATGGCATCCTCTTGTTCAGAAGTGACAGCGCCTTCTAGTTCCAACTCCTTGAGTTTATCCTTGTTTGAGTCTGCCATGATAAAAACCTGTGAGAATTTCCTTAATGAGTATTTAATCACTGGCTCGAGTCACACCACAGCATGTATATCCGGCTCGAAGGACCAACTGTTTGAGTAAGTCATAATTTTTGTGTGAGTAAACATGCTCTGGGTGTTAAAATAACTTGAAGTGACATACATAAGTAAATAAAATTCATTATATTGTAAACGCTTAAGTCAAATTCTTAATTACAAGTTCTTTTATAATATTTCACATAAATTACAATTTTTAATAACAATAAATGCTAATAAGAAGTTCTATATTTTATCACTAATTAAAAGAAAGGTTAAGTTTTGGTTTGAAATAGTAATCTCTAGTGAGAGATCACTGACCTGTGAGATTGCTTATGTCTAAAAAGTAGTGAGGTTGTCTGGTGAGTTGAGTTGAGTATTGCCTTGCACTTCCTCCTTGGCTCACGCACTATGAAGTTTATAATGAGAAATTATTAGCAAACAAATATTACTTATTTGCTGCCTTGTGTATGCTGGTGGTCGCCTTTCATTTAATTCACGTCACTGTGCCAACACGTGGTTGGCACTCTAACCCCAAATATGGTGTGAGAGTTTACCTTTAGCCAGAGTCGATTGAACTAATCGTCTTCGCACTTTGAGTGTTGCGTGAGTGAGGAGCTATGATGAGAGGTGAGAAGTCCCGTTGATGAGTGGAGCCAAAATTGAGTAGAGCCAGTGATTCTTGAGTATAGCCGGTGTAAAATTAGCGGGTGCACAAAATGGAGAGATGCGTCTCGTTCCAAGGCTGAATTCAGAGAGAGCGAGGCCTTGAACGCTTCCGTCTTCTTGGCCTTCACGATTCACTTCGCGAATCAAATCACAATCTCTCTGACATTTGCATGTGAGAGAGCGAGAGAGACCGAAACAGCGCGAATTCACCTTGTGAATCAGTGTAGTGTCTCGGCTGTTCCGCCGAGAGGCCGCGAGGTGCTGCCGCCCCGTGGCAGCGCCGTGAGTCGTACCGAGCTGAGCATCACCGCGGGAATTCAAATTACTGAATTCCCAAACAGTGAGATAAATGATAAATTGTTTTTATTTTCGTATGATAAACACTTCATACAGATATTTCATAATTTTCAGAATATACAAATAATGCCACAGATACAATATTTGATGCAGAGACCGGACCATCACCTAGCTCATTAAAAGGTACATATTAATATATTCTCATGTATGATTATACAATACCTAATAATAATCAGGAATTTTGTTTTAGATAACATTATCGATAAAAACTATAAGAATATCAGACGCTCATGAGTTTGAAGACAGATTCCGATAGTAGTACAACTAGTGGTAGTACAAGGAAGAGTAGTATATGTAGTACTTGTAATTCATCGGACACGGATTGCGGTACCGATGAAGAGAATGAAGAGAAAAGGCGTGAGTGAATTTAATAGATGAGTGGTTGAAAGATCTTGATATTATTTTTGTACATACAGCTAAAAATTTTCAGAGCGGAACAGGCGGTGAACATAGCGTAGAAGAAGAAGAAAACATAGAACCACACATTATAATAACAGATGTAGTTAGAAAACATTATCGGTGTTTCGGTATTGAAGGTAGAGAAATGCGTGTTAAAATCCAACTACCACCTTTTAATGCCAATGTTTATGAGTGGCTCGAGAGTCCAATGCAGGAATTGTACAGGAGATTGTGTGCTACAGCAACAACTGAAGATTTTATCGGTGTAACTCTATCATCGGAAAGATTTGTTCACGGACCTGCATGGATTTCATTTAGACGCGTGAGTGATTTATCTGCTTACGATTTATGGGATAAACTTGCAAGTGTTGTGCAGAGCGCTGACAATTTTGAAATTGACGATACATTGTTAGTATCTTGCAGCATTGTATCTGTTCCCGTAGGACGTGGGCGTGTAGTTTTAACTCATGAAAGTGTTTTTAAACATTCGATATTAACAATCAGAAACTATGAACAAAAACTATAAAAATAAATTGAAAAAGTACGTTTTATTCTTAAGAAAATAAACTGATTCTACTCAAAGTTTGTAAAATAAAAAGAAGTTGATTATCAAATACCAGACTTTTTTACCAGTCATCTTGGTACCTGTGATAAAACTATGGAGCATGCAAGAAAAATGATTTTGGTCCCTGAAGAAAATATAAACAACTTACACCATCGCTTATCAAATGAAAAATTGGCTACCATGTACATGTACGGTGTACCACCGGGTACACCTACATCGCGACTAGACAAAGAAATGAGCGAAATTATAAATTCGATCTCAATTCAAGATGATCATGAAAAATATGCAATGTACCAACAAGCATTGAAGCGTTTTATGTACTATAAAAAAAATGATACAAACAAGTTTCAAGTGAGTAGTGTTAATGTCCCCTGAGATATCGATGGAGTAGGCAGAGTAAATGTCGACGAAGACACGTATGAAGAAAACAGTAATGAGACCATAATAAACTGTGTACCACCAAAGTTTCAATTTAAAGCAAAACAGTTATTACAAGGATTGCATGAGTTTGGTGATGTCACATGGGATGATCATGGTAAGATTACCATAGATGGCAGTGTCGTCAAAGGCAGAAATATAGTAGACTTGATTAAAGATGCTGTGTGAAATAGAAAACAACCGTTGTCAAATGGTTATGGTCAGTTTGCCCAAGCACTTCGTAAAGCAAATATACCACGAGAATTTATTGTTAACAATAAAATTTGGGCGCTTGTTTCTTTACCACAATCTGACAGCGACGACGAAGAAACTGAACAATCTGATAGCCAAGAAACAAACGAAAAATCATGCAATAAAACAACTCCAAGAAAGTTGAGAAAAAGATTACGTCTCGAAGAAACACCTAGACACGTTTCAAAAGTTCGTATTCTTTCATGGGATCGCCTGGAGTAAACATTGAAGAAGATTTGATCACATACCCAGAATCAACTCTTGTAGATAATTTAATCAATCTTTTACCTTTTAAAATACATACTCCAGGGTACCATCTTTGCGGACCTGGTACGTACCTAAACGACAGGTTAGCGAAAGGTAGAAAGGTATCAACCCACTTGACTGCGATTGTCGTGAACATAATATAGCATATGCAAACAGTGGTGATCGTAGCAAAGCTGATTATCTGCTGGCCAAGCGTGCCTTTGCGCGTTTGTTGTCTGAAACAGCTACAACTAACGAGAGAAGTGTGGCTTTGGTCACAATTTGTTGTATGATTAGTAAAATAACTTTTGACAAGTTTTCTTTGTACATTAAAAAAATAATTAAAAAAAAAATATATAAAAAAAAAGAATAAGATAAATGGAAAAAAGTTAAATAATTTTTTTTATCGGCCACCGAAATCACCAGCTTATGCCGGTGCAAAGATTATAAGAACCATGCTGTACCAAAAGAAGTGGCAGTTCTTTCATTAGATCAAACTTTCACAGGACATAGGATCGTTTCTCCGAATAGACAAATAACTGCACTATGTCAAGAGGTTAGAAAAGAAAACGATTGGTTATCACGAAACCATCACGGCTTGGACTGGCTTGATCAAGGTGTTTCCGAAAGTCTTGTTCAAAAACCTAGAAGAAATTTGTAAGAGAGCAAACAATATTTATGTTCATGGAGGTATGAAAGTGGCGGTTTTACGAAAAATCACTACACGGCACATTATAAATTTAGAGTTTGAGGAAGATTGTCCACCATTTCACAAACTCGCAACATCTGGTAATTACTGCATGCAGCATGTCTTAAAAATCTGTTTTTCATAGTATAGTTGTGCTTTGAATAACGCCTCTCAGTTAAAAACGTAGTTGAACACACGTGGCAAAACTCAAGCTTCTAAAGAGTTTATCTTTGAACCACCTATTAACCTCTGCGATGAACAATATACAAATTCAACAGATTTTATCTCGAATTCTGGCTCACACTGTGGGGATCTTTGCGGCAGATCAAATTACCTTGGTCTGGACGAGACCCACAGCTTTTATTTTCAAGACCGAAAGTCACGATAAATCTGGCTTACATTGGGTCGCAATTTATGTCAATAAAAATGGTGATGCCTGGTACTTTGATAGTTTTGGTATACCTCCTTACATGCCCGACCATATAACCCGTATTCGAAGAAATGTTAGGAAATTTCTATGGAATTCGCAACAACTGCAAAGTGAAACTTCAGATACATGTGGTTATTTTTGTCTCATGCTTTTACATTACATGTCTGTGAGTCTTGGAATTGGACATTGTCTCAAAAATTTTTCTCGTAGCTTACGCAAAAATGATCAGCTTGTTAGAAATTATGTAGGGGCATACTTTCCCGCTACCCGCCCCTCTACTATCGTGCCTCACTACTAACCTCACTACTATCCTACCTCCTTCAATAGAAAACCCCCACCATCAGTATGAATAGTATAAAAAAGAGCGTCTAGCACAGCCTATCCATTAGTTCACTCGACCACTCGTGCTGAAAATAATACCAAGAATGACTGGTCAAGGCAAGCGTAAATACAAGACAATGGCTGGTCAAGATAGTGTTTACAAATATCATTGTCATCAGCTGCTGCCGATGGTGTACGGACTAAATCTTATACCAAGAAAATCACAATTGGTCTAGAAAATAAGAAAATTGGTAGTGAATTTCTACATGTCATCCGTCTTAGTTCTGACGACTTTGTTGGTATACCGCTTACTGTGTCTGACTGGCGTTTATTTAAAAAATTTTTCCAGGTATTGATAAGTTCTTTGAAACTGAAGATGGTGATATGCTGAATAAAAAAATGTCCTATAGCAATTTTAGCATAAGACTTATTATGAGTTATGGCAACAAAGCAATTGAACTTGTGGAAGAAGATTTACAGACGTCAGATGATCAACCAACAACGAAACAGTACCGACGTAGTTTAATATTTAAAAAAGTTTCTTTTGATAGATTAAAAATATTAAAACATTGCATACGACCGAATCCATCTCAAATCAGGGTCCGCGTATGCCTATGTCACCGATCATTTTGGAATGAAACTATTCATGTTCTTCTCCAAAAATTATTAGACACGTATTTTTTTATTTTTTTGTTTTATCAAAATTTCATGCGTTCAGTGATACCGAAAAATTCCGAGAAAATTCTTACTTAAACAAAAATTTTTAATGTAATTTTCAAACGGCTACTGTTTCACCAGTTTTTTGTGTTTTTAAGCGTGTAACACATAATTTTACTCAGTTTTGAGCCCTCTTTTACGTTCTCTATGTTATTTTCAAAAGAAATAAAAAATGCACGAGTTATGCACTTTTTACTAAAAAATGCACTTTTTAGAAAAATGCATTTTTCTCGAAAACCCCAATTTTTTTTTGCACAATTTTCTTATGTCGTGATAGAGGACCTAAATAGATCACTAATGAGATAACACAGAAACAAATTTTTCACGCTTAACGCTTATATATAGCCAATGATATTACAGTCAATATAGAGATGTTTATCTTTGTGCGTACATATACA
This sequence comes from Torymus aiolomorphi, assembly GCA_036365515.1. NCBI lineage: Eukaryota > Metazoa > Arthropoda > Insecta > Hymenoptera > Torymidae > Torymus > Torymus aiolomorphi. Next base: position 153,907,442 of record CM070874.1, on the reverse strand, counting down.
TGTACGTGCGCCTACTTGTATGAGTTTATGTACTGGTACATTTGTCCGCTAAATGGATATGGTTTGACTTAACATTTACAAAGAAAATTATGACATATTTACACCTTATCAACTCAACTACGATGTCTCAATATTACTCAACGAAGAGAATCAAATGTGCAGACTTTTTACCCAAGCACAAAAAAATCTGTTACAAATCTAGTTCCGTACGTTTCAAACAACTTGAGGATCTTGCTCATCCATTGAAGCACCTCTATCCTAATTTACCTTTGACACCATCTACATATCTGTGTCAACATTGTTACAATCGTGCTTTAAAATTGGTGAGTAGCACCGACAATGAATTTATAACGGATAATGAAGTTACCGACAACGTAGTTGATAGAGATGAAGATTTTTTACCAAGTACTCCAGAACGCATCGAAGAATTTAATAATGAAATAAGTACATCTTTCTTAGGTTCTGTATCGCCTCTTAAGAGAAAAAATCTTATACGTGAAAAATCACTTGAAAATTACGTAAAAAAGAAGAAAAAAATATACTTTCAACATTGTCTAATACCCTTGATGTGAAGTTGAACAATGTTTATGACGTTTCTATAACAGCAAACGAATCACTGTATGCCATTGTACAGAATGGATACAAAATCTTGGTTTAGCCTTGCAAAAGTGTTCTACGGTATCAGAAAAAATAAAAATTCTGACTTCGCTACCGTCATCCTTAACGAAAAATGAAATTTCATCCTTATTTCCAGACATAACAATGTACATGATAGAAAGAGCGAAAAATCTTGCACAAGAAAAGGAATGTAAAATTTGTCCAGGCAGTAACGGAATTACTATTCATGTTTTAAAACTCCAAGATATAGAAGGCACAGAAGAAATTACATATGCTTTGTGGGATAATGTTAACTTGATTAAAAAAACACTGTCAATTTCTGCTTTTAAAGATGAACTTTCGGTTTCGACCATGAAGGTTAGTACTCACATGTATGTAAAAAATATACAACGCAAAGCTATAAAAGCAGAAAGAGAAAATGCTAAAAAAGACCCACATCATTTAGTTCTTCAAATAGACTTCACTGAAAACTGGGCTGTGATTCATAATAAAGCTGTTCAAGAAAATCATTGGGTTAATGAACAAATTCTATTTTCACAGCAGTGTCTTATTAAGGGGATTCGACACAAAGTTTCGCAGTCATAAGTGATGACCGAAAACATGATTCAGCGTATGCTTTGCTAGCAGTACAAATAATTATAAAATTCTTGAAAGAAAATTGTTGTGATTCAATTAAAAAAATTACCATCGTATCCGACGGCGCCGCTAGTCACTTTAAAAATCGCTTTCAATTAGATGAATTGAAACAAGCACCGTATGATATAAAATGGTTGTTCTCTGCTACTGGGCACGGCAAAGGAGCTGCAGATGGTGTGGATGGACTTATAAAGCATTATGCTACTTCGCATAATCTTCGAGAGCCCCTTGAAGAAGCTGTTCAAAACGCAAATGATTTTGCAAAACATGTTCAAAAATATACTGATGCTATTAAAATAGTACATTTACGAGATGTTGAAATAGAACAATTCAGAAGAGAAAAAAATATTTCTTCTTTTGACTGCCTATGGTGCCACAATAACTACTAAAGTTTAAACTAAGGCAAGTGTTAGTCTCACTCTCTCCCTCCCTCTATCTCCCTCCCTCCCTCCCTCTATCTCCCTCTCTCCCTCTCTCTCAATATCCGTCAAACTTTGTACCAAAAACTTTAATGAGAGCTTAAATATTTTTTCAAAGCAATCAACACGTTCTTTAAAAAACTAATTTTTTAAGTATATTCTAACAACACAATTTGTCTATAGTCCTTTTATTTATTCTAATCTCATCTATTCAACAAACACTCTCTACAAATAGTGATAATTTTATTCATGATTGTGCAAATAATAATATTGTTAATAAAACTTTCTACGGAAGTATAAAATAAGGCAAGTATAGAAGTTTTTTCTGTATAATCTATAAAATAATATTTATGATTTTTTAAAAGAAATCAAAGAAATTCTAGTAAAACAGTCTTCTACTTCTTTGAGTCAATATATGCTGAACAAATTATATGTAAGTACATTCAAATTGTTCACTGCAAATCAAACAAACGAAAGTTGTGAAATCAATTATCGATAGTCAAGTAATGCACGCCACTCTCCGAAACAACTGTATGACTGTTCTCAGAAATGTATCCAAATTTCTTCATCCTTCTATACAAATTAAACACAAGAAAGTACTGAAATCAATTTGTTGTAGTTAAGTATCGGCCATAAGTTAACTTGACTGACATAATAGAAATTTTCATACTTTGCATGTAAAATTGCATTTTACGCCCACGTTACAACTTCAAAATTATTCAGCCAGCGGGCATGAAGTTCTACTTAACGCCCAAGAGGCCCAGTAGCTCACATAGTCCTACAAAACTTTATAGAACCTAAGCACTTTACGCCCGTGTGGGCGAAAATTATTTTAATTTTATAACTATAATGCCTTCTTTTTATTTCTAAAATTCATAAGAAAAATTCATTTTTCAGATATTAACGAAAAGTCAAAGCCTATATAAAAAATTACATAGACCAACATATCACTATTTTTCATTATTCTTTCTCAATTACGAACTTTCTATGATATTACGCATCTTGGGAGAACAAGAGAAGTCTAGAGCTGTTCTAGCAGGGGTGGTCCTCCGATCTCCCATACATACTTGGTGGGTTCGACGGTTTGCAGTTAAAGGTGTAACACATGGACATTTTCATATAAATATTCATATCTTTAAAGATCAGATAAAATGTGTAAATGAATTGCTTCTACATATTAACTACTGATTCGTGAGCCTGTTTTTAAATAGAAAGTGCAAACCCGCGTAAAAATATCGTATGAGATCTCATATATTATGAGATCCCATAATATATTGTAACGTGGCAAATTGCCTGTTACTAGAATAAGAAGGATTTGGGAAGGCACGGCAGCCGCGGCGAGGATGTTCGACGCGCGACGTTGCGCACACACAATTACGCGCGTACCTTCCTCCCGATACCCCGAGACCCTGCGCACACGTCTTGTACAGCTTTTCCCCCTTTCCGTGTCGAGCCGGCCAGGAGATGAAGAGAGACCAGTGGCAGCTACAGCGAGGACAAGCTGGAGCAAGAGCGAACCTCGCTCTCCCAGGCCGCTGACAGCAGCAGCCGATGCCAGAGAAGAGAGGGAGAGATGCACTGTGCCGTAACGCCGTCGGCCGTCCATGAGAGACACCGCGCGCGAGCATTCTTCACCGCGGTGAAGAAGACAGCCGATCGGCGAACCACCCGAGAGCAAAGCAGCGTGGGCAACGCCGGCCGGCATTGTTCAGTCGTCTACCACCGTGCCGCGTGCTCGCGCTAAGCCCTCGTGCCTATCATGCCTCGAATACGCCGCTCCGAGTGCATCCTCACCGGAATCACGCGAGAAGAGAGAGAGAGAGGAGCGAATCAGTGGGCTGTGCAGTGTCGACGTCCTGGTCGAAGTTTGCCCCCTTTTATTTTCCCGTCCCCGGTTTCCACGCGTGTGTGTGTGTGCGCATCCGCGTCGAGTCACGAGACTCCGAATTCGAGCCAGCTGCATCACGTGCTGTAGCTGTAGCTTAGAGGTAGGGTTTCTGCTCCCGGCGGAGCTAGCCAGCGAAGGTTTCTGTTCGGTGCAAGTGACGCGTGCACCTGGCGCCCAGTTTGTACAACTCAGAGTTAGTGGTTAGTAGTCAATAAATACATAGCGTTTTACCCGTTTGTTTCTGTGTTTTAGTAATTACCCGCGAACCTCTGCCTTGATCCCGAGCAGAGTGTTACAAATGGTGCAGCCAACGTGAGGCCACGGTAAAGGCCGTGGCATAGTGAAAGGGATCACTGCGCCGTGATATTCGCCATCGCGGCGCGCACACACAACGGGAAACCGCGAGGGGGGAAGCATTCTGTCAGCCATTGTGATCGACTATCGCGTGCAAGCGTAATTAGAAACGCAGTAGTTCTCTTGATTATTTAGCCAGACGTTTCACTGTGGAAATTATTTACATTTTGGTTTACTTGATTTTAAAATAATTTATTGTGATTTCGTGAGACTTTTCAAGTAAAAGTTTATGAGTAAGCTTGAAAAATCTACTGGCTACAGCTTTAGCCACGCGGCACGTAAGAATAGTCTCGTGTTCAGGAAGTAAATTTAAGTTATAGTGAAACTTTCTGAACACTATGGCATGACAGAATCACCGGTTTTAAAATTTCAATTATTGTTATGTTGACGGTTTCTCTTTGCTCGCTTTATGCGCCATTCCGTACCTTATTCCTCCAAATTTCCCCAGCTTTCTCTAAAGAATTTTTGCGTGAACGTGGAGGGGGAAATTTCGGATTTGCTTTTTGGAATTCGCGAGGAGCAAGTGTGTACGTGACACACTTAACTCTCGAGTTTGCCACGGTTGCGTGGCTTGATTTTTCACTTTGGTTTTTTTATTTTTGCTTACTTTTTTCTATCACTGTGTGCTTATTAGTATTTTAATTTCTTGATAGCATTAAGTAGAAATTATAAATTAGAAATTAGTAATTTAGATTTAAAATTTTAAGTGTAAAATTTCGCGTGAGGGAGAAAATCAGTGGATCTAAGCGACCGGGGCTATCTGAGAGAGTAGGGAACATGGCGAATTCATCTTGGAGTTTGGCTTCGCTTGGTCTCGACGGAGAAGATTTGATGTATGCCGAGCCGGTAGCTGCAGCTCAAGCTATCAACGGCGCACTCAACAAGATGACCGACGGAGAAGTCACCACCAGTGTCGACAGTCATGGTCTAAATGTACGTTCTAACGCAAGAGAGTTACGTAACAGGTTGGAACGACATTTGATGAGAAGACATTTTGGATTTGACGCTGCTTCATGGAATCCGGTCATCGATTAACGGTCTGAAATGCTTGAGCCGAGGCATATTTCTTCTTCTCTTCTTAATAGTAGCAATTTGATAGGAAATGTTTCGCGAGCTAGAGTTTTTGAGATTCCGGCTAGCACAGGGATTTTTCGTCCAGATCTTTCGATGATTTCAGATTTAGTGTTGGAGAGATGAGGCACTACTGTTGCGGTAGACCAGATCAGCGACAGGAGCAAGTTGAATCATCAACCTCATGCACAATCGACTAGATTCCCTCTTAGGTTTCTCTGTGATACATGTAGTAATTGTTGCAGTCAAAGGTGCAGGGATGTGACAAGAGTGGTGAGTGTGTCAATTTCGGTACCATCTTGTTCGACTGCGTAAGCCCGACTTGTTGTAGTACTTTCTTCTCTCCAATGCCAGCGCCGTCGTTAGAATCAGTTCTGGTTGTTCGGATGTCTAATGAGAAGTTTAATGCAGCTCCAGCTGTGGTTTCGAATCCAAGCTTGAGTGGGAGCTGTAGCAGACTAAGTTTTGTTAGGGACGATAGAGTAATTTCACCTGTAACAAAACTTTCGCCAAGTTTTTTAAGTTTTGAAGGTTTTGCCAGGCAATTAAACGTATCTTGTCAATCCGAAGTGCTGAGTTATCGCGCTCCTATAGATTGCAAATGTTCAATGTCGACCAAGCAGAGAGTTGACAGTTGTTTTAAGTCTAAGGAAATGCTATCACAGCTAAAACCATCGTTGCGGTTAGAAAGCAGTTAACTAGACCCTGTCGCACACGTTGTTCATACGATCGTCCATACCCTGCATGGGAAGTATTAGGAATTTTTCGGAAGTGGCATAGGTTAAAAGGGAAATAACTCTGGCGAGGTGACCACAAAGTATACAAGACGCCGCCTCCGCCGGACGTTCTTCCCTTTGAATCGTAATGCTATACTTATGCTGCGTCATCAGGCTAAGTTAGCATCCGTCTAGCCAACAGGATCAGAATTGCTGCCTATCAGTAGTCTTCACAGTTTGGCAGCAGTATCTCTTGTTAATGTAGCTAAAGCTGACTTATCTCCTATTGCTAGTTTACGAGTGGAGAAAGTAGCACAAACCAAGAAAGCGAAGCATCCTAAGAGCTTAGGTAAACGCGTTAAACAGCTCAAGGTTGCTAAAGCTGAAGCTAATCAATCCGAAGAGGTTATCAGCCTCGTTCAGGAACAAGCGCAGGTGATATTTAGAGGCGTCTCTCCACAAGCTCAAACCAGGGAGATTCGAAGAAGGAAAAATATCAAGCCTTGTTTCCGCTGTAGCCAAAGTCACTGGCAAAGAGAGTGTGTGAATGCCATAGGAAAACAAAGCTGTGGGTAGTTAAGTAAATCTCTCTCCTCCAGGACCATCGTAGAGGAACTTGAAGACGTCGCTCTAGTCAAGCCCTCACGTGAAGCTGGATACGCTCGGCCTGGATGTTGGAATTGCAGAGAATTCGGGCATGAGCGGACTGCTTGCCCTCGTCCCCGTCGACGCGTCTGCTATATGTGTGGCCAAGCAGATGCCACGGTAGCTACTTGCCGTACGTGCTGTCAGGAGTGGGGGCAGCGCCAACTTCGTCGCCTAAGGTAGTAGGCCTAATGTCTGATGTAGCTGGTAGTAGATTATGTTCTTTCGAAGATGTCGATTGTTAGTAGAAAGAGCATAGGTGATAGAAAACGAAAATAAGGTTCTTCCTTTACCCTTTCCTTGGTATCCTAAAATTTAAGCGAGCGCGTTTTCATTAAGCTGAAGCATGAGTAAATCGCAATAAATTAAAATTTTGGTTATTTGGCTAAATTTCATTTGCGATAAATTCAAAATGCTATCTAGGTTGCCAGAGCGCGGCTCAAAAAGAGCATTAGTCAAAGGGATCGGCCAGGTAAGATGCTGTTGCAGTAACAAGTTTCTTTTTATTGTGTTTAAACTATGAGTGAATGAGAGATGTTGGAGTGTCGTGTGAGAGTTCGCGATCGCGTTCAATAATTCAGTAAATGATATGATTGTGGACAATTACTGGCACCAGGTTGCAGAGAGTAGGACACACACTCACCGGGTTACATTCACATAGATCTACTCCTAAGCCCAGCTGCAGAAGAAGATGTTAAGAGACGCAAACATGTACACTCACATCGCTGCCCTGTTGAAAAACATCACATGACAATCACTTGATCATCATCCTCGAAATCACGCCAAAAAGTCAAATGATTTTCATATGATTTTTACATGATTTTTCATATGATTGTCATATCTCATATGATTCTCATGTGACTTTCATGTTCCCAATTTGTTAAATATTTATTCACATAATTTTGTAAAATTAGTCAATACAAGATAAGAGAAATAAAATCAGTGGAAATGATTTATATAAATCTCTACTGTAGATCCAACAGATAGAAAGGGAACTGCAGAGGATGAACGTGACGGCGTCCCTACTGAAAAAGCTCAACTGATTATCAGCTGATTATTAGCTGATAATCAGGTGAAAATCAGGCCAAAACGTCACCTGATTTTCAGGTGGTTATCAGCTGATTTCTACCTGAAAATAATGTTAATATTTTCATTTATTATTGTTAATCTTAAATTTTTTATATTTAATTTTTCATTCCTAAATTATGACAACTAATGCAAAACTTGCCACCATTTACATTATATCAACATACGTTAGTTAATCGTAAATTCAAGTAAATAAATAATAATGATAATTAATAATAATTATTTGAATAAATATTTAACAAATTCGGAACATAAGAGTCATATGAGAATCATATGACAATCATATGAAAATCATTTGACTTTTTGGCGTGATTTCGGGGATGATTATCAAGTGATTGCCATATGATTTTTTTCAACAGGGTGTAGCTATGACCGAGTAGTTTAGAGTAAGTTAGCTAGAGCAAAGAAGCTATAATCAGATTTAATAGTTTAGAGTAGTGATAAACATGCGAAGGTAGTCCACGGACTACTTCGAGATTAGGAGGGGGGAGTTGTAACGTGGCAAATTGTCTGTTACTAGAATAAGAAGTATTTGGGAAGGCATGGCGGCCGCGGCGAGGATGTTCGATGCGCGACGTTGACAATTACGCGCGCACCTTCCGCCCGATACCCCGAGTCCCTGCGCACACGTCTTGTACAGCTTTTCCCCCTCCCCTTGTCAAGCCGGTCAGGAGACGGAGAGAAACCAGTAGCAGCTACAGCGAGGACAAGCTGTAGCTGGAACAAGAGCGAGACTCGCTCTCCCAGGCCGCTGACAGCAGCAGCCGATGCCTGAGGAGAGAGAGGGAGAGATGCACTGTGCCGTAGCGCCGCCGGCCGTCCATGAGAGACACCGCGTGCGAGTATCAAGAGCCGTGTGGTCTGTGGACTGCTCGCTCGCACCGCGGTGAAGAAGACGGCCGATCGGCGAACCACCCGAGAGCAAAGCAGCGCACAGAGTTTCCAAATCAATGAAAATGGAAAAAATCCCTGCTTGACGAGGGAATTAGATATAAGTACTTCAAAACTATTGGAAAAGCTTCTAATTACTATAGTTTTTGAAGCCAGATACCGCTTTTTTCCGTTAAAATCTGTCCCGATTTTTACGGGAGCCTTGAAGTTGAGTAGTTGAAATTATCGTTTTTCACGTAAATGGGAAAATTCGTAATGCAAACCAAAGCTGTTTTGCACTGTTCTGTACACTTTTCTGCTCTGTTTTTTATACTTTCTTGCACATTTTTGTACACTTTCTTGCACGTTTTTGTATATTGTATGTACAAAACTACATACAATAAGTAGTTCATAATAATCTTTTAATGATTATTTTTCAGGAATTTATGATTTATAATTTCTATATTTTACCTTTTCCATGTGAATAAAATTATACACCTTTAGGGAATCACATACTACTGTAGCTAGGCCATTTTATACTTATTAAAATTATCTCTTCACACTTTTAACTAGGGGGCTGCGCCCCCCAGCGTGCCTTCGGCACGCCATCCTCCCCCCCCCCGCCCCCACACACACCTGCTCCTCGCTTCGCTCGTCGCCCACTCCCTCCCTATGTATAAACTTCGTTTTTACATAATAGGCACGACCGCAATACTCAGGAGAACCTTGTATTTTTATAAAAGCGAAAATTGATTAATAATGTCATTACGAAGGGCAATGCACTCATGATTTTACATACTATAAAAAAAAAAAAAAATAGTTTTTGTTACCATATGGCAAACAGTAAGGGTGCGATCCCATGCGTTCCGTAAAATTAAACGGAACGACAAAATCCGAGTGAACTTGCAATTCGAATAATGGCGCGCGGATTTCCGTTACGTTTTTACAAAGCCCTATTCCCATGAGAGTGAGAAAAAACGCCGGAATGAGGATTGTAGTGCTTCAAGAAATTAATTTGATAATAATTTTAAGGAAATATAATTTTCTTTTGTTCAGTATTTATTAAATTGTTGTTTTTTAATTTATTCTAATGCAATTTTAGCATTACATCAACAAATTTTGATAAGTTTTAACCGAAAGTGAGGTTAGAAAACCATTCCGCTAAAAAGAAGTACTCCATGGGACTAGTGTGTTGAAATTTTCGTACGGAATAGGCCCGCTCATTATGAATTATTACCATGTACATACTTTTAAACAACATTGTTTATTGTTTATGAACAATGTTTGTAATAAGAAAAAGAAGATAAATATCAATTAGATTGTGCACAAAGTGAATATTACAAAATTATAAATATGTAATGTTATTAATTAATTGCGAGTAACTTTTATGGAATTAATTATTTTATTGTTATCAAGACTATTATTGTTTTTATTTATTAATATGATAATATAACTAATCAGACCCACATTTACTACGTATTATTTAATCATGTAGTTAACACATTTTAAATTTCGTATCACCGCCATTACGATTTTACCATTCGTAAGTTTTTCCGTAACGCATGGGAGCGCACCCTAAAGCTAATAAGCGAAAAATTTACGGTCTAAAAAACATTAGTGACCGTCTCTTACAGACATGTTACCGCGCAATGGTTATCAAGTCATGTCATATTGTTCGTGTATAACGTATTACGTATAATATATAGATGTTTATGCAAAGTGATGACAATGCAAGCTTGATTTTACGCAATTCGCAATAATTGCAATAAACGATATAAAAATTACAACATCATATATTCACATGGGTAACGTGTATAGATCGCCAATCACGTGATGGTGTTACGAACCCAGTGGCCATAAACTAAAGTCTTTAATATAGAGCGGCAAGCGAATGTAATATTTGACAAATGAAATTCTAGAATGGCCCTAGGGTTTTATATAGGTAGTGGGATCGTTGTCCAATTAAGTACAAAAGTACAAATAGCACAAGAAATAAATTTATTACACTTTCTCAAATTATAAATTAAGTGACATAAATTGTTATTTTATAGTTTGAATTTTGATTTAAAGACTACGCTATCGTCTTATGCACAAATATAAATCTGAATAAAATTAATCAAAGATATAATTGATGTTACATTCGTGGATGGTATTAGTTATTACATAAAATTATTAATTATTAACTGGTTAACTTAAAAATCTAATCTATCTTTTACTAGATGCTATGTAAAAAGTACGAAAATTAATATAAAAGATAATTGAATGAATTGAATTTGTTATTGCGATTCAAAATCCTTAATTGAAATTAATAAAGAGAATTTATTACGTATTTATATTAAGTAATCTTACTAATCTTATATCTTAAATTCTTAAAGACTTATAAAAAGACTTAAATTTAAGTGAAATTCAGATTTTTTAGCAATCTTTGACCGTAAAAAATTATTTAATCAAATAAATTGGATACATACAACTCTTCAGTCAATAGACATATAAAATACCAAAATTTTAGGACCTCTTCCATTAAAATGTATGCAGTTCCTGAATCTGGAGTCGACGGCAGAGCTCAAAATTTTACATTATGTAGAAAACAGCTTTAAAGATAAAATTACTAAAATACTTCTTTATTTCTTCTTCTTTATTTCTTAACTCCATCTCTGCCCTGAAATACAAAAAAATATTGTTTTTCGCTCAAAATATTTTACATTTAGAACAAATATTCTGGTACCTCAGTATACGATCTATCAGACTTGTAAGCTATGAGCACGCGTAACAGTCATATCCACATCAGTCAGTCAAGTTTGTTAAGTGGTTTAATATGTAGATCCTTTGGTGCTTTTAAATCCATATGTTTTTAATAATCTTTATCACATATATTAGATTCTTGTACATATACTGAGGTAAATAAAGAATGTGTTGAGAAATCCAAAATCCTTCATGCATGTAATGAAGCCAGTATCGCCATAGCCAAATGCTTGAAAAAAATGTTTATAGTAGCAACATTCCTATATTGATCTTCTTTTAATGTCTAATAAGGTAACTTCTTTACTTGTCCTTCATTATTCTTTTTCACATATAATATTATTACTGAATAAAGAGAATATGGCTGATACATATTTATTGCAGTGCATAACTGTTTTTACTTCAGAAAATAAAATGTCAATTATATCATAGTGAGATTCAGGAAATGGCTGATAATGGTAACTTTCTGGCAGAAGCGAAGGTTCCATAACATTTTTCTGCACAATAGCATATCTTTCGCTTCCTTTAAAAGTTGATTTAAATCTGTACACTAAATGTTTTTTGTAATAGTCAATATAGACTTAATTTTTCTTTAGTATCAATCCCTGTTATTTTAAGTATAAAGTTTCCAATAAAAGTTCAAGTACTAATAGTACATTTCGACACGGGTGGGGAAGTCGATTATTTAGCTGGTGTGACTTTTTGCACGAGCGAAGCGAGTGCGAAAAATTCACACCACCTAAATAATCGACTTACGCACTAGTTTCGAACGGTATTTTATACCACGAGCGCCGAAAAATCATATCAAAGTTGTGATTTTGAGGTTAGAGTGGTATAAAAGCTATTTCTAAAACATTAATTCAACTGTCACACGTATTATTCAAAACTTTTAAAAACTGATTTAAAATACTTTTACTTATTATAATACACTAAATGTTTACTCCAAAATCCTTTGGAAACAATGAAAATTAAGAACAACACTTTGTATAGAAAAGGTGCTGATGCTGATTTCACAGTGTTTATATGAAATGACAGCTGTGCATGTTTACATTGCTTGCGGACTTTTACATAGATTAAAATCAGCTCTGTTACAGTGAATCCACATTGCATGCCGTATGCCGTCAGAAAAAAAGTTGTTGTCTGAAATCTATAGGATTTATAACTCTATGGTTATAAATCCTATGGGCCTTCACACAGCTCTGAGGAACAGATATAAAGGGCGCTACAGGCAAAAAGAAAAAGCAAAAGCACAGGAACAGATGTAAGATTAACATGAATATGTATATCTATATATATGAGGAACAGGAACAGCTAGAAGGACTTTTACATAGGTTAAAATCAGCTCTGTTACAGTGAATCCACATTGCATGCCGTATGCCGTATGCCGTCAGAAAAAAAGTTGTTGTCTGAAATCTATAGGATTTATAACTCTATGGTTATAAATCCTATGGGCCTTCACACAGCTCTGAGGAACAGATATAAAGGGCGCTACAGGCAAAAAGAAAAAGCAAAAGCACAGGAACAGATGTAAGATTAACATGAATATGTATATCTATATATATGAGGAACAGGAACAGCTAGAAGGAACACCTAGATCTGTTCCTGTTCCTCACATATATATATATACATATCCATGTTATTCTTATATCTGTTCCTGTGCTTTTGCTTTTTCTTTTTGCCTGTAGCGCTCTTTAAGTACAAGAATAACATGGGTTAGTATATCTATATATACGAGGAACAGCGAGATACACAAGGAACAAGAGTCTTGTTCCTTGCTGTTCTTCGTATATATAGATATATAACCCATGTTATTCTTGTACTTTATATCTGTTCCTCAGAGCTGTGTGAAGGCCCTATAGGAATTGTAACCATAGAGTTATAAATATTATAGATTTCGGACAACAACTATTTTTCTGACGGCATACGGCATACGGCATACGGCATGCAATGTGGATTCACTGTCACAATAAAGGAGTGAGCTGTGAGCCTGCAAGAGGCTGTCGTTGATAAGCCAGGTTGTTACGGTGCCAACTTAACTGCTATATAAGTTTTAAAATCAAATTTTTATTTTTGTCAAAAATACCGTCCATAAATTATATTATTTATTTTTCATCTTTGTATTAATGATTAAAATATTATTTTTGGATCTTTTAAAGTATATACAGACAGATATTTAGAGTGAGAATTTTAAATATATTAAGAACAGTGAAATGAAAAAAAAATTAGTAGAAATAATATATGATTATATAATTATGTATACAAGGGGAAAAATGTAATTTGAACAAAAAACAAATGAAAAGCTTTCTCAGTGTTTTGTGTATATTCTTAAAACAGAAATAGATAATGCTTTAAAACTAATTGGGACATATTCTACAAGTGTTTTTTAGTAAAATATGTAATAAAAAAAAATTGATTTTTCGTCATTCTAAAGGTGTCCGACCCCCTTAATGCAGTTGACTCGTCGAAGGATCGTTGAAACTTCTCGAAGCTCGTCCAAACTCGTTGAAACTGGTTAAAGTTCGTTCAAACTCGTCGAAACTTGTTGATGCTCGTTCAAGCTTGTTGAAACTCGTTGAAGATTGTTGAAACTTGTTAATACTTGTTACAGTTAACACTCGATGAAAGTCGTTGAAACTTGATATAAGTCGCTGGAAATGCGTTGATCTTGATATAACTATATATGTATTTAGCGTAATTCTCGAAGATACGTGGGTGCTGATAGGTACTAGATTGGATTATTTCTCTAAGTGAGACTGCCCGTCGGTGTGCTGGGCCCCCTTTTATATGGTGGGCGCGGACCTGAAAGCCGTTGAGGATGATCCTTCTCCTGGCGAGAACTTGAAACATATCCATAGCTTGTGGAAAGGCTGTAGGATCCACAAAATCTGAAAGGAGGCTCCGCCCCCTCCTTCTGTGGTGGGAGATTCTGCTTCTCTCATTGGTTCTCTCGTTTGGCCGGTTATCTACTACGTAATTTCGTGGAATTGTTTACTACCTAGAGGTTCTAGGAATAAAATATCCGTTAAAATACTCTGCAACAGATTATTATGTATGTTATTACGTTTAATGACGTATTATTAATAACAATATTAATCAACAATTTATGCAACTTGAATCATCAATAATTTGTTGTTACTTTGTTTATTTACCCCGGTCTCTTCTTTATTAATCAAAATGATCTCAATTTATTAATAAAAAGTCCTTAAAACAATAAATTGTTAATCAACTGATAAATGATCGCTAATAACTTTATTAATTACCCAGTTTAATTGTTTTAATTAATCTTAATTAACCTCTCAAGTTAGATTTATATGCTATCATTATTAACTATACATTGCATTAAATTGCAATTATTTTCAATATTATTCATCAATGCCTTAAATTAATAGTTATCTATAAAAATATATTGGAATTTGTTGCTAAATTTGTTATCAAATCACGTGGATTCTCAACAATTGTTTATCCTTACTTATATGGCAATTATTAAACATCCTTGATGCATTTACTATTAACATTCCTATAGTCATAATGTTATTAATTAATTATATGTTCAATTATGTTTTATTACGCAACTCCTAACTTTCTTGCTAGTCATTGACAACGTGTATAACAAAGCCTTTATTTATTTATTGCAATTGACATTAATTATCCCCGAATTGGCCGTAGTTCGTTAACCTTATAATGCTGCATGATGTCATTAACCTTCAATTAACGTTGAGCAACGTTTGGTTACTATTGTCCCGGAAAACTATTTAATTATAAACAATTGTTATTGTTATTACGCGCCAGTATCCCCAAAATAGCTAATTATCCGAATATCTAGAGATTGTTTTTAAGTTTGTTGTTAATTAATTATAATAAGGCGTATTGCGTTTTATTGTTTATTTCTAGCCGCCACTGACAAATCATTGTTATTAATGTTATTAATATCTTTAGTTGGTCAACATGATTGTTGTTAATCAACCTTTTTTGTTATTATATCTATTTATTTATGCAACGTTGCATAACGTTATTATCCTCCGGTTATACGTCGCGCAACGTTTCTTATGAAATACCGCACATTCCTCAATAATTATAAGTGTTATATTTTAATAATTTGTTATCAGCGACGGTGATGCTCATGATTTGTTAATCACTGTCATATTGTTGATTAGTATGCTCATTAACCTCAAAACATGGCAGCGTTACATCCGTTATTTAAATGATTATCAGAACATCAATCATACCCAAGACTCGAGTATTATTTATAATAATCTCCGTATTTGTTATAATTTTTAACCTATTATTATTATTTTCATTTATTTCCAAGAATCATAAGGTTTATTCTCATGTTAGCAATACGCATGAATGAGTAGTGTAAAAGGGTTCGATCGATTGCACTCATTGTAAAAGGGGCTCAAAGTCGGGTCTATGTCGGTTTCATACTCCAAGGAAAGCCAGTTCCTTACAATGGCGGTGACACTGCTGGCTTGTTGGCTAATTGGCTTTACCCATGTGAGTGTGCGCGCATGTGCATGCGCTGCAGCTAACCTGCTCGTCTCGTCTGGCTCGTCAGCTGATAGCTCGTAGCTTCTTTGCGTAAGCGACACGGCGCCGCGGATGATGAGAAAAAGGCCGGGCCGAACTTCTAATGAAAAAGTTTCAGTGCGGAGTGAATACAAGAAAGCTGCCTACTATGTACGTATTATCGCTACAGTGCTTCGCTTCCTATCTGGCTCTCACCCGCACCATGTCAACCATGTGCGCACGGCAGTCCGGCAGACGGCAGTCATCAATGTTTATATCTGCAGTCACTGTGTTTCCTAAATTGCTGCATGGATCGATATTGATGTTGGTCGAGTTCTCTGCTAATTGAGTTGTGGTCTTATCCTTGAGTAAGTATTATTTCAATAATACTAGTTCATTTCTAATCTTGCAGGGTTTTCATCTTTTTTTCACAAGGACATTTTGTTAAACTTTGAGCAAGGGTCAAGGTAGTCTTAGTTGGAAGTGCACATGAGCTTTTTCGACTTTCAAGTATACAAATACCTTTCCTTTCTCTGAAAATATCTTCAGCTTTACACACGTCACCATATCATGCATGCTGAGGAATTATATACCATGTTTCAGATCTAAATAATCAGCAAGTGTGGAGTTACAGCATTTTCTGTGTGCTTTTTGAGGAAATTATTAAGAAAGAAAAGTAATTTTCTCCAATTTGGCTGATTGAGTATATCTGAAACTTAATGTACAATGCCTCAGCATGCATTGCATTGTGTATGAATATTCTTGTAAACCTTGAGAAAGGGTGAGGAGGTTTTAGTTGAGAATACACATGCGCTTTCTCGACTTTTGAGTGCAAAGATCCCTTTCCATTCCCTACAAGTATCTTCAACTTTCTATACATGATGGAATACATGCTGAGGGACAGTATATCAAGATTTAGATATGCATAATCAGCAAGTCTGGAGATATTGCAATTTCTGTGTTTTTTTGAAGAAATTTTTGAGAAAAATGTCATTTTCTCCGTACCGGCTGATTGAGTCGATCTGAAATTGCATACACAATCCCTCTGTATGTATTGTATTGTGTGTGAACATTCTGGTAAACTTTAAGTGAGGGTAAGGAGGTCTTAGTTGAGAATACACATGCGCTTTCTCGACTTTTGAGTGCAAAGATTCCTTTCAATTCTCTCAACATATCTTGGTAAATATATAGTGCTATGAATGATCTTATCCACACGCTAACACTATATTGTGAGTAGTTTGCTGTGAGAATGTTTTCTCGTTTACTTTACAGCTAGCATCTATCCTGCAATAATTTTCTACCCCTTTGACAGGAGTGTGGCTTCTCTGTACTCTTTTCGTTGCCAAGTTATTCTTGTTGTAATTATGTTTTTGGCCTAGGGCGGAGAGCTCGTGCAGACTACATCACGGCGTCCTAAACACCTGCAGCTAGCGTTTTTTATTGGGACTATATGTTGGATTGATTGACATATTTAATGTGGACATTGACAACCTCTGAACTCGTTGAAAAAATTATCTGGTGAGTAGCTTACTGTAAAAAAGTTTATTGGCTTATACTTTTCAGCTAATATCTATCCTGCAATAATTTCCTACCCCTTTGACAGGAGTGTGGCTTCTCTGTAATCCCTCCGTTGCTAAGTTATTCTTGTTGTAATTATGTTTTTGGCCTAGGGCGAAGAGCTCCTGCAGAAGACAACACGTCTTCATATAATTGTTCTTTCCTCGAGAGCGTCATTATATGACCATCATAAAGCAAGAGACTTTAAAAAAAATAGGACCAAATTGGGAACGACAACTTTGAGAAACTCAACAATGGCATTACAGAGGGTAATCTTGAGTAAAGGGCTTCCTGATGCACACATCTTGGCAGCTTCATCTTTCTATAGATTATCAATGGAAGTTGATCTAGTCTGTATTTATTTTAATTCACTGTGACCACTTTGTGGTCTCCTCTTTGAATAATTATTATTTCAGTAATCTACTGCTTTCAACCATTACTATAGCTTCATTTTTTGTTTCAGGGTTTTTATTATCCTTTCAGAAAAAGCAGCAACTATAAGAGGCGACCGGTCAAATTTAACAGATCTATTCCTCATTCATTGATGTGATTGATATTTACTTTGAGGATGTCTTTTCAAACTTCATTTAGAAGAACATAGGAATGATAGAAATCTGCTTTTATAATGCATTTCAGGCATCTTATGTATTTTTAAGCTGATTTTATCTTTTTTTTGTAGGTATAATTTAATAAAAAGAAAAAATAAGTCATGCAATTTCTCAGATTTAATTCAGGCACTGCTTGTGTATTTTTTATAGAACTGTATTTTTATTTTTTTTATTAAATTACATGTACTTTCAAAAAGATAGAGTCAACTCAAAAATACATGGAATGTCTGAGATGCATTACTGAAGCCGGTTTCTATCATTCTTAGTCTTTTGGATTAAGTACGGACACATCACCTCAAAGTAAATATCGATAACATTGAATGCTCAATACACCTGCTAAATCTGACAAGTGGCTTTTATATTGTAGGAGCCGGATGAATTTTCTTATTAAGTATTTAATTTTGTTCCGTATACTGTAGTGTAGTGTAGTGTGTCTGAAACTTCTATACATCTATAGCTTGTCCGGCCATAACAATAAATCTGAATACGTGTAAAAATTGTGAAAAAAGTTATTTTAATCTGTAAAATTCAGTCAAATTGTAGTAGTTAATGAACAATGAGCTTATCCATTAACTACCAGTATTAATTGACTTTTAGAGGTTATAGTAAACTTTTCTTAATTCTGACAGGTTTCCAGAATATTTATTTAAGCATACTCTATAAATCTTTCGGACAGGCTCACACTACATGGCCCTTCAGATTTCATAAGAGAAAACCTATTTAATTAATTAGGCTGAAATTTACAACATGAAAAGATAAATTAATCCTGCTCCTGTAATATTATAAAAGCCACTAGTCAGATTTAGCAGGTGTACTCATCATTCAGTGTTGGCGTAAATGTGCTTAAGTATAAAAATAATAGAACTCTGCTTCTATAATGTATTTCAGGCATCGTATGTTTTTTAAGTAAATTTCATCTTTCTAGAAGTAGGTATAATTTAATTTAAAAAAATATCCGTGCGATATGTAGTCCATTATTTCACCGTGTTTATCGCACTTGCTACACTCGTGCGCTAACCTCACGGTGCGATAATGAACTGCTTAGCGCACGGATAGACGTGACAGCAGACTTAAGGCAGACAGTGTTATAAAAAATTGTACGATACTAATGCGTTAAGTAACACATTACACGCGGTGAAAGGATCCTCGCTACGCTCGGGCCTTAACTTTACGCCATGAAATAATGGGCCACTTATCGCACTTGTATCGTAATGTATTAGTACGATAAATTTTTTATCGATATTTATTCATTAATTAAAAAAACCTCTTTCAATTCATTGGCCCGTAGTTTCCTCAACCTTAATATGTTGATTCTTGTAATTAATATTTAATAAGGAAATTTATAAATCTACGACTACAAAGAATTTTGAAGCGATTAAGTCATTGTTACTCCTGTAATCGTTGGATATACAAAAATCAGTTTTCATTTTTAAATTTTTTTCTAAAAAACTAACCAACAAAATGAATTAAAATATTACAGATTATATTTATTTATATTATCCATTATCATGATTTTTCTCAAAAAAAATTGACCGTTTAGTTTCGGAGTTATAAGCATCTAAAAAAAAAACACGTTATTGTTAATAATTTTTTTAGAAAATATAGGTATTTTAATTCTCTTTCGAACGCTACCCATCCGATTCGAATAACTCGATCCTATCATTAAAAAAAAAAAATCAAAAAGCAGTTTTGAGAAAAATCGAAAATTTGAAAAAAAAAAACAAAAACATCGCCCCAATAAAAAAAACGGATTTTGACCGGAAAATGAGACCTGCCCGGTCAAAACTTACCGAGTAGAAATTGAGATCTAGGCGTACACACACACACACACACACAGACACACACACACACACACACACACACACACACCCCGACACACACACACACCCACCCACACACACACACACACACACACACACACACAGACATTTTTCAAAAACCATGTATTTTGATTCCTAACATCTCGGAACACAATTATAACATGGTTTTACAACAACTCAAAAATTTAATGTTACAAAGCTTCCTCTAGGAGGAAGCAAAATGTTTAATTGAGAAATAAATGAAATCTATGAATTCGTTTTTGAATTCGAATTGTCTACTTTAGTAGCAAGCAGGGTCAAACCTTTCTTATTATAATAAGGCATGGTGTGGTTTGTGCACATAAGAATTATGCACATATTTATTGTGCACACTTTAGCATTGGAGTATACACATAGATATAGATATACACCAATGCTAAAGTGTGCACAATAAATATGTGCATAATTCTTATGTGCACAAACCACACCATGCCTATAATAATTGTTGTAAAATTATATATATTAAGGAAGTCCATACCAACAAATTGTCAATTTCTGTACCAAGACTGATACCTCGATTTTTTTTCTATCTATTTTATAGCTACAATTTTATTAAAGTAAAATTTCTTTTTTTTTTAGTTGAATTAAATAAAGTGTAAATAAATTAAAATAAAATAATTAACTTCTTTAGTAAGGTCGTATTTCAGAAAGAAGTTTATATATATCGCTGTTGATATATATATATATATATATATATATATATATATATATATATATATATATATATATATATTTTAATATATCAGTAGTTTTATTTCAGGTGGGGGGGCTTCGCCCCCCACCCCCCCGAGCGGGGACTTCGCCCCCTACACCCCCACCAGGGGCTCTGCCCCTGGACCCCGCCCTGCGCCCCACATCAAACCCGCCATACCTCATTACCTACCAACAACAAACTTTATTGTTTTTTTTATTTTGTTTTATTTAGATGGGACATTTCAACATAATAACTATATCCTCAAGGATTTTCGTTCATGGTCACAAAATGATTTCGTAGATTCATTCGTCATCGAATATCATTTAATGTGTGATATCAGGAATATGGTTACGAGTCGTGAGGATGGAATATTATATTTGCTCATTCTTTGGCTCAATTTTATATTTAATCAAAAATAAATCTTTGTTTTTTAATTTTATTTTTAAGGTTTAAACTTGAAGAACTTCTATTAATCACATTGTTAATAGAAGATTAGATTATATACAATATTAGCTGCCTGTCTACGACCAAGTTTTAGAAAAAAATAATTTGTTTCTTGGGCCAACTTAGAATAATTTTAAGTAAAAAAACATTCAGGGATTTAATCTTTTAATTTTTGTTACTTCAACATCAATTTATATTTCTTATTATATATTTTGAATAGTGTTTTAGTTTACATAATATTTGGCAGTTTGTAAACAATAGACATTTCTTTTTTTTAAATTATGTTTTCAATGTGTTTATCTCATTTTATAGCACAGTGTGACCTAAGTCCGCATTTAAGTCACGCCTAACCGTGACTTAAGTAGTCGATTATTACACCGTGAGGTTAGCGCGCGAGCGTAGCGAGTGGACTGATTAAGGTACAGATAGGCGTGACAGCGGACTTAGGTAAACGTGCTATAAAATATCGTACGATACATGTGACTTCAGTGGCAGTATCGTAATGTACTATTTTAACATTGTAATTAAATGTAATTTTATATCTTATGATTATATTTTTATAATTATATGATCTTTCGAATGTTATATTGATTTTTGCGATATTATTTAAAGCTATTGCATTGAATAATTCTTTGTCAAATCGAATCATGTTAAATAAGCGAAAATTGAATATGTAAAGTGTCGTATTTATAGGTTTAGATAATCAGGATTGATTGTACATTAAAATATTAATTGGGGAAAAGTTTTGTTTAGATGTTATCCATACTTATATCTTTTGCATTTAATATTTTTGTGTAAAGTCAAATCGTTGAAATAAGCGAAAATCGTCCGTTTTATGTATGTTTTTGGCGTTAAAAATTGTTTGGATTTAACTCTTCGGGAATTGATTGTACAAAAAAATGTTTAATAGGAAAAAGTTTTGTTTTAATTATCTATAACTTTTACATTCAATATTTTTGTGTAAAATCAAATCCTGTCAAGTTATAGCCGAAAATCGTCCACTTTATGTATATTTAGGCGTTAAAAATCATTTTTATGAGTTTAACTCGTCAGGAATTGATTGTACAAAAAAATGTTTAACAGAAAAAAGTTTTGTTTTAATATTATCTATAACTTTTATATTTAACATTATTGTGTAAAATCAAATCCTGTAAAGAAATAGCAAAAACACGACTATTTTTGATGATTTTAGCGGTTTTTTCGCTATTACATTGTTAAATATTGTTCACAGAAAACAATTTTCCATGTAAAAAAGACGTGTTTTAATTAGTTTTAGCAGATGCAGTCGTTGTTTTTTGACGTAAAATTAATTTTGTTCACATTATGTTCAAAAATCGATTTTTTCAAATTTTTATTTATTCTGGCGTTTTTTTATTTGTTGATCGATTCGGCTCGGTATAAGACTGGAGCTTACTTATAATTAGACGAGTATCTGGGCCAAAATTCGTTAAGATCTATTGGAAATTCACTGAGATATTCCATAAACTTGACTACATACGAACGGACATACACACATACACCATAAAAAACGCCTAAAATGAACTAATTCTGGGTGAAAAATAGTTTTTATGCAACAAATTGTTCGTTTTTGAAGTGTTACAATTTTCGCTCTTGTCAAAATATAAGGCTCTCCCGACAAGCGGTCGTGCCTAAAAAATCGTTTTTATAAGTTTAGTTTGTCTGGGTCTGATTGTACATGAAAATGTTAAATGGGACAAATATTATCTATAACTTGTGTTTGTATAAAATCAAATCCTGCTACGTTATAAACGAAAATCAGCGATTTTAGGTATATTTAGGCGTTAAAAATCGTTTCTTTGGATTTAACTCGTCAGGAATTGGTCGTAGCAAAAAATGTTCAACATAAAAAAGTTTTGTTTTAATATTATCTATAACTTTTACATTTAAAATTTTTGTGTAAAGTCAAATCCCGTAAAGTAATAGCAAAAAAACGACTATTTTTGATGATTTTAGCGATTTTTTCGCTATTAAATTGTTAAATATTGTTCATAGAAAAAAATGTTCAATGTAAAAAAGACGTCTTTTAATTAGTTTTAGCAGATGCATTTGTTGTTTTTGACTTAAATTTAATTTTGTTCACCGTATGCTCAAAAATCGATTTTTTCAAATTTTTATTTGCTCTGGCGTTTTTTTATTTGTCGATCGATTTGGCTCGGTAGAGAACTGTCAGTTACTTATAGTTAGACAAGTATATTCCCCAAAGCCCGTTTGGATCCGTCGAAATTTCGCTGAGATAATCGGGTTACTTGATCACATACATCCGTACAGACATACATACATCTCTGAAAACGCTTAAACTGTACTTCTTTTGGGTGGAAAATAGTTTTTATGTTGTAAATTTTCAGAATTTGAAGTGTTACAATTTTCGCCCTGACGAAAATATAAGGCTCTCCCGAGAAGCGGTCGTACCTAATAAAAAGGTATATGGAAATATTTTCACCTGAGTTTGAGCAATTTTTAAAAGTTTCTAAAATATACAAATTATAAATCATTAATTCCTGAGAAAATCATTAAAAGATTATGATGAACTACTTATTGTATGTATTTCTGTACATATAATGTACAAAAACGTGCAAGAAAGTGTAAAAAACAGAGCAGAAAAGTGTATAGAACAGTGCAAAAGAGCTTTGGTTTGTATTACGAATTTTCTCATTTACGTGAAAAACGATAATTTCAACTACTCAACTTCAAGGCTGCCGTAAAAATCGGGACAGGTTTTAACAGAAAAAAGCGGTATCTGGCTTCAATAACAATAATAATTTGAAGCTTTTCCAGTAGTTTTGAAGTACTTATCTCTAATATAGTCTTATATCTTATATCTAATTCCTTCGTCAAGCACGAATTTTTACCATTTTCATCGATTTGGAAACACTGTACAGCATGAGCAACGCCAGCCGGCATTATTCAGTTGCCTACCACCGTGCCGCATGCTCGCGCTAAGCTTTCGTGCCTATCGTGTCTCGAATACGCTGCTCCGAGTGCATCTTCGCCGGAATCACGAGAGAAGAAAGAGGAGCGAGTCAGTGGGCTGTGCAGTGTCGATGTCTTGGCCGAGGTTTGCCCCCTTTATTATCCCGTCCCCGGTTTCCACGCGTGTGTTTGCGCGTCCGCGTCGGGAGTCACGAGACTCCGATTTCGCTCCAGCTGCAGCACGTGCTGTAGCTGTAGCTTAGAGGTTTCTGCTCCTGGCGGAGCTAGTCAGCGAAGGCTTCTGTTCGGTGCAGTTTGTAAAACTTAGAGTTAGTGGTTAGTAGTCAATAAATACATGGTGTTTTACCCGTTTGTTTCTGTGTTTTAGTAATTACCAGCGAACCTTTGCCTTGATCTCCCAGCAGAGTGTTACAACATAAAATTGTAAATGACATCACATATGAGATTTCATACGAGATATGCGATGTCTGAAATTCTCTTATGAAATCTTATATGATATTTACAGGCGGGAAAAGAGTATAAAATATGTTGCTGACAAAACGGTCAGTAAAATGTATATATTCGCATTTTGAGTAGACTATAAATTTATATGAATTTGTTATTTTATTCTGGATTAAAAAGGACGGACACAAGGAAAAATATTTTGGGTAATGAAAGTAAATCATGACATTTTACACATGTAGGGATGTTGTACTTAACGGTATCAATTAAAAATTAGAGCCAATGTAATTATTTATAGTGGACTTATAGGTATAAATATTGTTAATGAATTTATGCAAAAATTTAGTATTCTACATTTAAGTAGCCCACCGGTAAATTGCAAACCGTCGGGGCCGCCAAGTATGTATGGGAGATCGGAGGACCACCCCTGCTAGAGCAGCTCTAGACTTCTCTTGTCCTCCCAAGATGCGTAATATTATAGAAAGTTCAGAATTGAGAACAAATAATGAAAAAGAGTGATGTATTGGTCTATGTAATTTTTTATATAGGCTTTGACTTTCCCTAAATATCTGAAAAAATTCTTACGAATTTTAGAAATAAAAAGAAGGCATTATAGTTATAAAATCAAAATAATTTTCGCCCACACGGGTGTAAAGTGCTTAGGTTCTATAAAGTTTTGTAGGACTATGTGAGCTACTGGGCCTCTTGGCTGAATAATTTTGAAGTTGCAACATGGGCGTAAAATGTAATTTTACACGCAAGGTACGAAAATTTCTATTATGTCGGTCAAGTTAACTTATGGCCTGTACTTGACTACAATAAATTGATTTCAGTATTTTCTTGTGTTTAATTCGTATAGAAGGTGAAGAAATTTGAATACATTTCAGAGAACAGTTATACAGTTGTTTCGAAGAGTGGTTTTCATTACTTGACTATCGATAATTGATTTCACAACTTTCGTTTGTTTGATTTGCAGTGAACAATATGAGTGTACTTACATATAATTTGTTCAGCATCCATTGACTCAAAGAAGTAGAAGACTTCTTTACTAGTGTTACGTGCGTAAGATTTTATTATTATGGATAAATTAACATTTAATCCGTAATGTAGTATAAACGATTGTTAATTCAAGTGTAGCTCGACATTGCACAAAAAGACTTAACAAATAAGAATCGCGCGATGACCAGGAATTGCTGCGCTAGCGGGGCAATGGCCTTGATCCAGCGCGACGACCGCCAAGAAACGCATACGACACGAGGAGAACAGGCGTTGCGCTGTGTTAGTGGCAGCACCTCCCGGGGACCTCTCGTGCTCCCTGCCTTACCTGCGTCGATAGGAGCTATGGGAGCGAGAGAGACAGCGAACGACTGTAGTGGGAGGGAATTTTCGCGGATCCAGGTGTGCGGGCTGCGAAAATTCGTTGCCACGACAGTTGAGTTTAATTATTCATAAAATACAGTCGGGCTTATTTTGTATCGGGGTTCCATACTAGTCAAGCATAATTTATATAAGTGCCTTTATTATTGTACTACCATATTAAGTGTAAGAGTATTGTCATTGTGTACGAGGAAATTGTTATTATATTGAACTTATCACTTTGGACTACTGGACCACAATTAAAAGGAAAATAAAACTAAGGAACTGACGAATATTCAGCGAGTACTTTATTTCGATCCAATACCGCATCCAATAAACATTATTCTCTTAGCAACTGGGGAGATCATCGATCTACGACAAGGTAAGGATCTCTTATTTATCATCAGTAATTTACTCGCGCATAATTCCTTTACGTTTAGTTATTAATACGTTTATTAATTGAATATCGTTTTTTTTCCTAACTTACATATATTCGTTTGATTTATTTGTCTGTCTGATATATCTATTAGCCGTGCGTGATTTCTTTTTATCGCGAAATTCGTATAATAACTCTATAAGTGCGGGAGGTAATGGATCGAAGTTTCGGCGCAAGAGGTAGTGGATCGACGTTTCGTCGCTTCGTTAATATTATCTTTTGTTTCCAATAATTAATTAGCATAAATTCGTTATTGTGATCATCTTCATGATTAATCGCCGCGCGTTTATTTAACAAATAATAATAATAAATAAATAGTTATATATACTATCTGTCAAAAAACTACCCGAAATTTTTAAATAAAACAAACAATATTCAATTATTTATCAATATTTATTTTGTCGCCTTCAAAGTAGGCCCCATTTGATGCAACACACATGTGCCAACGATTTTTCCAATCATCAAAACATTTTTTATAAGCGTTTTCTGGGATGGCCTCCAGTTCCCTCAACGAATTTTGTTTTATGGCTTCGATCGCTTCAAAACGTTTTCCACGGAGAGGTAATTTTAGTTTCGGGAACAGAAAAAAGTCACGTGGGGTCAAATCTGGTGAATACGGTGGTTGCTCGATTGTATTTATTGAGTTTTTGGCTTTAAATTCGGTTACAACTGAGGCTTTATGCGGTGGTGCATTATCGTCGTGCAAAATCCACGAATTGTTCTTCCACAATTCTAGCCATTTTTGACGGATTTTTTCACGCAAACGCTTCAAAACGCTCAAATAATATTGTTTATTGACCATCTGTCCCTCTGATAGGAATTCATGATACACCAAACCATGAATATCAAAGAAAATAGTCAGCATGACTTTCACTTTTGATCGACTTTGACGTGGTTTTTTCGATTTTGGCTCGTCTTTTGTTTGCCATTGAGATGCCTGTTGACTTGTTGGCATGTCAAACTCGTAGACCCATGTCTCATCTCCAGTTATAATGCGTTCCATGAATGTAGTATCGGAATTAGCGCGAACCAGTATGTCCAAAGAGATCTGTCTGCGGTACTCTTTTTGAAGAAAATTCAGCTCTTTTGGAACAAGTCGAGCGGCGACGCGTTTCATGCCCAAAACATCCACCAAAATCGTACGAACTGACTCGTGGGAGATGTTTAGTCTTATGCTATCTCTCTTAAGCCTGAATGGCGATTTTCCAATACGATTTGTTTCACTTTTTTAATGTTCTCCTCGGTGGATGCTGTCGATGGCCCTCCGGACCGAGGCAAATCTTCACACACTTCTCGACCTTCCTTGAATGCTTTGTACCAATCGTAAATTTGTGTTTTTGATAAAACTGATTCCCCATAAGTTTTTTCCAACATTTTCACAAAATTTGAGGCAAACTCTTTGTTCAATATTTGTATTCATTGTAAAAATCGTGACGCACTACTGAGCTTAACTGACTGTAACAGCTGGCGTAAACAAACTCCTTGATGGAACGCGCTCAAACTTGGCATCATAATTTGGTACAGTGATGCCAACATACAAAAAAAAAATTCAAATATCTATAACGCGGGAGATTTAAAAAAACTTTTCTGGGTACTTTTTTGACAGAAGTACTTGCCTTCGGAGTGCTCCCGCGCTCCTTATATTATTTCACTATATTATTTGATAATAAATAGAAAAATTTGATTATACTTACTATGCACTTCTTTTTGCCTTCCTTGTCTACCTCTTAATGCCAACTTATTATATTTTTAAAGACATTAATTTTTAATTTACATTTCTAAACTATAATTTACAAAAATTACTTCTTTATCTTGATCTCAGCTGGCGCATGTGGTTGAGGTCAAGTTTGTTGTGACGGCCCATAGCGCTGGGTATGCTACTGGCGATACATGTCGGTATTTGTCGATTTTGAGAAAATTTTTTTACGTGTCTGAATGAATGTGTGTGTGTGTGCGTACGTAGGTGCGTGCGTGCGTGCGTAAACTCTTTATATCTCAGAAACAAATCGAGCGATTTTCATCGGAAAAAGACTATTTTCTCCGTCTCGCTAAAAAGATTGGTGTCCTAACTGATTTGAGTTTCGATCAATTTTCTTTTGTTTTATAACCTAAACACAATTTTGAATTTTTTTAAAATTTTTTTGTGTGTTACATTCAGTATTAATTAAAAAACTTTCTACGAAAGTATAAAATAATGCAAGTATAAGATTTTCCTGGAATCTATAAGAATTGAAAGAATCATTTTCATATGACTTTACAACTTCCCTCCCTTCCACCCCCCTCTCTCACTCGGCCCCCCCGCTCTCTCTCTCACTCTCTCTCCCTTCCCTTTCCCTGCCTCTCCCTCAACATGTGTCAAGCTCTGTACCAAGAACTTTAATGAAAACCTAAATATTTTTTTAAAACAATCAGTAAAACAAATAGTATTTTTAATAAAACTTTCTACGAAAGTATAAAATAAGGCAAGTATAAGTTTTTTCTGTATAATTTATAAAATAATAATCTTTATGATTTTGTACAAAAAATCAAATAAATATTAGCAAATAAGTCTTTTACTTCTTCGAGCCAATATATGCTCAACAAATTATATTTAAGTACATTCACATTGTTCACAGCTGCAAATTAAACAATCGAAAGTTGTGATATCAATTATCGATAGTCAAGTAATGCAAACAACTCTGCAAAATAACTGTATAATGACTGTTCTCAGAAATCTATTCAAATTTGTTCATTTTTCTATAAAAATTAAACACAAGTACTGAAATCAATTTATTATATTCAAGTATCCGTAAGTTAACTTAATTCACATAATAGAACTTTTCGTAGCGCGGGTGTAAAATTACATTTTACGTCCACGTTGTGATAATGAGCTCGAGCGCTATATCAACGTTGGCTTCAGGGATTATTTATTACATAAGAGTGTAAAATCTTACACCCACCGTACGAACATGATTTTTCGTCGTCGTGCGAGCGCAATGTATCTCCATAAAACCTTTTTCTTGTAAACATATTGTGGACCCTTTACGAAACGATGGTACATAGTTACCATTCCTATTTTCCCTTATTCTTTCTCAATTTTGAACTTTATATAGTATAACATTACGCATCTTGGGAGGACAAAAGAAGTCTAGAGCGGCTCTATAGCATACTTGGTGGGCCCGACGGTTTGCATTTTACAGGTGGTTCGCATTTTACAATTGATTTCAGTACTTTCTTCTATTTAATTTATATAGAAGAATGAGCAAATTTGAATACATTTCTGAGAACAGTCATTATACAGTTATTTTGCAGAGTTGTTTGCATTACTTGACTATCGATAATCACAGCCCCACAAAAAAAAAAAAAAATTTCTGTACTTTAGATCGGACTATCATATCGCTGTGTATTTTGGCCCCCTAAGTATGATTCCAAGGTCAGAATTCGTCCACCACGTCTGAATTTGGAGATATCACTAGGTATAACATTTTTGAGATATCTTAAAAAACAAAGTAAAAACAATATTTTTGTTAACTTTTCTACAAAACAATGTAGCATTGTTTGCGCCCTTCAAGACCAACTTTACACCATCCCTCAACAATTTTTTTTTCTCGGAGATCTGAATATGTAAATTTCGAGATAGAAATAAAGAATTTGATTTTAAGAGATATGTGCGAGTTTACAAAATTCAGGTATTTAGATCTCGGAGGAAAAAAATGTAGAGGGATGGTATAAAGTTGGTCTTGAAGGGCGCAAACAATGCTATATTGTTTTGTAGAAAAGATTAAAAAAACATTGTTTTTACTTTGTTTTTTAAGATATCTCAAAAATCTTATACCTAATGATATCTCCAAATTCAGACGTGGTGGACGAATTCTATTAGTCCGATCTAAAGTACAGAATCTTTCCTTTTTTTGTGGGGCTGTGTAATCGCTTTGCTTATTTTTTCATGTCTAAATGACTCCACTATATGCGTGGACCTCATATCCCCCGCCCACTTGGGTTTAAAAATAGTTCAAATAATTGTTCATTGCCTTGCTTATTGTTGTCTTGTTTTCAACTGTCTTGTTTATTGTTGCACGTTTACGTAATTCCCTAATATGCGTGGACCTTGCGTCCCCGGCTACTTGAGTTTAAATATTATTTAATTAATCTTTTTGCTTATTTTTTCATGTGTGGACCTCAGTCCCCCGCCTACTTGGGTATAAAAATTATTTTTTGTACCGCAAGCACGATTTTCGCGTTTTCGAACCTATTAATACAGTCGAAAGCGATCGCTTGTCGACCAGCGGGCGGTAAAAACTGAAAAGCGCCCGCTGCTCGCCGAAGTGGGCGGTAAAAATCGAAAAGTGCCTGCTGTCGTTTTTGAATGGAGATTTCAAGATTGTTTAAGAAAATCATTGATATTTTGAAAAAACGCAAAAATTTATACTTGCAGTACAAAATATATGGTGTGCACCAAGGGCTAAGTGGGTTTTTTGACGCGTGTGGTTGCAGTACTCGTCTTCGGTTCTCACATGCACTAGCATTTGACTCGTGCTAGTTCATCTTCGACTCGTCCTGCAACCCCGCAATCAGTCTGAAAAGACCCACTTTACGCCCTTGGCACACAATATACTATAAATAATCGTTTTGCTTATTTTTTCATGTCTACATGACTCCCTTATATCTGTGGACCTCCTATCCCCCGCCTACTCGGGTTTAAAAATTGTTTAAATAATTGTCTTGCTTATTCTTGCACGTCTACGTAATTCCCTTATATGCGTGGACCTCATATCCCCCGCCTACTTGAGCTTAATTGTTTAAATAATTGTCTTGCTTATTGTTGCACATCTGCATAATTCCCTAATATAGGTGGACCTCGCGTTCCCCAGCTACTTGGGTTTAAAAATTATTTAAATAATCTTTTTGCTTATTTTTTCATATATACATGACTCCCTTATATGTGTGGACCTCATATCCCCCGCCTATTTGGGTTTAAAAATTATTTAAATAATCATTTTGCTTATTTGTTTATGTCTACATGACTCCTTTATATGAGTGGACCTCATATCCCTCTCCTACTTAGATTTAATAATTGTTTAAATAATTGTCTCGCTTATTGTTGCACGTCTACGTAATTCCCTAAATGCGTGGACCTCGCGTCTCCCACCTACTTGAGTTTAAAAATTATGTAAATAATCGTACTTAGGAGCCGCTGAAAATGTTTGCGTCAAGAGAGCCGCAAGGCGGCACATCACGCGCTACTCCCTCTCTCTCTCTCTCCCCCTCTCTCTCTCTCTCTTTCTCTCTCTCTCTCTCTCTCTCTCTCTCTCTCTCTCTCTCTCTCTCTCTCTCTCTCTCTCTCTCTCTCTCGCCGCTTAC
This sequence comes from Torymus aiolomorphi, assembly GCA_036365515.1. Taxonomy (NCBI): domain Eukaryota; kingdom Metazoa; phylum Arthropoda; class Insecta; order Hymenoptera; family Torymidae; genus Torymus; species Torymus aiolomorphi. The sequence goes on along the minus strand of CM070874.1, from coordinate 153,876,207 downwards.
CAGGAAAAATTTTGTACCCGTTTTTGTCAGGAAAACGTAGCATTGTACGAAAAAAGAGGTGAAAGAGGAAAAAAGAGGAAGAGTAAAATTTCAGCAAGAAACTATGATTTTAAGTAAAGGTTATTTAATAATTTTAAAAGGTTCTGAATTTAATATGTTACGTATGCATACTATGCACAACGTGATGAGGCGGATCGAGTTACATCGAGCAACATGAGGACTACTCGAGGAAAGATGCGCACCGGCTTCGGTAGCTCAGTGGTCAGAGCAGTCGTCGCGAAAACGAAAGGTCCGGGGTTCAAGTCCCCGCCGAGTCACCCCGTTACCGTTTTTTTATCGAGTAGTCCTCCATTTATTTATTTAATTGCGAGCTCTCACTCGTAACAAATATTATAATCAATTGTTTAATTAATTTTTTGTATATAATTTAAAAATTAAGTCGTATACGTGTTATTTTATTCATATTTTATACATAATTAAAAATTAATACTTTTTAATCTTCATAAATAAATTTAATTAGAATTGTGACATTTTGTGTAATAAATTAAAATTTTGGAATTACAAATTAATTAAAGGAATCAGTAAATTAAGTTTGAGGAAGTCAATTGCTAATGAATTGGCAGTTGTTTATAATGTTGTGTACATCTTCATTACATGAATAATAAAAAATATTTTCAGAAATTTTTTTTCTGAACCTTTATTTTATTTGATTTGAATTCAGCGGTGTATTAAGTACACTGATCCTATAAAATTCATAAAAACGTATTCTTAATTTATATTTTTTTTATGAATCTATTTAGACACTCTTTTGGTATAAAATGTATACTTATATTATAAAGAAAAACTTTTGTGTAAAATTTAATATTTTTATAGGGAAATTTGTTATTTTCAACATTAGCACTGGAACACATTCGTCTTGTGGAATTTTTACTATTTTAAATAGTACTTTTTAAAATTTTCAAAGTAATTTTTACTTTTTGAAATGATAATTTTTATAACTGCTGAAACGAAATATCAGTTAACGAAACCAATACAAAAATCATATCTATAAGTACAAGAAAAACATTAAAGTGAGGAATTAAAAATTTTTTGCAGATGATAGGAATTGAATGGAGACCCTTGGCACGGCAGTCGGATGCTCTACCACTCATCTATAAAAGTGTCATACTGTTTATCTTATCGAAACCGATACGTTAACCATACTACGATGTATACGTTATTATTTTCTTTTTTTAATTATTAATATATAATAAATAATAATAACATTATAATTATAAATTGAACATAGTTACTTAATTAAAAAATATTATTTAGAAATAACAATAATTTTTTTCATCAGAAATAAAGTAAATATATGAAAAAGTTGTGTATATAAATCCCTACCATACCGTCTTAGTTTTTATTTGCTGTAATTCTGGAAACCTTTTTTTAAATGAATGTGATTTTCTGTCTTTCACAATCCATGTAAAAAATACGTGGTTAAATTTTTTTTTTTAATTTTAGCTTCAAAATTTTCTTATTTATTGTTCAGCAATGCGTATTTTTAAATTTAAATATAAAAAAATTTAATTAATAATGAAATGAATTTCGAAAGACAACAAATCGCATTCATTTTTGAAAAAAGTTTGCAGAATTATAGTACATAAAAATTAAAACACTATGTCAGTATGGTAGGGATTTATATCCACATCTTTTCATATTTCCTTTATTTCAGACAAAAAAATGATTGTTAATTATTAATAATATTTTTAAATTAATTAATGATATTAAACTTGATTATAATGTTATTGTTACTTAATTATGTATTGATTAATAAAACAGAGCAACAACACGTTCATCGTAGCGTGGCTAATGTATCAGTTTCGAAGAAACAAACTGTAAGTCTTTTATAGATGAGTGGTTAGAGCGTCCGCCTGCCGTGCCGAGGGTCGCGGGTTCAATTCCCATCTTCTGCAAGAATTTTTTAATTTCTATATTTAATGTTTTTCTTGTATATATGTAATAATGTGCAAACGTAATGATATACTTAATGTTATAAAAAGTGTTAGTTGTTTAAATAAAAATAAATAACTGCATTGAAATAATAATATATATAGAATGAGAGAAAATGTGGAAACGCGTAAAATTATATTAGATAGTTTCGTCAGAAGTCAATTTAGTTTCAGCAGTAATAAAAATTATTATTTCAAAAAGCAATACATACCTCATATAAATTTTCTTATAAAAATAATAAAATTTACACAAAAATTTTTCTCCGTATGCATATTCTTTTTGTATTCTCAAATATCACATTGCGAAATTATAAAAATACTACGAAATTGTAGCACTTTTTGTATTCATTTTTATGATGTATGGTGAATAATGAATACTATATGAATTCTTAATGAAATCTATATGATAGTATGTTTGCCATGTATTCAATAAATGTGAATGAACATAAAATGTATTCCTTATCAAGGAGCGCGAGAACGCTCCGAAGGCAAGTATAGAAGAAGCCTGAAGGAGCGACCCGTGCTACATATACTTTGAAATGAGTGTACGAAAAATTCATTGCGCTTTTACGTATATTGCGTTAGTTTTTATTATATAACATATCCCTCTTAATCGAAAGCCATTTCATTGCTCTATTCAAATCAAAAGATTTTATTTAAAAAGATTATTTCGTTCAAAAGATATAGACAACTGAATTATTTTATGGTCGTTTTCCTTTCAGAATTTTAGTCTTTTTCTTCCGGCATCCGGTTTGCAGTTTACAGCTCTTACGACACATCCGGTTATATATATATATATATATATATACTAGGGGGGGTACCCCCCCTGCTCGCTCCGCTCGCCAACCCCCCATAATAAATCTTTTATTAATAGATCAATTTTTATTTTAAGATTATTATTTTAAAATACTTAAAATTATAAATCTTTTTCTATTATTAGAAATTTAAATAAGATCTGTGAATGAGAGACAAAAATATTTTGGGACATGAAAATATGCATGATGTTTTAGGCCATTAAGGTAAATCGTATATATAAGTACAAAAAGATATAAAAAGTCTATCTTTTCCACGCCACCCAGGAGGTAGATAGAAGGCGCGTTTTTTTTAAAGAGGTATCCCCTTTCTTACTAATATTAAATTTATTTTTTATTAAATATTTCAATTTTTTTTATAAAATGTTAGTAAAAAAAGGCCTATTCCTCTGAAAAAAACTGTAAAATTTTTAACAATTATTTTTATTTAATTAAAATTTAAATCGATGACAGCAGACCAATATTTGAGGTCGCTAAAAACAGACCAATTTTGAAAGTCTCTGAAAGCAGACCAATTTTTAAGGTCGCTGAAAGTTCACAAATTTTTAAGGTAATTGAAAGCAGACCAATATTTGAGGTCGCTAAAAACAGACCATTTTTGAAAGTCGGTAAAAGCAGACGAATTCTTAAGGTCGCTAAAAGTACACCAATTTTTAAGATAGCTGAAAGCAGACCAAGTTTTTACCTGGTTTTTTTATTTATTCATCAAAAATTTCTTTCCAAACAATATTTATGATTTCTTCTTTATTATCTGAATCGTTTTGAATAAATATATTATTTGGATTCCTACATCTAGACAGTGCAACATATAATTGTCCATGTGAAAATAATGGTTTTCTAAAATAAATACCTAATGCATCAAAACTTTGTCCTTGTGATTTATTTATCGTCATAGCAAAAGCCAAGACAATAGGAAATTGTTTTCTATTAACTATAAATGGCAATGAAGACGATTCTGCAGTACTTAATGTTATTCTCGGTATAAAAACGTTATTTCCTGATTTTTCTCCTGTTATTATTTCAGCTTCTATATTATATTTAAATAGTCTAATTATTTTTAATCGAGTTCCATTGCATAAACCATCATTTATGCTTAAATTTCGTATTAACATTACTATCGCATTAATTTTTAGATGTAATTCATGTGGTGGTAAGCCTTCACGAATATTATGCAAGTATTCAATAGGAAAATTTATGTAAATATTATCATCTGATAGATCAACACCTTTATATGTTGCGCTATCTATACTATAATAAGTCATTTCATCACTATCGATTAATTTTAATATTTTATTATTTAGAATAGTTGAGTCTTCATTATGAGACGTTAAAATAACACTATTTATAGATAAATTATAATTTATATCTTTATATATTTTCAAACAAACATCATCAGTTTTCCAACTATTTGGTATTTTAAACGGATTAATTATTCCCTCTCCAATATTTAATAAAAACAAAGCAAATTCCTTATTATTAGAACGAATATTTTTTTTAAGTAATTTATGTTAAAAAGTGGCCAAATATCTGAATATTTTATTGTTTCTTGTATAATCGTACTTCTACAGCCATTTTTAATAACTGGAAGAATTTGTCGAAAATCTCCTCCTAATATAATTAATTTTCCCCCAAAAGCTAAATTTATATTACAAACATCTCTCAATGTTTTATCTACAATGTCTAAAGCTTTTCTTGGTATCATTGATGCTTCATCCCAAATTATTGCATCTACTTCGCGTAATTTTTTCTTATCAGATTCTAATTTTAAAAATGCACTTTCGATACTTTCTAAATCTAGAGGTAACTTAAATGTTTTATGACTTGTCATAAAACATTTAAGGCTAATGATAAAAGTAGCCACCAACCTACCACTTAAAAACAAAAATCCAACATCCTATTCAAAAAATAAAATCCTCAGCAGTGACGGAGGGCACAAGGGGCAGTACAAGGGGCAGCCAATGGGCGACCACATTTGGGCGGCAAGGGGCAGCAAGAAAATATAAGGGGCAGCAAATCCGAATAAAAATAACGTGTAAAAACACGTAATTTTACGTTATTTTAAGGGGCAGCAAATGGGCGACCAAAAGGGGCAGCTCAGGGGCAGCTAATTCACAAAAAGCTCTACCAGCTATATATATATAGGAAGATATATATATATATATATATATATATATACACACCCCTATCTGCTCGACCTAACCTTTCTATCTATCTTCTTACTCGACTCGAAGAGAGAGAGAGAATATATATATATATATATTGTAACGGGATGGCTAGTGGGGAAAATCCCAACAAGCCACAGGCCAGCGATGCCCTAGAACACGGTGCCGCGGGTGTCAGACTAAAATGACTTGCCCGGGGATCTGCTCCTGGAATCCCGAAAACAACGCGAAGATCGCACACGAACTTCGCTTTCCAACTAATTGGATCGCTGAGTGAAAAGCGCGCGCTCGAAGAGTAAAGCGCGCGGCCGCTATGCTCAGATATGAAAACGACCGGCGGAGTCGTTTTCCCGCGGAGGCGGCGGTATCCGGGAGAAGGACAGGTTGTAAAGAACAACGCGACGAGTAACTAGATATCACAATATATTCACAAGCACTAATCTTTACAAGCACGACGCAAGTGCTGATTAGAACAAAGAGTTAGTTCGCGCGCGACCGTTAATATTCAAACGCGCGAACTACACGGCGCGCGGCGAAGCTGCTAATTTCGCGCGCGGTGTTAAAGTACGGCGGGCTGACACACACCCCCACGTACACGGCACATAAGGCTTGCACGGGGCGATTTCCGTGCGAGCCTTTACAATAAACCCGCGAGAGGAGAGTAGAAAACTTACGTTAGGAAGGAGCAGCCGGTGCACTCGATTCTCTTTCGCTCCCTGTCGCTCGCACAGCAGTTGCGCTCTCTTTCTCTCTCTCTCTTGCTCGCTGTATCGTGTCGGCAGGCGGGTTGGCTGCCGGCTCGTTGCTCACAGTCTCGTGCGGCTCACGCGGCTCGGGACAGCTCTCTCTCTCTGTCTCTCTTTCGCACGTTCACTATATACGGCGCCTCCACTACACTCGCGGGGTCTCACAAAGCACGATAGGACGGCGCGGACAAGTAAACTCAGGAGAGACACGGAGGAGATGTTTTACGCGCGATGGCAGACACGAATATGGCTCCCTTTTCTCGCGGGAACCAGTTAGCAGCTTCGCGACGGATGACGGGCATTTTACGCGTCGCGAGACCGATTCGCTACGCGCGGCGCGCCTCGATTCGGCTGCGCAGGAGTTGCGGGCGCGCGCTCACTACCTTCGCGCGGTAGATTAGAATCGCGGCTAGACACGCGTTACACCCCCCCGCCAGACGCTGCTTAGGGGACCGAGAGCAGCTCTGCTAATCATGGCCGTCGTCGTACCTACTAATATGGTAGTAATGATTAGGAGAAGGAGGTTCGGAAAGGAACATTGCAGAATCGGAGTCACCGGTTTTTCTTTTTAATTTTTATTAAAAAAAATATATAAAAAAAACTTCAGGGCTTCACCCCTCTTCAACTGGCCCGGGAATACGATCGGCGCCCCTTGTGACGAGCTTGGTTGGGGCAATGTTTTGACTTTTTCACCCTAAGCTCGCCACACATGAAGCACCGGGGGATCGCGTTACTGCCGAGCGCATCCCGGGCCGCTCGCTCTTCTTCGAGCGCCCTCCTAAGGCGCTCTTCTTCTTTTTGGAGATGGCGCTGGGCCTCTTCCTTGACCCGGCGCGCCGTCTCCCCGCCTTTTCCCTGGCTCGCCTGGCCTCTTCCATGCGCTCCTGCGCACGAGCCAGGCGAGCCTCCTCCGCCTTTTGGAAGGCGGTGCGGCGCAGCCTGGCGGCTCTGGCCTCTGCGGCGGCCGCGAGCTCTTCGCGCCGGCCTTGGGCCATTCCGATCCATTTCCCGGCTTGCCGCTCGCCGGCCTTACCGTGGCACTGGAGAAAGACCTCCAGTGCGGCCAGGGCAGCGTCCTCCGCAGCGCGCGAGGACTTGCTGAGGCACCGCGCTTCCTCGAGGGCCTTCTCCACTGGGACCCAGGCCGCACCGACTTCATCACTCGGTGCCCACTTGGGGGCCTGGGTCGGAGAACTCTCTTTCCTTTCTTCGTCGGCCCGAGCCGCGCCGGCGTTTCCTTCCGGCGCCATCTCTGAGGCTCGGACCGACGCCTCTTGTGAAAGCCGTTCTTCCCGGCTTTCCTGCTGCTCCTTCGGGGGACGAGGTCGCCGAAGTGGACTGGGACCGGCCTCTGCCCAGGCCGGCTCCGAAGGTCCCTTTCTTGGCTTCGGCGCCTCTATCTCCTCGATCATGACGGTGGAGGGCTCTTCCACTGGCTGGGGTGCCAGTGTCACAGCGTCGATGCCCTCCACGACCTGCTCCAAAAAATCGATGACGGCGGGGTCAGGATTGCACTGGATTAATCCAGCGATCACCTTCTTCGCCGTCTCCGCTATTTCGGGAGTCAGGCCTTGCATGTCCTGAAACAGGTAAATCGATCCCGGGGAGGAGTGAGATTGAGGACTGGAGAATTAAGACGAACACAGGTTAGTACGTACGACACAAGTTGGACGGCACAATTATTGCTTTTTATACGCTCGGGTTCTACGAGGACTAATTAGTCCGGCATCAGCAGGTACGGGCTTCTTCTTCGAACCCTTTGGCCTCCCTGGGCCTCGCTTGGGTTCTGTTGGACCGGCCACACGCATAGGCCGGCCATCGCTCGCACGCTTTCCTGGCCTAACTAATAGCGCGGTCTTACGAGGTGGACCGCGCCTCTTAGCCGTCGCCCGAGGCTGTACATTCCCCTGGCTAACTCTGTGGCCCACTGACGTGTTACGTTCGGCTGAAGAGTCCCTCGCTGGTAGCGCCTGGGCTACTTCTGCTGAGACGTATCTCTTGAGTTGCTGCGCATGGACGGGACGTATCGTTCGACCATCCTCACCTTGGATCTCATAGGTGTTTTCGCCTAGAATATTCACAATCGTGTAGGGCCCCGCGTACTTCGGGGCTAATTTGGCAGAAATCCCCTCAGCTGCTGAGGATAGTACCTTATTCTCTCTCCATACACGATCGCCTAGACAGAATTGTGGAGGTCGACGATGAGCGTCATAATATTTGGCTTGTCTCGCCTGCTCCGCTTGCGCGTCGGCCGCCGCCCGAACGTGCAATTCGCGGAGCTTGTCCATACGTACCACCCAATTGTTTATCGCCTCTTGCTGCCCTTGCTCTTCGGCTAACCTGTCTTCCTCCCGCCTTAGTGTCTTCGGTGGGTCGGGTTGTCGGCCGTAAAGGAGCATGGCAGGACTTATCTTTGTGGAGCTGTGTTCGGCAGTATTGTACGCGAACGCCAGCTCATTCAGTTTCTCATCCCAGGACCGGTGATTTTCCTCTGCGTAAGACATAATCATTGTCTTCACCGTTCAATTCACACGCTCGACAGGATTGGCTTGAGGGTGATACGGAGGTGTAAACGTGTGATGCACATTTCTCTCCTTTAAGAATGCCTCTAATGGTGCATTTTTAAATTCAGTCCCATTGTCTGAGAGAAACACCTCCGGGACTCCGAATCGCAGACATACTCGCTCGTTGAGTCCCTTAATTACCGATTTACCATCTGCCCTTTTTATCGGAATTACTTCAATCCAGCGTGTGAACAAGTCCTGGAATATGAGAATGTATTCGTGGCCGTGCGTGGTTTTTGGGAGGGGCCCCATAATGTCGCTGGCCACGATTTGCCATGGACGCTCTGTAATTCGGCGTCCCATGAATCCTGTTGGAGCGCGCTGTTCGACTTTGCACTGCTGGCAAATTTGGCACTGGCTCACGTATCTGGCTACATCACGAGACATGTGTAGCCAATAATACTTCCGCTTTACTCTTTCTAGCGTTTTCTCGCGGCCCAAGTGCCCAGCAGTTGGAAAGTCATGGCATTCTCTCAGTACTTCGCGTCGCTTTTCGTGAGGGACTGCTAACTTCCATGCATCATCGTCGCCGAGAGACTCGTCTATGACTTCATCAGGTTCGTACTTGTACAGTCTCCCCCCCGCCAGCTTGAACGTGGGGAGTCTCGCGGCCGCTGTTGAACCTCTTTCACAATTTCGAGGTGCCATTGGTCGTTTGTGTCGCGTTCGAGCTCTAACGCAGCGACCGCTGGCTCCTCTTCCTCGAACATCCGCGAAAGGGCATCTGGGACATTGTTCAAAGAGCCCTTTCGGTGTTCGACTGTGAAACTGTGGTTTTGTAGTTCCAAAGCCCATCTTGCTAACCTGCCTGATGGGTTTCGGAGATCACGGAGCCACTTCAAGCTGCTATGATCCGTGATGACCTTGAAGTCATAGGCCTCTATATACGGACGGAACTTTTTGATTGCCCAGAGAATTGCTAGACACTCTCGTTCCGTCACGCTATAATTCTTCTCGGCCGCGCTCAGAGTTCGACTAGCGAACTCTAGGACTCTTTCGTTGCCGTCTATTATCTGGTATAGCACCGCTCCAAGTCCTGTATCGCTCGCATCAGTTTGCACCACGAACTGTGCGTTAGATACCGGTCTGTGGAGAATCGGTGCAGAAGCAACTAGCGCTTTTAGCTTTTGGAAGGCCTCTTCTTGTGCCGTTGACCACTCGTATTTCCGATCCTTTTTCGTTAGTTTGGTCAGTGGTTCAGCAATTGTGGCGAAGTTTGATAAAAACTTTCTATACCACGAGGCCATTCCTAGGAAGCGTCTCAGCTGACGGAGGTTTTTCGGCACCGGATATTCCATAATGGGCTTTATTTTCTCGGGGTCTGGTTTAAAACCATCCCTATTTACTATGACCCCGAGATATTGGACCTCATCGCGACAGAAGACACTCTTCTCGCGATTTATTGTGAGGCCCGCGTCCTTTATCCTATCTAGAACTCTTTTTAGAACCTCTTTTTGCTCCTCGAATGTTTCTGTGACTATTATTATGTCATCGAGATACGAGTAAGCAAAAGGTTCGAGTTCGGGGCCGATGACTTTGTCAATCAGCCTCTGGAAGGACGCTCCGGCATACGAAAGACCGTAGGGCATTCTTGTAAATTGAAATAACCCTTTGCCTGGCACGGTGAAGGCCGTAGTCTCTTTGGACTCCGGATTTAGTGGTATTTGGTGGTACGCACTACTTAAATCCAACGTGGATATGTATCGCGCTTTCTGCAGTTTGCTTAAGATACTCTCCATATATGGTAACGGGTATGCGTCTGGCCTTGACGCTGCGTTCACTTTTCTGAAGTCCACACAGAAACGGAACTTCCCGTTGGACTTGCGTACCATTACCACAGGGCTTGACCAGCCGCTTGTCGAAGGTTCTATTATACCCGCGAGTAGCATTTCCTCCACCTGCTTGTGCATCTCTTCCTCGAGTTTTCGAGATACTGGGTAGTACTTCTGTTTTATGGGTCTTGTGGAGCCGACGTCTACTGCATGCTCAACCCACGAAGTACACCCTAATGGTGCCAGGCCGTTTCCCATCAGCTCAGCTACTAAAGCTTCCGCTTCTTTGCGCTGCTCTTCTGTTGGGTCCGCCAACCCTATAGCTGATACGGACACGGTATTATTGGCGGTTATGGAGGCTACTTCTAACTTTACGCTTGCATCATCATCTTTGAGATGCAGCGTATTGTCAGTGGGGTCTAAGACGGCGCTAAACTTCTTAATGAAGTTCACCCCAAGTAGCACTCCGTGTCTAGGTCTGGCATGATTGCGACGCGCACATCCTTGCACACGCCTGCCACGACCATGGGTAGATACACATAGCCAACCACTGCTATGCTCTGCCCATTAGCTACCCGTGCCGTTAGGCCGCTGGCCGGGATTAATTCTTTTCCGCAGGCTGTAGCGAGCTGTAAGCCGATGGAATTCATCCCAGTCCAGGAAGCTCCAGTATCGAAGAGTGCCCGTAGCCTGTAGCCGGCTACACCTACTTGAAGCCACCATCGCGAGCATGTTTCCTGGTTATCTTCGTTCTGCTGAGTCGCGGGCACTTCTTCGCTCTCTCCTTGAGGCAATTGGACCGAGTTACCCTCGGTCGCTGATGTGAGAGCTGGGGGCGGGCGTGTGGCCGTGTTTACCTGCCCCCTTGGCCGTTTCCCTGCTGGTTTCCAGCAGCATTGGGGTTGCGGTCGCTTCCCCTTTGCTCGTTGCCGTAACCCCTTCGGTACTCTGGCCTTTGTGGAGGTCCATTACTCCTCGGACTTGGCGGCCTAGCCTGGTGGGTCGCGCTACTACCCCCACTAGGCTGATTATTACTTTGCCCGCCTTCCCGCTGCCTGTTCTCCCAATTATTCTTTTTCTTGGGCTTCTTGAACGACTGTGGGTTTGGTGTTTGCCCACTATTTCCGTCGGTGCCTTTCTTTGTCAAGCTTGACGAACACTCGGCCATCACCCGACGGAACATAGCCTCGACGCTTTCTCGAGGCTCCTGCTGTTGTTGCCCCATCGCCGCCACTCCTGGATTCTGCTTTTTCCACTGATCCGTGGTTGGCTCTGTAGGTACGTAGGCAAACTCTGGCAAGTAAGTACGCTCTGGCGGTGGTGGCGAGTGATACACCTTATCTGCCGCGAGCGCTAATTCGGCCTCCCGGGCTAAATCCAGGAGCCCTCGGTAATCCGTAATTTGATTACGCATCACCATTTTTTGTAGTTCTGGCCGCATGTTCCGGTGCAACATGTCCAATTGTTGGGGCATGCTAGGCACCGGAACTAACTTGAGAATCAAGGCTTGCAGATTCACTACGTAATCTCTCGTGAGTTCGTTTCTGCCTTGAGTCCTCGCGTTTATCTCCGCTAGGATTCGCTGTTGATGGCCCCTGTCACCGCCATACATGTGTATTATGGCCTCTTGGAAGTCTTGCCAAGATCGCCACGTATGACGGTTACTCCTATACCAGGTGGCCGCTACTCCACTCAGGAGCTCTGACAATGACGAGAGTACTTCGTCGTACGTCAGATTTGCTAGAGCTCGACATTCCTCTACTCTCGTGAGGAATAACTCGACGCTCTGCTCCTTCAAGGACCCAGAGAACTTGATGTGCCATTTCCTTACGATTTGGCCAACATCACGGTTCGTCTGTTGAGGCACGTACATCTGCCTCGTAGACTGGTCCAGTGTAGCGCTCACCCCCGCCTGACGCTGTGTAGGATTTCTTCCGCTATTCCTCCTAGCGTCCCTTGGCGATTCAGTATTGGGGCTGCTGCTGTCAAAATTCACATATGTGAACGTGTCCTGAAAGTTCACATGTGGTGATCCTCGTCCCCTGCCCGCACTCGGTAGTTGGACTCCCTCCAAGCGCGTGCTTGAGGGTGGGTGTCGAGCTTCTTGGAGTATTCGCACACTCTCTTTGAGCTCTTCCACCTCTTTGACGAGTCTATGGATCACCGACAGCAGCTGTTCTGAGACTACGTTATCTCCCACAGCAATCCCTGCGGTACGCTGTTCCCCCGCACTTGGCCACTCAAAACTCTGTGGCTGCGGTGGACTTCGCGTTTGCTGCCAGAACGCGTGCTGCCCATTTTGTGGCGACAACGACTCTTGTTCTTGACTCCGCCGGAATTGTCGTTGCCTGCGCTGCTCTTCTAGCAACGCCTGCTGTCGCTGCTGCTCTTGATGCTTTCGCTGTTGCTGCCGCTGCTGCTCCTGCTGTTGTTGCTGTTGCTGCCGTCGCTGATGTTCCATTTGTTGCTGCTGCATTTGCTGCTGCTGCATCTGCTGCTGTTGCAGTTGCTGCTGCTGCATTTGCTGCTGCTGCATTTGCTGCTGTTGAAGCTGTTGCTGTTGGAGCTGTCCCTCGGCTTCGGCTGGAGATGTCCCGGTGGGTGCTGCAGAGCTCAATATCTCTGTCCCGGAACCCTCCTGGCCGTTTGCCTCATCCGCTGGCTCCACCACTGCATTATGTGCTTGTTGTGGAGCGTTCATCCTCCGAGACTCCGAGAGTTTTTGCATCACTATCGGGTCATCAAGGAGCGTAATGAACGGATGCGGTTGGTCTGGATCAGTATTGGGATCCACAATAGTCGACCCAGACTTGTTCATCAACGTTAAGTCGATGAACGCCCTTCGGGACTGCTCGCGTTTAGCAAACGCTTGCTTCTCCGACAGCTCCGGCTCTGGCACAAAATCGGCGGCACTGCAATCGCCCATAAGCCACTTGATCGTTGTCAGCATATTCACTGATTGCAGATCTGACTGCTGCAGACCAAGGGCTTGCATGGCCTCGATAATTTCCTCTTCGGGCTGTGTATACGCCCAATTGAGTATCGCAGATTCCGCAAATTGCGACGATCGGGCCATGGTGTCAATTGGCTGTGCGCTTCCCCACGAACTTATTTTACTAGCGCGAGTAGTATCCGGATTGATGGCAGAGAGAGTTTGCCTTTTCAACCCGTGAGCTAGCTTTTTCAATGCGACCCCGGGTTACTTTCTAAGAGCTACGGCGGTTGCTCTTAACCTCGATAATGCACGAGGATTTCCCGTATGCGGCTCTAAAAAAAATAAAAGCTATTTCTGTAAGTAATTACGATTTGTAATTAATTACGCTCCACTACTCGCACTTGTAATTTTAAAATAAATATATGTGAAAAAAAAAATATATATATGTGTCAAAACGGACAATATCACCAAAAACACAAAAAATAAATACAATTCTCACCTAAAAAAAATAAAAACAATTTTTAAGTTCGAGGGGATTTTTGCGCTCGAGTTTTTACTCGGGCGCACAGTCAACTTTTTGTTCCGAGAGTGCTTGCCGACTTTCTCTCGATCTTCTTCTAACTGCACGATAAAAGAAAAAAAAATTTTATTTTTCGTCCAAAAAAAAATAATTCGTATCGGAAATACGAGAGGACGAGAAGAAAAAAAAAATTTTCGAGACGAGAAAAAAAATTAATTAAAAAAATTAATTATCGCTAAAAAAAATTTTGTCGTTAAAAAAATTAATTGTTATTAAAATAACTTTAATTGTTAACAATAATTCCTCAACGCTCCAAAAATTCCGCGATCAATATCTCTCCTCGTCGGCACACTAGGTCGAGGGTTATTGGCTATCGCACGCCTAACCTCTCGACCGCACTCTTGCAACAGCACGGCTGTGTCACGCACACGCACACACGCGCCTACGAGCTGCGGCACGAAGAGCCTTTGTTTGCAGCTTACGCTCAGCTACGCTGCTGAGCTTCTTCGCGCCAAGCTTCGCCGCGAATCACGTACGCGTCGCAGGTCCTTCTCCACCCCCAAAACGTTGTGGCGCCAGTTGTAACGGGATGGCTAGTGGGGGAAAATCCCAACAAGCCACAGGCCAGCGATGCCCTAGAACACGGTGCCGCGGGTGTCAGACTAAAATGACTTGCCCGAGGATCTGCTCCTGGAATCCCGAAAACAACGCGAAGATCGCACACGAACTTCGCTTTCCAACTAATTGGATCGCTGAGTGAAAAGCGCGCGCTCGAAGAGTAAAGCGCGCGGCCGCTATGCTCAGATATGAAAACGACCGGCGGAGTCGTTTTCCCGCGGAGGCGGCGGTATCCGGGAGAAGGACAGGTTGTAAAAAACAACGCGACGAGTAACTAGATATCACAATATATTCACAAGCACTAATCTTTACAAGCACGACGCAAGTGCTGATTAGAACAAAGAGTTAGTTCGCGCGCGACCGTTAATATTCAAACGCGCGAACTACACGGCGCGCGGCGAAGCTGCTAATTTCGCGCGCGGTGTTAAAGTACGGCGGGCTGACACACACCCCCACGTACACGGCACAGAAGGCTTGCACGGGGCGATTTCCGTGCGAGCCTTTACAATAAACCCGCGAGAGGAGAGTAGAAAACTTACGTTAGGAAGGAGCAGCCGGTGCACTCGACTCTCTCTCGCTCCCTGTCGCTCGCACAGCAGTTGCGCTCTCTTTCTCTCTCTCTTGCTCGCTGTATCGTGTCGGCAGGCGGGTTGGCTGCCGGCTCGTTGCTCACAGTCTCGTGCGGCTCACGCGGCTCGGGACAGCTCTCTCTCTGTCTCTCTTCGCACGTTCACTATATACGGCGCCTCCACTACACTCGCGGGGTCTCACAAAGTACGATAGGACGGCGCGGACAAGTAAACTCAGGAGAGACACGGAGGAGATGTTTTACGCGCGATGGCAGACACGAATATGGCTCCCTTTTCTCGCGGGAACCAGTTAGCAGCTTCGCGACGGATGACGGGCATTTTACGCGTTGCGAGACCGATTCGCTACGCGTGGCGCGCCTCGATTCGGCTGCGCAGGAGTTGCGCGCGCGCTCACTACCTTCGCGCGGTAGATTAGAATCGCGGCTAGACACGCGTTACAATATATATATATATATATATATATATATATATATATATATATATATATATATATATATATATATATATATATATATATATATATATATATATATATATATATATATATATATATATATATATACACACACACACACACACACACACACACACACACACACACACACACACACACACACACACACACACACACACACACACACACACACACAAAATAATTAATATATATACATACAAAATTAACAAAAAAATTGTGGTATTTGAAAGGAGAAAGTGAGAGAGAGAGAAAAGAATATAAGTAGTATAACTAACGAACAACAATGAAAATTGTAATCTAAAATAACCTCAAAATATGGTTTTATATATTAATATTCAATTCAAAAATCTCAAGAAGTCATCTGATGAGAAGATTTATCTACTCTACGTGTATCAATGGGGAAAATTTTTATTAGATAAGTATATATACTTATACTATACTATATAATCAATGGCTAAATGTTAAACGGCTAAAATCATTTTAAAATTTTTTAAAAATTGATACTTTGTGAATTTTTTATTTTTACAGATATTATATTATATTACAATATAATGTAGCAGCTGACCAAACAATCCGCACCCTAAGGAAATTCTGCAGGAGACACGGCTATAGTTAAATATATACTGGAAATCTTTAGTTGTCCTCACGTTATTCTGTTACCAAACAGCTTCAAGGAATGTTAAGAGTCACATTAAAATTAAGCCTGTAACGTAAAGTGACTTATTACTTATGGCCCATTTGAAAAGAAATCACCCTTTTCACAAAAAGAATTGACATGCATTTTGACAAAAATAATAAATTTTTGACTGTGACAAGACTTGAAAGGGCCATTGAAATATCGCACTGGGACAATATCACTATAGAAGAAACTATTGATTTATTGCACACTGGAGCAAGGTTTGTAATTTTTAATTAAATAATAGTACACTATTATTTTGAGATGTTTTTGAGATGTTTTAAGATATTTTATATCCACTGTAGCGAGAGCGTTCAGTTCCATTGAAGTAGAAGTCATTTTGACGCATGAGTCAACTCGACATCCTAAGGAAATTCTGCAGAAGGAGACGCAGCTAGTTAAATATACAGGAAATCTTTACTAGTCGTCACCTTATTCTGTTACCAAACAGACTACAAATGTTTTGCTTTCTTCAAGGAATGTTGAGAGTTACACTAAAACTAAGTCTGTAACGTAAAGTGACTACTTTTTCTTATGGCCCATTTGAAAAGAAATCACCTTTTTCACAAGAAGAATTGAATGTGCATTTTTTTGAAAACAATAATAAATTTTTGACTGTGACAAGACTTGAAAGGGTTATTGAATTATTATATTCTCAAAAGTGACATCTATAATTAGTGTTTTGTGTAAAATAAAATAAAGTACTGTTATGATGATGTGTTATATGAAATCAAATCAGTGTTTATGATCTACAATTTAAATAATAGTGTAAATATTATATTCTCAAAAGTGACATCTATAATTAGTGTTTTGTGTAAAATAAAATAAAGTACTGCTATGATGATGTGTTATATATATGAAATCAAATCAGTGTTTATGATCAACAATTTAAATAATAGTGTAAATAAACAGTGTTTATAATCAACAATTCAAATAAATAAAAAAAATTTAAATAAAAAAAATATCTACATAAAATCAGTTTGAAATATTTTGAGTAAATAAATTATGTGTTATGAGGTTCATAAAGTTTATAATATTTGACAAAATCAGTAAACATCTTTATAATAACTTTTGTTTTACAAGAAAATTTTGAATACAGTATGATAAAAATATGCAGTGTAACCACAACATGTTTGCGACATTACATGTATACATGGATTTACATCTATACAATATAAGAATTACAACGATATTAACATAAAAGAAGATATTAACATAAAAACAAAAACACTAAAAATTGATGAAGTTCATTGCATGTCAATGCGTCAAAGAATGAATTACCATAAGTATTTTAATAGTAACATTAAGTGATTGAGAAAACAACGCGCAAACATATTAGCAAACTGTAAAGACTGTATCTTATTTTCATAGTAGATAACTTTAATTGTTTGTGGTTTAAGTTAGTTGTTATTATGACATACAAGAATATCAAGAAAGTTTTTAGTGATTCTCAGTTCATAAACTGGTTGTATAATATATAAACAATGAAGAAAGAAGATGTAAAAAAGTGTAAAATAAACAATGGAAATTTTTTTAGTATGAAACTAAAAGATTATGTCAAATGAGAAAAGCGAAAAGGATGTGTTATATTGTGAAAATTTCAAAAAATAAAAGTGCTCAGTTATTCTCGTGTATGATTTTCCCAGGGTGGAAGACGTCAAAAGTTTGATCTATACAAGAATAAAGAAAGTTATTAGTGATTCTCAGTTCATAAACTGATTGTATAATATACAAACAATGAAGAAAGAAGATGTAAAAAAAGTGTAAAATAAACAATGGAAAATTTTTTAGTATACAGATTACAGATAGAAAGAAATATCGGCTATGTATGAAATGACTTGTTTTTGTAACATAAAAGTCATGAGGTTTTTCAGTGAAATATATTTGTCGACTTTTATGGAAGTAAAAGTATATTATAGACTATTTTGACTAATGAAAGAAAACAAAACAAGTGGATAAATGAGTGATTTCAAAATTAATTTATGTGTCATATAAACAGTATATCAGTAGACGAAAATCTTGAAAGCTTCTATTTTGCAAGGAATAGATTGTGCAATATCATGAATGTAAGGAATATAACAGGAGATGTTTGCGATATGAAACACTGCTGTGGATATTTTTCAAATCATTATGCACTACGGGAACAAAAAGATTATGTTCAAGTCTGTCAAAGCATGCAACCTTATGTAGTAGAGGCAGAAATACTGTGGCAGATAACCCGTTAGTAGAGCCTCGTTCGACTTTATAGTATTTCAATGCTTCACTGGCCCTATGATATCTAAAGGAAAACTAGTAATTAGTCTTCCAAAAACAACTCATCCAAAGTTGGCCCAGGACCTCTGACTTTGGTTATGAAAGCGGTTATATCCACCTGTCAGACCTAGAGGTGCAACAATCCCTGTCAGACCTAGAGGTGCAAGAATTTTATAAGTATTACAATGTAATACTAAGTCAAAATCTGATTATAATTAAGAAACATTAAGTGTCAGCATTCGTATACTCATGTACAATTGCTTATCCACGAAACAAGTTCCTTGAATGGAATCGAGATGCTGAAATCTATGCATTTAATATATAATAATAGACTCTGAGAAAAATTCACATGCGGAATAGAAGATGTCTAGACCTTTTATTTCTTCGAATCTCATCTATTCAATAAGCACTCTCTGCAAATTGTAATAATTTTTTTCATGACTGTACAAATAATAATGTTGTTAATATAAATAAAACTTTCTACGAAAGTATAAAATAAGGCAAGTATAGATATTTTTTTCTGTATATAATCTATAAAATAAATATTTAAAAATAAAATTTGTATAATATATTTACTATAAAAATTTATATAAAAAATAATTACGTCTAACATAAAATATTACAAAATACTCAACAAATTATATGTAACTGCATTTACATTGTTCACTGTAAATCAAACACATGAAAGTTGTGAAATCCATTTTTAATAGTCAAGTACTTAATGCAAACTCCCCGAAACCATCACTGTATGACTGTTCTCAGAATTTTTATTCAAATTGGTTCATCCTTCTATATACAAATTAAACACAAGAAAGTACTGAAATCAATTTATTGTAGGCGAGTAGCAAAATAAAACTTTTTGTACCTCGGATGTAAAATTGCATCATAGTACTTCTACAAAACTATATAGAACATACGTCTTTTACATACGCGAGGGCGAAAATTATTTCTAATTATATTTTATTGTCTAGGCCTTTTATTTCTTCGAATCTCATCTATTCAATAAGCACTCTCTGCAAATTGTAATAATTTTTTTCATGACTGTACAAATAATAATGTTGTTAATATAAATAAAACTTTCTACGAAAGTATAAAATAAGGCAAGTATAGATATTTTTTTCTGTATAATCTATAAAATAATAATATTTATGATTAAAAAAAAAAAAATCAAATAAATACCAGTGAAAATGTCTTTTACTTCTTTGAGTCATTGTATGCTGAACAAATTATATGTTGGTAAGTACATTCAAATTGTTCACTGCAAATCAAACAAATGAAAGTTGTGAAATCAATTAACGATAGTCAAGTAATGAGACAACTCTCGGAAACAACTGTATGATTGTTCTCAAAAATGTATTCAAATTTGTGCATTCTTCTATACAAATTAAACACAAGAAAGTACTGAAATCAATTTATTGTAGTCAAGTAACCGTAAGTTAACTTGACTGACATATAATAGAACTTTTAGTACCTTTTGTGTAAAATTACATTTTACGCCCACGTTGTAATACTTCAAAAATATTTAGCCAACGGGCATAAAGTACTACTTAACGCCTAACAAGCGCAATAGCTCACATACTCCTACAAAACTTTATAGAACCTACGCACTTTACGCCCGTGTGGGTGAAAATTATTTTAATTATATAACTATTATGCCTTCCTTTTATTTCTAAAATTCATAAGAATTTTATCAGATATATTTACGAAAAGTTAAAGCCTATATAAAAAAATTACATAGTTACCAACACATTCCCATTTTTCATTATTCTTTTTCAATTTTGAAATTTCTATAATATTACGCATCTTGGGAGGACAATAGAAGTTTATATAGAGCTGCTCTAGCAGTGGTGGTCCTCCAATCTCCCATACATACTTGGCGGGCCCGACGGTTTGCAGTTTACCGGTGGGCTTTGTAGTATTCTACATTTACAAATGTAGAATACTTAATAAATTTTTGCATAAATTGATTAACAATGTTTATACCTATAAGCCCACTATAAATAATAACATTGGCTCTAATTTTTAATTGATACCGCTTAAATATTATAATATCCCTATACAACTGCATATAATCTCATGATTTACTTTCATTACCCTAAATATTTTTCCTTGTGTCCGTCTTTTTTAAGCAGGAATGAGATAAAAAATACATATAAATTTATAGTTTACTCAAAAGCGCTTTAGATTTTATTAACCATTTTGTAAGCCACCTATTTTAATTTTCATTCTTTTCCCGTGTGTAAATATCATATGAGATCTCATATGAGTATTTCAGACATCAGATCGCATATGAGGTATCATATATTAATGTCATCTGCAATTGTACTTATTTCGGGATCTCATATGAGATCTCGTAAGAGATTTGATGTCCGATATTCTCATACGAGATCTGATGTCCGATATTCTCATGAGATCTCATATGATATTATCATGCGTGTTTGCACTTTCTATTTCAAAACAGAGTAATAAATTCAATACGTGTCAGTATTTAATATGTAGAAGCAACCCATTTATATATTTTATCTGACCTTAAACATATGAATATTTATATGAAAATGACCATGTCTACACCTTAAACTGTAAACCATCGGGCCCGCCAAGTATGTATGGGAGATTGGAGGACCACCACTGCTAGAGCAGCTCTATATAAACTTCTATTGTCCTCCCAAGATGCGTAATATTATAGAAATTTCAAAATTGAAAAAGAATAATGAAAAGTGGGAATGTGTTGGTAACTATGTAATTTTTTTATATAGGCTTTAACTTTTCGTAAATATATCTGATAAAATTCTTATGAATTTTAGAAATAAAAGGAAGGCATAATAGTTATATAATTAAAATAATTTTCACCCACACGGGCGTAAAGTGCGTAGGTTCTATAAAGTTTTGTAGGAGTATGTGAGCTATTGCGCTTGTTAGGCGTTAAGTAGTACTTTATGCCCGCTGGCTAAATATTTTTGAAGTATTACAACGTGGGCGTAAAATGTAATTTTACACAAAAGGTACTAAAAGTTCTATTATATGTCAGTCAAGTTAACTTACGGTTACTTGACTACAATAAATTGATTTCAGTACTTTCTTGTGTTTAATTTGTATAGAAGAATGCACAAATTTGAATACATTTTTGAGAACAATCATACAGTTGTTTCCGAGAGTTGTCTCATTACTTGACTATCGTTATAAATAAGTCTTGGACCTGTCTTTAAAATAAAGAAGTTATTCATTAAGTATTCAAAAATATAATTCAAGATGAATACATTTTAAATTCATAATTAATTCTTTCTATTGAATTCTTTTAGATAATCATTTAATATACATTTTATGTCTTCATTATGTATTCATAATAAATACATAATGAAATTATAAAACGCACGTCAAAATTATCAAACATTTTTTGAGTTCATAAATAGTCCATTTCAGTTGACATTCACTGACGAAGAAATGAATACTTAATGAATTCTATATGATTATTTTCTTATATTCGTTATGAATTCAGCAAAATTCCATGTATTCAAAAAGAATTCATTTTTAATCGGTTTTTCCGCCCCAGACAGCACAAATGTTCGCCATGTATTCATAAAGAATTCTCAAAAAGAATTCGAATAGTATTCTTTTGCCATAATACATATAGAACTCTTAATGAATTAAAAGTATTCAAAATAAATTCTAAAAATATTCTATTGAAAATTCAAAATATATTCTTAAACAATTCTGAAAGTATTCGTAATGAATGGCGTTATGTCCGGTGATATTCAATCACTAGATACACTAAAAGAATTCCTATATGACGAAAATGAATTCCTAATGAATTATTTTTTATTTAATTTAGAATAGAAAGTAAATATTCTTTTGTAATACAAAGAGAATACTTTTTGTACTTTAAGTAGCAAAACAATTAATATAAAAAACATATAAAAGTATTCGTGAAGAATTCTTATTAAAATAAATAATAATAATATGAATTCTATTTTAATACTTTCATGAATTAATTTTGAATAATTTTTGAATGTATTTTTCATAATAATATAATAGTAATGAATTAAGTAGGAATTTTTAAAGAGTTCATAAGTTCTTAATGAAATCATTACTATTCGAACGGGAAAACTTATTTTAGGAAATAATTTCTTGAAGTTATAGCTACCATATGATGTTATTATTTAATTATTAAATAGTCATAATATGTTATTTCAAACGTTTTCATTAAGTTACTATAGTTCAAATTTATTATAGGTCATAATTTAAGTATTCAAAAAATGTTCATAAAGAATTAATATCTAATTTCTTATGTGAGTATGGATAATAAATATTACAATAATTTATTTATATACAAATTTTTTAAGTATTCAAAGAGTGTTCATAAAGAATTAATAACTCATTTCTTATATGAGAATTAATAATAAATATTACAATAATTTATTTCCCGGGGAGAACGGTGGCTACCCGGTTCAAATCAAAAATATTCTCTTAGAGTTTGTAAAGAGTTCATTCCAAGTTTTAGCAAAGAGCTCATATTATAGGTATATAGAAAAGTATTCATAATTTAGTTTGTAAATTGTATATTGTGAAGTCATATTATGGAAATAATATTTTACGTACGAAAAAGTACGTATGTTCCTAAAAAATGTATTCGTAATGAACTATTATTACACTCTTATTTAAATAATTTTTAAACCCAAGTAGACGAGGGACACGAGGTCCATGCATATAAAGGTATTACGTAGACGTCCAACTCGAATCTTTAAATGATTTTTAAACCAGAGTAGCACGGGGATGCGAGGTCTACGCATATAAGGGATATACGTAGACATGGTACACGATTATTTAAATAATATTTAGATCTAAGTAGGCGGGAGACAAAGGAATTACGTAGGCCTGCAACTCGATTATTTAAATAATTTTTAAACCTAAGTAGACGAAGTGCACGAAGTCCACGCATATAAGGGAATTACATAGACGGGCAACAGTGAGCGATTCAATTATTTCAAAAATCTTTAGATCTAAGTAGCCAGGGGATGTGACCTCCACGCATATAAGGGAATTACGTGGACACGCTACAGTAAGCAAGAATATTATTTAAATAATTTTAAAACCCAAGTAGGCGGGGGATATGAGGTCCACGCATAGGTAACAGGAATTACGTAGGACTGCAACTCGATAATTTAAACAATTTTTAAACCCAAGTAGGCGGGGAATATGAGGTCCACGGATATAAGGGAGTTATGTAGATGTTACGTCGGGTCTACCAAAGAAAACCCGACGGTTAGTTTTAAATTAGTAAAACTATAATACTCTCTTCAGAGCCTAGGCTAATGAAAACCTACTAGCTCGGGATAGAGCTAGACACTAACACTAGAAGGATAGGATAGGTTTGGGGTAGCAAAAAGGGCGCGACGCGGTTGAATAATTAAAGATGTCAAAATTCTAATAATCAGTGATATTTCTGGTTATTCTTCTTTGTTTTTTTTTATTTTCACTCCGAATTTTGAATAAGAAAAATTTATATTATTTCGATTAGGGAATGTACCCACAAGAAAGGCCAAGTTACTGGCGACTTGCGGAATAGATTCCCTAATATATATTTTTTTACTCTCAGGATATATATATATTGGGTCGTTTTTTTAAGGCGATGTGAACCTCAAAATCAACCCAATTTCATTATTTAATTAATAAACATTCGAACGTTTATTTGGAAAAGCAATTCTTTCAGGCGCTCCGTGTATGTAAATACTATGCTCAGATTTTTTTTTGTGCGATTCTATCAGCATTTCCATGAGATAAACACTTTTTAAAACTGGCAAAATTCGAAGTATACAGATCCCTACTTATCGGCATTGCGGCTTTTATTTAATTAAATAAATTCTGAGTAAATTTTTGGAAAAACAGCTCTTTCAGGCGCTCCGTATATGTAAATACTATACTCAATTTTTTTTTTAGTAATTCTATTATTATTTGCAAAAGAAATATACATTCTAAAATTTGTCGGTAAGTACACATTACCTTAAAAAAAGATGGATAGTTGATAGAAGAAACACTTGTTATTAGGGGAAGCTGAACGAAAACACGATTTAATGTACATAAAATGGGGTTAATATTTGGGAGAATATTCTGATTAACTAACAGAGACAGTGAGATAGCAAATTAAGGTTTACTTACTATTTCTCTTAAATCCTTAGCAGCTTGGATGATCCGTTGTCTCTGCTGCAGGTTTATCGGTTGTTTGTTGTTGAATTTAAAATAGAATAAAAAAACCCTAACACAAATGTTTTGAATGTTTTTTTTTATTTAATCGATTTTATTAGAGAGTAAGTGTATGTTACCCCTGCACGGTAACATTCAACAATTGCGAGAAAATTTTAAAGTATCGTATATATGCTTACAAATGTTTTACAGAGGAAAAAAAAGAAATCAGACCGGATCTGAGTCTAAGAAAATGAACCTCTTCGGTTGAGGACTGTGAGACGCGTGAGACCTCGTCGGCTTGAGAGTTGAAGCTTGAATGAGAATATAAAGATCGCTCCCGCGAGTGTTCGCACACTCGGCGGGGCTATAGGATTGAACACCCGAGTCGGGGTCTGAAATAGAACTGAGGTTTTGCGTTGGACGCGGTGACGAAGTAAGCTAAGCTTGAGATGGGGCGCAGCCGCTTTCTCCTGTCTTAAGGGGATGTGAGTACCGACGTTATTTTTCAAACGAGCATAACTCATGCAAATATCAATAGAATTATCCAGAAAAAAATCTGCATATAGTGTTTGCGTGTACGGAGCGCTTGACAGACGTCTTTTTCCAAAAAAATTATGAGAATTTATTTAATTAAATAAAAACCGTACTGTCAGTAAATAGGAATCTACAATTGACCTACTTTTCAAACGAGCATAACTCACGCAAATATCAATAGAATTATCCAGAAAAAAATCTGCATATAGTGTTTGCGTGTACGGAGCGCTTGACAGCCGTCTTTTTCCAAATAAATGTTTGAATGTTGATTTAAAAAAATATTGAAATTAGGGTTGTACATCCCCTTAAGCGTAGAGCGATGTTATTGGTTACTCGGATTTTTGGGACCACCCTCGCTCAAAATCGGGTGCTAGGATTCGATAATAAGGCGTCATTATGCATAAACACTATGAATTGATTGTTGGTCAATAAAAGAGAATTTTTGTTGTCTTACATTCAGTATCAAGATAAATAACCCACTTTGACATAATGTTTTTTTATAATAAATAATTTTTAATATGAAAACTTTAAACACATATAAGAACTGGGCGGTCCCATGACTAATTAAAAAGAATTTACGTTAAAATATGAAGATTTATTAATAGAAAATTGAAAATTATTAAAAAAATTGATTTATGAAAGCATCTGAAAGATGAATGTTGCAATAAATTATAATTATTCCGTAAATTAAACATTACCCAAAGTAGATTATTTATGTACAGAGTTTTTATTTTAAACAAAACAGTTTTAAATACGAAATCGTACAAGGATAATTATGCATGCATATGACTATTATTATCAGTATTTTGGTTTAATATAGAAAATATAAAAATCTTAATATTAGTAAAATTAGACTTAAAATTAGATGTAGCGATTTCCGATGATACGAGGGTCATTTGACAAGTACCTAGCCTCACCGCCAGATGGTGCCACTATCGCACCAGAAATACACTATAGTGCAGTATCTTCCTGTAAACGGTTACAGACGAAATTTCAGCCGGATCGGAGTTGTAGTTTATTTTTGAGAGCGTGTGAAAGCAAATGTGTCCGTTGATTTTTGAAAAAATGGAGAAAGAACAATATCGGTCGGTGATTCGATTCTTGTTTTTGGAAGGGAAATCGCGCAGTGAAATTAAAGAACGCTTGGATGCAGTGTATGGGGATGCTTCTCCTTCGATGGCGACCGTTAAATTTTGGTATAACGAGTTTCAACGTGGTCGTACGTCGGTTTTTGATGATCCACGCCTAGGTGCTCCGAAAACAGCCACTACGGAGGAGAACGTGACAAAAATACACGATATCGTTTTGTCAGACCGCCGATTAAAGCTGCACGAGATAGCTGCGATAGTAGGCATCTCAGAAGAACGCGTGTGGCATATCTTACATGAGATTTTAGGCATGAGGAAGCTGTCAGCAAGGTGGGTGCCGCGTTTGCTGACTGCAGACAACAAGCGCATCCGTGTGACCAGTTCAGAGCAGTGTTTGGAGCTGTTTAATCGCAATCCAAAAGAGTTTTTGCGTCGTTACGTGACCTCCAGAGACCAAGGAGCAGTCAAAACAGTGGACCTTACCCGGTGAACCTGCTCCGAAGAAGGCGAAGACGGTCCCGTCGGCCGGAAAGGTGATGGCCACTGTTTTCTGGGATTCTCAAGGTGTGATTTTTATTGACTATCTGGAGAAGGGCAAAACGGTCACAGGACAGTACTACGCCGAACTATTGAGCCGATTTGACGCCGTGTTAGAAGAAAAACGGCCCCATTTGTCTAAAAAGAAAGTGCTTTTCCACCACGATAATGCACCGGCTCACACTTCTGCACTCGCCACGGCTAAATTGGTCGAATTACGCTACGAACTGCTGCCCCATCCACCGTATTCTCCAGATTTGGCTCCGTGCGACTTTTTTTTGTTTCCGAACCTAAAAAATTCGCTCGCCGGGAAGAGATTCCACTCCAATAACGAAATAATCGCCGCCACGGAGGCCTATTTTGCAAACCAAGAGAAAACATTTTTTTCAACGGGGTTAAAAAAATTGGAACACCGCTGGACCAAGTGTATTCAACTAAAAGGAGACTACATTGAAAAATAAATTTTATTTTTTGTAAAATTTTGGTGTTTTCATTTGTAGGCTAGGTACTTATCAAATGACCCTCGTATAAACGGATTTAGATTTTATATCCTTATACGATTAGATTGGAATTCGTGACGAATGTAAACTATAAATTTTAGCATATTTAGCGCGTAAATTAAAACTAAAAATTGTAATTATAAAAATAATTAAATTTATATAGACTCTAATACAATTAAGGTATATACAAAAATTTGAATAGATTATAATGTATACCTTATACTTTTACAACTTCAGACTTAACATATAATTCTATAATAAACTATTTCAGTTGACATAAAACTAATGTTTGGTTAACATAATAAATTAAATCAAACAGAATTTCAACCTAAAAATTTTCGTAGCCAAAAACTTATCGATATTAATGTATACCTGGGTTATAAATAAATTAACTTAGTTATAATTGGCCTCTAAATGCTGAATATATAATAGTTTAATTATGGAAACCAACCTGGACGTATTATAAACGGTTGTGGTAAATTAAAACGATTTAGTATTTACAAATTTAATTTCTATACTCTAATAATTATATAATTAATATCTATAAAATTTCTAGTTATAATAATTTTATTTCATAAACTAATTGGCTTTTTTTTCTATAATAAGGGGGTGTTATTAAACGTTAAGGTTTTGATTTATAAATTATCCATAGTTGGAAGATGTGAACAATTGAAAATTAATATTTGTGTACGTTTTAAAAATAGCGAATATAATCCGAATGTCGATATTTTCTTATTTAAAGTTATGGTTTTGTTAGAACTTCTTCTAATATTTATTTTACAAATGATCTTAAATGATTAAAAGTGTGAAAGACAAATTTGTTTAAGAGTTAAGCATTATGTTAATAAACTAAAAGTTTAGCATAGTCCTTCAATTATAAAATATTGCTCGAATTGAATTTGTTAAAATGTAAAAATACAGAAATACAAAAATCTATGATTATAAGAAATTTACATATTTCTTAAATACATTTCAAAAAAAGAAGAATATTTCCTATTGTTATTTAATATGAGATGGCTTCAAAGTACAGTCACAGAATAATCATCTAAGTGAAAAATAATGCAGGCGTGGGTTGTAGAAAATGCTGAAAAGAGAGCGAGAGAGAGACGGGAACAGACGCCGTCATGTATAGCTGCTGGGTTTCCCTTGTTTATTGATATACGAGTGTTTGGAAAATTCCGATGCGTGCTCGCAGCCCGGGAAAGTTATTGCTTGCAGATGCTGGGGTCTTAGAGACTAAGGCTTGAGAAAGTGCGAAGATTTTTTTTTTATCATGTGGTCTACTCGGAAATGTTGAGTCTGGTTTGTGTACTAAGGCTATCGTAAGGGAAAGGAAACGAAAAAAAATTTTACGACCCACGCTCAAGAAGAAAGCGTTGTACCCTTACGTCGAAATGTTTGAGTTTGGGATTTTCGTGCGACTGAAATTCTAGACCTGGATTTTATGATTTCAAAACTATTTTCTGTCTTGCATTTATTTAAAACTGTTATGTATTTTATGATTCAATGTTAACTAAATTTTGTAATAATATAGAAAATGGCCGGATGTAACATAGACATGAAAAAATAAGCAAAAACATTATTTAAATAATTTTTAAACCCAGGTAGGCAGGGGATATGAGGTCCATGCATATAAGGGAGTCATGTAGACATGCAAAAATAAGCAAAAAGATTATTTAAATAATTTTGAAACCCAAATAGCCGGGGGACGCGATGTCCACGCATATTAGGAAATTACGTGGACGTGCAACTATAATAAGCAAGACAATTACTTAAAAAATCTTTAGATCTAAGTAGCTCGGGGATGTGAGCTCCACGCATATAAGGGAATTAGGTGGACGTGTTACAGTAAACAAGAATATTATTTAAATAATTTTAAAATCCAAGTAGGCGGGGGACATGAGGTCCACGCCTAGGTATACAGGAATTACGTAGGACTGCAACTCGATTATTTAAAAAATTTTTAAACCTAAGTAGACAGGGGACACGAGGTCCACGGATATAAGGGAGTGACGTAAACGTGCAGCAGTAAGCAACAATATCATTTAAATAATTTTTAAACCCAAGTAGCCGGGGGACGCGAGGTCCAAGCATATTAGGGAATTACGTAGACGTGCAACAATAAGCACGACCAATGCCGTCTTTAGGGCCGGGCCTACCGGGCCTAGGTCTGGGGCCCCTGGGGCCTCCGCACTAAGGAGGGGCCTCTTGATAGATGGGCTATAAAATATTTTTAAACAAAAAATTAAACGCAAAGTAAAAAAGTAATATTGAAATACGATTCTCGTTTGAACCCGCGTAAAAATTGAAACTATTGCAACAACATTGCTACTATATTGGAAATTAATATCGCTGATGTATTGGCAATACAGATGTACAACAATTGCAAGGCTATAGGCGCTATTTGCCTTGGGTGTTATTTCCAATGTATTGCCAATATCTTAAGATTTAATTTTCTAAAAAAAAAAAAAAATTCTTGGGTGGATTCGAACTAGGAATCTTCGGATTACTAGACTTACTCGCTACCCACCGAGCTAATTCGTTGTTTCTGTCAATAAACGAAATAGAGGTTAAATCTAATTCAAAATAAATGATCACTTGTTTCAACTTTAACTTTTTTTTAAATAACATCCAAGGCAAATAGCGCCAATAGCCTTACAATTGTTGTACATCTGTATTGCCAATACATCAGCGATATTAATTTCCAATATAGTAGCAATGTTGTTGCAATAGCTTCAATTTTTACGCGGGAATAAAAATAGAATATTTTCATTAGTTTTTCTTTACAGCTTTCTAGAACAATTTTTTTCAACTCTTTTTGGATGCAAAATCATCGATTAAATCGTTAAAATTTACTTTTTGAAATAAATTCGATTCGATCTCTCTCACTCTTTAAAGAAGATACGAGGCGCGGGAAAATACCCTAGAAAAGGGATGAGTGCCCGCTCCCCGTGTTAAAGCATAGGATTTTCCCCACTTGCTTAATAATCGACATTTGGAAGGGATGCCACCTTCACACCATTGGACACCGCTTTCCCGCACCACTCGCTCCATTTAACATTACGGATATGCAAAGCATCAACCGCCGCCGAACAACATCATCGATGACTCGTTTACCCAAGATGACGCAACTACTCGATTCGACACCGCAGTTTTTCCAGCCAAAGAAGAGGAGGAGCATCATATTTAAATACGCCGAATACGCACTGCAGTCAGCAGTCAGATCAACACAGGCCTCACAAGCTTTGCTGACTGTACTCGCAGATCGACACAAGCAGTTAGACCAACACAAGCCTCACAAGCTTTGCTGACTGTACGAACAGATCACCACAAACCTCACAAGCTTTTTTTAGACTCTGTACTACAGAAATTTTCAAACTCAAATAAATATTCAAATTTTCAAAAATTCAATATTGTTTTCAAAATTCAATTTTCCAAATTTAACTTCCAAAGCATTTGTTTAAAAGAAATTATCGAATATAAAAAGAAAAGAGTTATAGAAATAAAGGTAATTAAAATCAAATTTCAAAAAAGTAAATAAATTAGTATTTGTTTTGGATTTTGAATAACCCATTGGCCTTGGTCTTACGGACTTTAATGGACAGAAGTTATTCATGATATACAAGTCATTTAGTGCGAGTTTTACGAACTTGGTGCAATTTAACTTGACAAAGCAATATTAATTTTACTTTAAAGATTTATATTTCAAAGTTAAGAATATTATTCAAATTCTATTCCAAATAAATAAATTAGTATTTGTTTTGGATTGTGAATAACCGATTGGCCTTGGTCTTACGGACTTTAATGGACAGAAGTTATTCATGATATACAAGTCATTTAGTGCGAGTTTTACGAACTTGGTGCAATTTGACTTGACAAAAAAATATTAATTTATTTTAAAAAGAGAGTTACTAATATCGATTATCATTAAAAATAGAAAAAGGAATTATAAAGAAATCAATTCTAATTTTATAGGTTAGGAAAGGGCAAAGCTAAGAATAACCTGAGATGGGGAAAAATTAGTATTTTCCAACATATATCATTCCTGGGCTCGTGACCTTTCTCCTATCCATACAAGAGGCATGTAAAACAAAATTGTTTTTACGAGACAAATGTGATGCTTCTGTTGGTCCTGAATATTATCTAAATTTCCTACCTACACTGAGAGAAATGTTGTAGTAAAATTTATTATAAACATAAGAAAAATTACTATATTTTGTAGGAACGGAGGGACAAATCGAAATTATAACAATTTTTGCTATGCAAAATAGTAATTTTTATGAATGACCTTAAATTTAAAAAAATTAAATTTTTTCTCGTTCTTCCTGTTTTCAGAACTATTTTCAGACTCTAATCATACAATATTTAATGTGAAAATAAATTAAAATGAGAAATAAAAATATTTTTTTTTACGAGCGTTGGGATCGAACCTGCAACCTTCACCGCGGCAATCGGACGCGCTAACCACTTAAATAGGATTCTTGAGTGTAAAATTTTGGAACTTGTACATGTCAAACCATCGATTTCAAGAAAATTTCAGATAATATTAAATAATGACAATAAATAACTTTGATAACACAAAGAAACTTATCATTAATGTGCATAATATAAAAATAAAATAATTGAAGCAAGGTTTTGTAAACTTAAAAGCAAGACAAAGTGAAATTCCCGTAGAAACATAACCTCAATCAGACACGTGGGCGCCTTGATCTGCGCAGAAAGTACTAATGTTGTAGCAATTTTTACTATGTTGGATAGCAAACTTTCTTATGGCCTGTAGCAATTTTTGAATGTGGCACTTTTTACTATGTTTATAGTAATTTTTAATATGCTACAAAATAAAATTTATACGCTACAAAGTAAAATTTAAACTCTACAAAATAAAATTTATATTCTATTCTAATAAAAATTAAAAGCGTATATTTTAAATTTTATTATATCACAGTTTTTGCTATGTGTATAGCAATTTTTCTTTTATTTCGTAATACTTTCTAATCAACAACTGTCATAAAAATTACAAGAAATTTTGTAATTATTCATACAATTATAATAAAAATGCAGCATAAAGTATATTGATCTCACACTTCCTATACTTTATAGTAATTTTTATTACAGTTATAATAAAATTTACTACAACATTTTTCTAAGTGTACAAAAATTAAAATTTACCATAAGCGCCTTTATACTTCCGAACCAAATGCTCAACCAAGGTTAAATAGCTAACGCAGCTACGGCCTAAAAAGAGCATAACTGTTCATTGAGTTAATTATCACAGTCGTGTTATGTTTTAGGACGTGACAATCGTTTTGCTTATCTTTTCATGTCTTATAGGGGAGGGCGGGGCATAACGTGTCAGGTAGGTAAGATTGGCACCCTCATATTTTTAATATTAATGAATGCAAAAAATGTAATTTTTACGTAAACCTAATTAGATATGCTTTTAGAATTTTCCTCTATACTTTTGAGATTATAGATAATGTTTAACATTTAATTTAATAAGATTGAAAATCGGTGCTTAGAAACAAGGTTGACTTCATTTTTAAGTCGCTTGGAGCAACGAGAAAATGATTTTTTTTCTAAATGAGACCAAACCTATTTGATAGTTTCAACTTTTACCTTTCAAGCCCTGTTTTTGTTATTTTCAGAAAATCTTTGTAAATAATATAATTAAAAAATGAAAATGGTATTAAAATGGGGCATGACGTGACACCCTGGCGGGGCACGCGTGGCACACTCGGGCGTATCAGTGCGCCACGGCGGCCGCCGAGCGAAATGGTGTAACCTACCTACAAACTAAAAACGGAGCAAGATGGGTTAACAACTACGCAGTGCAAAAATTTAGTTTTAACTAGTTTTTAGTTTCAATTATTACATTAATAAGTAAATAACGATTATTTCGACTGCGTATTAAGTTATATTTAGAGTAGAAAAAACAATGGTAAGAAAGTATAAAAAAACCGCTGCCAATTCATTGGCACGTAGCTTCCTCAAAATAATTTTTTGATTCCTTTTATTAAATTAAAATTCGAAAAATAAATTTTTCACGAAAAAAATTTGAAAAATTTTCTGGAAAATATTAACTTGTAATTTTTTCATGGCTATTCATTGAGGCTCCATTTGTAATTTATTTGTTTGTGATTTTAATTCTTATATGAATGAAAAACAATCTTCTTCAAGTTCTATTCTTCATCAAATTTTTCTTCTTCAAGTCCACTGTCAACGGCTTCTCGTCGTACATTGGTTCGAAATAAAAAAAATATTCTAAAGTTGTTCTTTGATTGTGTTTACAAGAAAAATTATTGTATGGGAGACATAACGCACATACGGCACAGCATGCAATACAGTAAAGCAATTTTATTTTCTATTATATTTCTGTAAAAATTATAATATAATTATATATTATTCCATAAAAATGTTGTATTCGGATTTTATAAATAAATTTTTTTATATAAATATTATTCACATGTTAGTTCAATATATTCATTTTATTTAATATTTTGCTATTATTACATTTTGAGATTGATTACAAAAAATTTCATAAGAAAAATTCATATTTTTAAACTATAAAATAAATAACATCGAAGGTTGTGGATTCGTCTAGTGTCGTGCTAGAGAGTAAGCTTGTTTCTTTTAATATCCAGAGCATGATTCTACATCTCGTACAAGATCATCGTTTTTTAATAACTATGGTTTGACGATTCGATCGACTTCTCTTTGCTGAATATTCGTCTTCTTCAGTTACTCACGCATGTCGTCGTCTGTTCGATTGTTCTTCGGATATGTGTGCGTATTTTAAATGTACTTTAAATGATGTATTTTAAAAAATTTGATAAAAACAGATTTTTTTTTTCATTTTTCAATTTTTCAAGTTTTACATTTTTGTTAATAATAAAAAACCATGATAACTAAAAAATTTTTCTTTTTAGAAAATATAAATATTTTAATTCTCTTTCAAATGCTACCCATCCCATTCAGATAAACAGAGCCATCCTCAAGAAATACATTTTAAAAATGTCTAGAAAAATTTTAACCTCAAATATCTCTGAAATTTATGAACCAATCATTTTTCCAAAAGAACTCATCCGAGAACTATCAATAATATACCTCTACAATGAATTTTGAAGCGAATAAGACAATTTTACTTTTGTAATAGTTGAACATATAAAACTCATTTTTTTTTCATTTTCCAATTTTTACGTTTTTATTAATAACAAAAGAACCGTGATAGCTAGAGAATTAATTTTTTTAGAAAATATAGGTAATTTAATTCTCTTTCGAATGCCACCCACCTCATTTAGATACATAGAGCCGTTCTCGAGAAATTACGATTTAAAAAAAAATTGAAAAAAATTTTAACCTCAAATATCTCCGAAATTTATGGATCAATCCTTTTGCCCAAAGAACTCACTCGATTGGTATACAAAATCTACGCCTACAAAGAATTTCGAAGTGATTAAGCCAATTTTACTATAGTTATTGAACGACAAAAAAAATCACTTTTTTTTATAAATTATTTTTTTTCTCAAAAAATAATGAATAAAAAAACCTAAAAATTTAGTAAGTTATAATACTTAATATCCTTTATAACCAAAAAAATATTCATGTTAATATCTTTTTTTAATTTCGAAATATAACCTATTTACAAAAAATTACGTTTTCATCAATAACTTATGACGAAATATAGCTACAGACTTTTTTTTTTTTTTTAATTGTAGATAATTTTATCCTACATACAGAGAATTCATGATATATAAACAATATTTGTTCTAAATATTAAAAAAATCGAAAATAAAAATTTTGAAAATTAAAAAATGGCTATAAAAAACAAATTAAATTTTACGAAAATAGAATATTGACCCCAATTGTGGAAGCAAAATCTAAAAAAATGATCACTCTCCCGTTAAAATCGGTCGAATAGATCATGAGATATCAGCGTATACGGACATACATACATACACACACACACACACCCATACGGACATTTTCTAAAAATAGTGTATTTCGATTCCAAATTTGCTAAATAACATTTCTAACACATTATCTCAAACTTTTTTTTACTATCAAAAAGCTTCCTCTAGGAGGAAACAAAAACCAGACTTAAACACAAATCAGCTTGATTTATCCATTGTTAATAATAATTCAGCTTCCGTAAATAATGAAAATTACTTTAGAGAAGTAATACCTGAAGAATCAATTGTAGATACTCAAACTGCCTTTTTCAATGGTCAGGTAGTTCAAATATGCTCCATAGATGAAAATGATGCGAAATCTTTAAATTTAATCTTATTGTAATAATAATGATAATTTGTTATAATCAAACAAAAATATTACGTTGTGATCATATTTTATAAGAAGGAATTTATAATATATAATCATTTATTAAAATGTAATAATCTATTTTAAGATAAAAATTGTTATGTTCCTTAATAAAAATAAAATTTTCAATTTTCAATAGACTGATTAATTAGTTGATTTTTGAAAATTTTATTATGGCATAATTATTAAAGAATTAATTATTGGGAAAAAGAATTGAAAAATGCCTATAGTAAAATATTAAATTTGATCGTACCATGCGTGCCCCGTCGGGTGCCACAATCCACCTGCCGGTGGGGCACGTAGAGCATTTTTTTCAGAATTTCTTTTCTGTATTTTATCAATAATTAAAAGAACATGAAAAAAAGTTAATAGTTTATTTTATTTTATTTTTTTCTGATCTAATTATTCCGTTGTTGTACATTTTGAATAATACACGGTTTCGTTGTTATTTTTAATCAAAGTTAGGGTGTCACACGTGCCCCGCCCTCCCGTATGCGTGGACCTCATATCCTCAGCCTACTTTGGTTTAAAAATTATTTAACTAATCGTTTTGCTTATTTTTACATGTCTACATGACACTCTTATATGCGTGGACCTCATACCCCCGCCTACTTGGGTTTAAAAATTATTTAAGGGGGTCATAGACCTAAAATATGTCAAAAAATTAATTTTTTTTTATTTTATTTTTAAATTATATATGTTATTCTGAACCTAAAAAAAGTATGAATCATAAATAAAAAAAATTTTAAATGTTCGTTATAGCTTAAGAAGACAGCCACCTACAAAATAACGAAAAACTTGATTTTTTTTATTATCTATTTAAGATTAAAATAACCTAACGTTTTAATTTAAATCCCAATGGAATCGTTTTTGAAAGTAAATTTTGACCACTTTACTTGAAATTGACCAGTCAATGTTCGACAGTAGCGTACTCTATTTTTTGTGCCATAACCATAAACTATAATACCTACACATAACATAGACTACCGACGGGTCTCGGTCCTCGGGCCAAACAGCCGAGGACAGAAGATGGCTATCTGCGAGCTCGGAGACCGAGATGCAACACGGCTACTAGAGACGGGACGTATAAAGATAGGGTTTGTCAGCTGCCGAGTGAGGACCCGACTGATGGTGCCGAGATGCTACAAGTGTCTCGGCTACGGCCATTACCGTACAAACTGTAAAGGACCGGACAGACGCGACTGCTGTTGGAAGTGTGGAAAAAATGGACACAGGGCTGGGGCCTGCACGGGTGCTCCCCTCTGTTTCCTGTGCCCATCACAGGAAGACGGAGGGGCAGCGCACGTTCCGGGCACGGCGCTCTGCACCGCATTCAAAACAGCGCTGACGGAGGCAAGAGCGAGACAGATGACCGTTCGCACTTAACAAGACGACGACAGTGCTCCAAGGCAACATGAACGGCAGTAGCTTGGCTCATGCCTTACTGCCCCAGCTTGCTGAGGAGATGAACGTGGACGTTATAATGATTAGCGAGCCGTACAGAGACAGAGACAGCCCGACTTGGCTCGTTAATACCTCCCGTTCTGCGGCGCTGTGGTTCCGGGGGCGGGCCAGGTCGCGTATCACAAGCCAAGGGAGGGGTGAGGACTACGTCTGGGCTCGGGTGTCTGATGTGACGTATGTCAGCGTGTATCTCACTCCAAACTGTAGCGCCGCGGAGTTCGAACGAAAGGTGGCGGCCCTCGAGGACGCGCTTAGGGACATCCCCGGCCCCGTTATCTTCGCGGGGGACCAGTCGGAGGAGTACCGGGTAGCGCGCAAAGAACTGAGGCGCGCTATCAATGACAGTAAAAAGGAAAGTTGGACCAAACTGATTAACGAGGTGGACTCAGATCCTTGGGGAGCGGGTTACAAGATCGTCACCCGCAACCTGGGAAGCAACAATCCACCGGTAGTCAGGGACGAAGAAACGATGGACAGAATCATTGACGGACTCTTCCCTACACACTTTGAACAAGGGTGGGGGGGCGACAATACTGGTGACGACGAGGTGCAGGAGTTCACCCGGGGTGAGCTCAGCTTGGCTGTTGCGCAGCTCTCGGCGGGGAAGGCAACAGGTTCGGACGGTATCCCAGCGGAAATCCTGGGGATTATTGCAAAACGACGCCCGGGGATACTCCTGAACCTATACAATACATGCCAGGCGGAGGTCGTGTTCAGCAAAGATTGGAAGACGGCGCGGCTGATCCTCATTGATAAAGGAAAGGATGGGGACCCGGACTCGCCGTCATCCTATAGACCGCTGAGCTTGCTGAATACACTTGGCAAGCTCTTCGAAATGCTCCTGAGACCGCGAATCCAACAGGCGGTTCGGGACGCTGGCGGCCTGAACGACAGACAGTACGGTTTCAGACAAGGACGGTCGACGATAGGGGCGATCCAAAAAGTGATCGACTCCTTTGACAGAGCACAGATAAAAATGACGGCGGGAGTAGCGCAGGGCTCGATCCTTGGTCCCGATATTTGGAACGTAGGTTACGATGAGGTGTTGGATCTTCCGATGCCGCCGGGGGTCTATCTGGTCGGCTACGCAGACGATCTGGTCATCGTCATCACGACCAAGGATACACGACTGGCTCAGATGAGGCTGACCCAAGCCACGAGACGGGTGGACGAATGGATGCAAAGTCGGGGACTACATCTGGCCATGCAAAAGACGGAGTTACTATACCTAACTAGGAAACGGATAGACACGACGATACCCATGACAGTGGGGACGTCCGTTGTGCATCCTGGACAGTCCGCCAAATATCTGGGGGTGACCCTGGATACAAGGATGACCTTCTGGCCGCACATACGTGGCGTCGCTGAGAGAGCGGCGTTGAAGACGGCCGCCCTCGCCCGCCTCATGGCAAATACGAAGGGACCGAAACCGAGCGTACGACGACTGCTTATGATAGTGACCAACTCGATGCTCCTTTATGGGGCCGAGATATGGGCGGACGCGACGCGAATAGAGAAGTACCGCAAAAAGATCGCGGCGGTACAAAGACTGAGAGCGCTGCGAATCGCGTGCGCGTACCACACCGTCTCAGAGGTGGCGGTACTAGTGATCGCAGGGGTTGTCCCAGTAGACCTTCTCGCTCTCGAGCGGAAGAGGATCTACGAGTACAGCGAAGAAAGGGGAAGAGCGAGGGCCTCCATAGACGCACGGACGACGACGCTAACATCCTGGCAAACGCGATGGACAGACAGCGACAAAGCCAAGTGGACGAGACGCCTCATAACGGACTTGCGACTCTGGCATAAGAGAGGAGCTGGGGGGGTGAACTTTTACCTGACTCAGTTCCTATCCGGACACGGATACTTCCGCCAGTATCTGCATCGGATGGGGAAGGTAACGACCCCGTCCTGCAGGTACTGCGGACATAATAGAGACGACACGGAGCACACATTTTTCGTGTGCCCCTGCTGGATAGTCGCGAGACACAGACTAGAGACGAATACAGGTGACATCACACCGGATAACGTCGTGACACTGATGCTGTCAAGCAAACAAAACTGGGACGACATAGCACGCTACGTGACTCACGTACTACAAGGCAAAAAGACTGACGGTTGCCTTGAAAACTGATACAGAAGACGAAAAATAGCCAGACCAGACAAGATATATAAGATTGCCGTAGGGCATAGAAACGCTGACCGGTCCGAAGTAATGTGTATAACAGTTCCGGGCCGGATTCCGGTGAACGCAGCGGGAAAGGTTTTGGGTGTTTAGGGGATAGAAATCCCTCACACCGCGGAGCCCGACGCTTCGTGATGGTCTTAGTGGGCCCCCCTCCATGCTGTGAGCAAGGACGGGGGCCTCGGAAGATTCACCTAGTACCTCGGAAAAAAAAAAAAAAGACTACCAGCACCAATGTAAACACAGCTGATATCACATACGCACTGTGATTTTAAACTTCTTTATACGATATTTCTTAATTTATTTTGAACTTTTTGGATTTTTGAGTTGATTTGAAAGCAAAGATTTACTATATTATATTTAAAAGTACATCTAATAATTAATTTGTGAAAATGTTTAATACAAGTGGATAGTGAGTGTTTTGTTAAAGTTTGAAAAAGCTTGAAAATGACCGTAGTGTCAACACTCTATGAATAGAAATATATTTATATCAAGATTCAGTTTAATTAAAAAAAAAGAGAGATACATGTGAGCGAAAGAAAATAAAACATCCACTTTGGTCAAAAAGTTTTAGAACAGATCATCACTTCTAGCTCGGTATGATAAAATTAAGTTTATATTCTCTAAAAGTTATGCATTATTGTAATATCTACTCATACCTACAGATTTCATATAATACGTCAAACATAATAGTGAAGTAATAGATTTAAAAAATGGCCATACCGGTGATTTATAAATACCCTGGCAGAAAATAGTTCTATTTTTTTCTGTTTTTTTTTCTGTTTTTTTCTGTTTATTCTTATTTGTTTCGATTTTTTAAAATTTTGTTCTGTTTTATTCTGTCTTCTTCTGTACGAATTGGAACATTGGATATAGAAAATAAACAGAAAAAAAACAAAAAAAAAATAAAAATGAACAGAAAAAACAATAATATATAAAGAAAAACAAAAACAAATAGATAAAGACAATGACAAAATTACCAAACTCTATTTTATTAAATAATTAAATTAAACAGTAAAAAAACAGAAAAAAACAATAACATATAAAGAAAAACAAAAATAAATACATAAAGACAATGGGGAAATTTTTTTTAAAATCATATGTTTTAAGATATTAAATAGTGGCATATTTTGAATTTTGTTCGTTTCTTATTTTCTTTAAGGAGTGTCTACATAATGTGCCTTGCGCCAAGGCACACGATTCAGTAGTTCGGTTTGTGAAATTCCTACTGAACATGAACATAATATTGTCTGTCACTTTATGATTTATTAGTAGTTGCGCCACACAAGACCGTATACTCTTTCCATATCTATACAAATTGCTATAGAAGAGATTGGTTGGTTTCGAAAGCATTGCATATGTTTGTTTAAGTGTTCTTTCGGAGCTCGCGCTGCTTTCTTTCCCCCGCGCCTGGACGTTAGCGCCGGGTATCTGCGCGGCCGTGTGGAGTACTAACGCCGTAGTATCAACGCTCGGAGTTTCCGTGCGTGCGTGCTGTATACATAAACACAAGTGTCGTCCGATTCCCGGTGTTGACTGCGTTGTATGCACTTCTCGGCTATGACAGCTTCGATTGAAGTAAATACGGTATTCCGGCAGGTGTATTTCTCCTCCGCGTGTCCGCTGGCTAGTGGCGATTCGGTGGGGACAGCACGGCAGCGGGGTCAACGACGAGAGCAGACCTGGTAAGCACCTCTGACGTTCCTAACCTCTGATAGGTATGCTGATGGTACTGATATTTTCTTGCAGGTTGCTGGGGCAGCGAGAGGAGCGAACAACCACCACAGCTGTCAGCTGTACACTCTAGTTGGCAATGTTGTTAGTGTCGATTATTTATTACCTATATGTAGTTTTTAGGTGCTCTACTCTCTCTGCGTGGCTCCCAGATGATCAGCTGCTCTGCGGTTTGGGCTATGTCAACTTCCCTGCTATGGCTGTCCCAGATAATGATGTGACTTGAAGATCTTTGTCCGTCTATTCTCCTAGTTGATGTAGCTGATCGTTTAACGGAGGGCTGCTAGCAGATTGATCATCGTAGTGAGCAGGCTGGTGTCCATGAGGTAAAGCCAGGCTAGACCATCCAACCCCACTGGGCTACTTCTGCAGCTTCCTCAATGATCTTTGAGTGTCAGTGCTTTAGAATGTGAGGGGGTAGGTAGAGAAAGCAGGGGGAAAGTTAAAAGGTATAGGGTGTGTGTTTAGAGGTGATGCGGATAGGTAGATTCAACCCATCGCTTAGTTCGTTTTAGTAATTTCTAGTTTTCACCAGGGTATGGGAACTCGCCTCAGGGGATCTGTTGAATAATAATACATTATTGTGTATTCCGCAGACTTCCCAGCGAGACTTGCCTAGCTAAGGTTTTTCTGACACGCTGTAAGTTTAACAAAGTCAGCTGGCATTTATTTTCTTTGGGACATGGCCATTTGCCATGTTATAAACCTTTGATTGATTTGATACCAATCTATAGTAATTGGTAACTTCATCAATTTGCAATCGAATGCTGTAGTTGTAAATTTGCTTGATTTTATTTAATACTGTATTGGCATAATTTTATTTAATACTGTATTTGCATGATTTTATTTAATATTGATAATTACTTTATCAATTTGCTATCGTAGATTGTATTCATAATTTTGCATGACATTATTTAATCTGAAGCAATTGATGAATTCTTTACTGATCTGCAATATAATATTATTTATGTATTATATCGCATTATTTATATAAGTATTTTTGTATTTATCGACTTGCAATCAAATGCCATTATTATAATTTTGCATGCTATTATTTATCACCATAGTAATATGGATTCCTTTATGAATCTACAATGGAAATAATGTTTTTATGATTTTGCATGTTTTAAAAAGTTGCAGTATATGTATACTGCAGCATTACTATCAGTATGTGTATTGCATTACATTATAGAATGTTTATACAGTTTGAAATGTAAAGTTTTGTTCGTAACGAAATTTCCAGTTTTGGGAATTTTAAAAAATATTAATTTTATAAAAAAACAATTATTTTGTATATACTCATTATTCAAAAGAGACTAAGTAGATTTTTCTGCAAGATTCCTGTCTCTGAATAAGTTAGTAATCTCCTAATAAATCTAATTTCGATTCAATGGTCTCCGCTAACATGATCAATTGCTTACCACTATTAGCAAAGCATGATATTAAAGATTAATAATGTTTGATTTATAGGAAATAACAAAATTAATAGTGCATGATTTATAGGAAATAAGAAAATTAATAGTGCATGATTTATAAGAAATAAGAAAATTCAGAATGCATGATATTAGAAATAAGAAAATTCAGAATGCATGATATTAGAAATAAGAAAATTCAGAATGCATGATACATTATAAATAAGAAAATTCATAATGCATGTTGTAAAACAGTTGTGTCTAATAATACTAGTGCATGTATTGTTGCCTTATTTAGTACTATTATGTATCAAAGAATTACTATTAGTATGCAATTGCAGTACATGATAGAATGATTCTATAAAGTTTGAAATGTATAATGTTGTTTGTAAACAAATTTCCAGTTTGAAAATGGATTTTAAAAAATATCAAGTTTACAAGAAAAGAATCTTGTACAAAAAACTAAATTACAACTTCTCTTATATTATGCATGCCCTCTGTGACTATTTTTTGGAACTAAAAGTTCCATCTACTGTTCCATATACAATAGTTGGCTCCACCTACATTGTCGACTAAACCCAACATGATTTTTATGGAGTATCACATGGCCTTAAATACCATTTATTAATGTATTTAAACGTATTCAAGTAACTTTAATAGTTCAAGAATAATTTAATAATTTTAAAAAATTACTATGATTGATTAAATACTACTGATTAATGTATTTAAACATATTAAACGACTTTGTAAATGTTATTATAAAAACGTTATAAAAATAAAATACTTAGTTTATTTAAAAAATGATTTATTTATTTCTAAAGAATCCTTAAATATAAAAATATAATTTATTTATTCGAAGTAAAATTAACTAACAAAAATTTGTTTCATAAATTATGTGTTATATTTTCCTGTTAGTTCTATTTTTTATTATTAATTCTCGTTTATTTCTATATATTAAAATTTTTTTCTATATATTCAAATTTTTTTCTGTGTATTTTAATTTTTTTCTTTATTTTCGTTTTTTTTTTCTATTTCTATTGTTCCAATTCGTACTAAAAAAAGCAAAAAAAAAAAAACAACTTGGAATAAAAATAAATAGCGAAGAACAACGGTAAACAGAAAGAAACAGAAAAAAGCAGAAAAAAAAAAAAAAATTATAAAAAATAGAAAAAAACAAAGAAAAGCAGAACTATTTTCCACCAGGGTATATTGACCAATTATAAGTTTTGATTGAGATTTTGGATTCTACGATATGAAACATTTTTGTTGTAGATTCTACATTCATCTTAGTATTTTACTTAATAGTATATTTGAGTACAATGTGTTGGAAAGTCATTTAACAGTAAGGTTGGATTCGAAGCCAAAGAGCTCGCGTCGCTGAGATATCAAGTTTAAAGGAATGCATACCAAAGTGCCAGTATTGTTAATCATTTTTTATAGGGGAACAGATCTCAAGCTAAGGTAAATATTTTTATGATTTATATTGCAATATTATCAATTAAGACTTTGGAATCAATTTTTGCTTAATTCACAATTATTGTTCTTCTTCATTTTAGTTACAGACAATCAGCTAATATTCTATTTGTAAAAAAAAAACAATAAAATATTACTTTAACTGGGTTTCAAAAGATATTTTATAAACAGATAGTAAGATAATTCTGCCACTACAGTATTATAAAGAGTTTTATTAATTGTTACAGATTATTATGTATGTGTTTAGAACGGGTAAGCAATATATT
Source organism: Torymus aiolomorphi (assembly GCA_036365515.1). Classification (NCBI taxonomy): domain Eukaryota; kingdom Metazoa; phylum Arthropoda; class Insecta; order Hymenoptera; family Torymidae; genus Torymus; species Torymus aiolomorphi. The sequence continues at coordinate 153,832,407 of CM070874.1, read as the reverse complement.
TTTTGTAAAATTGCATTATATTTAACTATAAAAACTTAGTTTTTATGTTCCAGGAAGAAGAACAAAATTGGGAACTAAATGGCTCAATATTTTTCAAGTTTTATTGAATTTTCATTTAACAGGGTTTTCCATAAAATATTGTTTTCAAGGCTTTGGCGTAGCTTTTAAAAATAAGTTCTCGACAAATTTTCATGGGACAAGGCCTAAAATACTCTAAATCCATTCAGTTTTCTACCTAAGAGTTGAAAATATAACCTTTTTGGAAACTACTATTTTTGAAATGCTAAAATCCACAAAAAAACATGAAAATTCATAAAATTCATGAATTAAAAGTAGTTTTTTCTATTAAAAAAATATTTGTTTCCAGAAAATTGATATTTCCAACTCTTAGGTAGAAAACTGGATGGATTTAGAGTATTCTAGGTCTTGTCCCATGAAAATTTGTCGAGTACTTGTTTTCAAAAACTACGCCAAAGGAAAAATCTTGGTAATGCAATATCTCTGAGTAAAATTGGTCTACAGATTATATCTCGGGTCATTTTATCAGAAATTGTGCCTATTTATGATATACTATTAGTATATGTAACTAAATATATTTTATTTTATTTTTTCAGGTGGTTTTGGCCTTAAAGGCCTATAGGTCTATGACCCCCTTAAATAATCTTTTGGCTTATTGTTGCACGTCAACGATTTCCCTAATATGCGTGGAACTCATAGCCCCCGTCTACTTGGATTTAAAAATTATTTAAATAATCATTTTATTTTTTTCATGTTTACATGACTCCCTTATATGCGTAAAAACTCCTCTAGACAAATTTTTAGATGGATGCGGTTTATGGCTATTAATTTTGAATTTTTCATAGAAAAATGTATGTTTTTTGTTATTCATTTTTCATTAATATTAATTATTCAACAATTTCATAACTAGTTATGGCTTTTTAGCAACTACTAAAATTTTACATTTTTAACTTTTACATAATGTAACAGTAAATTAATTATTGTAATATTTATAATTTGTATACATTGTAACGGGTGCCGATACAAAGTAAGGGAATCGCGTATACTGCGTCGCGGGATTCGAATCTCGCGCGCTTACACGTACCGCGATCGGCAGAGCGCCACGAGGATCAAGCGCCAAGCAGATGAAGAAGGAGACGAAGCCGCCGCGCCGCTACGAGCGGGAACACGCGGCCATGTTGATTCTCGCCGTGACACGCGAAAGTAGTCGCCGTCACAGTTACGCGTAGAAAAATAGGTCGGGCGAGTGTGTTGTGCCTCCACCGCTGCAACTGGGACCACCGCGCCGCCACCAGCGAGAGTGGCCGAGCGAGAGCGAGCGACAGGAAGCGAGAGAAAGAGACAGCGACAGAGGGGGCCGGAGACAGTGAGGCACGCTCCATCCCCGCCCGATTTCAGCGAGAGCGAGAGAGAGCCGTCGATCGTGATAGAGTCTGCGATGGCTGGCCAGCCGGGAGTAAGTCGCGCTTGATGTATGCGTTTCTTTCTTATTGTCGCGGACTAACCTATTGCCGTCGTGCATCGACGGCTGCGTGCGTGCGTTGTTTAAAGTCTCGGCCTGTCGGTTATTATTTGTTAGACTATTGTCCGGGTTTCGCGCCCCTTATCGCGTCTATCTTTAGTGCAATTAAACCGTTCATTTTTATTTTAAATAGTCGAGTCACGAGTACTTATTGAGCGCGCGTTAACCTATGCATGATTTCCCGAATACCGCCCTCTACCCTTTTCAGCAGCTGCAGCTAGTAGCAGGCATTGCCTCCTAGAGAAACATCGGTAGCGGGAGTAAGTATCTCAATAGCCGCTCGAGAGGTTAGGCCGAGCGGAGTTGTACGCGGGAAAGACCGGCTGCGCTGGTAACGCTAGGTCATAGCGAGCAGCCGATAGTTCGCGGGCAGCAGTTGGCAGGAGCGGCAGAGCGCAGCGCCGGTTCTAGTGGAAAGCGGCCTAGGCTTTCTACAATAGAAGCCGGGCTCGTATGTTCGAAACCTGTGCCGAGGCGCTTCTGCCGGACTACAGGTGATTCTACAACGGTGAGTTGCCCGGGCGTAGAATACGCCCGTATATTACCCAGCGAGCCCCTGAGAGGGATTAATACCCTCTCCATAACTGAACCCCGTTACAACATATAAAATTTAGAATTGAATACTTTATGAACACTTTTTGTATTCTTAAACATGGTCTATATGCGAACTTAATTACAGCTTTATAAATAACATATTATAATTATTTAATAATTAAATAATAAAATCATTTAAAAAGTAAAACATTATGAATTATTTTCCTAGAATACGAGAATAATTTTTCTAGTTATTGTACGAACAATGTAATAATCAAGGTCGCTAACATTTTGATAAATTGAGAAATTCCTATCTAACAATACTTTAATATTTGTAAAATTAGTACTTATTATGTATTCATTTGAAACTTCAGAATTCAATATGAATTCTAATTTTGAGCTATTCATTTTGTATTCATATTATATTCATTTGAAGTCCCAGAATACATTTTGAATTCAATTTGAGTTCATGCTAATGAATTATCAAAGAACACAGATTGCTGAATATTTTCTAAACACTTTCTGAAAATATGTGCCGTCTGGGATACTGTTGCACGTCTACGTAATTCCCTTATATGCGTGGACCTCGCATCCTATGGCCACTAGCTTAGGTTTTAAAATTGTTTAAATAATTATTTTGCTTACTATTGCACTTCTACGTAATTTCATTATATGCAAGACCTCGTGTCCCCAGTCTACTTTGGTTTGAAAATTATTTAAATAATCGAGTTGCAGGTCTACGTAATTCCTTTATATGTGTAGATCTCGTGTGCCCCGCGTCTATTTGGGTTAAAAAATTATTTAAAAAATTGTCTTACTTACTGTTACACATCTACGTAATTCCCTTATATACGTGGACCTCGCATCCCCCTAAGAGAATATTTCTGCTTTTTAAAGTTAAAAAAAATTCGCTAGAATAATTTCGTATTCGAAAAGAGTGTAATAATAGTTCATTATGAATACTTTTCTATATATACTATGAGCTCTTTGCTAAAACTTGGAATGAACTCTTTACGAACTCTTAGAGAATAGAGGGAGTCTCTTGAGCTCTTTGCAAAGAGTTCATACATTAGAAAATCACCCAATGAACAAAAAGAATTTTTGTTGAACTCTTTAAAATTACTTAAGGAACGCTTTTTCCATAAAAGTAGTCATAAAGAATTCTTGTGTGAAACGCAATTCTCGATACGTAAGCTTCGGCAATTCATCCGCTATGCGGCGCACTATATGTTATTGGTGAAGAATTTGTGAAAAAATCAAATATCTTGAGATCAAAAAAAGATATGACGATGCGGTAAACGGGATTTGAAAGGTAAAGAGGTCACCTTTAAAGGAAAACTATTGACTAAGACCCTATCATAAGCCAGGTGCTTAAAAAATCACTAAAACTTCTACACTAGTGCGCTCTCCCCGCGGACGACGAGGTCCGAAGAGTGAGACGCGGGCGAGCGAGCGAGGTTCACCGACGCGCGCGGGTGTGTCGATCGCGCGCGGCGATCGACCAACGTCGGTGCGAGCCGCTTATCCGGGTACGTGTGAGCGATCGCGCGCACACGTACATAGCATGCGCGGGCGCACCACCCGTATCGGCGCGTATAAAGGATACGCGCCGCGTGTATAAAACTTATTAAGCCCGCGGGGCAATAAAGTTACAGTCTTCTTTTAGCTTCGAGTCTGCCTATTATTTGGCGCGCATTCCCTTTCCTTTTCCGCGGCGGTGGCGCGGCGGTATAGAATACCACCGGCCTCCGCGGGCGCGAGTATGCAATACTCACGCGTATCTGAGCAGCCGAGGAAGCACGCACGAGAGAGACAGCGCGACAGCGAAGTCGCGCGTTGTAACGCCGGTAGGTACGGCTGCCGACGAAGGCAGCCGACGGCGAGCGACGGCGCGCCGGCGAGAGCGAGGAGATTTCGCCGAGGGTTGGCACGAGCAAGTGCTCGCGCCTGTCAACTGCTGCGCCGTTCATTGGCAATTCCGCGTCGGGGATTTGCGGCACTGAGGGGAAAACCTACCCCGTTACAACTGGCGCCCTTAACGTGTGGAAACACGATTACCTGCCACCGACGAGCGTGCGGGAAATTGGATTGAAAAGGAACCTTTTTTTTTTCGTTTCTCTTGTTTTTGAAAATCAAGAATAAAACGTAAAATTCGAAATTTGATTAAATCAAATCAGGGTTTTTGCTACGGATTGTAGAATCGGGTGGTGCGAATAATCGCGACGCGCTGCGTACGAGAATTTCGCGAGCGCGCGATAAACCACGAGTGTAAGCGTGTGTGTGCGCGAGCGATAAACATCGCCTTCTTAGGCGAAAGACCAGCATATACAAGCTGAGTATAGTAAACATTGACGGGACGACGCGAGTTTAACTTTTAATTGCCCTTTCTTTTGTCGCGTTAGTTAATAAAATAACTAGCGAATTAAAAAAAAAAAAATAATAATTAAATATTAATTAGATAGTTGAGATAGAAAATTAGTTTTTTTTGCGCTTCAGCGGTTTTTCGTTTTTTTTCTCTATTAATTCCTTTTCGGCGGTTTTTACCGAAGAGAATAAAGGCGACAGAAGGAAGCGGTTCGTCCTCTCTCAGCGGTGGTAGAGAGATTGTGAGCCACAACTGAGAGTGGAACTGGAATAAACACACACACGCACTTGATCAGAGTATACCTGATAGGAAAAAAATTACTTTGTATATTTTTTTTTGATGTATTTTTGGTACGCCCATTCGATACGCGAACGTACTCATTTAGCCGCGCACAGGTATACTCCGGGAGAGGTTTATTTGTAAACAAACGAAACTATGGGAGAGTCTGCAGCCAAAGCCATCGAAAATTGGTGCAGATGTCTCACCGAGGACGAGACACTGCGCTACACGCAAGCACTCGGACTGAAGACAAGCGGCGGAACGTTCCTGAAGCTAGAGCGCATCAGTAAGTGGCTGGCAGGCGACTACGATCCAGAGGATTTTGAAGGCATAGCCGCCGCTGACGAGCATTCCGCGTGGGTGGAACGTGCAAGTGCTCGCCGCACGTTCCTGGATCGAACGTCCGGTTCGGAACACGACATATCGTGGGCAAACTCCACGTCGGACGAACCGCACCCGCTTGAGATTTTAAAAACGGACGGGCTAGTCCAGAAAAATCTCGAGCGCAGTCGCGAATGGGCATCAAACGCGACCACAGTCGACAGCGAAGAGGAAACGACGGGCCAGGGTGACACCACCAACAATGAGGCAGAGGAGAGCAAACGAGTCACGGCCATGAAAGGACCGGCAATGTTCGAAATGTCAATGGCGGACGGTATGACACTGCAAGTGCCAACCGATTGGGCCGTATACATGGCCGCGGTTGACAAGAAAATTCGGCAAATCGAAGAGTCGACGCGGATCCTAGCCGCCAACTCAACTCAGCATCCAAACGCTAACAGCATCCGCCGGGAGAGCGCCGAAGCAATGCGGCGAGTGACGTTCATGGACATCACGCCTGCCCGCCGGAATGAAGAAAATCTACGAGAAGAGGCTCAGTTGAGAGGCCTGTCCTCTCGGCTAGACATCGGCGGACGGGGACTGCAGACCCCGATACAGCAGCCCAGTTCGAGGCCTCGACAGCCTCCGGCGGATGAGAGGCCGCCGCCACCTATTACCCCGCTGTCGCGCCGAACCGGGTTCGGTGGCGCCTGGGGGGGGGGCGGTGGATCACAGAGCCAGCCAGTTGAATCGACTGACTCTGAGATAAAGCGAGAACCGAGAGGAAGGTCGATGCCAGGATCGTTTGAAGAATCGAACCACCCGACAGGCGGCGGACTCCGAGATGTCGGCCAAGTAGTGCGCCGATGGGGATTCAAGTTCGCCGGCGATCCTGGCGAAAGCATCGACACCTTCCTCGAGCGAGTCGAGGAAAATTGGGAACTCGCCAAGCTTACGGAAGGGGAAATACTGAGTGCCCTTCCGGAGCTAGTCGTCGGCGTAGCCGGTACCTGGGTGCGATCCAACAGGACGAGCTGGATCACCTGGGAGGAATTCTGTCGCCGGATACGGCGATGGAGCTATATGACAGACCGTGTACACCAACGGCTGAGGCACGTGGTCGCTTTGAGAACGCAAGGACCGGAAGAGTCCGTGCGTGATTACGTTACGTGCCTCGAAGCAATGATGCGGAAGATGGAACCACTGCCGACGCTCGACTTCAAGCTGGGTACGCTACACCGGAACATGAAGCCGCGACTGCAGCAACTCATTCGACGAAGCGACTTCGAAGACATTGAGACATTGCTGGATTTAGCAATGGAGGCGGAGCTTGCAGTGGACGCGAAAAAGTCCTTCAAGCCTCCGCCGTCGCCGGAGTCGTGCGTGTACGTGCAGTGGGCGTACAAACCCCGCAAATCGGCTCCGCCTAAGGTGAAGGCCGCGGCGGTCGAGACAAAGCTGCCGCCGACTCCACCGCCACCGGAAACGCCGACGATAGATGAAACGATCGAGCGGTTCGCGAAGGTGATCTTGGAGGGGATGCAACGCATGCAACAGAAGCAACCGCCCCCTCCTCCACCTGCACCCCCGTCGACGCGGAACCGGAGCGGAGAGAAAGGGGCCCGGAGAAAGAAGAGTAGCTCCAAACGCCCCAGCAGGAAGACGAGTAGAAGGAGCGAGAAATCTAACTGCAGCAGCGATTCGAGCGAAGAAGACCGAGCCAAGAGGTCGCCAAGGAGGACAGGCGAACCGAGCGCACCGGCACCGGGAGCATTCAGCTGTTATGGATGCCGCGCTCCCGGAGTAATTCGCCGAAATTGCCCGAAGTGCGCGGGAAACGTACCGCAGGCGAAGTAAGCGGGGTTTCCGCTTCGTCTGCCGAAGTCCCCGCACTAAATGCGGATGTCGCGGCCGAGCAGATAACGGCTGAGCCGGCAGCCGAGCACGAGCAGGAATCGCGGTGGTGGCTACAGGTGGCGATCGGAAATTACAGGCTCCGCGCCTTCTACGATACGGGAGCTTCGCGCACCGTAATGGGGGCGGTCGGACTACAGCTCGTCTCCGCGTTAGGGCGACCTTTAATGACGAGCTACGGTCGCCGGGCTTAAGTCCTCGGAGGACAGACGGCGACGATCGCCGGTTACGTCGAGCTGCCGTTCGAGGTAGCTGGCGTAAAGCGAGACATTCGGGTAGCGGTGCTGCCGGATGACAAAGTGGATTGTTACTTGGGCGCAAACTTTGTCAGAGCCTTCGGTACGATCTACGACCCCATCAACAACCAGTTGATCGTGAGCGCGGCCGATAAGCGCGTAGACTTGGAAGTCGCGGGGGTCTCATCCGTCGAGGCGCTAGAGGTATCGTCGATCGGCCTCGAAGACGTCTCGGATGAACAGCGCCAGGAGATGGCAGAGCTATTAGGCCGAATTCTCGGCGGAGAGGATCAAGCTCTCGGCTGCACTACGTGGGCGAGCCACCACATTGAAGTGGGGAGCGCACGCCCCGTGAAACAGCGTTACTACCCGGTGTCCAAGAAGCTCGAAGAGGATATGCACCGTCAAGTGATCGAGATGCTCGAATCCAGGGTAATCGAGCCCTCTACGAGCGCGTGGTCGAGCCCCGTCGTCATGATACGGAAAAGCAACGACAAGTACCGTTTCTGTATCGATTTTCGTAAATTGAACGCGGTTTCGAAGGCAGACGCGTATCCGCTGCCGTACATGGACGCGATATTGCGCAAGCTGAAGAGCGCGAAGTACATCTCGACACTTGACCTAAGCTCGGCGTACCACCAGATTCCGCTGACGCCGGAATCGAAGGAGCTGACGGCATTCACGGCCTATCTCAGGCCGGAGCGACGTTTCAACGCCTTGTGGACAAAGTCATCGGCCCCGAGCTCGAGCAGTACGTCTTCTCGTATCTCGATGATATCATCATCGCGACAGAGACGTATGAGGAGCACCTGAAATGGCTCGAGCACGTGCTAAAGCGCGTCAAAGAGGCCGGGTTGACGATCAACCGCGAGAGAAGTGTGTTTGGCAAGACTGAAGTCAAATACCTCGGTGTGCTCGTCAACCGGGACGGATTCCGGCCGGATCCTGATAAGATCGAGCCGATGATAAACTTTCCGGTACCAAAGAACTTGAAGCAACTGCGTCGCTTCATGGGAATGGCATCTTGGTACCGAAAGTTCTTGAAAGACTTTGCCACGATAGCCGAACCGCTCACAGCGCTAACGAAGAAGGATCGACGATATGAATGGGGCGACGCACAGCAAGAGGCTTTCGAAAAGATAAAAGCCTTGGTGTCCTCGGCTCCTGTCCTCACCAGATCCTCGTTCGATGTCCAGTTTGTCGTGCAGACGGACGTGAGCGACACTGGCGTCGGCGCGGTGTTGTTGCAAGTAATCGAGGGACAGGAACAAGTCCTCAAATTCGCCAGCCGAACACTTTCGCCAGCGGAGCGCAATTACAGTGTCACGGAGCGCGAATGCCTAGCGGTGATCTGGGCGATTAAGAAGTTCCGCCCGTACATCGAAGGATATCACTTCTTGTTGGTAACAGACCATAGCAGCTTGCGATGGCTGCACAGCCTACACAGCCCCACAGGAAGACTGGCGAGATGGGCTCTCGAGCTGCAGGGACACTCCTTCGATGTGGAACATCGAAAGGGCGCGCTGAACCACTTGCCCGACGCGCTTTCGCGCATGTAAGAGGAAGAAGACGACCTCGAGGTGTACGCGAGCACGTGGTCCGACGGTACCAACGATGAGTGGTACCGAACCTGGCTGGACGAAGTGACACGCGACCCCTCAACCCATCCCAGGTGGAAAGTGGTAGGGGGTCGATTATTCTACTTTCTCGCAGATGAGATAGTAGAGGCGGCGGTCGCCGACGACGAGGCATGGAAACTCGTCGTGCCTCAGGAGCATCGTCGCGAAGTGCTCCGCGAATCACACGATGATCCGACCGCCGGGCATCAAGGTCGAGAAAAAAAGTACGAGCGCGCGGCCAGGTTATATTACTGGCCGAAAATGTACCACGCAGTGAGAAAGTACGTGAAACATTGCCAAGTGTGCCAGCAGACAAAGGCGGAGCAAAGACCGCCAGCGGGTCTGATGGGACAGCAAGTTATCGACGGGCCGTGGCAAGTAGTTGCGGAAGATATAACCGGCACGTTCGTAAGAAGTAAACTCGGGTATGAGTATATCTTGGTGTTCCAAGACCTCTTCACTCGCTGGGTAGAGTGCGTGCCCATACGCAAAGCGAATGCGAAGACCATCTTGAAAGAGTTCAAGGAGAGAGTGATTCTTCAATTCGGCACTCCGGAGGTATTCTTGTCCGATAACGGCACAGAATTCAAGAATAAAGTCGTGGACGAATACCTCGCCGACGTCGGCGTCCATCACTCGACTACCTCGCCGTATCACCCTCAGGCAAACCCCGTGGAGAGGGTAAATCGGACGTTAAAGACCCGCTTAGTCGCGTTCGTCGAGGAATCTCACGCCGAGTGGGATCAGAAACTGCCGGAGCTGATGTTCTCGTTGAACAACTCCGTGCACGCTTCGACCGGCGTGAGCCCGGCAGCCCTCAATTACGGCAGACAGTCGCTTCCCCCGGCGACACACAGTGTTCTATTTTGAAAAAAAATGGACAAAATGAAATATCTCGCGAACGGATACCGATAGCCGGATGAATCCAACTGCATTTTAAAGTTGAAGTAATGTACAATAAAGGAAAAATAGTCCAGTACTGATCATTTGACCCTGTGACCTTGGAAATGAAAAATGAAAGTCGAATAAATAACGTATTTTCGGCTTTTTCATTGTAGACTTTCTGGCTATCAATTTTTTCGATCAAACAAATATTTACTCCTGTAGTGTTAACAAATATTTACTACTCGTGTAGTGTCCTGGTCGCGCCGTCGATGCCCCCTCCCCCGCATCGCGAACAACTGCGAGGTGATGCCGCACATGCGGCGGGAGGATCCCGTCGCCGCTGCTACTAGTGCGGACGACCGGGCGTGTCAACGGACTCGAAGTGCCCGAACGCCGCCCGCCATCACAAGACACGGCCGTGGTTCCACAACCGGGGTGTAGCCACAGCCAAATTCCCCGCCAAGCCAGGTGTAAGCCCACTCTTCGGGGAACAATAAAGGAAGGGGTTAACCCTGCATTGTTTTGTTAAGCGAATGGTATTTTCTCTTACGCAATCCCCCCCCCCCCCCCCCCCCCCTCTTTCAGGAGAACCCGCACTGCCGTTAAAGATGTCGAACGTGAGGTAGCCGAGCAGACTCTCCGAGGGATAGTCCGCGTCTGGACGGGGGGTGTAACGGCCTGCGCGTGTACGTGCGCGCGTGTGCGTGTATCGGTGTGCGCGAACGAGACACGAGGCGAGTCTCAGCACACCACGATGGCACGCGCAAACACGGAAAAGGTAAACATCTCTTAACCTTGCGCGAAGGGCAAGGCTGAGAGATGATTGCGCGTGCCGACGAAGAAGCAGGAAGGCAGTATCGTTTCGGCCGTTGCCGCGAGCCATAGCCTGCACTGAGAGAGAGAGAGAAAGAGAAGTGCGAGATAGTGCACGCGAGTGCAAGGAAGTGAAGGCGCAGCAGCAGCGTAGCCGAAAAGCAGAGGGAGAGAGAGAGAGACGCTATCTGCAGCTACCGCGGCCGAGTGAGAGGAAGAGAGAGAGACGCCGGCCGATCCTCTGCGACAGCCGGACTGCCCGCGTAGAAGAGAGAGAGAGAGATACGACGCGAGAGGCAACCAACGCAGCCCGGCCTGACTCCCTGCATCAGACGGGTCTTCGCGAGGTAAATCCTGGCCAGGCGCTAGTGCGCTCTCCCCGCGGACGACGAGCGTCCGGAGAGTGAGACGCGGGCGAGCGAGCGAGGCTCACCGACGCACGCGGGTGTGTCGATCGCACGCGGCGATCGACCAACGTCGGTGCGAGCCGCTTATCCGGATACGTGTGAGCGATCGCGCGCACACGTACATAGCGTGCGCGGGCGCACCACCCGTATCGGCGCGTATAAAGGATACGCGCCGCGTGTATAAAACTTATTAAGCCGGCGGGGCAATAAAGTTACAGTCTTCTTTTAGCTTCGAGTGTGCCTATTATTTGGCGCGCATTCCCTTTCCTTTTCCGCGTCGGTGGTGCGGCGGTATAGAATACCACCGGCCTCCGCGGGCGCAAGTACGCAATATTCACGCGTATCTGAGCAGCCGAGAAAGCACGCACGAGAGAGACAGCGCGACAGCGAAGTCGCGCATTGTAACGCCGGTAGGTACGGCTGCCGACGAAGGCAGCCGACGGCGAGCGACGGCGCGCCAGCGAGAGCGAGGAGATTTCGCCGAGGGTTGGCACGAGCAAGTGCTCGCGCCTGCAACTGCTGCGCCGTTCATCGGCAATTCCGCGTCGGGAATTTACGGCACTGAGGGGAAAACCTACCCCGTTACAATATATACTAGGGGGGCTTCGCCCCCTGCTCGCTCCGCTCGCCAACCCCCATTTGTAATATATAACTATTAAAAAAGAATATTATAGAAAAAGGTAACACAAATGGAAACTGAATTGTGTTTTTTAAATTTAGAAATATTTATTTTTCTCTGTTTAAAAAAAATTCTTTTTTTATTGTACAAATTTGCTAGACATACATTAAAAATAAAATTGTAGAGCTAAACACAGAAGTAATCGAGACTGAAAATACATAAAAGAGATATAAATGTGATGTTATCTATTGATATAACAAAAGAATATATTATGTATCTTTTATGTTTTTTAGAGCCGCATACGGGAAACCTTCGTGCGTTATCGATGTTAAGAGCAACCGCCGTAGCTCTTAGAAAATAACCTGGGTTCGCGTTGAAAAAGCTAGCTCACGCTTGAAAAGGCAAACTCTCCCTGCCATCAATCCGAATACTACTCGCGCTAGTAAAATAAGTTCGTGGGGAAGCGCACAGCTAATTGACACCATGGCCCGATCATCGCAGTTTGCGGAATCTGCGATACTCAATTGGGCGTATACACAGCCCGAAGAGGAAATTAGCGAGGCCATGCAAGCCCTTGGTCTACAGCAGACAGATCTGCAGTCAGTGAATATGTTGACAGCGATCAAGTGGCTTATGGGCGATTATAGTGCCGCCGATTTCGTGCCAGAGCAGGAGCTGTCGGAGCAGCAAGCGTTTGCTAAACGCGAGCAGTCCCAAAGGGCGTTCATTGACTTAACGTTGATGAACAAGTCTGGGTCGACTATTGTGGATCCCAATACCGACCTAGACCATCCGCAGTCGTTCATAACGCTCCTTGATGACCCGAAAGTGATGCAGAAACTCTCGGAGTCTCGGAGGATGAACGCTCCACCACAAGCACATAATGCAGTGGTGGATCCAGCAGAAGAGGCAAACGGTCAGGAGGGTTCCGGGACAGAGCTATTGAGCTCAAGGGACATCTCCCACCAGGACATCTCCAGCCGAAGACGAGGGACAGCTTTAACAGCAACAGCTCCAACAGAAACAGCTCCAACAGCAACAACTACATCAGCAACAACTGCAGCAGCAGCAACAGCAGCTGGTGCAGCAGCAACAGCAGCAACAGCAACAACAGCAGGAGCAGCAGCAGGAGCAGCAGCAGCGGCAGCAAGTGCTCCTGGAAGAGCAGCGCAGGCAACGACAATACCAGCGCAACTACGAAGAAGAGTCGTTGTTAGCACGAAATGGGCAGCAAGGGTTCTGGCAGCAATCGCAAAATCCACCACAGCCGCAAAACTTGGAGTGGCCGCGACAACGTGAGTCGCGAACCGCTGGAATAGCAGTCGGAGACAATATATTATCGGAGCAGCTACTGGCGGTGATCAAAACACTCGTCGAAGAGGTTGAAGAGCTTAAAGAGAGTGTACGAATACTGCAAGGAGCTCGACATCCAACCTCAAGTACGCACTTGGAGGGAGTTCAAGCCCCAAGCACGGGCAGTAGACGAGGATCACCGCAGGTGAACTTCCAAGACACGTTCACGTATGCGGAGTTTAACAGCAGCAGCCCGAGTCTCCAGTCTCCAACAGAGGCTGGGAGGAATGATGTCAGAAATTCTTCCCAGCGCCAGACAAGGAGTGGCGCAACCCAGGACCCGTCTGAGAAGCATACGTATTTGCCTCAGCAGACGAACTGTGATGTGGGCCAGATAGTCCGAAAATAGCAAATCAGGTTCTCAGGGTCCTCAAAGGAGCAGAGCGTCGAGTTATTCCTCACAAGAATAGAGGAATGCAGAACTCTAGCTAATCTGACACACGACGAGGTACTTTCGTCGTTGTCAGAGCTCCTAACAGGGGTAGCAGCCACCTGGTACCGGAGTAACCGCCACACATGGCGATCGTGGCCAGATTTCGAAGAGGCCATAACGCACATGTATGGCGGGAACAGGGGACATCAGCAACGGGTCCTGGCGGAAATAAACGCGAGAACTCAAGGCAAAGATGAATTTAGGTGTGATTACGTAGTAAATCTACAAGCCATGATCCTCAAGTTGGTTCCGGTGCCTAGCATTGCTCAACAGTTAGACATGTTGCACCGGAACATACGGCCAGAACTGCAAAAGATGGTAATGCGAAATCAAATTACGGATTACCGAGGGCTTCTGGACGTGGCCCGGGAAGCCGAATTAGCGCTCGCGGCAGATAAGGTGTATCACTCGCCACCACCGCCCGAGCGCACGTACATGCCAGAATTTGCCTACGTGCCGACAGAGCCGCCAATGGATCAGCGGAAAAAGCAGAATCCAAGCGTGGCGGCGATGGGGCACCAACAGCACGAGCCTCGAGAGCCTCGAGGCTATGTTCCGTCGGGTCATGGCCGAATGTTTATCGGCCTTGACAAAGAAAGGCATCGACGAGAACAAGAGGCAGAAGCCTAGCCCGCCGCCAACCAGAAAACCTAAGAAGAGGGTAACTGGGAAAATAGGCGGTGGGAGGACGGGCAAATTAGAAACCAGCCTAGTGGGGGTAGTAGCTCGACCCATCAGGCTAGGCCGCAAAGTCCGAGAAATAAAGGACCTCCACAAAGGCCAGAGTACCGAAGGGAACCCGGATATGAGCAAAAGTGAGGCAACAACAAGCCCAATGCTGCCGGAAACCAACAGGGAAACGGCCAGGGGGGCAGGTAAACACGACCACATGCCCGCCCCCAACTCTCTCACCAGAGACCGAAGGTAACTCGGTCCAATCGTCTGGAGTGGAGAACGAAGAAGTGCCCGTGATTCAACCGAATGAAGTCAACCAAGAAACTTGCTCGCGATGGTGGCTTCAAGTAGGTGTAGCCGGTTACAGGCTACGAGGACTCTTCGATACAGCAGCTTCCTGGACTGGGATGAATTCCATCGACCTACAGCTCGCTACGGCCTGTGGAAAAGAGTTAATCCCAGCCAGCGGCCTAACGACACGGGTGGTAAACGGGTAAAGAATAGCAGTGGTTGGCTATGAGTATCTGCCCATGGTCGTGGCTGGCGTGTGCAAAGACGTGCGCATCGCAATAATGCCAGATCTAGATACGGAGTGCTACTTGGGGGTAAACTTCATTAAGAAGTTTAGCACCGTCTTAGACCCCACAGATAGCACGCTGCATCTCAAGAATGACGATGCAAGCGTAAAGTTAGAAGTAACCGCCATAACCGCAAACAACACCGTGTCCGTATCAGCTATAGGGTTGGTGGACCCAACAGAGGAACAGCGCAAAAAAGTAGAAGCTTTAGTAGCTCAGCTGATCGGTAACAGCCTGGCACCGCTAGCGTGTACTTCGTGGATCGAGCATGCAATAGACGTCGGATCTACAAGACCCATTAAACAGAAGTACTACCCAGTATCTCAGAAACTCGAGGAAGAGATGCACAAACAGGTGGAGGAAATGCTAGTCGCGGGAATAATAGAACCCTCGACAAGTGGCTGGTCAAGTCCAGTGGTAATGGTACGCAAGTCAAAAGGGAAGTTCCGTTTCTGCGTGGACTTCAGAAAAGTGAACGCAGCCTCAAGGCCAGACGCGGACCCGTTACCATACATGGAAAGTATCTTGCGCAAACTGCAGAAAGCGCGATACATCTCCACGTTGGATTTAAGCAGTGCGTACCACCAGATACCACTTAGTCCGGAGTCCAAAGAGACTACGGCCTTCACCATGCCAGGCAAAGGGCTTTTCCAATTTACGAGAATGCCCTACGGTCTTTCGTATGCCGGAGCGTCCTTCCAGAGGCTGATTGACAAAGTCATCGGTCCCGAACTCGAACCTTTTGCTTACTCGTATCTCGACGATATAATAATAGTCACAGAGACATTCGAGGAGCATAAAGAGGTTCTAAAAAGAGTTCTGGACAGGATACAGCGTCTTCTGTCGAGATGAGGTCCAATATCTCAGGGTGATAGTAATAGAGATGGTTTGAAGTCAGACCCCGAGAAAATAAAGCCCATTGTGGAGTAGCCGGTACCAAAAAACCTCCGTCAGCTGAGACGCTTCCTAGGAATGGCCTCGTGGTATAGAAAGTTTTTATCAAACTTCGACACAATTGCTGAACCACTGACCGATCTAACGAAAAAGGATAGGAAATACGAGTGGTCAACAGCACAAGAAGAGGCCTTCCGAAAGCTAAAAGCGTTAGTAGCTTCTGCACCGATTCTACACAGACCGGTATCTAACGCGCAGTTCGTGGTGCAAACTGACGCGAGCGATACAGGTCTGGGAGCGGTGCTATACCAAATAATTGACGGCGATGAAAGAGTTCTAGAGTTCGCGAGTCGAACTCTGAGCGCAGCCGAGAGGAATTATAGGGTGACGGAACGAGAATGACTAGCAATTCTCTTGGCAATTAAAAAGTTCCGTCCGTATATAGAGGCCTACGACTTCAAGGTTATCACGGACCATAGCAGCTTGAAGTGGCTCCGTGACTTCCAAAACCCGCCCGGCAGGTTAGCTACGTGGGCTTTGGAGCTGCAGAACCACAGTCTCACGGTCGAACATCGAAAGGGCTCGTTGAACAATGTCCTAGATGCCCTTTCATGCACGTTCGAGGAAGAAGAGCCAGCCATCGCCGCGTTAGAGCTCGAGCGCGATACAAATGACCACTGGTACCTAACATCGTGAAAGAGGTTCAACAGAAGCCGCGAGACTTCCCCTCGTTCAAGCTGGCAGGGGGGGGGGGGGGGCTGTACAAGTACGAATCTAATGAAGTCATAGACGAATCTCTCCGCGACGACGATGCATGGAAGTTAGCAGTTCCTCATGAAAAGCGACGCGAAGTACTGAGAGAATACCATGACCTTCCAACTGCTGGGCACTTGGGCCGCGAGAAAACGCTAGAGAGAGTAAGGCGGAAGCATTATTGGCCACACATGCCTCGAGATGTGGCCAGATACGTGAACCAGTGCCAAATTTGCCAGCAGTGCAAAGTCGAACAGCGCGCTCCAGCAGGATTCATGGGACGTCGTATAACAGAGCGTCCATGGCAAATCATTGCCAGCGACATTATGGGACCCCTCCCTAAAACCAAGCACGGCCACGAATACATTCTCATCTTCCAGGACCTGTTCACACGCTGGATCGAAGTAATTCCAATAAAAAGGGCAGGTGGAAAATCGGTGATAAAAGGGCTCAACAAACGAGTATGTCTGCGGTTCGGAGTCCCCGAGGTGTTTCTCTCCGACAATGGGACTGAATTTAAGAATGCACCCTTGGAGGCATTCTTAAAGGAGAGAAACGTGCATCACACGTTTACAGCACCATATGACCCTCAAGCTAATCCCGTCGAGCGTGTGAACCAAACGGTGAAGACCATGATCATGTCTTACGCTGAGGAGAATCACCGGTCCTGGGATGAGCATCTGAATGAGCTGGCGTTCGCGTATAATACGGCCGAACACAGCTCTACCAAGATAAGTCCTGCCATGCTCATTTACGGCCCACAGCCTGACCCTCCGAAGATACTAAGGCGGGAGGAAGACAGGTTAGCCGAAGAGCAAGGGCAGCAAGAGGCGATAAATAATTGGGTGGTGCGCATGGACGCGCTCCGCGAATTGCACGGTCGGGCGGCGGCCAATGCGCAAGCGGAGCAGGCGAGACAAGCTGCGCCTCGTGCGCTGCGGAGGAAGCTGCCCTGGCCGCACTCGAGGATTTTCTCCAGTGCCACGGTAAGGCCGGTGAGCGGCAAGCCGGCAAATGGGGGGGAATGACCCAAGGTCGGCGAGAAGAGCTCGCGACCGCCAGGCTGCGCCGCGCCGCCTTGCGGAAGGAGGAGGAGGCTCGTCTGGCTCATGCGCAGGAGCGCATGGAAGAGGCTGGATGAGCCAGAGAAGAGGCGGAGGGGATGGCGCGTCGGACTAAAGAAGAGGCCCAGCGCCGTTTCCAGGAAGAAGAGGAGCGCCTCCGGAAGGCGCTTGAGGAGGAGATGGCTGCCCGGGAGGCATTAGACGCGCAGGCGCTCCCCCAGTGCTTCATGTGTGGCGAGCTGGGGGTAAAGAAATCGCAATACTGCCCCAACCAAGCTCGCCACAAGTGGCGCCGGACTTACTCCCGGGCCAGCTGAAGAGGACGAAGCCACAAAAAGTTTTTTTTATGTTTTTTTTAATAAAAATTAAAAAAAAGTCCAGTGACTCCAATTCTTTCTGATTCCGTTTTCGAAACTCCTTCTCCTAAAACCTTACCACCATACGTATAGGTACGACGACGGCCATGGATGGCAGAGCTGCTCACAGATCCCCTAAGCAG
Organism: Torymus aiolomorphi; assembly: GCA_036365515.1. Lineage (NCBI taxonomy): Eukaryota > Metazoa > Arthropoda > Insecta > Hymenoptera > Torymidae > Torymus > Torymus aiolomorphi. The sequence continues at coordinate 153,814,626 of CM070874.1, read as the reverse complement.
CGTCTGGCGAGGGGATGTAACGCGTGCGCGAGTTAGGTAATTCGAGATTCGAATTATGCGCGCCGAGCAGGCATGCTCACTGGGGGCGCGAGCATCCCGACCAGATTAGAACGGTCTCGCGACGCGTAATATGCCCGTCGCGTACCCGCGAAGTTGCTACGGCTTTATACGAGTCACGGTAGCCATCTTCGTGTCTGCCATCGCGTCGTGAACTACTCTCCCGTGTATCTCGAAAGTTTATTGCGTTCGCGCCGTCTAGTTTTTTATATATAGCCTTACCGCGAGTGAAGTGGAGGCGCATACTAACGTCCGAGTAAGAGAGAGAGAGAGAGAGAGAGAGAGAGAGAGAGAGAGAGAGAGAGAGAGAGAGAGCGAGAGAGAGCGAGAGAGAGCGAGAGAGAGAGAGCGAAAGAGAGAGCGAGAGAGAGAGAGCGAGAGAGAGAGCGAGAGAGAGAGCGAGAGAGAGCGAGAGAGAGAGCGATACCGCGCCGCGTGTGCACAAGCAAGACACGAGACAGCGAGCGAGGAGCCGGCAGCCAGATCGCCTGCCTGCCGACCCTATTCAGCGGGTAGGAGAGAGAGAGAGAGAGAGAGAGAGAGAGAGAGAGAGAGAGAGAGAGAGAGAGAGAGAGAGAGAGAGAGAGAGAGAGAGCCGAGTGCACCGGTTGCTCCTTCAAAAGTAAGTCTTATTCTCTCATCTCTCGCGTTAAATGTAAAGGTTTGCACGGAAATCGCCCCGTGCAAACTTTTTGTACCGTGTACGTGCGGGTGTGTGTCAGCCCGCCGTACTTTAACACCGCGCGCGATAGTAGCAACTTCACCGCGCGCCGTATCGTTCGCGCGTTTGAATATTAACTGTCGCGCGCGAACTAACTTATTGTTTTAATCAGCACGTGCGTTGTGCTTGTATCTATTAGTGCTTTTAATATACTGTGATATCTAGTTACTGGTCGCATTGTTCATTGCAACCTGTCCTTCTCCCGGATACCGCCGCCTCCGCGGGAAAACGACTCCGTCCGTTGTTTTCATATCTGAGCGTAGCGGTCGCGCGCTTTACTCTTCGAGCGCGCGCTTTTCATTCAGCGACCCAATTAGTTGGAAAGCGAAGTTCGCGTGCGATCTTCGTGTTGTTTTCGGGATTCCAGGAGCAGATCCCCGGGCAATTCATTTTAGTCTGTCACCCGCGGCACCGTGTTCTAGGGCATCGCTGGCCTGTGACTTTTTGGGATTTTTCCCCATTAGCCATCCCGTTACACTACGAAAAACCAGAACAAATAAAAAAACTTGGTAGTTTTAGTGCTTTTTAAGCGCGTGGCTTACGATAGGGTCTTATTCAATAGTTTTCCTTTAAAAATGACCTCTTTACCTTTAAAATCTCGTTTACCGCATCTTAATATCTTTTTTTGATTTCAAGATATTTGATTTTTGCACAAATTTTTCACTAATAACACATTGTGCGGCGCGCCGGTGGTGCTTTCTGTGGATAAACTGGAGTGCCGAGAGTATACCGGGTGTCCCATTTTAAAACCACCAGGCAAATATCTCGAAAACTAAGGGAGATGGAAAAAAACTTTTAATACAAAAGTTGTAGGGTTCAGAGGGGCCCAATTGATCGTGACCTTGGTTATGACCTTGAGGTCAATGATCAAGTTCATTTGAAGGTCAAATCGATTTTTTCAAATGGGAACGCCCACTTTTGACCTCGTAAATGGAAAGAGCGGAAAATTTTACGTTCAGATATGTCCTTGAGTCAAGGTCATGGTCATGGTCATGGTCATGTTTAAAATCAAAATCAATAAACGCATCAAAACATTCCCATAATTAGGTATACGAGACAAATTGTTAAATACAAAAGTTGTAGGGTTCAGAGGGGCCCAACTGATCGTAACCTTGGTTATGACCTTGAGGTTTAAAAGGAGAATAGAATGTTGTCAACAAGTAAATGGTGCAACTTTTGAGCATCTTCTTCAGTAAATGGTGACCGAAACACTTGGATCCTATGACTAAATACACATGAACGTGGAATTTTCCAATGAATTTTTAGCTGGCCTGATCATTCCCGACCTTGCCTTAACTGGCCGGGTCATCTCCGACCTTGCCTTAACTGACCGGGTCATCTCCGACCTTGCCTTAACTGGCCGGGTCATCTCCGACCTTGCCTTAACTGGCCGGGTCATCTCCAACCTTGCCTTAACTGGCCGGATCATCTCCGACCTTGCCTTAACTGGTCGGGTAATCTCCGACCTTGCCTTAGGTGACCAGGTCATCTCCGACTTTGCTCTTAAGGGGACAAGCCATGGTTGAACCTGAAAAAGAAGCTATTGTATTAATTCTTTAATAAGAAAGCCAATATATAATTTTAAGAGTTCAAACTTTTTTTTATTATTAAGTTATACAATTACCTATAATTTAAGACGACATCATCCAGGTGTTTAAGATTTTGGTCTTGCAGTCCATTAGATTAAGAAACCCTTCTGAATTAGAAACTGGCATGTCATTGCCGCAGGAAATTTTTTGAACAAAGCAAGGCAGGGGTCTGGTTACTTAGGAGTACCTTTGTAGTTATACCAGTTATAGAAAATGTGAGCTACTTTTTTTTTTAAAAATTTTTAAAATTGTTTTTTAATGAAAAATCTAATTTTTTTATGTTTTTTTTATTAAAATTTCAATATTTTTTGTAATTTTATTTTATAATTTTTTTCTAAAGCCTTTTTCAAAAAAGTACCTCACATTTTCTATAACCAACACAATTTTAAAGATACTCCTAAATTTCGAAACCTCTAGCTTGCGTTATTTAAAAGAAATCCTGCGGCAAAGTCCCTGTAAATACAAAAAACAAGTTATTCAGAAATTCAATTCAAAGTTTTGGTTTTCTATAACTTTATGTAAGTTTCAAAACTACTTACCAAAAATTTTTTTTTCATTCTGTATGATATACTCTAGTGGAAAAATGAAACAGATGCCAATTAGATGAAAGTAGTCCTGGCTAAATCATTTTAACTGTTGAATAAACCTATAAAAAAGAATTTCATTAATTCAACAATATTTTTAAATTTTTTAGGTTAATACATAAATGTTGTACTTATTTTTTTTTTCGTACTAGGTTGAAAACATTGTTAGTCATAAATGTTATTGACAGTAAAAATAACCTCAAAATAAATTAATCCTTTTATGAGAGCCAATAACACACCTGTAAAAAGAAAAAAATTAATAAATATTATATTAGCTATTATCGCATAAAAATAACTTTTTACCTACTCTAGTAAGAACCTGGTGCATATGACTTCAGGTAAATTCAATTGCAGTCTCCTTCGTTTTCTCCTATTTTCTAAAGTGTTTTCTTCGGCATTCCTCTCAGCATGAAATAATCTGATGTCATTGCTTTTCTGTGCCCACTCAATTGCAGCTACTCCAGGTTTCACATCAAAGGCTTCCATAATATTCAGAAAACCAACTCTTCCATCGTTGAAGCAAGTGACAGCAATATAAGCACCTGCTGTGAGCACATGTACACCACTGAAGGAGGTCTTGGTTACAATCTTTCAAACTGAATTATTATAACTCTCATTACTATTTTGGGTGTAACCGCCTAAACATCTGTGAAGCAGCTCCTTTTCAGAGAGATCTTTGTAAATTGGTTTCAACTGCTCCATAATGACTGCAGGAATACTGTCTTTATGATGAAAATCTTTTAGTTTTTTTTGAGCCTTCGCTTTTTGCCACTTGCACCAACTGCTCTGTCCTGGTGGGCATAAATGATGTTGAGGATTCTGGTCTGTGGAAATCTTGTGGTAGTACGTAGCCCATATAGCATTCAGCATTTTTTCTACAGAGTCCGTGTTGTTTCTGATGGTATTACCATAATATGTGGTGAGCTGATCAATTACTTTTGCTGTTAATCGTCCTTGGCCTCCAATGGTTTTTCCATCGTCTAATAACTTTTTTCCAAAATTTTTCTTTAAATTCCTAAGCCTGGTTCCCATTCGTTTCTGGACGTGTCCCACACACTCCTTCTTCTCAACTTTAACTTCATCTCCATACGGTTTGGCCTGGCACAAAGCACTGTACACTTTCGAATCTCCATCTCCAATGTAATGATGGTATTTTACATTATACTTTTCTTGAGATCTTCTAAACATTTCCACAACTCCATCGACTTCCATCTTTCCAGCACTTCCTTCACGGTTTGCTCCACATTTATCTTGATGATCACTGAACCAGTCTTCATATTTTTCTGTGCCTTTTCTATTTTCCCACTTTAAACATGCTTTACAAAAACTGTTCTTGATAAATATGTCAAGAACTTGTTGAGAACGCAAGCCAATCAAACTTGTAATTCCTTGCAATGAAGAAAATCCTCTTTTTCTCCATGACCCATCACCAGATACATCTAGGCCTTGATTTTCAGCTGGTGTTAATGCTGTTTCCTTTTTGACGGCTTCTTGCATAGAATTTTGTGCTACCTCTTGAGTCACTTTGCTTAAATCTTCATTGAGATGGTCATAAAAACTATGTGCAACAGGTGGTGGCAAATCCATGATTCCGCAAAAAGTTTGCAATGCAGCATATCCTTGCCCAATTGCTCTTAGTGCAAGAAGACTGCGTCTGTTGGTTTCATAAGCATTGCTTTGAGCTCCAACTTGCTTGCTCGTGCTTATAATTCTTCTCTCTGAACAATTGTTGCACATAATGTTAAATTTGGAGCCAAGTCCTCGAATATCTTCTTCTATAATTTTAACTTGTCCTTTACATGTTGCACATACAAGAAATTTCTCCAGCTGTAAGAACAGAATGTTTATATCTATTATTCTGTTTCTTGTTTGTGACGCTTCTACAGATATATCTTTTATTTTCCCTGAAGTTGTACTTCTTTTCCTTTTGTTCGTGATTTTTTGTTGAACATTCTCTGAATTTTTGTTAAATCCTTTATGTTTTTTTTTTCTTCCAAATTTTCTCTTCTTTCCTGGAGCTCCTGATGTTCTATTTCTCTTGTCAGAATCCATAGTGGCTAATATCTAATCCTCTATAATGTCAGTTATTAAAAAACACAAATAAAAGTCACTGAATTCAGTAAATTAAAAATATTAACAACACTTTGCACAGTGCAGTTAATCTAAAATCGCTGTCTTCTACACTCTCAGTTAAAAGAGTTCTAGAAAAATGCAGATTCAATTATATTCAAAACACTTTTAGTTTAAATCCCAACGACTATGGCGCTGACAGAACGTAAACAGATGAGATTTTAAACCATCTATATGTATTGTACGTATATACTTTTGTATAAGTAGAGTAAAAGTAAAATACACGAGGTTTATACCTCGAGTTAAGTTTGCCTACTATGTCAATGTACATTTACGTTCTAAATTCAGTATTGTATGCTGTGAAGCATAAAATAATATAAGATTAACAATAGTATATCTAAAATGGATAATTTAAGAAAAATCACTAAATATGCAAAAAAGTGACTTCACGGTTTTAGCTGTATTTTCTAAACGAAATCGAATTTCGAAATGCGGTTGGAAGCATAGTATTCAGCGGAAAATTTGCTATCAAAATAGTACATAAAAAAAAAATCGATTTTTCGACCCCCTAACCATGGCTTGTCCCCTTAACTGCACGGAAACTGACCGTAACTTTGACCATGACCTTGAGCCAAGATCATATCAGAATTTTTCGGTTTTTCTATTTACGAGGTCAAAAGTGAGGGTTGCCATTAAACAAAATTGATTTAACCTTCAAACGACATCATCCTTGACCTCAAGTTCATGGTCAAGGTCACGATCAGTTGAGCCGCTCCAAACCCTACAACTTCTGTATTTAACACTCGTATGCGTAATTATGGGAATGTTTGGATGCGTTGATTGATTTTGATTTTAAAAATGACCATGACCATGACCATGGCCTTGACTCAAGGACATATCTGAACGTAAAATTTTCCGCTCTTTCCATTTACGAGGTCAAAAATGGGGGTTCCCATTTGGAAAAATCGATTTGACCTTCAAATGACCTTGATCATTGACCACAAGGTCATAACCAAGATTACGATCAGTTGGGCCCCTCTGAACCCTACAATTTTTGTATTTAACAATTTGTCTCGTATGCCTAATTATGGGAATGTTTTGATGCGTTGATTGATTTTGATTTTAAACATGACCATGACCATGACCATGACCTTGACTCAAGGACATATCTGAACGTAAAATTTTCCGCTCTTTCCATTTACGAGGTCAAAAGTGGGGGTTCCTATTTGAAAAAATCGATTTGACCTTCAAATGACCTTGATCATTGACCTCAAGGTCATAACCAAGGTCACGATCAGTTGGGCCCCTCTGAATCCTACAACTTTTGTATTAAAAGTTTTTTTCGATCTCCCTTAGTTTTCGAGATATTTGCGTGGTGGTTTTAAAATGGGACACCCGGTATAAGCCGTGTAATTTCGTCGTTGAAATGACTCTTGATGCAGAGTCCGAAATTACAAGGCTTGCCTTATTTTTGTTATCCCTTTTACAAATGGGGACTAAAAATTTGATGACATGTCTGCGCAAAATAAATAAATTTTTTATTTTAAATTTCAGCTGCAAAACAAGATCGATTTTTGCAGGTTAAAAAACTGGAATGAACTGTTTAGGAACTCTAAGCGAATTTTTTGCTTACTTTAAAGTTAAAAAAGAATTCACTAGAATATTTTCGTATGCGAAAAGAGTGTGATAGTTCATTACGAATTCTCAATGAATACTTTGAGAACAAATTTTCTTATTTTGCGAATTCATGCAAACTCTTTCGAAGTCTTCATGAATTCTTTAAGAATTGTCTGTTGTCTCGGATTATTACCATAATATGAGTTCAAGAAAAATTATTAATGAATTCTTTATGAGTACTGAATTGAAAACAGAACCTATGATGAACTTAAAATGAATTCTTATGACGAGACATGAGATATTTTTAAAGAAGCTTTATAGAATACTTTGTAGTATGTAAGAAGCTTTATAGAAATATGTAGAATGAAGTCCTCGTGAACTCTAAAATAATACTCTACTGAAAACTTAATTTTGTAGTTTTTTATACGACTTCAAAAAGAGCACGTAATAATTGTTTTGTATTAGAAAAGAGTGCAATTGTAGTTCATTATGAATCCTTTTTTTAGAAAAAAATGAACTCTTCTCCATGTCCAGTATTATTACTATAATATGACTTCAACAAAAATTATTAATGAATTCTTTATGAGTACTAAATCGAAAAAAGAACCTATCACGAACTTTAAATGAATTCTCGCGATCGGACATAGCACCAATTCTTAAAGAATTAAATATAAATACTTTGGGGATAAATACTTATTATTTCGCGAATTCATGCGAACTCTTTCGAAGTCTTATAGTACTCTTTCAGAATTGCCGTTGCTCACTAGGGCTAGCCTCTACGACTAGATAGCGCTGCAGCGGTTTATTACGCGCTGATTGTATATTTTCGTCATTGCCGAGTGACTAAGATTGAGAGGCACTGCTTGCGCTGCCTCCGTCTATTGGGTTAAGAATCTGATTTCCGCTTATCCCTATATTGTTATCAGGAGTTTCATATGTAGTATGTTCCTCAGCACCATGCTCGCTCAGCGAGCCTGGGTAGCAGTTCTCCAATTGATTTTGAGCGTCACCGTTTCTAGTATGCTCGCTACAAGGAGGGAGCTTGGGAGCATTTTGCGGCTTGGCTTGACTGTGCGTATTCGCGTTGCCAGAGTTAGATGAAAAATTATCATCTCCGTTTTATGGATTATTGAATTTTCCGGGCAATGAGTCGGCTCCAGGGTCGTTCTTATCCGCAGTAGGAAGGTAAGGTGTGAAGTGCCTCCCTGTAAATGAATAAAATGCGTGGTAGTGTATGCAAATATTTTGTTGATGATGTAAATACAGAATGTGTGGAGTATAGTAATTGGGTACCCGTAGCTATAAAAAGCAAGGACTCAGAAGCTCGATTAGTTCTAGAGTGACTTTTGAAAATTTTAGCAAACCTTTTAACGAGTTTACAGACAATTTTATAAAAGATATTTTGAATATGACTGAACATCATTTTATTTCTGTTAGTCAAAAAGATTATTTTACTGAATGTGAAAATAATTTTGACAATGACACTGGAATATTTATTATGGATTTTGCTGAAAATAATACTTTTATTAGTCAAAATTCCACCCAAAGATTTTACTTCAACAATACTTCGGCTTCATTATTTATTGTGGCATTGTATTTCAAAGAGCAAACAGGAAATGATGTGAAACATAAAACTTTTTGTGTTATTTCAGACAGTTCCATACACCAAGCTTGATCAGTCCATAAATTTACAGAAGTAGTACTTAGTAAAATTAAAAATGAATTTTTCTGGATGAAAAACTTAATTTATTTTTCTGATGGTGCTCCGACACAATTTAAAAACAAGCAAGAGGAAAATTAGGCGATAATTTTTTATTTTGTTTTACAGTTTCTTTTAATAAATCACAAATAAAAAGATGATAATAAATTATTTACGAGTGGATTATAATTCTTTGGTGTGAAGAGAATTTAACCATTATAAAAAGGAAAGTTGACAAAATGTTTTTTGGATGGAAATTGATTAATTTTATAATAAAGCAAAGTTCTGGATAAATTTTGGTGATAATTGGCAAAAATCATATTTTTCTGAATTGGCACAATTTTGACATAAAAATAAAACAGCAATTTTCCATTTTAAGGTGGTTACGTCCTTTTAAGGGGGCCAGCGGGGGTTAAACGTGAAAATGGAAAAATCATCAATTAAAATTAAAGGCAATATAATTATATAACTAAAGCCTACTTTCCTAAAAGTAGACTACCTAAATAACTATTTAGTGCACTGTTACGTGTGATACCTATTCGAAGTTGTGTGGATGGGTTCAGGTTCTCGGGTCGCTCTAAGTTCTCACTTGAAACGATGCAATGAAATACGAATAGCGGTTATAATTATACTTGTACTTTATTTATGGGTTAATCAGAGAGATGGTGTCTAACGTTTTTACTGTCGCGACGCGGTTGACTTGTAATCGTCCTCTCGTAGGTCGCTGGCGCAGAGCTTCCTCGCTCGTCCTTCTTTACTCGTTCCTGGCTGATCTTTTTCTTCCTTTCATACGTGCTCTGTTCCGTATTTATACAGGCATCGAAGTGTCCGTGGGTGGGAGTCGATTACTAACCTCCCGATTACCAATCGATCCATCGTGGCAGCTTTTCGATGATGTGCTTAATACGCCCGGATTTCCTCATCTCGTTTTTGAGTTCAACGCGCTGCTGATTTGCAACTGTCGTTTGAGGTTCGTTGTCCTACGATCTGCTGACATGCAGCTCGCTCCCGTCTACGCGCCTGAATTCTGGGAGTTTCTACATCGTATGCTGCTGACTCGCAGCTATAATTTGAAGTTCGATGTCCTGCGAGCTGCCGACGTGCACCTTGCATATGGCCGCATGCCTAAGCCCTAGGAGCTTCTACTCGTAACAGCACCTATACGTACCAAATTTCCTTTTGAATAGTTGGAATGATCTTGCGAGTCGTATATGTCCGAAATTGCTTTACCACACGATTCTGAAGAGAGTTTTGAACGAATTGGTTTGAAAAAATTCGGAACTTATTCCGTAACAGCAGGTTCTCTTAAGAAGCAGATTTTGGAAAAATTAAGTAAGAACTAAAATAAAAAATCATTGATGCCGAAAAATATTATGAATCTAAAAAATTGTCTAAACTCAATTTTTTTTATTATGAATGATCTTTTTCGAAAATCTGCTCCGCTTATTCTATAACAGATACGTTGTACAATATCTCTGAATTCTTTCAAGCTAAGCCCTTCAAAACTCTCTTCAGAATCGCGTGATAAAGCAATTTTGCACATATACGACTCGCAGGATCATTCCAACTATCCGAAGGGAAGTTTGATACCTATGGATGCATAAAATATTTATTTATATAGTCTACTTTTAGGAAAGTAACCTTTAATTATAAATTACATTGCCTTCAATTTCAATTGATTATTTTTCAATTTTCACGTTAAACCCCCTGTTACGTTACGCCTAATGTAACGTTTTTTTTCGTTGTCATTTTTAATTTGTTTTTTATTAAATGTTTAATTTCCCAATATAAACTCACGCGACATAAAATAAAAGATATCATGAATGCAAAAAAAAGAATGTTAGCTGGCCAAGCTTCAACTTCAAGGCCATACATACAAGCATTCTTTTCTCTAAGCTAGCGGCGAAATACAACACCCTCTCCAAACATCCGATGGGGGAGGTAAATGCGCGACGGATTTTGAAGAGCTGACCACGCAGCAACTGCGGCCGAAGCTCATGCGCTGAGAGTCGTGCGAAGCGGCTGCGGGCCACCACGGGCAGCACCGTCCGGACTCGTTACCAGCGAGCTCAGTTACCGGCCCCATCTAAACATATGAGTGCGAGTGAGATAGAATGAATAAGGAGTGGGAATGAAGTTCACGCGTGCCTGCTCAATTAAGCGTGCCCCGAGTTCAGTATAGTTGAATCGTCTGAAAGAATAGGACAACTAGAAAAAGAAGTAATCTTAGAAAAGTTTAACAAAAAATATATATAACTTGAAACAAATATATCTATACATACAGTGAAAATTCAAAATTATTAGTGAGAATTAAAAGAGCGAAAATTAAGTCTATGTGACACAAGGAAAATTTCAAATACATGGAGCAAGGATTATAAATTACAATTACACCGAATAAAATCCAGAGAGGCCATTTTACAACAATATAGTTAACCAGGAATTCCAGATCTAGAAGGACTTAAATTTCTATCCTAGAGCATTTCCCAATTTTTGATCCAAAGTCCATCTAGTTACCTAGAAAGTAAGTAAATTGGCTATCAATTTAATAATACAATAAATAAAAATAAAACAAAGAAATAATAGTATACCCAAATCCGGGCATTGGAGCAGGTACGTGTGATCTTTAAAGTAACCACCGCACGAACAGAAATTCTAAACAACGAAAAAGATTTAAATAAGATTTATTTTTGTCACTTTTGCTTATCCTAAATTAATTAAAAGGTAATTAATAGAACAAATAATAATGAGAAAGAGAAATTAAGTTGAAACACAAACGTTTAATAATAATTATAATAATAATATTTCATTGAACCTTTTTTTTATGGTTGAAACGACACAAAGAATTTACAGAATTTAGGCCTTTTATATCATTAGTATAAAGATTATAAATTTTATAGCCAAAGTATTTCTCCTAATACTAAAGGTTCTCAAGAGACACCCGTACAGAGGTGATAGAGAGTAACGTCCATAACATACTTATGAGATTTAGTGATTGAGTACGAGCCGTAATAATAATCTACACAGAGATTCTAATAGTGTATCAGAATAATAGTATATACATATGATCTTATTATGTTAAACGGTTATGTTTATATGTTTAGTATGTTTCATTGATTGATTTTTCTGTAAAATCTCCCTACTTATAATAGTCAATCTAGAAAGAAAAAAAAAATTAGCTTTAGATATTATGTAAATTGTCAAACCATACATTGGAGTGAAGATAATTCCATGTTATTAAATTACGCGCCTTTTCTATCATCACAAATAATAATATAATTTCAAAATTGAAATAAGGTGAGAGCAATTAATATAGATTTTGAGGATAGGCGAGCATCAACGCGCATATAAAGATAACCTTTAATAATTATTAAACCCATTCACTAATAGCGAAGGATAAAACCATCAATCATACGCAAACTAAGAATATTATACAGAAGTATTATACAACAACATTTTCCCAGTCGCTACTAATAGTGCATAACACTTTATAATTAATGATCTGTAGTAATATATCCACACATTCATTATCAGTAGAATTATAACTAGAGAGAACGTACGACAATTTATTAATTACCAAACTTTTTATAGTAGTTTTGCACATTACACAGCAAAAATATAAAAGGTCATACGTTATCTAGATAATTTCAAGCTTAACTAATCAATTCTATACCTATCAGTGTATGTGTATGCACGCATCTATACTTACATTCATTCATTTAATTTTGCTTTCAAGAATTCTTAGATTTGAACACTAATTAACATACCTAGTAGAAACATTGATTAGGGCTCAGGTGTGTTGTGCGTTAACTGGCCCTCGCCTTTTACATCCTTTTCATTATACCTTCCTGTATATCTCAAAAAGAAAAGGAAGCTAGAAATCTCTCCACAATTTCATCTGTAAAATAATTGGGGAACATATTGAGTCAGCTACATTCCCTCAGGGCAACTTGGTTTCTGGATCAAAGGCCGCTCTCAAGCCTATTGGGAGTTGCCAATCGCATTGCTATATTTTGGCCTCAACCAACATCAAGAAAAATCCATCTCCAAAACATCATATGGAAAGGAGGCCGAGTACGTAGCCTACACAAATCACGCCAGCTGCAGGCAAGTGTTGCAGATCTGAAACAAACAGAAAACCAACACGGCCACAAAGAATCACCAATCTTCAGATTTCGGGCAATTTATAAAAGAAAAGGAAAATACATATCTGATAAAGAGATTAATCCCTTCTGTCCTTTGGCCATCCGTTTAATCCTATCCACCGCAAGTGCCTCCGTCTGCTCCTTGTGTCCAGGGCCCGTCAACGTACGCACACGGGAGGTTAGCACTCCGCCCACGTGACACCAAGTTTACTAGTCGCACGATTCTATACATGTAAGACCGCGGTCTAACATCACAATCGCGCACGCGGCGGCTACGTACATAAGGGTCAGGGTGCATGCTCGCGCGAACTTACAGCCGTAATGGCCGAATCCATCTCAAATCAGACAGCCCGCGTATGCCTATTTCACCTATCATGTTGAAATAAAAATATTTATGTTCTACTCGAAAAAATATTTTACACGTGTTTTTTTATTTTTTTGTTTCATCAAAATTTCATGCGTTCAGCGATGCCGAAAAATTCCGAGAAAATTCTTTCATTGAGAAAAAAAATTTTCAATGTGATTTTCAAACTGCTATTGTTTCAGCAGTTTTTCGAGCTTTTAAACGTGTAACACACAATTTCACTCAGTTTTGAGCCCTCTTTAACGGCCTTAATGTCATTTTCAAAAAAAATAAAAAATCCACGAGCTATGCACTTTTTACTGAAAAATTCATTTTTTAGGGAAGTGCCTTTTTCTCGAAAACCCCATGTTTTTTTTGCACAATTTTTGTTGTCGTGATAGAGGACGGTAATGCCTAGCTAGACGTATTTGTGAGATTCGGTACTTTTTCCCTGGGATAGCGATCACTAATGAGATAACACACAAACAAATTTTTCACGCCTAATGCTTATATATAGTCAATGATATTAGAGTCAATGTAAAGGTATTTATCTTTGTGCGTATGTAATATACATGTACGTGCGCCTACTTATAGGAGTATATGTACTAGTACATTTGTCCGCTAGATGGATATGGTTTGACTTAACATTTACAAAGAAAAGTTCGGTTTCTGCTATATATGACACATCTCGTCTTATTTAAAACCATCATCTTTTGGAAAATTATTACATATTTACACCTTATCAACTCAACTACGATGTCTCAATATTACTCAACAGAGAGAATCAAATGTGCAGACTTTTTAGACAAACACAAACAAATTATTTACAAATCTAGTTCCGTACGTTTAAAACAACTTGAGAATCTTGCTCATCCATTGAAGGACCTCTATCCTCATTTACCTTTGACACCTTCTACATATCTGTGTCAACATTGTTACAATCGTGCTTTAGAATTGGTGAGTAGTACTGACAATGAATTTATAACGGATAATGAAGTTACCGATAACGTAGTTGATAGAGATGAAGATTTTTTACCAAGTACTCCAGAACGCATTGAAGAATTTAATAATGAAATAAGTACATCTTTCTTAGGTTCTGTATCGCCTCTTAAAAGAAAAAATCTTATACATGAAAAATCAATTGAAAATTACGTAACAAAGAAGAAAAAAAAATACTTTCAACATTGTCTAATACCCTTGATGTGAAGTTGAACAATGTTTATGACGTTTCTATAACAGCAAATGAATCAACTGTATGCCATTGTACAGAATGGATACAAAATCTTGGTCTAGCCTTGCAAAAGTGTTCTACGGTATCAGAAAAAATAAAAATTCTGACTTTGCTACCTTCATCCTTTACAAAACATGAAATTTTATCTTTATTTCCAGAAATAACAATGTATATGATCAATAAATCGAGAAATCTTGTTAAAGAAAAAGGAATTTATTCAGAACCAGATGCATATTCAGGCCATCCGATTGATGAAAACATGGAAAAAATTGTTATGGAATATTATTTAAATGATGATTTTAATTGTTCAAGACAAAGCCCTAATAAATGTGACGTTGTTACAATTAAAGTTAACAATAAAAAAGAGAAAAAAGTTAAGCGTTTTCTTACTCGAAGTTTAAAAGAGACGTATAAAGTATTTAAAAATGACTATCCAGAATTGAGAATTGGAAAATCGAAATTTTATAGTTTGCGACCAAAGTATGTCTTACTTAGCCCCATCAAAGAAGTTTGTCTCTGTATCTATTGCGCAAATTATGATTTATTTCTTACGAGCTTAATTAATTTTAGAGGGAGTAACGTCACAGAGTTGGATGAAAGTCGGTCACAAATAATAAATGCAACAATGTGTTCTGAGCCATCTGATTTATGTTATTTACAAGAATGTAAACTATGTCCAGGGATTAAGGGAATTACGTTTCATGTTTTAAAACTGCAAGATGTAGAAGGCACAGAAGAAATTACATATGCTTTGTGGGATAATGGAAACCTGATTAAAAAGACACTATCAATTTCTGCTTTTAAAGATGAACTTTCGGTTTGGACCATGAGGGTTAGTACTCACATGTATGTAAAAAATATACAACGCAAAGCTATAAAAACAGAAAGAGAAAGTGCTAAAAAGACTCACATCATTTAGTTCTTCAAATAGACTTCGCTGAAAACTGGGCTGTGATTCATAATAAAGCTGTTCAAGGAAATCATTGGGTTAATGATCAAATTTCTATTTTCACAGCAGTCTCTTATCAAGGGGATTCGACACAAAGTTTCGCAGTTATAAGTGATGACCGAAAACATGATTCAGCGTATGCTTTGCTAGCAGTACAAAAAATTATAAAATTCTTGAAAGAAAATTGTTGTGATTCAATTAAAAAATTACCATCGTATCAGACGGCGCTGCGAGTCACTTTAAAAATCGCTTTCAATTAGATGAACTAAAACGAGCACCGTGTGATATAAAATGGTTGTTCTCTGCTACTGGGCACGGCAAAGGAGCTGTAGATGGTGTGGGTGGACTTATAAAGCATTATGCTACTTCGCATAATCTTCGAGAGCCCCTTGAAGAAGCTATTCAAAACGCAAATGATTTTGCAATACATGTTCAAAAATATACTGATGCTATTAAAATAATACATTTACAAGATGCTGAAATAGAACAATTCAGAAAAGAAAAAAATATTGATTGGCTTACAACTCCAAAGTATCCTGGAATTCAAAAAACTCATATATGGGTTAAAAAAATATGTGACGATAAAATACATTGTTTGACAGCAAAGACCGCTGATCGTCCGCTTACTGAATTAAGAACAATGAAGCAGAAAAACAAAGGTAGTAAAATAGGTATACAAATGAAAAAAAGGTATAAAAATAAAAAATCAAAAAGACGCAAATAACAAATAAATACATAGTTATGTGTACCTGTATATTACATACACACAAAGACAAATACCTTTACATTGACTCTAATATCATTGACTATATATAAGCATTAGGCGTGAAAAATTTGTTTGTGTGTTATCTCATTAGTGATCGCTATCCCAGGGAAAAAGTACCGAATCTCACAAATACGTCTAGCTAGGCATTACCGTCCTCTATCACGATAACAAAAATTGTGCAAAAAAAACATGGGGTTTTCGAGAAAAAGACACTTCCCTAAAAAATGAATTTTTCAGTAAAAAGTGCATAGCTCGTGGATTTTTTATTTTTTTTGAAAATGACATTAAGGCCGTTAAAGAGGGCTCAAAACTGAGTGAAATTGTGTGTTACACGTTTAAAAGCTCGAAAAACTGCTGAAACAATAGCAGTTTGAAAATCACATTGAAAATTTTTTTTCTCAATGAAAGAATTTTCTCGGAATTTTTCGGCATCGCTGAACGCATGAAATTTTGATGAAACAAAAAAATAAAAAAACACGTGTAAAATATTTTTTCGAGTAGAACATAAATATTTTTATTTCAACATGATAGGTGAAATAGGCATACGCGGGCTGTCTGATTTGAGATGGATTCGGCCTAATAGCCAATCATACGCGTAGGTTCGCTGCCTATGGGTGTGCGCGTTCCGCGTTATACCAGGACGAATAGAACGTACCGACCAGAGCCCGGCCTTTCTTAATTAAGCTATATTACTTCAATTAGGAATAAATAAAGATAAATGTATGTATACATATGCACAAATACACATATACTTTCATAGACCTAGGGACTTATATCGCAACAAACTGTATCGGGATTATGAATATTATATAAATCGGATAGGAAAATAAGATAGGCTCTCCTCCGAATTACATGAATTAATTATACATACTTATATACACATACCAATGTGTGTATATATATATAATCATATAAACATGGACTTATGCTGACACCAATGTATAAGACCACGTGACCTGTCTGCATAAGTGTAGTACCGTTTATACAAGTGTCTGCACAAGTCTAGCGTGACTAAAGAAATAATCTCTCTACTTATGCTGACGTCTGCATAAGTCGGTCTCTGTCTGCATAAGTCTATTTAAATTTCGGAAAGTGTCTGCATAACTAGCGTTTCATATATTTATATATATATATATATATATATATATATATATATATATATATATATATATATATATATATATATATATATATATATATATATATACATATATAAACTTGTATAACGTTAGTTCCCAGGACCCCATGTTACTGTATATCTATACGTGACTAAAGAAATAATGTCTCTTATGGGGGCCGATGTCCTCAAACCTGACGTTAAACATATGTAGATTCAGGGACTGTCCCCAAAACTAACAAATGTCCCCGAAATCAACGTTAAACATCTGGAATGTTCTGGAAACTAACATAAAAAAAATATATATATACACACACCCACACACACACACACACACACACACACACACACACACACACACACACACACACACACACACACACACACACACACACACACACACACACACACACACACACACACACACACACACACACACACACACACACACACACACACACACACACACACACACACACACACACACACACACACACACACACACACACACACACACACACACACACACACACACACACACACCCGCCTATATAAATACATCTGTTGGTTAATTACATAGACATTAAGGTTTTTTTACAAAGTTTCTTTTTTTTTGAAACTACATTAACGGGGTTTCGTTCCGAATTTCTTTCACGCGTATAGCCACATTTATACACATTCATATACAGAGATTTATTAGCGGATTATAAATTGTATTAAAATAAGGAATATAATAAATAATAAATAATTTTTGGTTTGAATCTCTTTAATCTCTGTATCAGTTCTTATCTTCCATCATACGAAAATCCTTATATAACCTAATACGTATGGGAGTATTAGGCTGAAGTATCAGCGCAGGTAAGGTACCATCAAGGCGGGAATGATAGATGTCCCGAGAGTGACGACCGATTAATGATATTTTCGCAAGGAAATATCAAAGTTGCATGAGTGTCATCTTAATTGTGACCCTCACGTAACACCCCCGCTGGTCCCCATAAGTGATGTCAATTCCTTAAACTCATGAAAAATGCAAACAATAATTAAGAATTATTTCTTTTATTTTTTTCAGAAATCATTTTATCAATTTATGCCATTATGAAGAAGATTTTGGAATAAAAGTAAGGTCACATCATTTTTTTGCTACATCTTACGGAAAAAGTATTTGTGAGGGCATAAAGGGGAAACGGCAAAACAGCTTGTTAGAAAAGGTTCTCACACCCCAGCAAATCAATGATATTTGGTTGGGTAAATTTGAGCAAGTAGTGCATTCACGGTGAGACTCTGCGGTATCTATAAGCAAAACTCATCCATACTTACACAGGAAAACTCAACCATAACACTCTTACACTCAACTATTTATTGGACCACTCATATACTCAAACATAATTTTGTAACATTTTTTATATCAATCTTTTAAAACAACTGTTCCATCAAATATGTAAATAAGTTATTGTAATTATGTAATAGTGATTATAGTTTCTTGACGCTAATGGTAGTAGTAGATAATATGGATTTCAGGAAGCTGATGGCCAATAACTACCAGGTGTTTAAATATTAAAACAATTTTTTATTCAACACAACGTTTCGGACATTTTTTTATGTCCCTCTTCAGGTTCTATATATACAATAAATAAAAAGTTAAATTAATACAATTAACGTTCTACAAAACATTTTACACACTTAATATTATATACACCATTTACTTACAAAATTTGTCAATATTAACTATTCGGAAGAATTTTCCGTTGTCAGTAGGTTTAAAAATCTATTGCCTGCTTTTATACTTTTATTATGTTTGTGTGTAATGTATATGTACTTTCCCTTCCGTCACGCATACAGAAGGAGGGGCTACAATAGACCAAAGAGAGGCCGTGTGGAAAAGAAACTGCCAGGAACACATGTATTGGTAGGAAACCAACACCAATGAAATTCATTCTATTTCCTACTTTTATACTTTTATTATGTCTATGTGTAATGTATATGTACTTTCCCTTCCGTCACGCATACAGAAGGAGGGGCTACAATAGACCAAAGAGAGGCCGTGTGAAGTAAATGTGTAAGTAAATGGTGTATATAATATTAAGTGTGTAAAATGTTTTGTAAAACGTTAATTGTATTAATTTAACTTTTTATTTATTGTATATATAGAACCTGAAGAGGGACATAAAAAAAATGAAATTCATTCTATTGCCTGTTTTTATACTTTTATTATTTCTATGTGTAATGTATATGTACTTTCCCTTCCGTCACGCATACAGAAGGAGAGGCTACAATAGACCAAAGAGAGGCCGTGTGAAAAAGAAACTGCCAGGAACACACGTATGAAATTCATTGGTGTTGGTTTCCTACCAATACGTGTGTTCCTGGCAGTTTCTTTTTCACACGGCCTCTCTTTGGTGTAGTGTAGCTCCTTCTTCTGTATGAATTTCATTGGTGTTGGTTTCCTACCAATACGTGTGTTCCTGGCAGTTTCTTTTTCACACGGCCTCTCTTTGGTCAATTGTAGCCCCTCCTTCTGTATGCGTGACGGAAGGGAAAGTACATATACATTACACATAGACATATTAAAAGTATAAAAGTAGGCAATATAATGAATTTCATTGGTGTTGGTTTCCTACCAATACGTGTGTTCCTGGCAGTTTCTCTTTCACACGGCCTCTCTTTGGTCTATTGTAGCTCCTCCTTCTGTATGCGTGACGGAAGGGAAAGTACATATGGGAGCATCCAGCAGAAACGGGCCACCGAGCGCGCGCGGTGCCTTTTTTCGCGTAAAAGGCGCTCTGTTTAACTCGCTCATAATCATATGCTGCGTCTTTGAAAAAAAAAACCAAGGACCTATACCGATAGATTTTTTTCTGCTCTTTCCAATTGCGCCATTGTTTTTATTGAGAAACGCGTTCTTCCGGACGAAAACTCGAGTTGAATATTGAAAGTCGTTTTTCTGAAAGTATATCATCTTTTTTTTCAAAATAAACTACACCATTGGAAAGTACAACTCTTCAGCTTCAAAACCCTATCTTGGAGAAGTTGGAGAAACAAAGGGTTTAAAAGTAACAACATGAAAAAGACAGCGCCGAGGGTCCACGCAAGCCCCTCGCGCCCGTGCGTAAGGCACGTTTAAGTGCACGCTCTATTCAATTCGCTAATAATCGTGTACCAAGTCTCTGAAAAAAGAAATAAGGACATATATCGATAGATTTTTTCCTGCTCTTTCCAATGGTGCTATTATTTTTATTCCGAAATGCTTCCTTCTAGTTGAAAATTCCATTTGAATGTTTAAACTCTATTTTTTTCAATAAAATATTAGTCTTTTCTTCAAAATGAATTATATTCTTCAAAAGTACAAGTCTTAAACTATAAAATATTATATTTTTAAGTTGAAATATGAAAAGTTCAAAAATAGTAGGATCAAAAAGATAGCGGCTGCCCGAACTTTTTACGCTATGCTCAAGGGCGGATTAGTACACGCGATGTGCTATTTCGCCCTTTCTTTTTTGTAAATATAAAATGTTTTGTAACTTACAATGCCAATGTGTGGACATAATTTTGTGAATCTAGTTGTAACAGTTAGAATAATATTACAATGAACTATGTTCATTTATATAACAAAATTTGAAAAACATAATATATTAAACATAAAAATATCCATGAACGCACTGAAAGCAGTGAAACAGAAATTTAAAATAACCTTATAGATTATTTAATCTGGCATAACAATATTACCTTTTCCTTTAAATTCTAATTTTTTTACATTTTTTTGATTTTATAAGAATTGTCCTTTTTGCGACATCCGCTTCTTTCTTTGTTTGAGTTTTAAGTACTTTTTCTTTTTTGATCGGTGGATATAATTGAGAATCTTCTGACGCTGAAAATCTTTAAAGTTCTAACTTTTTGGCATCATTTAATAATTTAATACAATGAAACAATTGAGTTCCAGGTATTGTCTTAGCTGAGGCTAGCCTGTTTTGTAGCTTTTCTGTAGCCTTTAAGTAATCGTCTTTTGATGAAAAAAGCACTCAATATTTTTGAAATACTCAGTTGCCCATTTGTACAAATGTTGGGGCGTCAATATATAATTGTCGGATACTTTCCGTAAACTTTCTCGTCTGGCATTGCTTTTCACGGAAGCACCTATTCCATCACATGCATTTTTTCTGTGGGCTGTTGCATGAAAATGCCACTCAGCATCAACAGCAAAATCATCATAATGATGAAGAAGATTTTGGAAATTGCGTTTATTTTTAAAATGTTGCGCAGCTCCATCAGTAAAATAAATAACTTTTCTAACTAAATCGAAAGACTTTTTAAGGAAATTAATTATAATTTCTTGTATTAGATAAACTGCAACAACGTCATGAATTAAACTATCTGAGAAAACTACCATGCTTTTGTGTTCAATTTTAGATTCTGATCCTTTATAGTAAATGACTATTGTAGCTAAACTACATTGATTATTATTATAATGAAATGATTGTACTGCATCTTGTGCTATAAAAGCATAGTTTTCTGAAAAATCTAGAGAAATTAAAAACTCTCCTTCGGATAAGGATTCTCTCAAGAATTGAAAATAAGAAGACTGTTGTTTAGAAATAAATGAATGAGTATTAAGTTTATACAAAAGAGGAAAAAAAATATCGATAAATGAAGACTTAGAAACGTTTTCAGTTTGCAATGTTGATCTAACGGTAGTTTTCATTGAAGGTAGCGCGCTTGGTGCTTGCCATCTAGCGGGCACTTCGGGTACTAATCCCGAACAGAAGCATTTCGGAATAAAAATAATAGCACCATTGGAAAGAGCAGGAAAAAATCTATCGATATAGGTCCTTAGTTCTTTTTTCAGAGACTTGGTACACGATTATTAGCGAATTGAATAGAGCGTGCACTTAAACGTGCCGTACGCACGGGCGCGAGGGGCTCGCGCGGACCCTCGGCGCTGTCTTTTTCATGTTGTTACTTTTAAACCCTTTATTTCTCCAACTTCTCCAAGATAGGGTTTTGAAGCTTAAGTTGTACTTTCCAATGGTGTAGTTTATTTTGAAAAAAAACATGATATACTTTGACAAAAATGGCTTTCAATATTCAACTCGAGTTTTCGTCCGGAAGAACGCGTTTCGCAATAAAAACAATGGCGCAATTGGAAAGAGCAGAAAAAAATCTATTGATATAGGTCCTTAGTTTTTTTTTCGAAGACGCAGCATACGATTATGAGCGAGTTAAACAGAGCGCCTTTTACGCGAAAAAAGGAACCGCGCGCGCTCGGTGGCCCGTTTCTGCTGGACGCTCCCATATATGTATAGGCGGTGCTGCCAACTTAAATCTAGGCCGAACAAATTTGCGTGCGAGATAACGCCTTTTTCGGCTGGATTCCGAGATAACGCCTTTCTATTCGGGAGCGACAATATATCGTATATTGTATGTATTATATGCATCATGCATAAAACATGGGGAATCCACTTTTTAAAAAACGCGCTATTGGTATCTACCTGATAGTGTAGTGGAAATGATACCATTTCTACGTCTATTATGTGAAAATTTTTAAGGTATCTTTGTACATGTATATATTCTATTAGGATTTCACGAAACATGTAATATTTGTCGTATATTATATGTATTATATGCAACATTTAATGCTTGAAAATATAAAAAAGGCGCTATGAATATTTATCTCATGGTCTATTATTCTCTACGTCTATTACGTGATTTTCAAGTAAAAACTGAGGAAACGCTGAGGGGGCTGAGGAGGGGCTTTTTCTGTAACGGCAGCGGTGGCGGCGGTGGAGAGTAAAGCGATTTGAGAGTAAAGGGAATAATCTTTCGAAGTTAAAGAAAACTATTCAACTTATGTTTTATTTTGCAAACTTCTTTATATATTTAATTTCGTGTGAGAGCCATATAACGGCACTTAATAAGAAAAGGCTATTAGATTGGTGTAATGCTGCTAAATGAATTGGCACGCTATTAACTAGTGTAAGTACACCTAATGTTGCTTGTAGAAATGCTGTACCGAAAACAGTCATAGCTGCTAAAGAAGCAGGTCGAGACAATTTATATTTACGCGATGCTAAGCCAATGCAAGTCGCTGCTAATAATGTTAAAATTCCCTGAAACAAAACAATTTTTCAAACTCTTGTACAATCTGTAAATTATAATACAAAATAGATGAATTGACTTACCAAAATTCTATGGTTAAATTGGACCATAGTAGGATTTTCGGTGACATTTTTAAGCAATGGTTTTATAAAAAGAATATCATCTGGGACCCATTTATCAGCCATCTTTGGAAAAGTATTATAAATTAATCCAGCATCTAAACCAGCAACAAATGCCCCCGATATTGCTGTCAGTAATATAAGACCTTTGCAAGAATAAGTTAGCAATTGAAATCTTCTCAATTGTTTTATGTTCGTCTGGCTTTCACTACCTCGGACAAATCTAAGATGATCCAAGGCTGTATAAAAAAATCCACTATAAATAATAAAAGCTACACTGAGATGAAGTGCCAATCTATATTGTGACACACGAGGAATATCAGTAGGGCCGTCAAATTCATTTTCTAACCCGGATTTAACCATATACCAGCCCATTAGACCTTGGCAGCTTATTAAAGAACCCAAGAGTAATATACGTTTTTTCATCGCTGTTGGAAACACACTTTTCATCCAAAAATAAATAGCAGGAGCAAAAAATACTACTCCAATAAGACGGCCCCACATTCTATGAATATATTCCATCCTCCAAATTTGTTTAAATTCGTCTAAAGTCATATCTGTATTTAAGCTGAAAAATATTAAATGCATGCTAGTGAGATGAGTACGTTTCAAAACAATTGAGTAAATATATAAAATTACTAGTATAATTATAATTTGTTCATATTATATAAAATAAAATCGATATTGTACAGTTATTAGTATAAATTTTAATGTAATCATATAATTTTACATTAAATGTTGTTAAATATGAGGGATTTCAGGTCAACTGGCCTGTGCTCAGAAATATGCGAAAAATAGACTACTTTTAACCACATAAAAACGCAGAAAAGCGATGTAAAAAAATTTTATCAAGCATGGTTTTCATAGATTTTGAAACGAATTTCCCAATAATGCTACGCATTTTCCAAAATTTTTCGATTTTCAGGGTCAAAATTCAAAAGGAAAATTTGTTTTCCATTTTTCAAAATAATTATCCATTTAATGCTTTTTAAAACGTGCTAACTCGAGAAATGACGTTTTTTTGCGTTAAAATCATAAATAAACTAGGGGGCGACGCTCCCTGCGCGCTCTCACGCGCCAACCCCCCGCTGTCTATGTGAAAACTTCGTTTTTACATTATAGGCTCGACCGCACTGGTCAGGACAATCTTGTATTTTAATCAGAGTAAAAATTGGAACATTACAAATACTTATAACAACTTAATTTATTTATTTATTTATTTCCAGAAAAATATTTACATTGCATTATAATATATTTACATGTAGTAAATTTACGTAAGTAAGTAAATCCTACCGAGGCAAATAGTATTGTTTGTGTGTACATCTGGTACATAGAAACTTACAAACTAAATAACATTACAAACTACTATATTCTTACAAAACTAGTTAATGGTAAGTGCGTAGCGTTTGGATAACATCACATAGAGCTTTATTATAGTACATAACAGTTAAATAATTTTGTTAAATACATTTGTTAAGATTCAATTGCTATATTAAATTTTGCAGCGCAGATTTTGCGATAAACATTTTTAATTTTTTCTTTATTAATTGTCTACTTAATGTCATAACATTGAGATCCTTAGGGAGCCTATTAAAGACCCTTATAGCTTCATCGTAACTATTTTTATCACGAATTCTTTTATCACATTATGTTAGTTGAACTGATTTGTTTCTGGTCTTGCTAGCACTGTTTATATAATTATTTCTTAATGTAGTATAGTGAAAAGATATTGACTCTAACTGGAATAATTTCTTATTTCAAGTGGTGGATTTATTTTGGAAAATTTATTTTTATTTATGATTTTCAGTATTTTGTTCTGTGTTGATTGTATTAGTTTCATGTTATTATCATATGCACCACCCCAGACAATTACCCCATAATTAATTAAACTATGAAAGAAGGCATAATATATTATCATTAATGTTTTTGTATCCATGATATTTTTTATCTTAGCAAAGGCAAAAATTAGGTATTTAGTTTTTTAATAATATATCTTATGTGCTTATCCCATTTGATATTGTAGTCAAAATGCAGCCCTAAATATTTATGACTTTCTATTCTTTTTATCAATTGCGTTCCTATTTTGATATTTAGTGCGCTAGGCACACTATCCCAATAGTTTCCGAGAGTCATATAAACCGTTTTATCTACATTTAGCGACAGTTTATTTTGTGCAAGCCATTTGGCTACATGATTAAGGTGATATGATAACCGTGACATCGGCATAGGACATGATTGTGTCATTTTGCATACCTCCCAGTAAGTCATTGACATAAAGTATAAAAAGTAATGGTCCTAATATAGTTCCTTGAGGAACACCCGTAGTAATTTCTTTATATTCACTTTTACAGTCTTGAATTTTAACTTTTTGCCGCCTATCTGAGATAGCTAGTCATCAGTTTCAAGGCACTACCCCTTACGCCATATCTTTCAAGCGTATCTAAAAGAAATCTATGATTTACAGTGTCAAATGCTTTGGCCAAATCTAAAAAAGCAACAATTATTGGTTTACTTTTATCTAAATGGTTGTATATGATATTTGATATATAATTTAATGCTTCAGTAGTTCCTCTATTCTTAATGAAACCGTATTGTTTTTCTGATATTACTTTATGTTTTTCAAAAAAGTGGTGTAATCTATTATAAATTATATTTTCCAAAATTTTCGCAATGTTCGATATTACAGAGATGGGTCTGTAATTACTGATATAAGATTTTTCACCAGCCTTGTAGACAGGGAATACCTCAGCATTCATGAGCGCGATTGGCCTCCATAAAAAAACGGCATGGCGTGACTCGGCGGGGAATCGAACCCTGTACCTTTCGTTTTCGCGACGAGTGCTCTGACCACTTAGTAGCTACCGATGCCGATGCACTTCTTTCCTCGAGTCGTCCTCATGTTGCTGCTATATGCAACCCGATCCGCCTCGTCACGTTGTGCATACTGTGCACACGTAACACGTCAGCGGCCCTGAAAATCGACGTCCTCGTCAATTGTAGAAATCTACTTTATCTTAGAATGTTAGAAATCTACATTACCTTAAAGCGTTGGGTTCGTATGGTGCAGTTTAGCTACCGTCCCCTAACACCTAGCACCAGAAATGTTACGATTTAATAATCGCATACAATAAATAAATGGAGGTGGACTCGATAAAAAACGGCATGGCGTGACTCGGCGGGGAATCGAACCCCGGACCTTTCGTTTTCGCGACGAGTGCTCTGACCACTGAGCTGCCGATGCCGGTGCACGTCTTTCCTCGAGTCGTCCTCATGTTGCTGCTGTATGCAACCCGATCCGCCTCGTCACGTTGTGCATACTGTGCCAACGTAACACTCAGCAAAGTCTGTAGGACGAAAGAAAATTGATTTAGGGTTCCTATTTGGAAGTTTTATGTTATTATTACTTATATTAGCAATTTGAGCACTCAAATTTGGTCCTATTTCGCAAAAATAGGTGTTCATAGCATTTGCTATATCGGTTTTATTTTCGATTATTTGGTTGTTTTCGTATATGGGAGCGTCCAGCAGAAACGGGCCACCGAGCGCGCGCGGTGCCTTTTTTCGCATAAAAGGCGCTCTGTTTAACTCGCTCATAATCGTATGCTGCGTCTTTGAAAAAAAAAACCAAGGACCTATATCGATAGATTTTTTCTGCTCTTTCCAATTGCGCCATTGTTTTTATTGCGAAATGCGTTCTTCCGGACGAAAACTCGAGTTGAATATTGAAAGCCATTTTTCTCAAAGTATATCATGTTCTTTTTCAAAATAAACTACACCATTGGAAAGTACAACTCTTAAGCTTCAAAACCCTATCTTGGAGAAGTTGGAGAAATAAAGGGTTTAAAAGTGACAACATGAAAAAGACAGCGCCGAGGGTCCGCGCGAGCCCCTCGCGCCCGTGCGTAGGGCACGCTCTATTCAATTCGCTAATAATCGTGTACCGAGTCTCTGAAAAAAGAACTAAGGACATATATCGATAGATTTTTTCCTGCTCTTTCCAATGGTGCTATTATTTTTATTCCGAAATGCTTCCTTCTAGTTGAAAATTCCATTTGAATGTTTAAACTCTATTTTTTTCAATAAAATATCAGTCTTTTCTTCAAAATGAATTATATTCTTCAAAAGTACAAGTCTTAAACTATAAAATATTATATTTTTAAGTTGAAATATGAAAAGTTCAAAAATAGTAGGATCAAAAAGACAGCGGCTGCCCGAACTTTTTACGCTATGCTCAAGGGCGGATTAATACACGCGATGTGCTATTTCGCCCTTTCATTTTTGTAAATATAAAATGTTTTGTAACTTACAATGCCAATGCGTAGACATAATTTTGTGGATCTAGTTGTAACAGTTAGTATAATATTACAATGAACTTTGTTCATTTATATAACAAAATTTGAAAAACATAATATATTAAACATAAAAATATCCATGAACGCACTGAAAGCAGTGAAACAGAAATTTAAAATAACCTTATAGATTGTTTAATCTGCCATAACAATATTACCTTTTCCTTTAAATTCTAATTTTTTTTACATTTTTTTGATTTTATAAGAATTATCCTTTTTGCGACATCCGCTTCTTTCTTTGTTTGAGTTTTAAGTACTTTTTCTTTTTTGATCGGTGGATATAATTGAGAATCTTCTGACGCTGAAAATCTTTTAACAAACTATTTCGGCTATGCAATCTTTATAAGTGTTCATTCTATCAAAAGAAACTCCTGAGTTTCTTAAACCAACTAATAGAAGTTTAACATTTTGATGATAAACGCAAACACACACTGAATGTGTCCCACTGCTACCAGCTAAAACACAATATTTAGGACGACAATCGGCAAATTTACTGAATCCTATTTTCGATCCAGGATACTGTTGCTTATATTTTAAATATAGTTCTCGAAGGTTGTATAAAACAAGCCGTTTCTGGATGTAACTTTTTGTGCC
Source organism: Torymus aiolomorphi (assembly GCA_036365515.1). Classification (NCBI taxonomy): domain Eukaryota; kingdom Metazoa; phylum Arthropoda; class Insecta; order Hymenoptera; family Torymidae; genus Torymus; species Torymus aiolomorphi. Next base: position 153,786,589 of record CM070874.1, on the reverse strand, counting down.
ATCATCATTTTGTATACATTTGTTATCTTTATAGCCTGGCATAATTCTACTATTCTCATCACTTTCATAGAAGAGCTTTGCTTGATCTAAAGTATCACGTGATATTTTTTTATTTCCTCTGTTGTCATTTAATTGGGCTGGGTTATCAAATAATTTACATTTCGATGAAAGTCAACGAGACAAGTTCGAAAATCTAGCTACTTTGCGAGTGCTCCAGTTTTTAGGAAGTAATTTCAAAAGTAATACCTTTTCCATTTTTGTCAAATTTTGGTCATTCAACAATTTTTTCAAATTAAAAATAATTTCTTTAGAATCTTCTATTGAAATCTCACTTTCTTCTTCAATCTGAGCATTAGATTTTATTCGAAAAGAATCGCATATTTTGTCTCTATCAGTTAAATGCGGATAACAAGCTCTAAGTTTATCGGAAACAAATCTAAGTTTCGATGAATGCTTTATTTCATCAAATGGATTACAGCAACAATTTAAAATGTTAGACATTTTATTAAGCTTTTTTTTTATTAAGGCAATAAGACAAAGGGGCAAAGTAATAAGGCATGTGCATAAAGCACCTGGCTAGTGGGCGACGCAGGCCTCTATTTAAGCTCGCGGGGTGATGTTTTTCATTGAAGGTAGCGCGCTTGGTGCTTGCCATCTAGCGGGCACTTCGGGTACTAATCCCGAACAGAAGCATTTAGGAATAAAAATAATAGCACCATTGGAAAGAGCAGGAAAAAATCTATCGATATATGTCCTTAGTTCTTTTTTCAGAGACTTGGTACACGATTATTAGCGAATTGAATAGAGCGTGCACTTAAACGTACCGTACGTACGGGCGCGAGGGGCTCGCGCGGACCCCCGGCGCTGTCTTTTTCATGTTGTTACTTTTAAACCCATTATTTCTCCAACTTCTCCAAGATAGGGTTTTGAAGCTTAAGAGTTGTACTTTCCAATGGTGTAGTTTATTTTGAAAAAAAAAAAAACATGATATACTTTGAGAAAAATGTCTTTCAATATTCAACTCGAGTTTTCGTCCGGAAGAAAGCGTTTCGCAATAAAAACAATGGCACCATTGGAAAGAGCAGGAAAAAATCTATCGACATAGGTCCTTGGTTTTTTTTTCAAAGACGCAGCATACGATTATGAACGAGTTAAACAGAGCGCCTTTTCAAATTAAACTTGTTCGGCTGAGTTATTTCTAATTTATCTATAGTTACAAATAATGGACAGTGATCATTGAATGTATTCGTTATTTTAAATAAATTAATATTTATATTTTTAGTTTTTATGTAGAAATTGTTGATGCAGGTACCTCTGTTATTATCAGATGAAGGCCTTGTTATTCCAGGAAAGTATGGTGTAAATTTATGTTCCAAGAGATCATTTAAAAATTCTTGTTTTATAAGGTTATCTGACAAGTGAGACTTACTAAAATTTTTGTCTAATATATCAGTGTTAAAATCCCCGATTATACAATGGTTCTTAGAATTTAATTGGTCTCTTAGGAATTTTTTTAGACTGTGAACAAATTCATACTTTTTTATATTGTGAGATCTATAAATCGCTGAGATTCTAATAGTTTCGGTGCAAATTAGTTTTATAACCGAGCTTAAGATACGTATATTGTCGACCATTATAATTTCTGTGTATTCAGATATTTCATCCTTTATATACATCATAACTCCATCTGCTTAGTTCACTTTCCTCTCACTATAGTAACTTTTGTAACTTGATATGTTATACAATGTAGTATATTGCACATTCCACGATTCCGTACATATAATGACACTTGACCTTTCGGCTAAACATTCAATAAAAGTTTCAAATTTTTCAAAGTTTTGTTTTATACTTCTAATATTTACACATAGAATTAAATTCTTATTTTTATCGATACTCTTATTGAGTGTTTGTACATTATCAAAGGTTTGTTCTTTCTGTGAAAAAACTTCAAAGTTCAGTTGTTGATTCATGTTCATAAATTAGTACATGTTAAGTCCGTTGAGTAAAACATTGAAGATATAGTTCTGTTTAAATTTAGTGGTGAGGTTGCAACCGATAAATTATCGGTTGATGTTGCCGGACTGAATATGATTCTGTTTCGTGTACTTGGCGTGGTTGCGGCCGGTAAGTTACCGGTTGCCGCATCGGTGTTTTGTAACTGTGATTGAAAGTTTACTTTACCTATATATTTTGGAATGTGTGGTCTTACTGGATAATCTGTTTCGGCAATTAACTTCTTTATCTTGTGAATCATAATCTCACATTTCCTAGTATCATTTACCACGTGTTTAGTATTATAATTTGTTTTATATTGATGATTACTGTACATGCAATTTACACAATTGTGTTCGCTCGGGGTAGTACAATTGATCGTGTTATGTTTTCCAGCACAATTTAGGCAGATTTTCGTATTCTTGCACTTTTTGCTACTATAACCAAATCTACCAAAATTAAAATACGATGTTAGATTCAGGTCATCGAACACTCTGCAATTTTGATAACCAATATGAACTCTGTATTTATTATTCACAATTTGATTGTATACTTCCGCTGTTGTTTCAATTAATATAGTGTTCATTTTTGTTTTAATATTTTCAAATACATGTAACACTTTACATTTGCTGTTTAGGTGTTTAAAGTTCCTTTTGTTAATATCTTGCTCTATTTCTTTAATCTCGATGTCTTCAAAATTATCAAAGCCTGCTATTTTTACCTTGGGATTTTTAATAGATTCTCTTTCGATTTTGTAGTAGGCAGTATATTTTTATTTTAATATACTCTCACAAGGAAGGGTATCGAACCCGAACTCACCGATTTAAAAAATTTCGATATATGTTGTAGATCATGAGAAAATATGAGACACGTGTTTTTTCTTATCTGTGGAAAAACATATTTAGGGGGTGAAAACCACCCCTAAAGATAACCCCCAAAAACGGTTTTTTAAATATATCTCGGCTTCTACTGCGTATTTCAGAGTGAAACAAAATAGAAATTACTTCTTATAAAAAAACAAAGATAACTGAAGCAATTTTGACCCTAAGGGTTGCAACTCTTATTTTTTATTTTCAATATACATGATAAAAAAATTAGCTTTTTGAAAATAAAAAATAAGGGTTGCAACCCTTAGGGTCAAAATTGCTTCAGTTATCTTTGTTTTTTTATAAGAAGTAATTTTTATTTTGTTTTACTCTGAAATACGCAGTAGAAGCCGAGATATATTTAAAAACCCGTTTTTGGGGGTTATCTTTAGGGGTGATTTTCACCCCCTAAATATGTCTTTCCGCAGATAAGAAAAAACACGTGTCTCATATGTTTTCATGATCTACAACATATATCGAAATTTTTGAAATCGGTGAGTTCGGGTTCGATACCCTTCCTTTTCAGTTTGTATCAAGCTCTCCTCATTTATAAAGCTTATTATGGCTTCGTCTTTATTCTTGATTTTTATACTTTTTACTTGTATAGTTCAATTTTTATTTATATAGTGAGCTATATATGTTTTTATGACTGGCACATCTATTTCTTTATTATGACTCTTTCTTTTTAATATTAATTTTTGTATTTTCTTTTCTAGAGGTTTATCCTTTGCTAGCACTTCTACAAATGTGTTTTTTGTCTAGCGGGCCGAAAGTACCACTATCGCTCCCGGCGCCCGATCGCGAAGGTTGTATTTTCGGCCTCGCTGGGCAAAAAAATAGTATACGCTCCACGGGAGTAAAATTGGCCAGCCCCCAGCTCGTGTTTGCCACCCTCGCCTTCGGCTCGGGTGGCAATTTACACGAGCTGTGGACTGTCCAAGTTTTTTCCTCACTTGGTGCGCAATATACTATTTTGTTTTTGGTATAGTTATCTTTATCTAATATTTGATTTAGCATGAGATTTTTGTTGTGCACTTCTGTACTTACCTGTTTTAGTAGATTTTTTCCTTCTGGGAAACTTATCAATTCTTGATTTCCTTTATGTCCACTAGCTTTTATTAGTTTCAATTCATCTTCAGCTTGTTTTAATTTTTGTTCAATGTGTGTGCTGCTTTTCATTAATATTTCGTTTCTTTTCATTGTCAGATCATTTTGGTTTCTCGAATTTTCTAGTTCCCTCCGTAGTAGCACAAATGCAACACCTGGATTATTAGAGGTTATGCCATCTAGATTGTGTTCTTCACATATTATTTCGAAGCTAGATAAGTAGTTATGAGTTCTTTTTCTGATGTAATCACTCTTGTGGTAGACACTGCCACACCGCACATATCACGACTGATACCACCGACCCGGGATGACATTTGTAATAAATATCTAGCGGAGGGGTTTGGATAAGCAGCACACCCTAATTTGCCATATTGGACACCTGTATAATGTATAATAAAAATAAAATTATACAGTCCCACTACCCAAATAAGTCGATCATATTTCTTTCGTACGTATATATATACCGAAATAATTTATTATTTTTTTAAAACTTATTGGTAAAAAGTACATAAATTGTAACCAACAGTTGTACTGCGGAAAATAGAGAAGTGCGCTTATAGGGTAGGCGAAATGAAGACTCCAACATTCCCAATGTAATATTAATAAAAAAATATAATGGTAAACTTTATATACAATCCGCGAGAATAGTTATAGTAGCACTATGGCAAGAGCCAAACAAACCATGCCCCCGCCAAAGGGTTGTGTTAGCAAAATTATTTAACCTGGTGGCAAGAGGCGCACACACACGTATACATACCTACATATATATACTAGGGGGGGGGTACCGCCTACTCGCTCCGCTCGTCAACCCCCGATTGGAATTTAGAAATTAAAATGTAAACTTAAATTAGATGATGGTTTCTATTTTTCCACACCACCCAATGGGGTACATAGAACGGTGCGTTTTTTTTTATTCATTAAATTTCATACGTTATATTGTAGCTATTATAAATTTGGAATATAATATGTATTTTACGTTATAATACAATTTACAAAAGTATAAGATAAAACATTTTGATTATTAAAAATATATTTTTGAACATATAAATATTATGAACAAAACAGTGGTATCCCCGGGAGACCTAATCCACTAAAATTATTTATATATGAGAGAGAAAGAGAGAGAGAGAGAAAGAGAGAGAGAGAGAGAGAGAGAGAGAGAGAGAGAGAGAGAGAGAGAGAGAGAGAGAGAGAGAGAGAGAGAGAGAGAGAGAGAGAGAGAGAGAGAGAGAGAGAGAGAGAGAGAGAGAGAGCCCGAACGAGCGGAGCGCAGCAGTTAGAATGATACTTAGGTGGAAGATTACAATAGTTTCGGCAAGCGGAGAGACTGCACGTGCGCGAGTAAAAGGAAAAAAGGAGGACAGGAAGGTGCAAGTAAGAGAGCATGGGTGTGTACAAGGGAGGCAGTGCGAATAGCGTAGAGTCGGATGAATAGCTGAGGCGAAGGAAGAGCGACACCAGAGAATCGTTTTGGAAGGAGGAAGCAGATGGATGCGAATTACTCATAAGTCTACGAGAAAGCAACCAAGATAACCTTTCAGTAACAGGACAAGTGACAGATCAGCCACAGACGAGCAACAACGACCTCATCAACTCAGAGACAGAAATACAAGAAGAAACGAATCGAAGAGACAGACAAACAGAAAACCCAACAACGAAAGAAAGTATATCCTTAGTAGACATAGACGGGGAAGTATTCCAGGTTCCCAAAAATTTCGCGTTGGTAGTTCAAACTTGATCAGCGAGGCACGTTATCTATCGAGGAAAGTCGACACGATAGCCGAAGAAGCCGCAGAAAAATCCAAACGAAGTAACGCAAAGCTACCACCATCAAGCATATACGTAGAAGATGAAAGACATGTCCGCTTCCAGGACACATTTACGTTGAATCGTTACGAATAGGAGGGCACAACGGACAGTCTGCAGATACATTCTCCAAGCATAACAATCGAAAAAAGTACAATAAGTTGTAACGGTTAATTCAATTTGGGAGAAAGTTGTGTGGGGGAGGGATCGGGGAAAAGGTAATTTTAGAAGGGGCGCGAATAAATGTGCGCAAACACCAACTACTTTAAATATAAAAATAAATCACAAGTTTATTAACTTTGATTTTACACTATCGTTGAGCGCCAGCCGCACAAACGCGGCACGAAATCTAATTCTATACGCACGAAAACCCGACGCGAGGCTCGACACACGCACACTATGAATTTTCCTCACTCGCGGTACTAAAACTCACTTACTCTTCACACGGGAACCGCAAATAGAGTTGACTGAGTCTCGCTGCGATGTCTTCACTTCGTTTTCTAAAACTACTACTATTACTTTTTTGTACTTGTCACGACCGAAAAGATTACTCAAAAGCTTTGAGGTAAATGAATACTTCGGGTGCAAAGGCCCAGTACACAGTGAGTGAGCGCGTCTCTCGAGCCCGCGCTGACGCTCTCGGCCGTTGCTGTCGTAGCGCTCTCGCCGGTGACCCCTCTCACTCCCTTGATACCCGCTTGTTCGCTCTCTCTCGTCTCTATACATGTACACGCTGTGCTATCGGCGTCGTATCGACCGGCGCTCTCGTGGAGTGTAGCCTCCCAACAACGGGTCGTACAGAAGGTCGGTGGACTCTGGGCGTGGTAAGCGCAGTACAGGGATTTTCTGATCCACCATCGAAGGGACCTCCGAATCGCTGTCTGCCAGAAGCATCTCCTCCAACTCCTCTTCCGTAACCTCTTCTTGGTGGTCCAAAGACGCATCCACAGCGTCTTTTCTCTCCCTTCGGGAAAAAGCGCCAGCGTCCGCTGTGCCTCTGCCTCCGACGCCTCTTGGAGTAGGAGCCTAGCCCTCTCTATTTCGACCCATGAGATTGTATGGGTGTCGATTGCTCGGCCTACTTCCTTCCGTGGCAGTGTTCGGCTGGGCGTTTTGAGGCTGGGCCTCTTGCCTTCTCCTGCCATCCTCATGGTTGAAGATAATTGGATCTAAGGGAGGGAAGGTGAGTAAATTTGGAGAAGTGTAGGGTTTCACATCCTCTATATGGACTTTCGAAGTTTTATTCCCATCAACGTCTCTCAACACATAGATGACTGGGGATAATATTTGTTCGATACGACAGGGGCCTACAAATTTCGGTGCCAGTTTGGCTGCGAAATGGTCTGCCGCTGATGGTAATACACGATTCCTACGAAGTACTAAATCTCCGATTTTGAAAGTAATGTTTCTTCGATTACGATTAAAATATCGCGCTTATCTTTCATTCACTCTTTTCAGATTAGTCTGTATCAAGTCATATATTGCTGGGAGACGTTGCATTCTATCCGCTCACGCCACGCTATCTATCAGTTCAAATGTTTGGGGTCTCTAGTGCTTGGTTAAGGGTTCGAGCTTGTGGGGGTTCCTGCCAAAATTAAGAAATGCTGGGGTTAACTGTGTTGATGCTTGTACTGAGGTATTGATTGCGAAAGCAAACTCATTTAAATGTATATCCCATGTTCTCTGATCTTTATCGAGGAAGGTTGCTATCATAGGTTTTAAGGTTCTATTTGTTCTTTCTACCGGGTTTGCTTGTACGTAGTAAGGAGCAATGGTGGTCTGGGTAATTCCTAATTCTTTCAATTTTGCGTTCATTAAGTTATTTGAAAATTTTGTTCTGTTGTCGGTAACTAGAAATTTTGGGCAGCCCCAGCGAAAAATAATTAAGTCGTCTAACGCCTTAATCATATCTTTCGCTCTGGCATTACGAAGGGGTTTTATTTCTACATACTTAGTAAACAAATCTTGAAAGACTAACGCATAACGAAACTGACTTTTACTAGGGGGAAAGGGACCCATTATATCGGCTGTGACTATAGACCATGGTCCTTCTACATTTCTCTGACCCATTAATCCCATAGGGGCCTGTTGTGAAACCTTGTGGAGTTGGCACTCCATACACTGTTTTACATAGCGGACTACATCTCTTTTCATTTGCGGCCAGAAGTACGACTGGAGTAACCTATGATATGTTTTGTCCACACCTAGATGCCCTGCATCAGGTGTGTTATGACATTCGAACAAAGCTCTTTCCTGATCTAGTTTTGGTAGTAGGGGAGAGGGGGGCATGCGTAGCACGACGGGTTGGTTTGACACTCGAATATTTATAATATAAATAAATATTTAAATGCAAATTTTTTATGTGTAAATAAAGAATATTTCTATTTCTTTTTTCTGTAAAAATAATATAAAAAAAATTATTATGAAAAAAATTATAAATATTTGAAATTCTTACTCCGAAGGTACTACCGCTTGGTAGGGATAAAAAAATGTATAATTTTTTATTCAAAATGAACGTATTCGATAGTTCTCAACACGAACTTTTAACTTCCGTTTGGATTTTTACTCGAAATATTATTTTCAAAAGTATTTATTAACATTTGATAAAGTACTGATATGGGGCATGCGTGGCATAGGAGTGGGGCACGCGTGGCACACGTCGCCACTAGCGGCTGGTTTACGAAGGAACCAGCTGATAAAATTCTAATCTTTTACCTGATCGTGTGAGTAATGTAGCTTAATTGTTAAGAGATAAGTTTATTAGCTCTTAAGTAATTTATAACAAGGGTTCAATAAAGTGATGGTACGGGTGTACAAAAAGAAAACAAACTCAATTGGACCGATGGGCAACTGAATTTGGCGATTCAGAATGTTCGTAATGGGAAAACTTGCAAAGCTGCTGCTGAACAGTTTGGAGTCCCACGGGCAACTTTACAGAAAAAAATCAAAGTACTTGATTCAGCACAAGATGAGAATAAGTGAAATAAAGGTATTTTGTTTAATAATATTATTTTCCCAATATTATTATATAGTTTTGTGAAATATTATATAATAATTATAATATATTACTTGTTATGTATTCTTCGTATACCTCATTGCAAAATGTCTATTTTAGGTCCTGGATTTAGTCGTACTTTTAATAATGAACAAGAGGAAGCTATAGAAAGGTATATTGTAAATATGCAAAACAAATTAATTGGTCTTACGTCAACTGATGTCAGGAAACTAACCTTTGATCTGACAATAAAATGGAACATTCCTCATAATTTCAACTCTCAGAAAGGTAAGATTAACCATTATAATTTTATAAGTTAAACAAATTTGGCATGCTTTTTTATTTATTTACTTATATTTTTTATGAATAGGATTAGCTGGGAAAGACTGACTGAGGAGCTTTATGAGCAGACACGATCTCAGCAACAGAAAGCCAGAACCTACATCCTCCGCTAGAGCTTAAGAGTTTAATTAAGCAGCACTTAAAGAATTCTTTACCCTTTTGAAGACTGAAATGGATCAATATAATTTTAAAGCAGAAAATATTTATAATGTAGACGAAACAGGCATATCCATTGTACCAAAGACAACACCAAGAATAATAGCTAAGAAAGGTCAGAAGCAAGTTGGAGGAAAAAAAGCAGCTGAGCGTGGTGAAACTGTGACTGCTGAAATAGTATTTCTGCAGCAGGTGCCTATATGCCGCCATTACTTATCTTTCCTAGAATTAAGGAAAACAAAGAATATCTTCATGATGCCCCACCTGGCGCATGGGCGCAATATCATAAGAGTGATTATATGCAAACGCATATATTTGAAAAGTGGTTTGAAGAGTTTATCAAGTTCTCTCGTGCTGGTCCAGAAAATCCTGTTTTATTGACACTTGATGGATACGCATCACACATCAGAAGTCTAAAAATTATTGATATGGCTAAAGAAAACAATGTTACAATCATCTGTTTTCCTCCCCACTGTACCCATAGACTACAACCTCTGGATGTGGGCTTTATGAGTCCACTAAACAGATGTTTTGGAGATAGAATAACTACTCTGCAAAGACAAGGTGAACGAGTTACTTCGAAAAATATATTTTCTATTTTTGGCAAAACGTTTATCAAAGCTGCTAAGATGGAGACAGCCGTAAATGCATTTCAAAAATGTGGTATTTTTCCTTACAACTTAAATGTGGTATTTTCTCCATCTGACTTTACACCATCGAGAGATGAATTTTCTTCAGCACCGTCTAGATCATTCAGTGAAGGTATGTAATATGTATTTATAATTGAATAACGATTTTAATAATTGATTAAAATTACTTTATAGAATCAGAAGCAAGAATCGATGGATACAGTAAAGCTATTCAAGAAGTAACAAATTTAAATAATCAAAAGTCTAGTCAAAATGTTGTTAATTGTCAGCCTGCTACGAGTTCCCAAAATGATAATCATATAAGTAATACTGAAACTGAGATTCGGATTCTCCTATCTTACATTGTCCAGGCTAAACCATTAATAAATTTATTGGTATAAGATTTTTACATTATTATTTTTAAAATATACATTTTTTATTTATTATTCAAAATTTAATTTTCATTTCAGAGTACATGTTTAGCTTTAACTCCAAACACTGAATTATTACCATCTCAAGAATTTCCAAGTTCTTCGATTCCAGTTGGAGCATCAAATATACAATGTGATATATCTATTTCACCTATCGCTGAACAATCAGAAGAATTTCAAAATTATGCTATTCTTGCTGATGCATCAGTTTTGGACAGTACGCAAGAAATTCAGATCCCTCCAACGAACTAATGTAACAATAATACATCGATCCTTGCAATCCCATCAACTGACACTAATACTTCAGTGAATAACTATAAAAGAGGCAATAAAAAAGGCAAAGCTGCAGTTATTACAAGTGAGCAGCATAAAGAAAATGTAATGGATGAAAAGTCAACAAGTTTAAAGAAAAAACCAGTTAGTAGAAAATCAGTTGGTAAAAAATCTAAGCCTGAAGTACCTAATATAAGTTCGTCTAAACCACTTTCAAAAGAAAATAACAAAGGTGAGAAGCGTAAGAAGTTATCTACTGATAAACCAGTAAAAAGGCGTAAACCATTAGCAGATATGAATGGTCAGATTCCAGCAAATGTAGCTGAGCCTGCAACTGAGCAATCAGTTCAAGTACTTAATGGTGATCTGGTTCCATTACAAAATTATATTATAATTATAATATAATAAAATTAGACGATGCCACAGCTCAGTGTATTTATCCTTATAGAGAAAATATGCACTCGCCTGCTTCTAATTTTATACCGCTTCAGTGTATTCAATCACTCTTTGAACGTAGCATTAGAAAATAATAATGTTATTTATTAAATATAAGTTAAATATTATTTTATAATTTATTATGAAAATGTTGAATAATTTTATAAGTTTTCAATGTTATTACATATAATGTAAGGCGAAAATATTGTGATCTATGTAACTACAGACTGATCAGTAAAAAAAAAGTATTATTTATTTTTTGTTATAGAGAGAAAAACAAATTTCGTTTAAGTTAATTTAACTAGTTACATAGAGAAATTAAAAAAACTGTATTATTTGAATATATCGTGTATGTACCTGATAAAAAATAAGTTATAACAATGAAACAAATTTTTTTCTATTTTCTATTTACGTTTTATTGTGTTTTTAAAAAAAAGTTTATCTATTTTAACATTTTGTAAAAAATAAATCCGTCACTTTCTGACATAGTTATGTTGAGTGCGCCACGCATGCCCCACCCGCCTGCTACGCATGCCCCATAGTGGGGCACGTAGAGCATTTTAACGAGTTTTACTTTTCAATGTGGCATTCAGAATATATTAAAAAACAGTATTTTTTAACTATCAATTCTATTTCTAAATATGTTTATCTAATTATTTCTTCTTTTGAACTTCTTGATATACTTAAGATATTAATGTAAATCTGCCCTAAAGTTACGGTGCCACACATGCCCCCCTCTCCCCTACTAGTTTCCATCTGTCTAGATCAGGTACGAAAGGATCGATCATTGGATCAGGCCTATGTTTATAAAGGAGATTATTTTTGACTTTCCAATTCGGAAATGATTGTGGATCCTTTGAAACTTTTAACATTTAGTTATTATACTATTGATCTGGTTCGATTAGACCCGTTACTGCGAGTTGACACTCTTCCTCGAAGGCCCGAGAGAGAGCGTCAGGAACTTTATGTAAAGCCCCTTTACGATGAACAATAGTCATATTGTAGGCTTGCAAGGCCATTGCCCAATGCGCTAAGCGGCCTGTCGGTTCCTTTAGGTTATGCAACCAGAATAGACTCGAGTGGTCAGTAATTACTATGAATTCTTCTCCTAGAAGATAACCTCTATATTTCTGAACAGCCCATAACACTGCCAGACATTCTTTTTCTGTTACAGTGTAGTTCTGTTCAGCTTTTGTTAGAGTTCGACTTGTATACGCGATCGGGTGTTCTTCCCCTTCAAAGTTTTGAGTTAGAACTGCCCCTAAATCATAGCTGCTTATATCCGTTTGGACACAAAAGGGTTTGCTAAAATCGGAGCGAGCTAACTCAGGAGCTTGCGTTAACATTAAGAGTAACATCTCAAACGCTCTACTCTTCTTAAATGCATACTCAAACGGATCTAGAAAAGACCAGACCCAATACAGGAAAGGGTTTTTCCAACATATGGCATCTATGGCTTTTACTTTACACACCTATTGAAATCTGGGCTATAACAGAGATATCAACTAGCGGAATCCAACGCCTGCAACATATTTCTTTTATTGTTAATTTATTATCTCTGTTTAATTGCAAAATAAATTCTAACCATTTTGTATATTTTTTAATAAAGCCTGAAGAGGTCAGTAATCAAGCTGACGAAACGTCGCCCAAGCAACAATTGTGTGTTTTTTTTTCTACGTATTTGCCCTCACAGGACCCCATATATATTACTATATTTCACATTAACAATGGAGGATGCCTCTATCAACGTTAATCTCAAACGCTCTCTGCTGCTCTTCACCCCACTCATATGGTACGTTCTTTTGTAGTAATTTCGTTAGGGGAAGTTTTATTTCCGCTAACGATTCGATAAATCGAGCGTACCAACCTATCATACCTAAGAAACTTCGAAGTTGTTTGATTTTTCGAGGAGCCGGAAAGTTCAAGATCGGCTCGATCTTATCAGGGTCTGCCATTAACCCTTGGCGGTTAACTACATACCCTAGATATTTTACTTCCGTACATCCAAACTGTGATTTTTCGAGATTTACTGCGTTGGCCTCCTTTAATTCATTGAGAACTTTGTCGAGCCAAAATCTATGTTCTTCGAAGCTATTCGTGGCAACTATTATGTCATCCATGTAAACAAAGACATGCGGATGAAAAGCTGGCCCGAACATACGATCCATGCCCCGTTGAAAAGTTGCGGGCGCATTGGTTAAGCCATAAGGCATACGAGTAAATTGGTAAAGACCTTTGCCAGGCATTGCGAATGCGGTATATTCTTTACTCTTTTCTTCTAAAGGTATTTGGTGATACGCTGCGCTTAGATCCAATTTTGATAAGAAGCGAGCGTTTCGAAGGTTATCCAAGACTGAATTGATGTGTGGTAATGGATAAGCGTATTTTTTAGTCGCTTTATTAAGTGGACGATAGTCTATACAAATCCTGCTTATACCATTAGGTTTAGGAATCAAGACAGGACAACTACTCCACGGGCTTTCTGAAGGTTCGATTATGCTTTCTGCTAACAACCTATCTACTTCTTTATATGCTTGTCTAAGAAGTTTTGGAGAAGTACAACGAAGAGGTTGTTTAATCGGTGGACATTCCTGCACATCTATGTTATGCGGAGTTATTCGAGCGATACCTAATTTTCCATGTCTGGCTACTACGTATTTATCAGTTAAATCATTAATGACCTTTTGTTGACTCAGTATTAGTTCTGTAACTCCTCCTTCGTATGCCGTGGCAACTATTACCCCCGGGTCTTTTAGCTTAGGAAAGAAAAGTCTGACTATTTTTTTATCCGTATACCACGATCTTTTTCCTAAATCTACTCTAATCTTTAATTTGGGTAATACATCCATGCCTAAAATAATGTCATAATCCAAACGATTTACTACTCTAATAGGAATAGTAATAGATTCCCCATCTATGTGAAAAGTTATATCCACTAGGCCTTTAATTTTTTCTAATTGTCCATTCGCTAGCGTCATATATGATTCAGTAGGGGTAATTTTCTGAGTCATATGTTCGGCTACTTTAGACCCTATAAACGATGCCACAGCTCCTGTCTCAATCAAAGCAAAATAACATTTTCCCGCGATCTCTATGCTAAGATATAGCCTATTATCTGTATCTACGATTGGAGCTGTGTCAAATTTCGCAAGTGATGAAAAACCACTACTAACTAATCCTGATTCTGGATCGCTGTGTTGAGGGTTAGGTAGTGTTTCGGTAGGTTTGTGCTTTGGGTGGTAAGGAGCGCTGTGTTGTGGGTTCGGTAGTGGTTCGGAAAGGAGTTTGTGTAATTTTAGATCGTTAGATTGGGGAAATGTCGGTTCTAAGTTTATCCTTGGACTAAAGGACCCTATAGCCGATGTATTTATCGAAGCTATGCTACCTAGGGAAGATTCTACCAAGAGTGAGCTAGATTTCGACGATGATTTCCTATCCTGTGGATTACTTTCTATTCTAGCAACTTTAACTTTCAAATCTACATTATTAATATTCGACGATATTTTCGAAGGTTTATCTACCGCACCTTGCGGTTGTTGTGTCGATAGGGCCTGATTTTTGTTGGGGGTTGTCTCGGCCCTTACTGAGTTCCCGCTTTGGCGTTTCCCGAATTTGCTTTACAGTTCAGGCACGTTCTCATGGTTTCGTCTTTTCTGCCGCACTTAAAACAAATGTTTCCAGTTCGATTTGGGTAGTGGTAAGCCCAATGTCCTAAGTCGTTACACACCCAACACGGAAAAGTTCGCTTTTGCTGGTTTGCCTTTTCCGGGGTCGACGTGGTTGAGGTGTTTGCAACGTCGGAGTTATTTACAAGTTTAGACACTGGCGGGTTGGTTCGATTTTTCGAGTTCTCCTTAGGCGAGGCTTCTTTGTCCTGCGACTCCTTTGACTCTCGCTTCGGTGGGTTGTGCGATACGAACTTCACATTATTGAGGGCAGCAGTCTCATTTCGTTCTCCCTCCACCTTACTCACTGCTACCTTATTTCCTTCATGGTTCCTCGGCTTACGTCTTATTTGTAAGTCTTCTAGTGCCCGTCTCTCGAGTCCGCGCTGCCGCTCTCGACCGTTGCTGTCGCAGCGCTCTCGCCGGTGCCCCCTCTCACTCCCTTGATCCCCGCTTGTTCGCTCTTTCTCTCGTCTCTATACATGTGCCCGCTGTGCTATCGGTGTCGTATCGACCAGCGCTCTCGTGCGCACACGCCTCAGCGTATGACGACACGGATACACCGTCCTTCGGAGTGTTGGTGATGCGCTGCTGCTCGGGAAGACTGTCCGCTGCTGTTCTCGATGTCATCTTCGGAGTTGGTGCCGCTCTTCTCGCCAAGGCTGCTCGCATGGAACCTGTCACTCTTCAAGGTTATGTTGTTTGTTGCCGCTGTAGGTGAGGTCTGTGTGTCACCCATGCACACAATCTGCCTGGATCTGATTATTAGTGCTTTTCTAGTGTGCCTGATGGTTGCTGGGACTGCATCCAGCTGGTTGTTGTGCTGCCGCAGACGCTGCCACCAAATACTCCATGAGTGAGGCCACAGGTGTTGAATATAAGCAACCCTCCACTTCAAATGTGCGACGCGGAAAATGCGTCGCGTGTGTATGCGTGAATCGGGCGCGCGAGGGGATTCGAGCGTCGATATCGGTATCGATTTCGAGAGCCGCGAGCGCGCGAGAGAGGGGAAGAGGAGAGAGAGAGCGCGCTCCCTAATCACTTCTCCCCGCACCGACGCGACGTGCGCACATGCAACGAGTGAGAAAAGAGAAAACCGCGATGCGTGTGCTTTTGTCAGTGAGAGAGAGAGAGAGAGTTGTGTAGTGAGGGTGCAGAGAAAGAGAGAGAGAAAGCAGACTACTGAGCCGACGACAAGGACGCGGGCGACCGTAGCTGTTGGCAGCGGCGGAGCGGGGGCAGCAGAGCGGGGCTATGCCAAAGAGCTGGAGAGCGGCGATCATCGTGCGCAGGTAAGAGGCGCGCGAAAATCGTTGCCACCTAGGTCGTGTGAGTGAGAGAGAGAGAGAGAGAGAGAGAGAGAATTTGACGAGAGCGTATCGTGGCCGGAGAGTGCGGGCCTCCAGCAAATTTGTAGTCGTCGTGGTGATCTTCTTCCCTTCGGGGAAGGACGGAGAGGTAGAGGAGAGCCCAGCGGCAGCGGCCGCGTCGAGGCTTAGCGCGCGCGTGAGTTCGTGAAGAGTTCGCGGGAAAAACAAAGCGAGTGAAAGAAACTCTCCGCGGCAGCGTGCCGCGTGGAGACTTTACGCGGGTAGTTGTGGTCGCCGTCGTCCCCGAGACGGCAGGAACGTGGACTCCCCCGCGACGAGAGTGAGTCACAAGTAGCAGGCAATCGGTAGATGTGCGTGTGTGAGTGAGTTTTCGCGCCGGGCGCCTTACAAATTCGGCGCGTATTAGACGAGTGTTTGTACGCGGTATCTCGGGGCGCGCAAAATAGAGCACTAGTGCGCGGCATAAATATCGCGTTATAAATGGCGGCCCAACGTGGGGCAACGTTTTAAAACATATAAAAAAAAGAGGAAAAGAAATTGTGCACGTTAATGTGAAGGCGGTAGTTAGTGTTCGTCGTGAGAAGAAGCGTTTCCCCCCTTTCTGTGCAACGGGTTCGCGCGCGTTGAGCGCGTCGAGAGGCGACCGGCTTCGCGTAGCCGGGCGCGCTTCTCGGAATCGAGGCGCGCGGCACTTGCCTTCGCGCGGCAGCGCGCGCGAATAGAAATTCTTGGAACAGGACGGGCGCGCGTGGTGTTTACTAGCAAGTAGTGAGGAAGGAATTGTGCGAATGTGGATCGAGCGAAGGCGCGCCGATTAATTGATTATCGAGATGGTAAAACCCAAAAGCGAGATGGAGCGGCATCAGGCGACGATGCGTAATTTGTTGCGTTCGCGCGAGAGGCGAGAGAAAAAGCGCGATATCAATAAATTGTCCGTCAAAGAGGTGCGCGCCAAGTTGAGTTTTAATGGATGGTCGTGTGTAGGGCCGGAAGCCACCTTGCGCGAGCGGCTCCTGAGGGCGGTATTGAGGGTTGCGGAGCCGGGGAATTTGGAAATTCCCTGGTATCCTTGGGATACTGCGGAGGATCGAGCTTGGGGATGCGGATCCCGAAGTACCTCCGCGTAAGGAGATTGAGCGCGACCAGGTGACAGCGCGCGATAGTGGCCACGGAGGGGGACAGCAGCGCGCAACTACGGCGACGTCGAGCGGAGAGGACGACGCGTCGCGAGTTAATGCTGTGCTCAGTGAGCACGTGCAAATACATGAGTCGTCCACCTCCACGATAACCGTCAGTGCGTCGATAAAGACGATAGCGAGCACCGCGATGACGACAGCGACGATGGTTACACCATCGTGAAGCATGAGGCCGATGGCTAGAGTAACTCGCGCGCTTTTCGCGATGCAACACGTGCCGAACGTAGTTCTCTCACCGGAAATACGCGCGCATATTAACGGACAGGGTCGCTGGGAGTATTATTCTAAGCGTTATGTGCGGGGCGTAGGAAAAGAGGGGGCGGTCTAGTTTTGCCGAGGCAAGGGTAGAGTCGATGACGATTCAGCAGGGTCCGCAGAGAGAGGCGCGTCAGCGTTGGTATACGCCCGCGCAGAACTTCAACGAGATTCGCGAAGCGAGTGAGACACCGCCGAGTGAGGGATTGGGGCAGGACAGCGAAGTCGACATCGGGGTTATCGAGGAGCTTAAGAGGCAGCGTCGTCAGTGGCAAGCCGACGAGAGAGTAACTTGCGCGTGGAGCGTGAGAGCGTAGCAGAACGGAAGCGTAATGATAGCGAGCCAGAATGGGAATTAGTGAGTAAGAGTAAGCGCAGTGAGAGAAAGGATAGGGCGCGAGCGCGCGAGTATAAAGATACGGAGGAAGAGTCTTCGTCGAGCTCGAGCGACGATTCCGTGAGGGCTCGTAAGCGCCGGCATGGTTCGCGCCATAGAAGTGATAGGAAGCCGAGGACACGGGGGCGCGATAGACTGCAGGCAACGTCATCGGAGAGCGATTCGGAGCGCGATGTGCGAGGGTCGCGGAGACACCGCGTTGGAACATAAAGTTTAATGGTAAAGGGACTAAAAGAGCGGCGGAGGAGATTCTGCATCAATTGAGTGATTGCAAAGCGGGTAACCATCTCAGTGATGCCGGCATGCTAGGCGCGCTACCATGCGTTTTTACGGATGAAGCAGCGACTTGGTTTAGATTAGAAAAGGCGCGCATTAATTTGTGGAAGTCGTTTGAGAATGCGTTTAAGCGAAGGTTTATCGGAGAATATGACAGGCAGGATCTCCTCGATGATTTGCGCCGGCGAACCCAAGGGAAAGGAGAATCGGTAGAGAGTTATATCGAAAATTTCCGACTGATAGTTTCTCATTTTAAGCGGCCGCCGAGTGAGGAGAGCCAGGTTGATCGTGCTTACCGAAATCTCTTGCCAGAATATCGCCGCGCGATGATTGATGAAGTAGTCGAGACGATGGACGATATAGTAAAGTATGGTCGGCGGTTTGAGCGGCGTAAGGAGATTGACGGCCGTTATGCGCCTCCTCCGCCCGCGGAGAAGATGCACATACAAAGCGCTGCTTTTACAGGCCCGTCGAGTGCGATTAAGGCAAAAGTAGCTGCCGCGGGAGAAGAGAGCGCGCCCGTAGAATTATCAAAGGCAAAGCGTAAGAGTTAGAAGCGAGATGAGAAGGGAAGTGCGAGCGACGCTAGCGCTAGTGCAGCTGAGGTGATGGGAGTGCAGCAGGGACCCGCGAAAGCGAACGCGGCCCGCAGCGGGCAGGGCACGACGTACGCTGAAGTAGCGAAGGGAAACGGGAGAGGCGGAACAAACGCGTGTGCGTCTGGGAGTGCGCAGCCGGCTCATCAGCCTGAGCCAAGAGAGAGTAGACAGGCGTACGAGCAGCGTGTACCGGCTAACCAGACGAGCGGACAACAGAATAGGCAGGAGGGTCGCGGTAATCAGGATCCGCCGAAACGAGAAGAGCGTAGATCGAAAATGCCGTTTGTGGGTCCGTGCCTTACGTGTCAGGGAGTAGGGCACCGTGCTTCTGAGTGTCCGTTCGTTGTTTGTTATTGGTGTAGACAGCGAGAGCACGTGGTACGCGATTGTCCGCAGCGAGCGAACTTGTCGTGCAACAAGTGCGGAGCACCAGGAGTAACAGTGCGAACTTGCGCGCGCTGTGCGCCCTTGATGCAGCCGTCGGGAAACGCGCAGGGCGCGGGGTCAAAGTAAACCTCGCTCCCCGCGCTGGTAAGAACTCGTCAGCGAGGGACGACAATTTAGAGATCGATTTGATAAGTCTGCTAAGCACCTTGGAGGAGGGTAAAGTCGCGATATCTGCAGGTGAGAGAGCAGAGCATACTAGTAAGTGCGAGAGTGTTAGCAATGCAGAGCGCGTGCTTGAGGATAAATGAGCGGAGTTAATGCACGAATCACGTCAAGATCAGCAGCGGAGTGAGGATGCTGGTGAGTTAGCGACGAGAGGCGTGAGTAAGGAGAGTAAGATACAGATAGGCGAAGGGTCGATGATAGTGAACACGAGTCAATCTGAGGGCGCAGCGCGTGAACTACGAGAACACGAGGTTGTCGTACTACCAGAATCGAGCGGAGCGAATGGAACAGAACAGGCGGCACCGTGTTTAGCGAATAATGATTTCGACCCCGAATTAGATGAGCAGCTTAAACTCGCCGCCGAGGAGATGATGCGCGAGCTGCACGAGGAGTGTGATTGTAAAGAGCGCGCGAGAGTATGTAATATTGAAGCACCGATTAGCGGCGAAAATCAGAGCGAAAACGTAGAAAGCGAGCAAGCGGATAATAGTGGTGTCGCGGGTATGAGAGTAGATAATCGATGCTATCTAAGGGTCGTGTTAGGCAGGCAAGAGTATAAAGCGTTATTCGATCCGGGAGCTACGTTATCACTTGCAGGGCCGCGCGTGGCTGAGATAGTGATAGGTCGATTAAAAGCACATGATTCGGTTATTAGATCGGTTAATGGGAAGGTAACGCCGGTAGTGGGTGTGCTCGACTTAATGCTCGAAGTCGACGGCGAGCCAAGGAAGATTAGTATAAAAGCCGTATCCGAATTAGATCACGACTTGATTCTCGGTATGGATTTTTGTAAGGAGTTTGACGTCGACGCGCGCCTAGCGAGAGGCGCCTGGCGATCTAACGACGGAGAATGGAAGAATTTTGCGAGAAAGGAGGCGAGCGGAGAGGCGCCGATATTTGCCGAATGTGCGGGTATTAGTGAGGTTACGACTAGCGAGCGTGAGTTAGTAGAACAACTCGTTCTTCCTCCTGAGACCGATGTGCCTGGTGTGACGGATTTGGTCGAGCATCATATAAACATGCAGAGCGCAGCGCCAGTGAGACAAAAGCCTCGGCGAATGTCGCCGAGAATGTTTGAGTTTGCGAGAGGCGAGGTCGATAAATTACTCAAGGCAGGAATTATAGAGCCATCAGCGAGCGATTGGCGGAGCGCGCCGGTGATTTCGTGGAGGGACGATAAAGGCCGCATGTGCTTTGATTATCGCGACGTTAACAAAGCCATGAAGAAAGACGCGTATTTGATTCCAAATATGGACGCGATTCTGGATCGTCTGCGAAATGCGAGGTATATTTGAAAAGTGGATTTGCGCCAGGCGTTCTATCAAATACCGCTGGAGCACTCCAGTAGGAAGTATACTGCGTTTGCGTCACCAGGATCAGGCCTTTGGCAGTTTACGAGAATGCCTTTTGGTTTGGTGAATGCGCCGGCGACCTTTCAGCGATTGATCGATGCGCTTTTCGGGCCGGAATGTGAGCCGTACGTATTCTGCTTTTAGATGATATAATAGTAGTAACAGAGACGTTCGACGAGGATTTAAAGTGGCTAGAGATAGTATTACGTAGAATTGCGGATGCGGGTTTAATTGTACAGCGTAAGAAGTGTGAGTTTTGTTGCGCGCGCGTCACCTAGCGAGGTTAGGACGTTTTTGGGTATGTCCGGATGGTACGCGCGTTTTATCGAGAACTATGCAGAGATGAAATTGCCGATTAATAGACTCACATTTAAAGGGCAGAAATGGGAGTGGGGAGAAGAACAGGAAACAGCGTTTAAAAACATTAAAGACGCTCTAACGCGAGCCCCTGTTCTTGCGCGGCCGGATTTTACGAAGCCTTTTATTATACAGTGCGATGCGAGCAATTCCGCGTTAGGCGCGCTTCTCGCGCAAATTTTCGAAGACGGAGAGCACCCGATTATTTACGCGAGCCGAACATTGACGCCGGCAGAAAGGAATTACTCGACGACAGAGAAGGAGTGTCTCGCGCTGCTATGGGCGATTAAGAAATTTAGGCCATACGTGGAAGGTTATAAATTTACGGCGATTACGGATCATAGCGCGCTGAAATGGTTAAGGAATCTAAGAGAGCCGTCGGGACGGCTGGCGCGGTGGGCATTGGAGATGCAACAATGGGACTTTGAGGTCAAGCATCGCAAAGGCTCATTGCATCAGTTACCCGATGCGCTCTCGCGAATGTATGGGCAGGTAGAAGTAGAGGCAGCTGCGTTTGACGAAATCCGCGATCCATGGTATCTGCGCATGTTGAATGAGGTTCAAGCGACGCCGCTGAAGTACAAAGATTGGATAGTGGAGGAGGGAAAGCTGTATAAATATCGCGAGGACCCGCTTCTGGGCGAAATCATAGACGGCGAGGAGAAATTGAAGTTGGTTTTGCCGGTAGAGTTAAGAGAGCGAGCGATGAGCGACGCGCATGATGCACCATCGTCGGGGCAGCTCGGTGTAGAGAAAACGTACGATCGTATAGCGCGTGAATACTATTGGAAGGGCATGTATTACGACGTTAGGGATTTCGTGCGAGCGTGCGAGCGGTGCCAGAGGTATAAGGTAGCACAGACGGGAGCGCAGGGTCTGATGGGAAGTAGAATAGTAGAATGACCGTGGGTAGTAGTAGCCGCGGATTTAATGGAGTTTCCGCCGAGTAAGAGCCAAATGAAGTACTTAATCGTGTTTCAGGATTTATTTACGAGGTGGGTAGAATTAAAACCGATTAGGCAAGCAGATGGAAAGTCAGTAGCGCGCGCGTTAGAAGAATTGATTCTATTCCGATGGGAATCGCCGGAGTATTTATTGACTGATAATGGGCGCGAGTTTGACAATCAGACACTGCGGAAGATGCTGGAGGAGTATAGTGTAAAACACGTGACGACGCCGCCGTATCATCCTCAAGTGAATCCGGTAGAGAGGAGTAATAGGACACTGAAAACGATGATTGCCGCGTTTGTAGGAGCAGATCATCATAATTGGGAGCCGCATATTCACGAATTGCGTCACGCGATTAATACTGCGATCCAAGCGACTACGCGAGTCTCGCCTGCATTTTCGAAATTTGGCAGGAATCCATGTCCAGTAAAGAGTCTGCGAAGGGAAATCGAGGGGGCGCGTCCGATTTTAAGAGTGCCGCCGGAGGTTTGGGTGGATAGAGTTAAACGATTAGATGCGTTGCGAGATTTGGTGGCGCGACACATTGACCAGGCGCGAGGAAAACAAACGCGAGAATACAATAAAAACAAGCGTGACGTCCAGTTTAGCGAGGGGGATTTAGTTATGCGGCGAACGCTCCCGTTATCTAGTGGGATTAATAAGTTTTCCGCGAAATTAGCACCGAAATACGAAGGGCCACTAAAGATCGTAGAAATTAAATCGCCGACGGTTTACGTTCTCGAGAGTGTAGGTTGGGACACACGGCGTATAGCAAAGGTTCACGTATCAGAGCTCAAACGGTTTATTCCCCCGCGAGGTAGGCAGCTCGCCTCGTTATCAAATATCTAATTTACTTGTGTTTTGTAGGGCCATGAGACGCAAGGAGGAGGCAGAGCAAGGGCACGGCGTGAGGACGACGCCTGGCGAGGAGGTGGACAGGCCCCCGTTCCCGATGGAGCCACGCTGGTTTTGGGAGGAGATGGTGGCCGAGGAGGCGAGAGAGAGCAGGGAAACTGAAGAAAGGAGGAGAGAGGCCGAGGAAATGCGTCAGCGAGCTGCGGACGCGGCATTGCGGCGCAGGGAGCGAAGAGAGAGGATGGGAGAAGCGGACATTCCCCCTCAGCCCGAGATTGGAGAGAGAGAGATTAGTGGAGGCCGAAGAGATGCGTCAAAGGACAGCGACTGCAGCAATGCGCCGAGCCAAACGGATGTTGGCCGGCGGGGAAGCATATGAGATGGTGGTCGAGGAGGTCGAGAAGGTCGAGGAGGAGAGCTCCATGGCGGATTTTTCAGGGGTGGAACTCTCCAGCGCCGACGGCAACGAATGGCTGCACGACGAGGACGTGCTGGAGCTGGGGGAAGCGCCCGGACCATCCGTCGTGTTGCAGGAGCACCGGGTAGAATGGGTGATCGGGGTGCGTCAGCCCCGCGTCGAACGGCCTCCTGACGCAGCTGGAGGCGATTTAGTGCTCAGAGTAGGTGATGATGATAGCGATTGGGATGACGGGGAGGTGGCGGAACGATGGAGGCAGAGGGAAATCCCTATGTACCGGCCACAGGGAGCGGTGGCTCAGGAGGTAGCGGTTGCGCCCCCCCGCGCATCCCGTAGCGCGAGGCATAGGGCGCGCCGTTACAATCCCAACCGGCACTTGGAGCGTGAGGATTATGTGTCTGCGCAGCGTTCCGCGTCGCCGGAGGATGACGAGCCGGATCCCTGTCGCCAGGTGCGCTCCGGTGAGCCGCGCCAGCAGGAGGATCGACACGTGCCTGGAGGAGCACGAGTGAGGATGCAGGGCATCATTTTTGGTGGACTAAGGCCAGTGCCCACCGACCCGTCCATTGATCCTCCACCGTATCACTGCTTCAAATGCTGGCAGCCGGATCACTTTTCGGGGCAATGCCACAGACCCAAGGTCCGGCTGTACTGCCGAAATTGCCTGAGGTCGTGCACTAGGTGCGGCGAGGCCCACGCCGAATACCTGAGGCGCAATTTCGGAGGCGAGCGCCGTTACGAGCAGGAGTTGGAGAGGCAGGGCAGAGAGGCGCTGGCCAGGGAGCAGCAGGGAGCAGAAGAAATGCGCCGTCGTATGTTTGTGGCCGAACAGGAGTGGCGCGCGCGCAGGGAGGCCGACGCGCGGGCAGAGCGGGTTCCGCCTCAGGATCGGGTGGCCGTGCTTCCCCCTGGACACGCGCAACCACTCAGAGTGGGTCCACGGGCATACTGGCGGCGACGTTGGCCACAGCGGCGGAGCTGTTGGACGGCTTGCGTGCAATGCCGCCGGAGGGGCGAGATGTCGTCCTCCGTGCGATGCATGAGTCGCTGAACCGGCGTTAGAGCGGCGATCATCGTCCGCGAGAATTGTGGTCTTACAAGGAAGGTACCCCAAGTGTAAGTCGCCGATTTGGACGATATTGTAATATGTTGCAGTACATTAAAAAATAACAGACACGTATTTTTTTTTACGTGCTGATAGACACTTTAAGGGGGTGAAATCTACCCCTAAAGTTCACCCTCAAAAACAGTTTTTTTCAAATATTTCAAAAACGAATAAAGCTAGTTTAATGAAACCGACGCCAAAAGTTGTAGAATAAAAAAGCCTTCAAAACAGCATTACTTTCAATTTTAAGGGTAGCAACCCCTATTTTTTTTCAAGAAAACTAAGCTTTTCTCATCAATTTTCAGCTATAAAAATTACAATAAATTATATATCGCCTCAAAACAGATTTCATTTAAAAGAAAATTAAAAAATAAAGTTGACCTGTCTCGTGATTTTCGCCAAAATTATTTTTTAGGGGGTAACTACCCCTTATTTATATTTTGTTAATTATTTCAGAAATAAATAAAGACATCTTAATAAAACCAACGCTAAAAATCTTAAAATTAAAAAGGCCATAAATCTGCATAACTTTCAATTTTAAGGGTAACAACCCCTATTTTTTTAAAGGAAATTAAGTTTTTTATCAATTTTCAGCTATAAAAATTACAATAAATATATCTCTTTAAAAACCATTCCATTGAAAAGATTGACCATAAAATTTTGACCAATAACACAGACAAACGCTATGTAATTTTAGCGCTTTCGGGCAATACGAAATACTAATGTATCATTAATTTTGCAAAATTAGTTTGGTTAAACTACTTGTTTAAACGGATTATTGTAAAGCTTTTTCGAAAAACTAATTTTGACTTGAATTCAACAAGAAAAGTAACATGTTTATTTAAACTTTTATATGTTGTAGTGAACCAAAAAACGAAAAATATTTATATTTTTTATCTGTGAATAATACATTTTAAAGGGGTGCAAATCATCCCCGGAAGTTCATTATGTTCTTATTTCCCTTTATTATATTTTATGTATTATTATAAATACTTCGTCAAAGGCAATCGTACCGTTTTGATACGTGATAAATAAAGCATTAAAAAAAATTAATGTGTGTGTGCGTGTGTGTACGTGGGTGTAAGTGATTTTTATGCAGTAAATAAGAGTAATCGCTGATTGTGAATGAGAAAATAATATGTTATTCTTATGTTATTATGAGGCGGATATTTATAGATTGGTGATTTAACTCGTAGTTTCATATATTGCTGGCAAACATTGTATTTATAAATCGGTAGAGTTCCAGTCGTGCAGTGTTGTTTCGTGAAAGTGGTTATTTCTACAATATTGTGGCTGTAATATTGCATCAATTCATTTTTTTTAATGTCAGCAGCACTACAAAACTACAGGTAAATGTCTATTTATATATCAGATCTAATGCATTAATTGTAAGAATTTCGTATCTGTCTATAGGCTTTAATAAAATTATAACAGCTTTTCAAAATTATATTTTGCGTTATTTTTAATGAACATATTAGAAAGTATGCAATTTCGTACATTGTTACATTTTTTGGAGATACATTTGACGTTATAGAGCACAAATAGTTTAAATTGATTTTTCTTTAATTTTAAAGATTTAAAAAATCCTGATTTATAAGTGCATAAAGTATTTTTAATATTTTTACGAAAATTAAAAAATGTATCAAAATATACTTTATTGTGTATACTGTATTGTTTACTTTCTGTTATTAACAAAATTATAGACTCCTGATTCAATTTTTAGCCAAAATTGTATACGGTTCCTTTACTATTAGATGTTTCACTAATAATAAATTTTACATACAAATAATAATTTTAAATAACTAAATCTTAATTTTAATAAATCTAAATTGACAGGCATTGTGCAATACATCTTATCGATTACTGTTTACAAATTTAAAAAAAAACTTGAAATTACCTTCTTTTCATTTTAATCAAGCGCTTTAGTAAAGAAATATACAGATACGATATTCTTAATAGATTCTTAACATGGTGGAAAAATATGGTATTTTTTTAATATTTAAACAAATATTTCCCGGTAAAAAGACATTGGTCGCATGATGGCGTACATCAGTAAAACCGTGCAACGTACAACGTACAAAGCTTCCTCATTGAGAAATAGCTATGTTCTCGCAACATAGTAATGTAACGTTTAGAGGGGTGACGCATACAAATTAAAAAAATGTTTTTATTTTCAGCATTCTATATATGTATGTTGTAAAGATACTATTTCTGTATGCAATTATTCTTATAAATGTTTGATTATTTTAGCACTCAAAATGAAAATTAATCCTCTGAATGTTATTAATTTGCTGCTTGCCTATTTCCAAACACTTGATATTGAAGATAGCCCTTATAATATTAAAGAAATAGAAATAAAAGACCATTTCCAAATGATACTGTTAGATTTAATGGAATCGTCTAATAGCATTGATGTTATAATGGAAAAATCGTTAGATTTTCAAGAAGAATATAAAGAAACAGATGCACGTATTGTGGAAGATGTTGATTTACATACACTTCCTTACTATCCTAAATTACCTACGGATCAATGTACGGGACATGAAGAACCATTGAGTTTTGAATACAAAAAAGGGCTGTAGAATATTGGAGAAGTGGAAAAACAAAACAGAATTTATCGCTTAAAATAGTTCAAAATAGATTCAGGAAAGTCAGTTCTGAAACACAGTTACATCGCTGGGCTCACCAAATCAATCAAGGTGGAACTTACCGAGAAAAAATTGCAAGAATTTGCGATTTCACACTAGAAAATTTTAAAGCTGCTACTGAAGCTGGATTAATAATTCATGACAACGATTTAAGAAGATGGGCTCTATAAGCACGAAAATTAATCGGAAATGAGGACGTAAGATTTACAGCTTCAAAACATTGGCTTTCAAAATTTAAAAACACCCATAGAATTGTTTCTCGAAAAATTAATAAATTTATCACAAAAAAAAGTATAGAAAATAGAAATGATTTGCATAAAAAAGAAGTAGAATTCGTAACAGAAGTCAAACAATTGATTAATCAAATAGGCGCTGACAATACATATAATTCAGACCAGTCTGGTTTTCAGTTGGAAATGCATTCTGGTCGATCTCTTGCTTTTGAGGGAGAAAAGAAATTACAGTGCCTTGTACAGTCGGTCAAATCAACAACTCATAGCTATACTGTACAGCCGACAATTTCAGCCACAGGAAAGTTACTATCACCATTATTTTTAGTATTAAAGGAACGAAGCGGAGAATTTGGACCAATTGTCTCACAAAATTTGGTTGTGCCTACAAACGTATATGTTACATCATCGACATCTGGAAAACTTAGTTCAGGTAAAATCACGTTCTATTAATTTCTAAAAATAAAACGTTAATTATTTCGGAAGACACATTTAAATAAAATCAAAATTTGTAGAACTCTTTAAGGCGTGGTTAAAAGAGGTATATTTTCCTCAAGTTGGACCTAGAAGCATGCTGCTAATTGATTCGTGGAGTGGTCATTGTCCAACGATTGTACAGGAAGTTACGCCACACGATAAAACACTACATCTCAAAATGATACCTACAGGAACGACTGGAAACATACAGCCGTTAGATGTATATGGATTCCGCACATGGAAGAACTATGTTAAACATTTTTCAGGCCACGTTTTGCTCATAGACGAAGACTTAAATTTACATTTCAGAAATAATATAAATAAATTGCAGTCTTTGGTTCATAACCAATTTTCATCTCCACGATATGAAAATCTATTTAAATATTCATCTAATATTTAAGTGGGTATCTTGTGAATCGACCAGGAGATTTCGATGACCCCGTAAGTTTCAGTTTCGGAGATTCCTGTGCAACGCATTGTGAGATCAATGGTTGTAATAATGTTGCAATTGTTAGATGTTCGTGGTGTAAAAAATCTTTATGCTTAAAACACTTTTTTGAAGAATATCATTATTGTACAACTTACAATCCATAATGCCTCGAGCTATTCGACAAACAATTACTTTTTTGAGAATACTTTAAATTTTTTGTAGTAATAGAAATAATAAAACTTGTGTTGTTAAAACTAAAACCATATTTACATTAGTTATCATTTCATTTTGTATTTTTCTGCAACACGTAATTTTAATTTTTATTATTTTTTTGAAAAAAAAATTAATCTCACTAAATTTTGATTATTTACGCAATTTTTTCAGAAAAAAATAATAAACACATTTACCCTCCCTACTAGAAAAAGTTAGTAGAAGTCGATAAAAATCGATAAGTTTCACCATTGAAGTCAATAAAGTCTCTTAATTTCCTTAAAAAGAGAAAAATAGGGGTTCCTACCCTTAAAATTGAAAGGGATACAGATTTGTGGCCTTTTTAATTTTAAGATTTTTAGCGTTAGTTTTATTAAGGTAGTTACCCCCTAAAAAATAATTTTGGTTAAAACCACGGGATAGGTCAACTTTATTTTTTTAATTTTCTTTTAAAGGGAATCAGTTTTAAGGCGATATATAATTTATTATAATTTTTATAGCTGAAAATTGATGAAAAAAGCTTAGCTTTCTTGAAAAAAAATAGGGGTTGCTACCCATAAAATTGAAAATAATGCTGTTTTGAAGCCTTTCTTATTTAAAATTTTTAGCGTTGGTTTTATTAAGGTATCTTTATTTATTTCTGAAATAATGAACAAAAAATAAATAAGGGGTAGTTACCCCTAAAAAATAATTTTGGCCAAAACCACGAGACAGGTCAACTTTATTTTTTAATTTTCTTTTGAATGGAATCAGTTTTGAGGCGATATATAATTTATTGTAATTTTTATAGCTGAAAATTAATGAAAAAAGCTTAGTTTTCTTGAAAAATAAATAGGTGTTGCTACCCTTAAAAATGAAAGTAATGCTGTTTTGAAGCCTTTCCTATTTTAAAATTTGTAGCGTTGGTTTCATTAAGCTAGTTTTTTTCGTTTTTTAAATATTTGAAAAAAACTGTTTTTGAGGGTGAACTTTAAGGGTAGATTTCACTCCCTTAAAGTGTCTATCAGCACGTAAAAAAAATACGTGTCTCTTATTTTTTAATGTACTACAACATATTGCAATATCGTCCAAATCGGCGACTTACACTTGGGGTACCTTCCTTGTTAGTGATGGTCATGGGTAAGTAGGTGAGGCCCGTTCCTGTGGGTTGTGTGGCCCACCTAATAGAACAATAGTGGTCGTAGTGGTGGTCTCCTTCCCTTCGGGGAAGGACGTGTGGAGCTGAGGCGGTGGAAAACGGCCTGGTTTCCTCGGGAAACGCAAGGCCTAGCGAGGGGGAGTGCGACGCGGAAAGTGCGTCGCGTGTGTATGCGTGAATCCGGCGCGCGAGGGGATTCGAGCGTCGATATCGGTATCGATTTCGAGAGCCGCGAGCGCGCGAGAGAGAGGAAGAGGAGAAAGCGAGCGCGCTCCCTAATCACTTCTCCCCGGACCGACGCGACGTGGGCACGTGCAACGAGTGAGAAAAGAGAAAACCGCGACGCGTGTGCTTTTGTGAGTGAGAGAGAGAGAGAGAGTTGTGTAGTGGAGGTGCAGAGAAAGAGAGAGAGAAAGCAGACTACTGAGCCGACGACAAGGACGCGGGCGACCGTAGATGTTGGCAGCGGCGGAGCAGGGGCAGCAGAGCGGGGCTATGCCAAGGAGCCGGAGAGCGGCGATGATCGTGCGCAGGTAAGAGGGGCGCGAAAATCGTTGCCACCTAGGTCGTGTGAGAGAGAGAGAGAGAGAGAGAGAGAGAGAGAGAGAGAGAGAGAGAGAGAGAGAGAGAGGGAGAGAGAGAGAGAGACGATTTATTTGCCTTCGCGGCAAAATAATTAATACAGAATTTATACAGTGCATACTTAAAATAAAATACAGTAAAATAAGTAGAATAAAAATATATAAAAATAAAAGTAATACAACCTGACACAAATATACAGGGTGTGTCAAAAGTTCCGGGACGGCCAGTTATCTCAGCGGGAATGCATTTTCGGAAAAAATGTTTCATTCAAAAGATGTAGGATTTTTCCCTGGCTATCTGATGGTGACCTTGAATTTGACCTTGGGCTTGACCTTCAAGGTCATTTAAAGGTCAAGTCGAATTTTTTAAATGGGAAGCCCCCTTTTTTATTGCGGAAACCGAAAGAGGGAAAAATTCTCTTTCCACCGATATAAGATACATACGGGGTCAAATGTGATCTAGAGGTCGTTTCAAGGTCAAGTCGGTAAAATGAGGTCAAATTGATCTTTGGCAGTCCATAGCATGGAAACTAAGGGCGTTGGGAAAAAACTTTCCATACGAAAGTTTCCGCAAATCGAATGGAGCATCTGATGGTGACCTTGAATTTGAGCTTGGGCTTGACCTTCAAGGTCATTTGAATGTCAAGTCGCATTTTTTGAATGGGAACCCTCTTTTTGTTGCAGAAATGCGGGCCACGGACCCATGGGTTTTCGGGGTCGCTGAACCCGTATCTGGGGTCGGTTTGCCCCGCTGGATCGACCCAAGATCGTTCCAAGGTCAAACCAGAAGGAGTTGCAGAAGGTGCTTGAAACCACGGACCCATGGGTTTTCGGGGTCGCTGAACCCGTATCTGGGGTCGGTTTGCCCCGTTGGGTCGACCCAAGGTCGTTCCAAGGTCAGCGGTGATTAGCCAGGTCCCAGGTCTGGGTTTTGATCCAGAAACGTTTGCACAAAAAATGTTTTTTAACGCCCTGATACACGAAATTCGATGGGGTGTCCAGATGATCGGAGTATAAGAACGTTGACCTTCAAATGACCTTCGGCTCACTTTTAACCTCGTATGTATCTTACACCCCTGGAAAGGTAAGTTTTCCCGCATTTCTGCAACAAAAAGAGGGTTCCCATTCAAAAAATTCGACTTGACCTTTAAATGACCTTGAAAGTCAAGCGCAAGGTCAAATTCATGGTCACCATCAGATGCTCCATTCGATTTGCGGAAACTTTCGTATGGAAAGTTTTTTCCCAACGCCCCTAGTTTCCATGCTTTGGACTGCCCAAGATCAATTTGACCTTATTTTACCGACTTGACCTTGAAACGACCTCTAGATCACATTTGACCACGTATGTGTCTTATATCGTTGGAAAGAGAATTTTTCCCTCTTTCGGTTTGCGCAATAAAAAAGGAGGGTTCCCATTTAAAAAATTCGACTTGACCTTCAAATGACCTTGAAGGTCAAGCCCAAGGTCAAATTCAAGGTCACCATCAGATAGCCAGGGAAAAATCCTACATCTTTTGTATGAAACATTTTTTCCGAAAATGCATTCCCGCTGAGATAACTGGCCGTCCCGGAACTTTTGACACACCCTGTATAAATTATACATAAAAATATGTTTGTCTACGAGGACCTTCAATTACGATAAAAAAAATAATAAAAAAGAACCATATGATAAAATAAAAATAAAATACATAAAAATCATTAAAAATCACGAGGACCCTTCATTAAAACAAAATAAATAAATAAAAATAGAGAAAATATCACAGCTGGTACTATACGCTAAAAGGAAAATATTACAGTTATACATTAACCATTTCATAAAATATCACAGTAAGATATCACAGCCGCTTAGTCAAAAAATCACAGATCAAAGTTAATCCGCAGTCTAATACTAAACTAGATAAAGGTCCCCGCACTGGCAGCTCTAAGCATCCTTATAGAGAGGCTAGGCGTCGAGATCAAGCAGGTATTGGCGCACAGCCCTCTTGAATGATGAAAGTGATGGAAGGTAGCGCAGGGAGGGGGGGAGGGAGTTCCAAAAGCGGGCACCCTGAGCCAGAAACGCTCTATCACCCGTCTTATAGTTCAAGGCAGGGAAAGCAAGCTCCGGCTGCACTGCCCTGCTTGTTGGCCTAGGCTTGTGCACCGTAAAAAAGGCAGCCAAGTAACTGGGCTCACGCATCCGAATTATTTTATATAGTAGCAGGGCTGCGAAGTAGAATCTGCGTGAGTCCATACGGAGCCAGCCCAGACGTCTCAAGTAGGGGGTGATATGCTCATCCCTCCTAGCCCCAGTAACGTACCTCACACATGAATTGCTCAATCTTTGCACTCTCGCTCGCTGTTCATCAGACGCGTCCAAGTAGACCACCGTACAGTAGTCAAGGTGGGGTTGAACTAGGGACTCGACTAATCTTTTGCGGAGAATCTCGGTGGTACACGCCCTAATAAACCGCAAACTGTATAGGGCTTTATTGACTTTCTTTGTGAGTTGGTCAATGTGCGGTTTCCATGTTAATTTACTATCCAGTGTAACACCGAGACTCGCAACTTCGTTACTGAACGGGATGCGTTCTCCAGGCCGCACACCTGGCAGATCTAATGAGTTTATATGATTAACTCCTACCCTGGAGCCGAATACAATGGCTTTGGTCTTACCAGCATTGAGGTGCAGGCCCGAGTTCGCCGCCCATTCAGCCACCATTTGCGCCGCATGGGACAGCCGATCAATACCCTCCAGAATTTCGTCTTTTGTCGTGTGTAAGTAGATTTGAAGGTCATCTGCGTAAAATATATGTCTGATAGTATTACCGTCAAGTACGTCACGTAAGTCGTTAACGTAGAGACAAAAAAGCAGTGGACCCAGGACAGATCCCTGTGGAACTCCCAGATTGGTTTCTAACCAGTCAGAGTTACCTTTGCTATTTGAGGTGACCATCTGGGTACGTCCTTTCAGATATGATTGAATCCACAGGAGAGCTGCCCTGGAGAACCCCAGCCGACAGAGCTTACGCAGAAGCGCTGTTGGTGAGATGGTGTCGAAGGCTTTGCTGAAGTCGAACAGTAGCAGTAACGTCAGTTGTCTGTTGTCGATGCCTATACGTATATCGTCGGTTAGCTTGAGAAGTGCCGTCTGCGTGCTGTGGTGCTTGCGAAATCCGGCCTGGAGGGGGTCAAGTAAGTTATTGCTATTAAGATACTCCGTGATTTGGTTGTGGGCAATTTTTTCAAGCACCTTAGAAAGAAAGCAGAGTAGCGCTATAGGACGAAAGTCCGAGACTGTAGACGGCGATGCAATTTTCTTGAGCGCAATTACCTGTGCCTGCTTCCAGGAGCCTGGAAAAATTCCCTGAGCGAAGGAGGAGTTGAAAATTCTGACCAAGTAGTCACCAATGACAGGGAGAGCCTTCACGACCACCTCCCGAGGAATTCCGTCCACCCCTTTTGCCTGTGAGGAGAAGTGAGAAATTGCAAGAACTACATCACTCAGTGTAACCTGTTTCGAGGAAAAGCCCTCCTCACTTGTTAGTAAAATAGTGTCCATAGCTTCTTCTATGTTTTCAAGGGGGGACACGGAGATTCCAGCGAAGTGAGCGTTTAACTCTCCCGGCGTGAAGCCGCAAAGGTCCTCCTCTTTTCGCTTTGGAATAAGGCCGAGTTTACGCATTTCCTTCCATATATCCTTGTTAGCATCAAGAGCGTCTGAGAGATGTTTGTGAAGGAAGGAGTTACGCTCTTGAGCAAAGCGTGAGTCGACCTCATTGCTGAGCCGAAGAAACTCATCGAACACCGCCGCTCGTCCAGTGCGTTTGTAACGCCTATGGGCTGCATTACGTTTGTTGATTAGTTCCCTCAGCTCAGGTCCAATCCAAGGAGCATTATTTCGACTGGGTTTCACAGTTTTTAAAGGCGCTAAATCGTTTATGACAGAGTTAAGGTTTGCGTTTAAGGAATCTAGTGCTCCCTCCAAATCGGATTCAATCGAATTCATGCCTACCCAATCGCAGCGCGCAAGCAGTTCATTGAGAGATGTAGGGCAAATGTTTTTATAATCTCTGTAGGAGAAAGACTTCCCTACTCGCGCTGGCACAAAATAGTTGATGGTAACATCAATGATAGCATGCTTACCGAAACTGGGCAGGTGTTCATTCGCAAAGTCAAGTACCTCGTCGTTTTCGTCCGTGAGGATTAAGTCAATCCATTTGTGAGACGTGGGCGTGTGATGTGTTGGGCCATGCTGCACAATATGTAATGATAACTCTGTGGTTTCTGGCAAGGTTTCTGATGGAATATGCATCAGCATCGGACGCCGATGACAAGTAACCATTCAGATCCCCCATGATAAACTTGTGACTATACTCACTACTCAGGTCGCGCCAAACATCGAAAAGGTCGGTGTCCTTTTGGAGGTCTATAAATGACACCGACCAAAATGGGAGGAGAGGAACCCTGCTGCACACGACAGAATAAGTACTCAGGGATTGAGGGTTTTCCCAGTCCCTGAGTCATAGATGACGCCAGTTTCGTGATGGTGAAGTCGTTTCGTGCATACAGAGCAACTCCGCCCCCATTTATATTACGATCCTGCCTAAGCACTGAGTAGCTATCAATCTGAATGAGACTGTCATCAACGTCAGGTCCAAGCCAAGATTCAGCTATGCCAAAGAGGTAGTAGGAGGGATCTTCAACCAGGTACAGACGGAGCTTATTTATACGAGGTCTTATTGAGTTAATATTAAGAAACCCGGCCTTGAGAGGACATCCACCCCCCGTCCCCTTGCAAGCAGTCGATCTCAGTCATGATGTAGGCGCCGACCCGACAGCCCGTTCTGCTCCCTGCCTCGCAACAACTATGTCGTTGTTAGTGGCTGCAGAGTTTGACGGGTTGCTTTTGGGCAGATGTTTTTTTTTTTTAGCAGACTGGCACGTCGTTTGAATGACTTGTAGGTCGGATGCTGTGGCGAAGATATGCGCACGCTCGCCTCCCTTATGCCTAGCCAGGAATCTACCATCCGAGTGCCACACATATTTAAAGCCCAGCCCCTGGGCGATGGACCTCAGGCTCTTAAATTCCTGGAACTTATCATGGGGCAACATCTCATTTATGAATATTTTATGGTGTGGCACACAAGCAGCTAAAACCAGGCCAAGCATTTCGGGATCGATGTTACTTGTGGTAAAGTAAGAATGGGCGAGCGAGCGCTTAGCTCGCATCACATCCCTGACCAGGCTCGGGCTGCTGAGCCTTACTATGCAGGAGGGCAATGCGCCTGCTCGCGACCCCAAGCCTCCCGCCGCCTCACCTTCATTTCTCTCAGACGGGTCCCGGACCACCAAGACACGCGTCCCAAGAATATTATCGCTGTTTAATGGGGGATAAATGGTTCCGAGTACTGCGAAGGCGATTTGGTTGGTTAATACCTCCGTATATACAAAATCCTTCTTTAAAATACCATTAAGTACCACCTCGTAGGACTCAGAACCGTCAATCCCAGAACACGCGGAAGAGGCCCCAGGGCCCGGCTGAGAGGACGGGCTTAATAGCACTGAATTTGTGCTGGCAGCGGAAGTAGAGCTGCCAATGTCACCTACTTCACGACTATTAAAAATTAAGCTATTTAAATTCGCTGGCTCCATGTGAGCACGCTGGAGCTTTTCGAAGCTGCTAAACGCTTTGTCTAATTTATCTTTTAGTGAAGAGTTGGCCTCGAGAAGCAGCTGGCACTTGGAATCAAGGGACTCAAGTAAGCAATTTTGGTTGCTTACCTACCCCTCGACAACAGAGACCAGCGTGGGCAGCTCCGCATTGTTGATTTGACCCTCATCGCAGTGAGTGGTGTCGGCGCTGCACGACGCGGGGCTCCGGCTGCCAAGGAGCTTGAGTTCGTCCAACTGCCTCTCGAGCATGTTGAAACGCTGAAAAAAGAGCTCCAGCGTGCTTACAGGAATTAAAATATTTGTCACACCAACCAGGTTTACATCCCCCAGCGGCGGGGGTAGTATCTGGTTGGTGGCGGAAGATTGCGCAATACTTGAGCTCGCCACTGCCGATGAAATATCTCCCGTAACTTCGCAGATTTGTGATGCGTCTTTTGGCGCCTGAGTATCGGTGACCCGTCCGGTACTCTCACTCAGAGCAGACTGCGCCTGTGGGCAGTTGGCCCGCTCGGCACCTCTCTCTGGCGCTCCTGGCCCCTGCGCTCCAGCTACCTGCCTCGCAGACTTAGCCACACTGGCAGCGAGTAGCGCGCACGCCCCATGCGCGTTACTATTACGCGCGGAGAGCTTGGCAGCCGGCGTCGATGAGCCGAGAGGCGAATGATGGTGGGAGGCGGCAATATTAGATGTATTGGGCGTGCGTCGTTGCGACAACGACGTTGCGACAACGACGCACGCTTGCTCACCTGCGCACACTTCGGCTTGATGAAGGATGACGCCTCTGCTGACGTTGGTCTCTGCTCCGCAATGCGGCATAGGTCACACGGGGCACTCTTTTTCTTGCCGGAGCATTTGGCATGGCACGGCTGGCCACATATCGGGCATAATCCCAGCACTCTCATCGATGACTCACCGCATACAGCACACCTCTTCTCCATGTTCCACTACAATAGCACACGATCGCCTCTGTGATTGTTGACAGCTTTCCGTCTGCTGTCGGTTGGCCCGCTGAATTCAAAATTCGCCGTTGGGATGATTAGAAAGCTGCCGCAGTAGGAACCGTACGCCGACTTGCAGTGTGGTGCAGTGCAGTGGAGGAGTGGTGGCCAGCAAATGCTGATACGTGGTGTTGGTGCTGGTGATGGAGTTAACACTCACCGATGGTGAAAGCCGGGATTTGCAAGTTGATGGTAGCTATGATTGCCAGCCTTGGAGGTTAGGGCAAGTGTCTTCAATAGAAAAGTAACTCCTGGCTCATAGGACACCGTGTAAAACATGGGCCCTTAGGCGAGGAGCTTGAGAGCCGGTGGAGCCACTTTTCTGTCAACAAAGCACTCCAAGGAGTGAAAGAATATTTCAGAAATGCTCGAAAAAGTCGGGAGCAAACTTCAAAGATGTTGACACTTACCCGTCGAGAGGGGGGGGGGGGGGTGGAGGGAGAGAGGGGAGGGAGGGAGAGAGAGAGAGAGAGAGAGAGAGAGAGAGAGAGAGAGAGAGAGAGAGAGAGAGAGAGAGAGAGAGAGAGAGAGAGAGAGAGAGAGAGAGAGAGAGAGAGAGAGAGAGAGCGGGCCTCCAGCAAATTTGTGGTCGTCATGGTGGTCCCTTTCCCTTCGGGGAAGGACGGAGAGGTAGAGGAGAGCCCAGCGGCAGCGGCCGCGTCGAGGCCTAGCGCGCGCGTGAGTTCGTGAAGAGTTCGCGGGAAAAACAAAGCGAGTGGAAGAAAGTCTCCGCGGCAGCGTGCCGCGTGAAGACTTTACAAGGGTAGTTGTGGTCGCCGTCGTCCCCGAGAGGGCAGGAACGTGCACTCCCCCGCGACGAGAGTGAGTCTCAAGTAGCAGGCAATCGGTAGATGTGCGTGTGTGAGTGAGTTTTCGCGCCGGGCGCCTTACAAATTCGGCGCGTATTAGACGAGAGTGTTTGTACGCGGTATCTCGCGGCGCGCAAAATAGAACAGTAGTGCGCGGCATAAATATCGCGTTATAAATTATTGCAGCATCTTTCAACAGGTTAGCACCCTTTCAATGTATTTGTAGACGTACTGTTATTTCAACTACTGTTCTTCTTACAAGTGAGACTTTCCATCCAGGGTGGTGATATCCTGCTCGAGCGACCCAATTTCCATAGGCATTTGACGGGTGATTATGGGAGTATAGTGGCTATTGTTCCAAGGGCTTAGTCCAGTTCACACTCAAAAATCCATACAGTGAGTACTTCATATCCTATAGTAATTGTTTCTAATGTATGTTTCAGTTGCGTCATGATCCAAGTATGAGGAAGAGATACCATCAGTGTTGAGCCAACGATTGTGCAAAAGTGCCACAAGCTATCGAATGACTGAAGCGTCTGGCCGCTGGGGCAAGTTGCAGGTTAAGTTCGATTACTCCAATTTAAAGAAATTGCAGTGAATGAGTAAAGTGATGTTGATATTATGAACAATATGCAGAAACACGTCTTGAAACGATGGAGAAAATATCAGATAAGTAACCTATGCTATTATTTAAATTATTTTGTGTATTTGGATAATCATTCAAATACTCAAAATATTCTTCGATAAATCTGAATTATTGTTCGAGTAGATAGTTGTGCATTTTTTATTTCAGAGAAGACGGTACATTCAGAATGCGAATATGTATTGACAAAAGACGTATAAATTGAAGATTACTCATTCGGACAATCAGACATCAGACATGAAGAGGACAATAAGAATGTGCATTAAGTTTACAGTTCTCAACCTTCAGATTATTAAATAAATATAAAATAATTTTGCGGCTAGTGAAGAAGAAAATATTAGAAGCAAGAAGAACTAGACCTAGTAAAAAAAAGCAATCACCAAGTGCAGTTGCGATCTCAGCTGCATTTTTTATTGCAGGAAACGGTACATTCAGAATGCGCATTGGATAAAGAACTATAAACTGAAGATTATTCATGAAGACAACCAGACATAAAGAGGCCAATACAGATGTGCATTAAGTTTTCAGTTCTCAACCATCAGATTATTAAATAATTATTGGATAGTTTTGTGGCTAGTGCAGATAAAAATATGAGAAATAAGAAGAACAACATGTAAAAAAGAACAGTTACATAGTGCAGTTGCGATGACTACTGCATTTTTTGCTTTAGAAGACGGTATATTAAGAATGCAAATTGACCAAAGAAGTATAAACCTAAGATTATTCATTCAGACAATCAGATATGAAGAGGACAATAAGGATGTGCATTAAGTTTACGGTTTTTCACCATCAGATTATTAAATAATTATAAAATAGTTTTATGACTAGTGGAGAAGAAAATATTAGAAACAAGAAAAACGTCATGTAAAAAAAAAACAATCCCCAAGTGCCATTGCAATGTCTACTAATTACAGTGAAAAGTAATGTCATACTCTGTGCTGTGTTACAGCAGACTCATCTACAACTTCTGGCTGGGATCAAGCTTTAATATGTAAGAACTTCTCTCTTAAAATTTTCTTTAAAATAGGCGAACCTAAATCACATGTACAATATGTACTGTATGCACTTTATATTATGGTTTGGTACAAATACCAATATTGTCATATAGTGACTGATTAGAGTTTTATAATATGTTAATATTTGATGTATTATGATATAAAGTAACTTTTTAGGAAACTTAATTTTAAATTACAAAAACAGCATTGAAAATGTGTAGCAAAAATAATACAATGTTGTGCAAATAGATGATGGATTTCTCGTCAAGTATTTCTAAACTGAGTTTAAAAAATACATTGAGTAAAATCTATCGATCATAAATTTAAAACATGGAATTTCATAAAATGTAATAAATGTTGTATGTCATTGCATACATGTTGTTCTAATTTTCTCTCACGCCTTTTTCCAAGCATATATTTACAAACAATGGCAGACTAAAAACATAAAATACCAGAAAAAGTTAATTTAATTGTCATTAAAAATATTAGATCCGTGAAACTTGTTGAAGTGTATTTACTTTGAAGGTTGCTCTTAAACTCTTTGAAATAAAAAATATACTTATATTCAATCAATTTTTATTTATTCGAGTCCAACTTGATTAGTTGTTCAAACAATATTTCCACGAAATACTCTACAATTAATAGAAATTATCTCGATAATAATTTCCCAAATCATTATATTTATTTGTAATTAATTATGTGTAGCATTAGCAATAGAAATTTTTTCATTTTATCTCGTCCAAAATCATACATTTTATAACATTTTTCAACAGTTCATAATTATTCCTAATTACATAGTGTTTAATCTTTTTAAAACAAAATCTTTCAACTATGGATCAAAGTTAACATCTTTTTACATCATTTTTTTACTAGCATAAAAACTGAAAAAATTATTTATATGTAAGTTCTACGCAGGATAGTAATGGAAGCAGGTGACAGGCTACAGGTAAAGTTATCCATCAAATAATTTCTAAATCTCAGTAAGGTAAATGTACCACCTAGAAACACTTCGTCAAATATAGACCCTCGGTAGGAACCCTATATTCAATATAAAAAGAAATGCTTTACACTTTTAAAATAGAAGAAAAACGTTATTAGTTTTAATCGGTATTTATATATGGGAGCGTCCAGCAGAAACGGGCCACCGAGCGCGCGCGGTGCCTTTTTTCGCGTAAGAGGCGGTCTGTTTAACTCGCTCATAATCGTATGCTGCGTCTTTAAAAAAAAACCAAGGACCTATATCGATAGATTTTTTCTGCTCTTTCCAATTGCGCCATTGTTTTTATTGCGAAACGCGTTCTTCCGGACGAAAACTCGAGTTGAATATTGAAAGCCATTTTTCTCAAAGTATATCATGTTTTTTTTCAAAATAAACTACACCATTGGAAAGTATAACTCTTAAGCTTCAAAACCCTATCTTGGATAAGCTGGAAAAATAAAGGGTTTAAAAGTAACAACATGAAAAAGACAGCGCCGAGGGTCCGCGCGAGCTCCTCGCGCCCGTGCGTACGGCACACTCTATTCAATTCGCTAATAATCGTGTACCAAGTCTCTGAAAAAAGAACTAAGGACATATATCGATAGACTTTTTCCTGCTCTTTCCAATGGTGCTATTATTTTTATTCCGAAATGCTTCCTTCTAGTTGAAAATTCCATTTGAATATTTAAACTCTATTTTTTCAATAAAATATCAGTCTTTTCTTCAAAATGAATTATATTCTTCAAAAGTACAAGTCTTAAACTATAAAATATTATATTTTTAAGTTGAAACATGAAAAGTTCAAAAATAGTAAGATCAAAAAGACAGCGGCTGCCAAAAATAGTAAGATCAAAAATACACGCGATGTGCTATTTCGCCCTTTCTTTTTTGTAAATATAAAATGTTTTGTAACTTACAATGCCAATGCGTGGACATAATTTTGTGGATCTAGTTGTAACAGTTAGTATAATATTACAATGAACTTTGTTCATTTATATAACAAAATTTGAAACACATAATATATTAAACATAAAAATATCCATGAACGCACTGAAAGCAGTGAAACAGAAATTTAAAATAACCTTATAGATTGTTTCATCTGGCATAACAATATTACCTTTTCCCACAAAATAATAGCACCATTGGAAAGAGCAGGAAAAAATCTATCGATATATGTCCTTAGTTCTTTTTTCAGAGACTTGGTACACGATTATTAGCGAATTCAATAGAGCGTGCACTTAAACATACCGTACGCACGGGCGCGAGGGGCTCGCGCGGACCCTCGGCGCTGTCTTTTTCATGTTGTCACTTTTAACCCTTTATTTCTCCAACTTCTTCAAGATAGGGTTTTGAAGCTTAAGAGTTGTACTTTCCAATGGTGTAGTTTATTTTGAAAAAAAAACATGATATACTTTGACAAAAATGGCTTTCAATATTCAACTCGAGTTTTCGTCCGGAAGAAAGCGTTCCGCAATAAAAACAATAGCACCATTGGAAAGAGCAGGAAAAAATCTATCGATATAGGTCCTTGGTTTTTTTTTCAAAGACGCAGCATACGATTATGAACGAGTTAAACAGAGCGCCTTTTACGCGAAAAAAGGCACCGCGCGCGCTCGGTGGCCCGTTTCTACTGGACGCTCCCATATTCATAACTAAAATAGCAAACATTTCTCTTTAACATAACTAGAAGAAATAATTTATTTTATTGAGAGTGTTTATAGAAAATTAAAAACACTTGGGGGATGCGAGTTCCATGCGTATATGGGAGCGTGTCAGACGTGTAAACATGGCAAAATAATTATTCAAATAATTCTTAACTCCCAGTCGGCGGGGGATACGTGTTCCGGGTGGATACGGGAATAAGGCAGACGTGTATACATGGCAAAATAATTATTTAAATAATTCTTTACTCCAACTAGGCGGCGGATGCATCCGTATTCGCGTGGAACTCACACCTTCCGCCTACATACGGTTAAGAATTATGCGAATAATTATTTTGCCTTGTATGCACGTCTGACACGCTCCCGCATACGCGTGGAACTCCCCCCCCCCCCTCCGCATCGCCACCCCCGTCTACTTGCGGTTAGGAATTATTTAAATAATTATTTTGTCTTGTATGCACGACTGACGCCTTCCCGTATACGCGTGGAACTCGCATCCCCCGCTTTCTCGAGGTTAAGAATTATCTAAATAATTATTTTGCCATGTATATACGACTGACGCGCTCCGTATACGCGTAGA
Source organism: Torymus aiolomorphi (assembly GCA_036365515.1). Taxonomy (NCBI): domain Eukaryota; kingdom Metazoa; phylum Arthropoda; class Insecta; order Hymenoptera; family Torymidae; genus Torymus; species Torymus aiolomorphi. The sequence goes on along the minus strand of CM070874.1, from coordinate 153,744,157 downwards.
ACTCACATCCCCCGCCTACTTGGGGTTAGGAATTATTTAAATAATTATTTTGCCTTGTATGCACAACTGACACGCTCCCGTATACGCGTGGAACTCACATCCCCCGCCTACAATTTTCTATTAAACGCCTAATTGACTGATTCAGTTTGCCCTTTTTCATGAAAATCTTCCTCTTTTTAGGCACGACCGCTTATCGGGAGAGCCTTATATTTTCGTCAATGCGAAAATTGTAACACTTCAAAAACTGAAAGTTTACGATATAAAAACAATTTTCCACCCACAATGAGTTCATTTTAAGCGTTTTTGGAGATGTATGTATGTCGGTACGTATGTATGTAATCAAGTAACCAGATTATCTCAGTGAAATTTCGATGGATCCAAACGGGCTTTGGGGAAAATACTCGCCTAATTATACGTAACTGACAGTTCCCTAGCGAAGATGATCGATGGAAAATTTTAGAAATGGGAGCATAAAGAAATATTTCAAAAAATCGATTTTTAACCTTAATGTCTAGAAAAAGTATTTTTAAGCTATTATCTACAGGCGTATCTGCTTAAACTAATCAAAAGACACCTTTTTTCTGTTGGGAATCTTTCGCTCCGAGCAATATTTACCAACACAAATGCGAAGAAACGTCAAAAAAGGTAAAAAATGTACGATTTTCGACTATAACTCAGCAGGATTTGATTTTACACATAAATATTAAATACAAAAATTGTAGATAATATTGAAACAAAACTTTTTCCCATTTAACATTATCATGTAAAATTGATTCCTGATGAGTTAAACTCATAAAAACGATTTTTAACGCCTGAATGTACCTAAAATGGTCGATTTTAGTTTATAACTTAGCAGGATTTGATTTTATACAAAAATATTAAATACAAAAGTTGTAGATAATAATTAAACAAAACTTTTTCCCATTTAACATTTGCATCAAAAATCAATACCTGACGAGTTAGACCTATAAAAACGATTTTAAACGCCTAAATATCCCACATAGCACATTTCGTTCTGGGAACGTTCCAAGAACGTTTTTGTAGGTACGTAAGAACGTGCCGGCCGAAAGTTCTTAGGACGTTCCTGCGACGTTACTGGAACGTTAAAATATCCGTAATTTGGTTGATGCATAACGTTCCTGTAATGTTCGTGAAACGAAATAATGGTTCGACAAGCAAATGAAAAATAATATCGTCACGTTGAGTAAACGATATTAGAACGTTGATAAAATAACGTTGTTTTTAGAACATTCTAAGAACGTTTTTGTGACGAACACAATAGGTTTTTCGGTACTTTCTTGGATGCTCTGCCTACGTCAGAGCAACGTGCTCGCAACGTACGTGCAACAATGGGATCAATAAAAATGTTGTAGAAACGTCAATGCGACGTCAAAGAAATATTTTTAAATATTTGTGGTACATTTTTCCACGTGATGGAAATGTTGCAACGACGTACGCCATACAGTTACCGACGGTGACATCGGTAACATTGTAGGAACGTCGAAAGAACGTCATTAGTAACCATCCAACTCGACGAGGTAATATTAGTGAATGTTTAGCATGTGACCTAGCACGATACCATGCCTCTATCTTGTTATGTTTTATTATTAAAATTATTTCACGCAGATATTGCTTAAAATTTTAAGCCCCCTATGTAAAGGGCGATACCAAAAACAAGGCAAGCCTTGTAATTCGGACTCTTAGTAAAGAGTCACTTGAACGGTTGAATTATATGTCTTATATACTCTCGACCTTCTAATGTATCCGCAGGAGTCACAAATGATGCGCCGCGTAGCGGCAAATAGCGTAAGCTTGGTTATTGAGAACCGCTCATCACAAGTTTCTGTTTGCGACCGCTACGCGGCACATCGTTTGTAACTCCTGCGGATACATTGGAAGGCCGAGAGTATATAAGGCGTGTTAAACTAAACCGTTCAAATGACTTTTTACGAAGGGTCCGAATTACATGGCTTGCCTTGTTTTTGGTATCCCCCTTTAAAATAGGGGGTTTAAAATTTTACGCAATATCTGCGTGAAATAATTTTAATAATAAAACAAAAAGATAGATGCCTGGTATCGTGTCAGGTCACATGCTAAACATCCATTAATATTACCTCGTCGGGTCATGGGTTGGATGGTTACTAATGACGTTCTTTCGACGTTCCTACAACGTTACCGATGTCACCATCGGTAACAGTATGGCGCACGTCGTTGCAACGTTTCCTTCACGTGGAAAAATGTACCACAAATATTTTAAAATATTTCTTTGACGTCGCATTGACATTCCTAGAACCTTCTTATTGATTCCATTGTTGCACCTACATTGCGAGCACATTGCTCCGACGTAGGCAGAGCATCCAAGAAAGTACCGAAAAATCTATTGTGTTCGTCACAAAAACGTTCTTGGAACGTTTTAAAAACAACGTTATTTTATCAACGTTCTAATATCGTTTACTCAACGTGGCGATATTATTTTTCATTTGCTCGTCGAACCATTATTTCGTTTCAGGAACGTTACAGGAACGTTATGCATCAACCAAATTGCGGACATTTTAACGTTCTAGTAACGTCGCAGGAACGTCCTAAGAACTTTCGGCCGGCACGTTCTTACGTACCTACAAAAACGTTCTTGGAACGTTCCCAGAGCGAAATGTGCTATGTGGGATACATAAAATGGACAATTTTCAGCTATAATGTCACAGGATTTAACTTTAAACAAATATGTTAAATGTAAAAGTTATAGATTATAATAAAACAAAAATTTTTCCCATTTAACATTTTCATGTAAAATCAATTCTCGGTATCTAAACTTATAAACACGGTTTTTAATGCATCGATGCACCTTATATAGTCAATTTTCGCTTATTATTTAACAGAATTCGATTTGATACAGAAATATTAAATAGAATAGCTATCAATGAAATCGGAAAAATCGATATCCAAAGATAATATAATTACAAAAATATAATAATGAGATACAAAAGTATATTTGATTACAATATTCAACCTGATAAACACATTGGTAAAAAATAATTAAAGAAACGAAATATCTATTTCTCTTTTTTCTATAAAAAAAAAAAAAACAAATATTATGCAAACTAAAACATTGTTAACATTATATTATGCTCTTTATAATAGTCTCAAAAATTATGGAATAATATCTTGTGGTTCTTTATATATGAATAGTCGAAGATCATTAAATAATTTACAAAATAAAATTTTTAAAATTAAATTAAAAATACTTTTGTGTTTGAGAGATGCCCTTTAAATATCCAATAATTATTTTGTTTTGAGTCCGTTTTCTATCATTATGAGAAACTCAATATCAGAGATAAACAATTAATACACAAGAAATAAAACTGTACAGATACCACTAAAAAACTCAAACAATAACTAACAAAAACTGTTACATAGAAGCTGTCAGAACTTATAATTCCTTGTCAAATGATCTAGAGAAATTAGAATGTAGTAGAATTAAAATTAGAAAAATGTATAAAAATTGGGTTGGTAAAAATATATAATTATGTTATCTTACTGTTTCGATAACAAATTTAAGAAATTTGATACAAGAGTGCACAGCTTAACCTGTTTACTATGTTCACAGGACCTAAGCGATTGAACTAAAAGAATTAAAATTGTCTAATATTATATAAATACGTGTTAAAGTAATATCATATTTATAAAAAAAACTTTTGTGTAATGTATGTGCTATAAATTTTGTATAATTTCAATGTATAAAGAATGCAATATTTTAACTGACTCTGTCAGTCTTAGTGTGCTAGAAAATTATTAAATAGGTAGGTCTCACTGGGTAGAAGTCTGCGAAATACATAATGATGTATTTTAATACAACAGATACCCTGAAGTGAGTTCTTACACCTTAACTAAACTTAGAGATTAACCAGTCGAGCTAATATTACCAGCGATAACTACCTACCCGTAACCACACACGCAGTACTTTTCTGATATCCCCAGTTCCTAATTACCTATCCCCTCACACTATAAAATACAAACACTTGAAGATCACTTAGAGCTGCAGAAGCAGCAAAATAGGGTTGGACGGTCTAGGCTCGCACTACTCCATAGATGCCAGTGTGCTGAGAATCATCTAACAGCGATCCACAACTTCAGTAACCATACCACTTGGGGAGGAAAGTACTGACAGAGACCGTCAATTGTATCTCAATGTCAAGGACTGCCTCAGCCTAGGGATCAGCAAAGAACATGAACAGCAGATCAGTCCCTATTCTGGGGGCAAGCGAGGAGAGATAAGCATCTAAAAACCACATATAACTAATAGATGACACAAAAAAAACATTACCATACAAAACAAAAGTCTGCAGCAATGGTTGTTGTTCACACACTATACCAGCTACCTGTAACAACTAGAGGGGAAGGACTGGTGGAAACCTTCCACTGTTGTTTCACTGCTGGAACAGCTCCAGCCTGAGAGTTGCTGAAGACACAAGCAGCAGATTAACTGTACACATAGCCACTAGTATGAGAGGCAAACAAGGAAAGTTGAGCACCTAAAACCACATATAATTAATAAATAAATGACCCACGCAACATTTCTTCCACACCTAAGAAACAGTCTGTAGCAGTGCTCGTCATTTACACTTTTCTCGCTGCCACAGATATACCTGCAACAACAGAAAGTACTATCAGCTCACCCATCATAGAGGTTCGGAACGAGAAAGGGCTTACTAAATCTGCTCTCGCCGTTGACACGCTGCCTTCTTGTCTATACGACGAATTATCATCAACCGGCGAACACGATGAAAGGGACGAAATTCACTAGAGCGGCGTATTCCAGCAGCCGCTATCATCGCTGGGGACGCCGGAAGCCAGACGTTGCGATTGTTGACATCACACACCATGGACACACGCGCGCACACAGCACGTCGCACTAAGTACTCACTAGGGCTATTCGCTTTAAGAGCATATAGCAGAAAGCGCGCGCGATCCATATATAATATATAGATATGTATCTTAGGGAGAGGCCACAAATGCACCTCGCTCTCCGAATCTGCCCGGCTTGAGTTGTTATATCTGGGCAGATTCGGAGAGCGAGGTGCATTTGTGGCCTCTCCTTTATACACAGGGAGCGTTCGTGGTCACGCGGGTCGCATCATGCGTTTTTCCGCTATACTTATGTGTGTGAACGCAGCCTAGGCGAGATAGCCGTTACGGCTGCTGCAAATGCATTAGTACTCATGCTCGCAGCGCAATGCCAGATTGCCGTTGCCGAATGCATCAATTTGCATGGCTTTTTTCTTCTGTTTTTTTCTCCTTTCTGCGGTATTCGTGTATGTGTGCATGTGTTGCGAGTATTTTTTCGTAATTGAGATTGTATAGGTATATGTAGTTAGGAACACTCATGAGCAGTTTGCGATGCCGAAAAAAGCATCTCAAACGCTCCGCGGTCTCTGCGTGTGTTTCGGAGCGGATGAGAGCGGACCGAGCGCCCGCGTAAAGCGCGATGTCGAAGTTATGCCCATTGCGCGGCAGTTTGACTCGCGCGGCGCCGCGCCGCAACGAAGCGGGCCTGACAGAGCGAGCGCCGCCGCTCGTCACTCTTCTCCTACGCGTCTTTGAGAGAAGACACGTCGCGTACGCGCTGATTTACGTAGTCCCCAAAAACCCGAGACTGTACCATCTTCGCCTTGACATGGCTGAGCACGCCGCTACCGCTGAGAGAGAGAGAGAGAGAGAGAGAGAGCTGCAGCCGAGCACCAGCTGAGAGCAAGCGACGAAGACGGCGAGCATTGAGCGAGAGCATCCGCGAGTCGAGGAGCGTGCTGCCGGAGAGAGCACAACCTCCGTGGGAGTGTAGGTAGGCGCAGTGTGAAAAGCGCGCGAGAAGTAGCCGAGCAGATTGTGTGTGTGCTAGAGAGAGTGAGAAAGTGAATAATCTGGAAGTACCATCGCTGACGGGAGTGGTGTGCAGTCTCCCCCACGTGGGTAGACTCGGTCGATGAGTGTGTATGTGTGTGAGCGAACAGCGGGTAGTGGTTGACCAGACTCCTCGCGAAGGAGTCTCGCGTATGAGTGTGCGTGATCGTGAACGAGCGAGCGAACAAGCAACAAGTAGCCGCGGTCCCGTGGCGGCTTGTGCGTGGACCCCGCCGACGCGAGAGCGAGTCTCAGCCGGAGAGATTTTGAGTAAAATAAAGCGTGCTGTATGCGATCGCCTGGCGCCCATATTTCCAATAAATTTGGCGATCAGAGAGAACTGTTTGTTGGACGCGGCAACCGGGACTTGCAATAAGTAATTGTAAAATACCGTGTCATAAATTGACGCGGCCAACGTGGGGCAGCGCATATAAAACAGAGAAAAACGCGAGTGAAAACTTCGCTAGCCGTGCGAGGGAGTAGTTTTGAGAAAAATCACGTGTAAATAAAAAAAAAAGCGCGTTCAAATTCCCAAAAAGGTTGAGTTCGAACGCGCGAAAGCATTCCAATTCCGAGAAGCGAGCGCGACTTCGCCGCGCGCACGCCGAGCAGCCGAGAACCGTCGAGACGTGTGAGCCGCGCCGCGCTTCCGAGAATCTCCTCGAGTCGAGTAGAGATTCTGGGGAACTGCGCGCTGCGTGGTAAACAAGTCTCGGAAGGGACGCGCTCCGAGAGTATTTCTGGGATTACCTTTTTGTTTGCTTTAACGTAATTTTTCAGTTTTGTGAGCTTTATTTTGCGTGCGTAATTAACAGTGACTTTTGCGAACATAATTAGAGAGTAGGGAGGGGGAGTATATTTGCAGCGTATATAGCTTCACTGGGCGCGTGCTACAGCGCCCGTGATTCGCCGTAATTCTTTCGCGATTCTCTTTATTTTAATTAGATAGTGGCAGAGTAAATCTGCAAAAATGACTTGCGCACAAAACCATAAAGCTGCGATGGATTTTCTGATGCAAGATCGCGTGCGTCCGGAGAAAAAGCGTGACGTATATCGCTACTCTACTGACGAGGTGCATGAAAGGTTGAGGACGCGCGAATTGTCATTGCGAGATGATAGTCCGGTTTTACGCGACCGATTATTGCGCACATTAATACGTGAGAGCGAGCCAGATAATTACATAGTGCCGTGATATCCTTGGGACCTTTTGGAAGATGCTGAAGGTGAGAACGCTTCGAATCAGCCGCCGCGCCAGATGTTAGTCGTCGAGGGGGGGAAAAAGAAGCGGCGCAGTCGGCCGCCGAAGAAGAAAAGTGCGAGCCGCGACGTAAGAGCAGACGCGGCGTTAGAGAATTCGAGCGTCGCGCCGACCGATGATGAACAAGCAGCCAGTAATTTCGAACTGCCGCCCGGAGATGTGCAAGTGCAGGCTGCGCCGGTAACGACCGCGACAATGACAACGACGGTGAGCGTTACCACAGCGACTTCTTCGCCTGCGCAGAGAAGTTAACGGCGCGCGGCAGTTTGTTGTTCGTCGGCACGACGAAGTTATTCGCGCGATTATTTGGTTGTGTGCCACTACGCGCTGCATCTGCGTATGTATTTTTACGACTCGTCTGCGCGCTGTGATGCGCAGGGTCGAGCTCTTTGATAGCTAAGATTTGGGCGGTCACGTTCCCTGCTTCGCTCGCACTCTCCTGCTCGCTTTTATTTCTACGCCTACGTCTCGCTTTTGACTTTTTTCCTACATCGGCAGAAGTGGCTGCCGTTGACGCTGGAGCATCGCTCGTCTGCACAGCTGCTGCCGCCTTCACCTTTACATTCGCTCCGTAGCGCGCGCCTCCCGGGACTCGCATTTTGTCAGCCGGGACCGGAGGAATGTAGCGCTGATCGAGCTCCTTCTGCTTTTCCTTCGGCTATACACAGGCGTATGTACCAGAGTCTACACAAGCGAACAGACAAGCGAATGCACAACCGAGCGCGCCGCCGCGAGGAAATTGGTCATCCGATAATCGAGCCCCCCCGCGTGGGAGTGCGCCTGGATATCGTGGTCGCCAAGATGCGAGACAGTACGGAGAGCAGGAGTGTAGGCCTGAATTTATCGGCTCCTGTTACACTTGTCAAGCGGTAGGCCATCGTGCGTCAGAGTGTCCTGAAATCGTGTGTTTTTGGTGCCGCCAGCGCGGACATGTAGTGCGTAACTGTATAGTTCGACTGAACGATACGTGTCAGAAGTGTGGCATGCCCGGCGTCAATGAGCAAACTTGCGCTCGGTGCGCGCCTAGATTTACAAATCAGGGAAACGCGTCGAGCGGGTAGATGAGATAGATCTCGCTCCCCGCGCGGACAAGCTTGTTACAAACGCGGTAGAAAAGAATATTGAGAGCGAGTTAGTTGGTAATAGAGCGAGTGCGAATAGTGTTAAGCGAGAAAAGGTCATAAAGACTGTTAGTGAGGGACAGTCACGCGTAACTAATATTGATATTTCCATTCCGCGAGAGGGCGAACGTAATGATAAGCACGCGGATAAAGATCGAGAGACGACGGAGTCGAATTGCAGTACGCGCGCGCACGAGAAAGCGAATCAAGGTGAGAGCGACGACATGATAAACGCCGAACTTGAGGAGCAGCTCAAGCGCGCCGCGGAAAAGTTCGCACGCGAATTAGTTGCGAGTAGGGGCAATACTTCAAATCAGCCGCGCGATCAGAGAGATAGAGATACTAATTTAAATCAGCCGGGAGAGTTGAGTAATAGTGTTGAGAGAAAAGAAGATAACGCAGAAGGGAGCACGCACGAGCAACGCGATGACAACGAGATCGTGGGGATGATGTCGGAAAATTGTTGGTTTCTGTCAATATCGCTGGGCAGACAGGATTACAAAGCGCTTTTATAGAATAGAATAGAATAGTTTTTATTTGTAAATTACAAAATAATTAAGTTACACTCTACCATCCCGCATTCGCCCAGGCTCATGTCTGTGAGACAGGGAAAACCCAATAGGCAAACCACGTGGAATAAATCCTATTAGAAAAACCCGCCTCAGGATGGTTCAAACTATTGAACATAATTAACACTTGTGTACATTATATCGCAATCGTATAATCATCACAAACATAGTCAATGGCAGTCGCCAAGTCACAAAGTATCACATAATTGAACTTAGTTATTCTTCAATCTAGCGGTTACAGATTGAATTCATCACATTGCTTTATTCATACGATGTACGTCAGAAGATTAATCACAAAACGATTTTAGTACTGTTATAAAAATAGCAGTATACGTCTATATTCCATTTACACATATATACAGTCGACATCGCATGACCTTTGCATCAAGTACTTCCTAAACGCCGCTTTGAATTTACTCGCCGAGGAAACATTCTTAATATCGCGAGGAATTGAATTCCATAGTCGCGTACTCTGGGACCAGAAAGAATCCAGCCCTACGTCAGTTCGTGATGAAGGAACTATAAGTTCTCTGCAGTGAGTTCTACTCGACGTTCTATCTTGGCATTTTTGAAATAAGGGAGCTAGGTACACTGGCTGACCCAAATTTATAACTTTGTACATTAAAGCCGCTGCAAAATATGCCCTTCTGTCCCTTAAGGCAAGTCACTCTAGCTTATTTCTATATGGGCTGATGTGTTCATCTTACGTAGCACCACTTACATATCTCACACATGAATTTTGCAATATTTGCAGTTTCTTTTGAAGTTCACGCGTCACGTCAAGATACACTAGCGAGCAGTAATCTAAATGAGATAACACGAGAGAGATTGCGAGCTGCTTACGTAAGATCTCGGTGGTGCAGGATCGAAACCGTCTGAGTCCGTATAGGGCTCTGTTAATCTTTCGGCTAACTGCATCTACTTGCGCTTTCCACGTTAGTTTCGAGTCCATTACAACACCGAGATTAGTTACAGTGTCGACAAAGGGGACGAAAACGTTGTCCTGAATCTCAATGCCAGACAAATGCATACCCCGTAGTATGTTAATATTGTGGTTAGATCCAAAAATAATAGCCTTAGTTTTTCTTACATTGAGACTGAGGGCGTTGTCGACGGCCCATGCCGCCACTGCTCTATCTATAATCGACAAGTGTCGTATCCCTTCATTCAGCTCGTCTATGGTTGTCTGCGTGTAAACTTGTAAATCATCTGCATATAGTAGGTGCCCGACACCACTCGATTGAGAATTATTATTAAAATCCAAAAAAATGTGCTGTAGGTCATTTATATAGAGACTGAACAGAAGGGGTCCCAGAACCGAGCCCTGTGGTACGCCGAGATTGGTTGTGAGCTAATCCGAGTCTCCATTTTGCTTCGTAATCACTTTTTGATTACGACCTGTAATATACGACTTTATCCACAGGACTACCCCCCTGGAAAATCCCATTCTGATCAGTTTATGCAATAATTTAGTTGGCGATATGGTGTCGAACGCCTTGCTGAAACCGAACAATAGTAGAATGGTAAGTAGTTGTTTTTCGTTGTCTATTCCCGCTCTTATATCCTCCGTCAATTTTAGTAGAGTTGTCTGCGTACTGTGACCTGGTCTAAATCCAGATTGAAAAGGATCGAGAATTTTCTTTGAAGCTAAAAATGCTGAAATCTGATCATGTACAAGCTTCTCAAGGACTTTGGATAGAAAGCTCAATAGTGCTACTGGACCAAAGTCCGTAACAGTCGATGGGACAGCTGTCTTTTTAAATGGCACCAAATGAGCTTTCTTCCATGATTCGGGAAAAATTCCCTTCAGGGAAGCATTAAAAATATCAGCTAGCTGATAGCCAATAACTGGAAGAGCTTTTGCTATCACACCTTGTGGTATCCCATCCTCACCCTTAGCCTGCGAGGAGAAATATGCAACAGCTAGAACCACATCTGAAAAAATAACTTTACTGAAGGCAAAGCCTTCTTCACTAGCCTGCTTCATATTTTTCTCGCGTTCTTCAGCTGAGACTGAGGACCCCCGCAAAGTGCGTGTTTAATTCTTTTGGGGAAAACCCGTGAAGTTCCTCCCTAGCTCGATTTTGTGGGAGAAGACCTAAACTTTTCAACTCTTTCCAGATATCCTTCCCGCTATCAAGTGCCTCGAAAATTTTATTCTGAAGAAATATGTCTTGCGCTTCTCTTGAGCGTTGTTCTGCTAATAGCGCTAGCGATTGGCATTCTTCCCAGTGATCATGATTTCGCGTTCGTTGATATCTCCGACGTAAAGCGTAACAGTTAGCCTTTCGACCCAGGCGCGATGTTGTCTCTCGCAGGGCCGCGCGTACTCGAACGTTATCAAGACCGCCTTAAAGACTTCAACTCAGCGATTAGGACTGTGAACGGAAAGGTCACACCGATCGCGGGCGTGCTCAATATGTCAATTGAAGTAGAGGGAGTACCAAAAATTTTATCGGTGAAGGTAGTGCGCGAGTTAGAGCATGATTTGATTTCTGTCAAGAGTTCGGTATTGAAGTGCGTTTCGCGGAGGGTCGGTGGCGATCGAACGAAGGCGAGTGGCGAAGCTTTGCGAAAACGCGCGCGAGCGAGAAGCCTCAGATTTTCGCGGAGTGCGCAGGTATTGCCGAGCTCGCCGACGATCAGGGTACTATAATTGAAAAATTGGTGCTTCGTCTTCTGCCTAGTGAGAGTGATTTGCCCGGGCTAACCAACCTGATTGAACATCATATCAACGTTCAAGGTGCGACCCCCGTTAGGCATAAGATGAGGCGAATGTCACCAAAAATGTTAGAATTTGCGCAAGGAGAGGTTGAGAAATTAAGACGAGTAGGGATAATTGAACGATCCGCGAGCGATTGGAGAAGCGCACCCGTGGTTTCATGGCGAAATGATAAAGGCCGATTATGCTATGATTATCGCGATGTAAATAAGTGCATTAAGAAAGACGCGTATGTACTGCCGAACATGGATTCGATTCTCGATAAGCTGCGTAACGCGAAGTATATCAGTAAAATAGATTTACAACAAGCTTATTACCAAGTGCCAGTCGAGCGACCGAGCAGAAAGTATACAGCTTTTGCCCTCCCTGGGTCAGGGCTGTGGCAATTTACGCGTATGCCGTTCGGTTTAGCAAACGCGCCCGCGACGTTTCAACGCTTAATCGATGCACTTTTCGGACCTGAGTATGAACCGCACGTGTTTGGATATCTTGATGATATAATCGTGGTGACAGAGACATTCGAAGAGCATGTTAAATGGTTAGAGTTAGTGTTGCAGAAAATAGCCGACGCGGGTTTAGTAGTGCAGAGGAAAAAGTGCGAGTTCTGTTGTGATAAAGTTACTTATTTGGGATTTTTGCTAGATCGTGATGGTTTGAGACCGGATCCTGAGCGTATCGCGCCGATCTTGAAGTATCCTACACCGCGCAATGTCAGGGATATAAGGAAGTTCTTGGGTACGATGACTTGGTACGCGCGCTTTATAAAGAATTATGCCGATCTAAAGCTGCCGCTCAATAAGCTTTTGTGTAAAGGCCGAAAATGGGAGTGGGGAGACGAGCAAGAGGCATCGTTTGTTGGCATGAAAGAAGCCCTTACGAAAGTCCCCGTCTTAGCCCGCCCTGATTTTTCGAAACCTTTTATAATTCAATGCGATGCTAGTAATTACGGACTAGGAGCGCTTATATCTCAAATATTTGAAGACAGAGAGCATCCGATAGTGTACGCGAGCCGAGTATTGACCGCCGCCGAGCGTAATTATTCGACGACAGAGAAAGAGTGTCTCGCGATGATCTGGTCGATTAAAAAGTTTAGGCTTTATATTGAGGGGTATAAATTTAAAGTCATTACAGATCATAGCGCGCTCAAATGGTTACGTAATTTAAAAGAGCCGACGGGAAGACTCGCACGGTGGGCGTCAAAAATGCAGCAGTGGAATTTCGACGTGGAACATAGAAAAGGCGCGTTACATCAATTCTCCGATGCGCTTTCGCGAATGTTCGAAGACGAAGAGATCGAAGCCGCCGCGTTCGAGGAAGTTGAAGATCTGTGGTACACGCGCATGATCGTCGACGTACAAGCGACGCCGCTCAAATATAAAGATTGGATAGTTGAGGACGGAAAATTATATCGTTATCATTCTGATCCTCTTCTCGACCCAGTGGTGAGTGGCGAGGAGAAATTAAAATTAGTTGTGCCGAGCGAACTGAGAGAGCGAGTAATGTACGACGCGCACTGTGCACCGTCGTCGGGACATTTGGGCGTCGATAAAACGTACGATCGTGTCGCGCGCGAATATTATTGGAAGGGCATGTATTATGATGTGAATAATTTCGTTAGAGAGTGCGAGCAGTGCCAGAGATATAAAGTTTCGCAGACGGGAGCGCAAGGATTGATGGGTAGCCGTATAGTAGAAAGACCGTGGGTAGTGGTAGCCGCCGATTTTATGGAGTTTCCGCCGAGCAAGGGTCAATTTAAATACTTGGTCGTTTTTCAAGATTTATTTACGAGGTGGATTGAGTTGAAGCCTTTACGAAAAGCTGACGGAAAGTAAGTCGCGCGCGCGTTAGAAGAGCTTATACTCTTCAGATGGGAGACGCTCGAATACCTTTTGACAGATAATGGACGTGAATTTGATAATCAGATACTGCGCAAAACGTTAGAGGAATATGGTGTGAAGCATGTTACGACGCCGCCGTACCACCCGCAGGCGAACCCCGTCGAACGAAGTAATAGAACTCTCAAAACTATGATTGCAGCTTTCGTAGGAGCCGATCATAGAAATTGGGACGCGCATATACACGAAATGAGACACGCGGTGAACAGCGACCGATTTTGCGAGTGCCGCCAGAAGTATGGCTAGATAGAATAAAAAGATTAGATGTGTTACGAGACTTAGTGGCTAGACTTATTGACCGAGCACGTGAGAAACAAGAGCGAGAGTATAATAAAAATAAGCGAGACATCATATTTAGCGAGGGAGATCTAGTGATGCGGAAAACGCATCCGTTGTCGTGTGCAATCAACAAATTTTCTGCAAAGCTAGCCCCTAAGTATGAGGGTCCGTATAGAATAGTTGAAGTAAAATCGCCGACCGTATGTATACTAGAAAGTGTAGGTGGTGATTCACGACGTATAAATAAAGCGCATGTTTCTGAGCTGAAGCGATTCGTTCCGCCGAGAGCCGCGAGAAATCAGAAATGATAACGTATACTAATTCAATTGTATTTGACAGGTGAATGGAAGGAGCAGCTGAAAGTATGGACGCAGAGGCAGCGAGGCAACCGTCGCCGCAAGGCGCAGGAATGCCCCTGCCCACGGACGAGCAGACGCCGACGATCGAGGGTGGCGAGAGGCTGCCGTCTGAAGAGACGGAGGTGCCCCCACCCTCCCAAGAGGACAATATCTCGCTAGCATCGAGAGAGACGGAGCGCCCGAGTTCCAGGCATGGCTGGTACGAGATATGCTTGATAGAAGAGCAAGAAGACAGGGACCAGCTCGGGAGGGAGCTGCGTGAAATCCAGCAAATAGAGGACGATGCTACCATGAGGGAGAGGGAGGACGATGCTACCATGAGGGAGAGATGATGAGGGAGAGGGCCGCAGCAGCTGCACTGCGTCGGCTGGACAGTCGAGCCGCCGCCACGCTTGCGTCACGAGAGAGGGACGATATAGTCGTCGTGGTAGAAGAGCCATCATCAGAAGCGATACTGATTGACCTCTCTTCTGAACGCGAGTTAGAGCCGGCGAGGAGCGCAGTAAGCCCTTTCGCCCCCAACTTTGATCAGCTGACAATGGAATCGGATAGACGAGCGGCTATAACAACAGGAGCGATACCAAAACGCTTAGGTACCTGGACGCCACCAGCGCGCGCACGCGCCGAAACAATGGAATGCGAAGAAGTACCGGCATCACTGGAGCCCCGGGCGGCGCTGGCAGCGAGTGTGCAGGCGGAGAAGGAATTGGAGGCGTACCTCCTAGCAGACGGCCCTCCGGTACCCTTGTCGCCCCGTCAGGATAACGATGTCGACTGGAACAGCGTCAGAGGGGAGCCGCAGGTAGTACGCTTGCCGCCGATGTGGCAGGAGGGTATCAATCGTGCTCCTTCACCGCAGCCATGCCCGCAGTTGTTGAAAAGTGCAAGGCGCCGGGCGAGAAGGCAGAAGGGCAATCGCCAGTGGACTGTCGACGATTATGTGCCTGGCTGGGCTTCGCCGGCACCGTCCGAGGCCCCAGGTCCTCCATGCAGGTCTCCAGCCCCGCAAGTCGACGAGCACCGAGATGAAGGAGCTGCAGGATTGCGCATGAGGGAGAGAGAAGAGCAGGTTGAGCGTGCAGTGCCAGGAAGGGCGAGGGCGCCGGTCTGGAACCATCCTGTCCCAGAACGGAGAGAACCGGCCGACAGACAGCCGGGGCATAATGTTTGGCGATCTCGCTCCAGTTCCGACGGACCCTGCTGTCGATCCACCGCCATTGGTATGCTTTAATTGTTGGAGGTGGGGGCATCAGATGACGACGTGTCCTGAACCACGCCATGCAATGTTCTGCCATAATTGTGGGAGGCGCGGAGTGGACTTATCGGTGTGCCCTAGATGCGCTGAGATGCATCGTGAGTTTGTAAGATGCACCTACGCCCACGAGCGAGCGATCGAGTGCGAGAGGGAGTGCCGAGAATACCACGAGCGAGTAGAGCAGGAGCGTCGACGAGTGGTGAGCTTTCGTTCGCAAGACGAACTGCTGAATCTGCAGTATCGTCTCGAGCACCCAAGAGAGAGATGCCGCGGGCTCAGCCCATAGCGCAACCAGCCAAAGCTGTTGTAATTCCGCTGCAGCCACAGCTTCCGCTGCGTGAGAGACCCCAGCCATCGGTGGAATCCGCATGCAAGCGCAGGCGCCGCCGCCCGCGCAACAGCAAGAGACGACGCTCGAGGCAACCTTGCGACTTGTGGAAGGACTACGAGGTCTGGATCCAGCGACGCGCGAAGCTGCGCTGCGCGCTGTCTTCCGCAATCTGGAGCAGCCACGCTAAGGATCGACGTAGATGTAAGTTTAGAGTAAGTGAGAAAGATTGTAGATCGATGAGCGAGCAAGTAGCCCCTCTTTCCCCGTGTGCGAAGAGAGTGGCTACTTCAATGTACATAATGTAAATATTGTATAGGCGCCGCACGAGCAGATGATGTGTGTCTATGAATGTGAGAGTGATTGATCGCGAGGTTAGTGGTTAATCCTCTCTCCCAGCGGGGAGAGAGTGTGTTATGTTGGTCGGCCCGTAATTCCTTTAGAGAATTATAGTGGCCGAGGGGTACTGCGATGCCGAAAAAAGCATCTCAAACGCTCCGCGGTCTCTGCGTGTGTTTCGGAGCGGATGAGAGCGGAGCGAGCGCCCGCGTAGAGCGCGATGTCGAAGTTATGCCCATTGCGCGGCAGTTTGACTCGCGCAGCGCCGCGCCACAACGAAGCGGACCTGACAGAGCGAGCGGAGAGAGAGCGCCGCCGCTCGTCACTCTTCTCCTACGCGTCTTTGAGAGAAGACATGTCGCGTACGCGCTAATTTACGTAGTCCCCAAAAACCCGAGACTGTGCCATCTTCGCCTTGACATCCCTGAGCACGCCACTACCGCTGAGAGAGAGAGAGAGCTGCAGCCGAGCACCAGCCGAGAGCAAGCGACGGAGACGGCGAGCGTTGAGCCAGAGCATCTGCCAGTCGAGGAGCGTGCTGCCGGAGAGAGCACAACCTTCGTGGGAGTCTAGGTAGGCGCAGTGTGAAAAGCGCGCGAGAAGTAGCCGAGCAGATTGTGCATGTGCTAGAGAGAGAGTGAGAAAGTGAATAATCTGGGAGTGCCGCCTCTGACGGGAGTGGGTGCAGTCTCCCCCGCGTGGGTGGATTCGGTCGATGAGTGTGTGTGTGTGTGTGTGTGTGAGCGAACAGCGGGTAGTGGTTGACCAGACTTCTCGCGAAGGAGTCTCGCGTATGAGTGTGCGTGATCGTGAAAGAGCGAGCGAACAAGCGACAAGTAGCCGCGGTTCCGTGGCGGCTTGTGCGTGGACCCCGCCGACGCGAGAGCGAGTCCCAGCCGGAGAGATTTTGAGTAAAATAAAGCGTGCTGTATGTGATCGCCTGACGCCCATATTTCCAATAAATTTGGCGATCAGAGAGAACTGTTTGTCGGACGCGGCAACCGGGACCTGCGATAAGTAATTGTAAAATACCGTGTCATAAGTTATAGTCTCCATCTATCGTTAGAACTGTATGAAATTTAACTCTATGTTTTTTTTTATTAATCTAGAGTAATGAAACAATAGTTTTCCTCAAGTAATTTAACAGAATTTGACTATATACAAAAATTTCAAATACAAAAGTTGTGGATAACATTAAAACAAAACTTTTTTTCTATTTAACGTTTTCATAAATAAAAATAAAAACGATTATTATAATTTCGATAAAAATTATGAAAACAGTGTTTTTAATATTACTATATGCACTTTGATCATATCAATTAATATTTAATAAATTTATATGCATCATAGGCTAATTAAAAAGTTATTTACATATATCTATATATGAAGCGTTTCACGTCAACTGTCCCAACGCGGCGCGCGAGCGCCAAATCGTGCTATATCTAGCTCATGTTTACGATACTAAAACGTACTTAAAAAAATTTTATGATAAGCATTTCCGACGTATTTTTTCATCCGCTTTCGAATGGTGTAGGCAGTTTTCCCGAAATTTTCCATTTTCGCCTTCAAAAAGTACAAAACGTGTTATATATTAAAAAGTGTATTTTTAATATTTTTTTTTACCCTCTAGATCAAAAGCTGAGCATTTTTTACGTAGGAAAGGATAGTTTCCAAAGAGTGCCCGGAAGGTTTTCTGCGAGAAATAGAATGCGAAGGAGTAAACGCATCGCCTTTCCGGCGCGCAGGACTACGCGGTACAGCGCGCGGGCTGTGCTTGCCTCGTTGCCTAATAATAATCTTTTATAATCTTTAATTCTTTACCTTTTTTTTTTTATTCTTGAATAACGCATGGAATAATACTTTATTAATTATTTCATAAAAAAATAAAATTTTTAAATTAACCTTTGTTTTTCAGTGTAGATAATTTTTTTGTTTTTGGTTTCACAGCTTTCTTAGGGAAGATTTTATACTCAGAACTAAGAGAGGTTTTTTTGAGCTTCAATATACTTTCATCTATTGGAATAATAGCATGATACAGTAACGTGCCTGGTATAAATTTAGCCTTGTTCAGTCTTGGTTTTATTTTCAAAACCGTTTCTTCATACGATTCTTTACTGCTATAAAAAACTTTCGTTTCTTTGCAGTAATCTTTAGCCCAGTTATACAGCTTTTCTCGCGTTAAAATATGATTTCTAGAAGAAACTTGTAAATTCGCTCGTTTTGCACCTCTTTTTAGGGTCGCGCCTATACCATCGCACGCACCTTTGCCATGTGCTGTGGCATGAAAATGCCACTCAGCTTAACTCCAAAATCTTTCTCGTGAAAAAGAAGATTTTGAAAATTGAATTTATTTTTAAAATGCTGACCTGCTCCATCAGTCAAATAATAAACTTTCTTGACTGCAAAATTAGTTTTAAGATAAGATATTACTATTTTTTGATATTCATAAACGGCTATGGTATCATGATTTAAGTTGTCGGAAATCACAGCAATGCTTACATGTTTGAGTTCATCGTTTTGTTTATAGTACACTACAACTGTAAAAACCGTTGTTTGGTTGTTATTCCAGTGGAAGGATTGTGTAGATTTTTATATAACGAAAGCATAATTTTCTGCAAAATCGCAACACACGAGAAATTCTCCTTCTTGAAGATTGCTTTTTACGTTATTTATAAAAAGTGATTGTGTTTTGCGTTGAATGATGGGATCGTGGACTGGAGAGGTTCACAAATGAATAAGTTTTCGTGTAGAGAAAATGGCTTTATTCAAAGCGCCGTTGTGCCTTTTGGCGTACACGTGTTGCTGTTCTCTCTCGGCCGTCGCGCGTGAACTGGAGCCGGCCGGCGCTGCGAAGTGCCGTCGGCGTGCCTGGGTAGTTCGAGGGGGGGGGGGGGGGGGGGGTAGAGAGGTGCGTGGCGAGTGCTGGCTGGCTGCGCACCTGCTCGATGCGAACATTGTCTTATAAGGCTCGATGACTTCAGCGTCTCGCATTTTCGAGGCGTTGGATCGCCAACATTCCGCCCACCTTCGCCAGACTGGCGAACGGTCTCAGTCTTGGGGCAGGAGGCGAACGACCTTGGCGATGGGACGTCGAAGTGTAGAGGTGACCGTGCGAAGCTCGACGACACGGGTGAGGCCATCACTCCCTGGATGGATGGCTGTGATACGTACGATGGGCCATTTGGATGGTGGCGTGAGCTCGTTGCGAACGAGAACGAGTTCGCCCACAGTTACTGAGGGTTACGGCTGCGCCCACTTCATACGTGAATGCAGAGCCGTCAAGTACTCTGTGGACCACCTGGCCCAGAAATGTTGCGTCATCTGGCTGACTAAAAGCCAGAAAGCGTTTTCCTGGAGGCACATTGGCGTCGGTGAGGTCTTCTTCAGGCACTAAAAATGACGAACGCTATAAAAGAAAATGAGAAGATGATAAAAATTCAAGGTCCGAAGGGTCGTCGGTGAGAGTAGTTAGTGGTCTGGAATTAAGGCATGCTTCAATTCTGCACATAAGAGTTGCAAGCTCCGAAAAAGTGAGAACTTGATCTCCAATGACGCGACGTAAATGATGCTTGGCCGATTTAACTGCGGCTTCCCAAAGGCCACCAAAATGAGGTGCACTGGGAGGATTAAAGTGCCAAGACATTGCTTCTTGAGCGGTAGACTTAATAATTGAAGACAAACATGAAGAAGAAGCGTCAACCATTTGTCTCAGTTGAACGTCAGCACCAACAAAGTTTGTACCTTGGTCAGAATATAACTCTCTACAATGACCTCTACGAGCGGTGAATCGATGAAACGCTGCAATAAAGGCTTTACTGGAATAATCCTCCACTACTTCTATGTGGACGGCTCTCGTAGCCATGCAGATGAATATAGCAATATACCCCTTCATTGTGTCTTTACCTCTAGTTTTTGTAAGCCGAACGTTGATAGGACCGGCATAATCGACACCAGAACGTTCAAAAGGCGAGGAAGATCTCACGCGTGACTTGGGTAGCTCGCCCATTAATTGAGTAGGCACCCGAGCAGCCTGGCGTGAGCATGTGAGGCAGACTCTGATGACTTTCTTAACCGCGGATCGACCTTTCACTACCCAGTACTGACGTCTGAGTGTGGCAAGAGTTAATTGAGTGCCACCATGAAGAGTGCGATGATGAGCATCTCTAATTAACAACGTTGTAAAGTGACAATCAGCAGGTAAAATTAGTGGATGCTTAGCATCTTCCTCGAGAAGAGAGTGAGAGATTCGACCGCCCACCCTAAGCAAATGATTTTGTATCATGGGATTTAATGGCAAAAGAG
Organism: Torymus aiolomorphi; assembly: GCA_036365515.1. Classification (NCBI taxonomy): domain Eukaryota; kingdom Metazoa; phylum Arthropoda; class Insecta; order Hymenoptera; family Torymidae; genus Torymus; species Torymus aiolomorphi. The sequence continues at coordinate 153,723,835 of CM070874.1, read as the reverse complement.
TACTCTTCGTTGAAAGTTTACCTTTTCGCTGTAACTGTTGGAGCTCAAATTTAAAATACGCTGTTTGAACTAGATAGATCAGACAAAGTCTGGTGTTCTCAATCTCACTAGCACTTATTTCCTCCGAAGTCGGAGTGTGATGGCATAGTAGGGATTGAAGAACAGTACGAAAACTAACAACCGAACTTGCAGTTGTTTCACGTTCAGCTTTCGTGCAGATTCTGTAGATGAATCTAAAACAGTACGCCGCTAGTCGATATAACTTATTTAACGACGAATATTCGTTAATAAGACTCCAAATTTCTGGTGTATTCTCGACAGAATTTGGCATGTCTTTGCTAGCGACTAGAGTATGACTAGGTTGAATATTCAAACAATTTACCGAGAAATTGAGTTCATCACGAGACCTTGACCAAGGTTCATGGCTATCAGAAAGCCAAACGGGACCCTTCCACGCGACAATTCCTCGCAATATGACATCGGCGGGGTTGTCAGCTGATCGCACATGATGCCAATATGCATCAGGCAATAGGATGTGAATTTCTGAGCACCTATTAGCCACGAAAACACCCCATCTTGAAGGGTGATCTTTCAGCCAAAAAAGCACATCCGCTGAATCTGACCAAAGGTGAACACTCTCAACCTTTATTGGGAAAGCTTCGATAAACATTTGAACGAGGCGAGCAAGTAGCAACGCTGCGCAAAGTTCTAAACGAGGTATAGTTAGTGTCTTAATTGGAGCTACTTTTGTTTCAATTTGAATCAATCGAAGGTAAATAATTGCACCATATGCAAACTTTGATGCGTCAGCAAACCCGTGAACTTCAATTAATTCGCAATTAGGTGTAAATCGACTCCAATGCGGGATTTTAATCAGACTGATCGAAGGAAGATCTTGCAACCAATTCTGCCACCGATTAGATCTTTCAGTGGGAAGCTCTCCATCCCAACTAATTTTTAGAAGCCACAACGATTGCAAAATAATCTTAGCAGTGATTACGATGGGAGCTAGCCAGCCCACAGGGTCAAAGATACGAGCTATTCTAGACAGCACAGTTCGCTTGGTAAATGGCGGTTCGACTGAAGAGTCTTCAAAATGAAAACTAAAGCAATTATTATTGGGGTTCCAATTTATACCCACGATTGGTACAGAGGTTTCAGAGGTAAATAGTGAGATTGAATCTTAAACTAACATATTGAGTGGTAAGCAGGTCAGTACTTCCGCATTCTTTGATGTCCACTTACGAAGATTGAAGTGGGCTTGCTTGAAGAGCTGTATCAACTCCTTTTGTTTCTGTAAGGCTTCCTCAAGAGAGTGACCGCCAGAAAGAACATTATCCGAATACATTTCGGTTCGCACAGATTCCGCTGCAATCGGATAATTTTTGCCGTAATCTTCGGCCAGTTTAAGCAGTGTGCGTATGGCTAGGTAAGGCGAACATGCCAATCCATACGTCACAGTAGTCAATCGATAAGTTTGAATGGGTTCATGAGAATTGAAACGCCATAAAATAGATTGATAAGGATGATCAGATTGTTCGACACCAATTTGCCGAAACATTTTCTCCACGTCAGCTGAAAGAGCAACCTTGTACCTACGCCAAGTACAGATCAAAGCGACGGGATTTTGGAGAAGATTAGGGCCAATGTGTAGAAGATCATTGACAGAAATTCCTGTTTTGCTCTTGCTCGAGCCGTTTAACACAGTGTGCAATTTGGTCGTCGTACTGGTTTCCTTCCATACACCGTGATGTGGTAAGAAGGCTTGATTCTTAGGAAATGAATCTAAATCAGTGGTAAGAGTCATATGACCTAAGTCAATGTACTCTTTGATGAATTCAATAAACGCTATTTTCAGTTTTTCGTCCTTAGTGAAGTTAGCTTCAAGACGATTGAGAGCGCATAAAGGGGCAGAATATGAGGCTTCGAGGTGAGCAGAGCTCAGAGTTTCTCGATCCTTCCAAGGCAGACTTACTATGTACCGACCCGACTCATCCTGTCGAGTGGTTTTTTGATAAAAATCCTCGCACGCTTGTTCGTCAGGCGAGTAAGATTTTTTGTCGATAGGTATTTCCTCCGTCCTCCAAAAATCTTGTACGAGCTCCAAAAGTTTGGCTTCATGCTCGCAGCTATTTGAACAATGAAGAGATATTGATTCTAGCCCTATTTCTGAAGTTGAAGAAGCCTGTCAAGAGCCATCCAAGTTTGGAACTAAGTGCTATCGGCTGAAGACTTTGGCCCTTAACTATTTGATTTTCAATGATTTGCGCATAAACGCTAGCACCGAGTAGAATATCGATACGTGAAGGTTCGAGATACTTGGGGTCTGCTAGTTGCAGCCCTCTTAAGTATTCGAAATTTGTATTACCCCCTACGACGGGAGGCTTATACGACGAGAGTTTTGGCAAGACTATCGAGTCAACCTTTAGAGAGAAGGTTGAATCAAAATAAGGTTGTATAGAAAGACAAGCTATCTTAGAAGATACAGCAGCTGTCTTTTCGCCTATACCTTGAATGTGCGTATGACTGGTTCTACAATCTAATGAGAGCAAGTTACACAAGGCTTGTGTAACAAGTGAGATTTGAGATCCGGGGTCGATGAGCACACGAACTAGAATTTTGGTTCCGTTAGGACCAAGGGCGTTAACACTAGCAGTAGCTAAAAGTACTCCAGTACTTTTAGTACTTACTCCACTATTAAGGGAGACTGACTACTGTGAGGCAAGTTGAAGGTCATTGGAAACGACAACGTTGCTACAGTTTGGGTTAGTGGTGCCGGATACTGAGTCAATCTGATCAGTCTGTGGCGAACTGATTACTTGACTGCTGTCAGTGTGCACCAAAGTGTGATGCTTAGATTTACAAAGAATGCATCGGTACGTGAAAGTACAATTTCTAACGTTGTGCTTCTCTACACAATTGTAACAAAGATTAGAGGATTTAATCAATTCCTTTCGCTCAGGAATCGTTTTATTGAGAATTCGTTCACATCTGTTCGTAAAATGAGATTGATTGCAAATCGAACATCTCTTCTTTGTTGTGTTCGAAGATGAAGTTTGATGTGAAAAAACCGACTGAGCATTGTCATGCTTTGGCTCACGTGATTTTGAGTTGGGTGATGAAGTTTTAGGATTATTGTTCGAAGAGGTTCTAGTACCTGCTTCGATGGCCTCTAGAGTGAGTATTTGACTTCGAAGAAATGCTTGAAGTTGTTCCATTCTCGGAGGATCGACACTATCACCTAGATGCTTCTCCCATTCTTTACGAGTATTTAAATCAAGCCGATTCAGCGTAAAATGAACGATTAAATCACTACCTAAAGAAGCAGCTCTATTTAGAGAGGTCAGACTAGCGATGGGATTGAAAATTTCCCTATAAATCTGCCTTCATGGATTTAACTGAAAAGATTTCTGAGATGTGAGAGCTAACAATGCGACGTTGATTCTCGTAATATTCGATTAAAGCTGTCCATGCTCGGTCATAATTATTACCAGATATTGGAAGAGGTTTAATTTTCTCAAGTGCTTCACCTGTAAGGTGAGTGCGAAGATAATGCAATTTCAAAACAGGCGTTAAGTCTTCACGACGATGTATGACTGAGCGAAAGACATCCCTAAAATTCTCCCAATCAGAGAATTTCCCCGAAAATTTTGGTAAATCTACCTTTGGTAACGACTGAAACGAAACGTTAGTTGATTGGGCTGAACCTGTAGTAACTGGGGCAGCATTCGAATTAGAAGAACTTTGAGCAGCATCTCTAGTTTTAATAGATTCTAAGAAGTTAAGAAAATCTCCTCTGCGGTCGTAGAAACTATCCTCAACCAGATCACAGAGATTAGTTGTAAAATAGGCATGTTTATTATCAAGACCTTCAATGAGCATGAGTTTCTCGTGATTCTCACGAAAAGTCGTATAATTTGCTTCAAGTCCGGCTAAACGCGACTCTGCATAACCTTTCATCAGGTTATCTTTACCTTTAGATTTGAAATTTTTAAAGGAATTTGCAATTTTAACTTGAAGCTCTATCTGCTTAGCATGGAATGCCTCCATTTTGAGATCAAATAATTGGACTAGTAACGAATTTGACTATTTAAACTTTGGTATTGAGTTAACTATTCTTGCCCACTCGAGAGTAGAACAAGAAATAGTGAGAGTTATTACATCTAAGTCTTAACATATGTTATAATACTTATGCTAGTATGAACGTAGATGCGCTCGAAGATGCAACATTGAGTGCGTCTGCTAACGTTCCCACGGTGAATCAGCTGATGATCCACAGCGTTAACTGCACGAAGTGAAGTTACTGCCAACGATGTATTCAGCTATCCCTGTAGCGTAGTCAGCAACTGAATCAGCAATGCATCAGTCGTGATTCTCAGTTGAAAGCAATGAAACCTCTTATTAAGCGCAGTCGTCGTCCAATGAAACTGCAAGGTCACATAACATAAGTATTTGCTAAGTCAGATATTGCATTCAACTTTCTCAAGACAAGTTAAATATTATAATTAAATTTACAATAAACTCAAACTCAATTAGATGGTATTAATCTCAAATTAATTTACGCACTCGAGAGTGGACGTAGAAGATAGAAGAAAGTGTCTTCTTCGCTGTGGCCATGGCGATGTCCTCCCACAATCCGGCTCGAAGGACCAAATGTTTTGCGTTGAATGATGGGATCGTGGGCTGGAGAGGTTCAAATGAATAAGTTTTCGTGTAGAGAAAATGGCTTTATTCAAAGCGCCGTTGTGCCTTTTGGCGTACACGTGTTGCTGTTCTCTCTCGGCGGTCGCGCGTGAACTGGAGCCGGCCGGCGCTGCGAAGTGCCGTCGGCGTGCCTTGGTAGTTGGAGGGGGGGGGGCGGTAGAGAGGTGCGTGGCGAGTGTTGGCTGGCTGCGCACCTGCTCGACGCGAACATTGCCTTATAAGGCTCGATGACTTCAGCGTCTCGCATTTTCGAGGCGTTGGATCGCCAACAGATTGTTTTTTAGCACAAAAATCGTAAGTTTTTAATTTCATTAATTTCTCCTCCAGTATGTCCATAAATTCGTGAACATTTACAGTTTTGGAAGCTATTGTACACCTATCTGTTTGAAACCACGATTGATACTCGATTTGAAAAATATTATTTTCATCAAAACATTTAAGTAAATGTTTTCGTAATATAGACGTATTGGAGCAATCCAAACAGTCACCCAAATAACATCTATCGTGTGAATCATTACACACAATTGCTTGGATGCAATCGTGATAGTTTTTCAGGGGCAATTAGGTGTCTTTAGTTAAATTTTCTATGTCCATACCACTTAGCATTAGCTTCACATTTTCGTGATGCCCACACACGCATACATTATGTGTACCGCTACTCCCAGCTAAAACACAATATGGTGGCCTCAATTCTGTAAATTTCGTAAAACCAATGTTAACGTACTCATTTTCTTTTTTATATAAATTATACAATTCATTTAAATTACCAAGCAGTAATCTTTTTTGAATATGTTCTCTTTTGCCATTACTCTGTTTAATAGATAGATAATCTTTTGAACCTGGCACGATTCGACTTACATCATCTATCTCATAAAAAGATTTGACAGAATTTACAGTAACAGCTGGAATTAGTTTGTCATGTTTCTTAGCAGGTATTGAAAATATTCCGCTATTTGCTACCAAATCTTTCGCTTCACGAGCCTCCCGTTCACTGCAATTGAATTCTCGTATCAAGTTCTTACGAGACCAAAACTCCGGTGCAAGAGTTAATAGCTGAATTCTTTCTTGCTTATTTGTTAACTCTGAAAATTTTTTCTTAATTTGTTGGAGAACTGCAACACCAGCTTTATGATATTCATCATCGCACACTATTTTAGCTTTTTTAGCATCAGTTTGAGGTAAATTTGATTTCTGGTTATAAATTTGGCGTCGACAGGTTAAACATATTTTAGCATTTTCAGGTACTAAAGGAAATGCACTTCTTAAAAGTGTTGGAAAATCAGTCAAATTCTTAGATGCAGAGTGATCATTTTTATTTAAAAGATTTATACATTTCAATTTCCAATGTGAATCCATTTTAATCGTTTATAACAGAATGGCAAGCTTTTTCTTTGCTATCAACGACAAATTCGAAAAAATTCGAGGAGGAAAAAGATAAAAAGTTATGGTAATTATATACTTTTGACGTGACAATTTGCATACAGAGTAAAAAGTGTGGACGCCACCTACCGAATGAAAAATAAACGATTCCGTGTCGCACGGCAAACCGCGCTGTACCGCGCGTTGCGTAGAATATGCTTTCGCACTGCCGTGCATATAATCTTTCGCGTTTTATTTGCATAGCATAAAACATCTTGGACACTTTTTGGGAAATATCCTCTCCGACCTAAAAAAAGGATAGCTTTCAATATTATGGGTAAAACAAAATACTAAAAATATACTTTTCAAGATATAGCACGTAAAAAAAAAACAAAAAAATTATCTACACTGAAAAACAAACGTTAGTACAAGAGTTTGCACATATTGCTGTTAATTTTAAAATTTTATTTTTTTATGAAATAATTAATAAAATATTACTCCATGCGTTATTCAAGAATAAAAAAAAAAAAAAACAGGTAAAGAATTAAAGATTATAAAAGATTATTATTAGGCAACGAGGCGAGCGCGGCCCGCGCGCTGTACCGCGTAGTCCCGCGCGCCGGAAAGGCGATGCGTCTACTCTTTCGCATTCTATTTCTCGCAGAAAACCTTTCGGGCACTCTTTGGAAGCTATCCTTTCCTACGTAAAAAATGCTCAGCTTTCGATCTAGAGGGTCAAAAAAAAATATTAAAAATACACTTTTTAAGATATAACACGTTTTGTACTTTTTGAAGGAGAAAATGGAAAATTTCGGGAAAACTGCCTACACCATTGGAAAGCTGAGGAAAAAATACGTCGGAAATGCTTATCATAAAATTTTTTAAGTACGTTTTAGTATCGTAAACATGAGCTAGATATAGCACGATTTGGCGCTCGCGCGCCGCGCTGGGACATTTGACGTGAAACGCCTCATATGTAGAATTAAAATGCAAACCTTTTACAAAAAAAAAAGAAACAAATGTGTAAAAGTAAATGGATAATTTTTATTTAAATTTTATTGCAGATGTATTTTTTTAAAGCGAAGTTTTTACATAGGGGCGACGAGCAAAGCGAGGAGCAGGTGCGTGTGGGGGCGGGGCGGTTGGCGTGTCGAAGACACGCAGGGGAGCTCGGCCCCCCTAGTTATTGTTATAATTTTCCTCTATTCCTCTTAAATAAAAAGAGAGTAGCATCCCTGTATAATTACTAAACAAAAATAGGCTGGGGAAGGAATTTTCACATTGTAAAGTGAAAACGCGTAGGTGAGCAACGTCTAAAATTAATGCAGGAAGCCATTTCTAAACTTATATAGGTAGGGCAGCGAGTTCGACGTAAAAAGTGGAGCAGCGCACACGGGCTATGAATAATAAAATTAATAATTAAAGAATCGTTAAACCAAACTAGGCAGGAGATGCAGGTTCCGTGCTTGAAAAAAAGGCACGCGGACAGGCTAAATCTAAAAAATTACTAAGAACAAATTTTTTAACGTATGTACGTAGAGGAAGCGAGTGTGACGCCGAAAGTGGAGCAGCTAATAAAAAATTGATAGTGAAATAATTACTAAATTAAAATACACTGGGGAAGGAATTTCTACATTGTAAACCGAAAACGCGTAGATAAACAACCTGTGGAATTGAGAAAGAAGAAAGTTTAAAATCTAAGTTTACAGTAACAGCCACTCCGATGCATTGAAGTGGAGCAGCGCAGACGAGCTATGAATAATAGAATTAATAATTCTGTGGGTCCCGGAAAAACCACGTAAGGGACGAGTTTTTCAAAATCGGTTTTATGCCTTTTTTTCTTATCTTTAAACAGTCCTCTATCATCTAGCCGTAACAGAAATTGCGAAAGTGCACTCGTTGTCTTGAATCAGCACAAGGAAAAACCACATATCTCAATTTTCTTCAACTTTTTCCCGGAATAACCACGTATCTCCATTTTTTCAAATAATTCCCGAAAAAACCGCGTATCTCCACTTATTTTTTAGAATCATTCCCGGAAAAACCACGTAACTCCACTTTTTTTTTAGAATAACTCCCGGAAAAACCACGTAACTCCACTTATTTTTTAGAATAATTTCCGGAAAAACCACGTAACTCCACTTTTTTTTTTAATAACTCCCGGAAAAACCACGTAATTCCACTTTTTTTTTAGAATAACTCTCGGAAAGCCCATGTAACTCCACTAAAATTTTTTTTTATTCCCGGAATAACCACGTAAGTGAAATTCGATTTCTAAAACATGAACGCTATTTTCTCTGGTTACTATGGCAAAAAATATGTTATTTACATTAGTATTCATAGACGCAGTGTTGCATTTAATCTGATTTGTCTTGATTTATAACATCGATGCGAAATCTGCGAAACTAAAACTTGATTTACTCGAAATAATGAAAAGTGGAGATAAGTGTCTTTTCCTGGAAGCCACAGAATTAAACAATTCTGAAACCAAACTAGGCGGGTGCGGGTTTCGTATCTTGTAAGTGAAGGCACGCAGACAAGGTACTTAAAAAGTAATGCAGGAAGCATTTTCTAAACGTATGTAGGTTGGGAAGCGATCGAGTTTGATACAAGAAATGGAGCAGCGCAGACGGACTACTAAAAAAAATTAATAATTAAATATTCCTAAACCATAAAAGGCGAAGGATGGAAATTCCATACATTTTTAAATGCAAACGCGCAGACGGGTAACCTATGCAATTGAGGAGCAAGATAGTTTTAAATCTAAGTAGGTAGTGTGGCTGCCAGTTCAACGAAATGAAGTGCAACAGCGTAGACGAGCCACGGATAATAAAATTAATAATTTGAGAATTCTTAAACCAAACCAGGCGGGGGATATGAAATTAATGCACGAAATAATTTTCAAATGTACATAGGTAGAGGGAACGAGTTTTACGCAGAAAGTGGAGCAGCGCAGACGGTCTAATAAAAAATTGATAATTAAAGAATTACTAAATCAAAATAGGTTGGAGAAGGAATTTCTACATTGTAAACCGAAAACGCGTAGATGGGCAACCTATGTAACTGAGAAACAAGAGAGTTTAAAATCTAAGTTTACAGTAGCTGCCACTCCGACGCAGTGAAGTGAAGGCACGCAGACAGGCTACCTATAAAATGAATACAGGAAGCAATTTCTAAACGTATGTAGGATGGGGAGCGATCGAGTTTGATGCGAAATGTGGAGCAGTGCAGAGGGACTAATAAAAAAATTAATAAATAAATCATTCCTAAATCAAAAGAGATGGAAGATGGAAGTTCCATACATTTTTAAATGCAAATGCGCAGGCGGGTAAGACCAGCCAATTTAAGACAATGGAGTGGAGCAGCGTAGACAAGCTTTGAATAATAAAATTCATAATTTGAGAATTCTTAAAACAAACCAGGTGGAGGATACGAGTTCCGAGCTTGAAAGTGAAGGCACGCAGACAGGCTGCCTATTGAATTAATGTGCGGTATAATTTTTAAATGTAGGTAGAAGAAGCGACTTGAACGCAGAGAGTGGAGCAGCGCAGACGGGCCAATAAAAAAATGAATAATTAAATTATTCCTAACCCAAAAAAGGCAAAGGAAGGAGTTTCCATACATTTTTTAATCCAAACGCGCAGATGGGCAACCTATCCAATTATGGAGCCAGTGATTTTTAAATCAGAAAAGACAAGAGAAGTGAGTTAAAAACAGTAAAGCAGAACCACACCGACTAACTATTAATATTAAAATGAATAATTAAATAATTTCTAAACCAAAAAAGGCGCAAGATGGAAATTCCACATTGTAAACTGAAAACACGCAGCCGAGCAACCTATCCAATTGAGAGGCAAGTAGTTTTAAATCAAAGTAGGCAACGGCAGCGACTTTGACGCAGAAAGCGGAGCAGCGCAAACCGGCTAATAAAAAAATCTCCTATTATATTAAAAAGATAACGGTCTGTGGTCTGTGGTCTTTGGTTGGTGATCTTTGGTCGTCCATCCCCTCTCAATAACGTACATTGAGTAAAGTTGACATTGAGTAAAGGGTTAAGTAAACGTTAAGTGAAGGGCTAATAAAAAATTATTAATTAAATAATTACTAAACCAAAATAGACTGGGGACGGTATTTTCACATTGTAAACTGAAAACGTGTAAAAGGGAAACCTATGCAATTGAGGAGCAAGGTAGTTTTAAATCTAAATTGGCAGTGGCAGCCAATTCAACGCAATGAAGTGGAGCAGCGCAGATGAGCTATGAATAATAAAATTAATAATTTGAGAATTCTTAAACCAAACCACGCGGGGGATGCGTGTTCCGTGCTTGAAAGTGAAGGTACGCAGACAGGCTGCCTATTAAATTAATGCGCGAAATAACTTTTAAATGTAGGTAAGTAGAGAAAACGAGTTTTACGCAGAAAGTGGAGCAGCGCAGACGGGCTAATAAAAAATTGATAATTAAATCATTACTAAATCAAAATATGCTGGGGAAGGAATTTCTTCTTTGTTGCAACCTCACGGTTCAACAAAGGACAACTGAGGACACAGATTAGCGTGACAGCGGGCTTAGGTAGGCAGTGCCCTAAATTCTATACGATACTTGTGACCTAAGTATCACTCTGGCACGGCGTAATTAGGACCCTCGCTATGCTCGGGCCCTAACTCATACAGTGTAACGAAGTGCTACCTAGGTCACATGTATCATAATGTACTATTTTATTAGTCCGTCTGCGCTGCTCCACTTTCTGCGTAAAACTCATTTCCTCTACCTACGTACATTTAAAAATTATTTCGCGCATTAATTTAATAGGCAGCCTGTCTACGTGCCTTCACTTTCAAGCACGGAACTCGCATCCCCCGCCTGGTTTGGTTTAAAAATTCTCAAATTATTATTTTTATTATTCATAGCTCGTTTGAGACGCTGCTCCACTTCATTGTGTTGAATTGGCTGCCACTGCCAACTTAGATTTACAACTATCTTCCTCCTGAATTGCATAGGTTATGCAATACCTTCGCTTACAAGCACGGAAATCGCTTCCCCCTCTTATTTGAGTTTAGGAATTATTGAATTATTCATTTTTTATTAGCCCGTCTGCGCTGCTCCAATTTCTGCGTCTAACTCGATTCCTCTACGTACATATGTTTAATAATTATTTGCTTATTCATTTTATAGGTAGCCGATCTGCGTGGTTTTACGTTTAAGCACGGAACTGGCATCCCCACCTTCTTTGATTTAAAATTTATTTAATTATTTATTTCATTATTCATAGCTCATCTGCGCTGCTCTACTGTACTATGTCGAACTGGCTGCCACTGCCTACCTAGATTTAAAACTACTTGCCTCTCAATTACATGGGTTGTCCATCTACGTGTTTTCAGTTTACAATGTGGAAATTCCTTTCCCAGCCTATTTTGGTTTAGTAATTATTTAATTATTAATTTTAGCATTAATATCCCGATGGGATGCTCCACTTTCTGCGTCAAACTCGTTACCCCTACCGACTTACGTTTAAATATTATTTATTCATGAATTTTATAGGTAGTTCGTCATTGCGTCCTTAATTTGTGTGTAAATCTTGATGCCCCGCCCTTTTTGGCTACGAACTAGTTACATTTGACTGATAATCTTATTATTCGCCCGACTGAGCGCCTCCAATTTTCTGCGTCAAACTGTGTGCCTTCACTTTCAGGTACGGAACTGGCATCCGCCGCCTGTTTTGCTTTAAGTATTATTAAATTATTAATATTATTAATAATAGCCCGTCTGCGCGGTTCCAGTTTACGGCGTCGAACTCGGTTTTCCTGCCTACTTACGTTTAAAAATCACTACTTGCTTCTTGATTGGATAGGTTGCCCGTCTGCGCGTTTTCAGTTTAATATGTGAATATTCCTGCCCCGCCTTTTTCGGTATAGGAATTATCTAATTATGATTTTTTCTATTAGTAGCCCATCTGCGCTGCTCCACTTTCTGCATCAAACTCGCTTCCCCTATTTACAACTTTCGTTTCAAAATTACTTGCTTATTAATTTTATAGGTAGCTAATTGTCAGCGTGGCTTCACTTTCAAGCACGGAACTACCTTCCCCCGCTTATTTTGGTTTGAGAATTATTTAATTAATAATGTTATTAATAATAAATTAATTATACAGTTCCTATTTTGGTTTAGAAATAATTCGATTACTAACTTCATATAGGTAGCCTGTTTGCACACTATAACTATCGTACGTTGAATTTCCTTCCCCGCCAGCTATTGTGGTTTAAAAATTATTCGATTCAGTATATTATTCGATAATTGGTATCAGCCTGCGGGCGCACCTCCATTTTATGCGCAAATTCGCCTCTCATGCCTACTTATGTTTAGGAATTTTTTGAGTATTAAATTTATTGTCAGCCTGCCTGGGCGTCTTCCCTCTTGTGCGTATAACTTGCTTTTCCTGCCTAAGTAGAAGCGTGTTTTTAATTTTCTATGAACACTCTCAATAAAATCAAAGGGCGCGGCAGCGGCCTGCTTGACGAGTAAAAGAACGAAGTGACTAATGAGCAAGCGGGGCGTTGACGCAACCTTTATTCTTTGGAATAGTTCGCTCCAACCTTACTTTTTTCTGTTCTTGATAACAACATTTTTTTACTCTTTACTTGAATACTTAAATGCATTCAATTAGATAGAATCTTTTATGTACTATGCATATCTGCAATTTCATGTTTCAAGATTCTTTCGTTTTCGTATACTTTTAATAGTAAATTTTCATCTCATTTTTCATTTTCTTCGTCGTCTTCGTGTCGTCGTCATATTTTAATCCTATACCATATATACATACGTATAGGCACTATTAGACAGTGGTTCTACTTGTATTCGAGAGTGGCGCTATATAAATTTTTCTACAGGTCTATATATATATACACACACTCGTAATCGTATCGACATAACCTCACGCATCTCTAATCTCTAATAAACAAAAACAATGTTATTATGAAATATGTACATACACAATATGTATATACTATCACGGATTAATATTAAATTATATCAAAAATCTCAGAAAGTGGACTGATGAAAAGAATTTATTTACGAGCATCATCAATGAGACAATAACTTTTTAGATAAGTATTTTAAAATGACTAAGTATATGTTAAATAGTAATTTTTAAAGTTTTTAAAGAATTGATACTTTGTGAAAATTTTTTATTTACAGATAGTCAAGATTTTTTTCGCAGTTATTAAAATTTGTTGAGGTGGAGAGAATATTTATAAGATGTTCAAAATATAGTACATATATGTATGTGAATACGATACATACAAATTTCCATGTTGGATGGTGTAATATTATTATATCATAAACAATGGCCTAAAGAAATGGAAACTTTTTCGGAGTCAATACATCATTACAGCTACCAAAAGAGTATGTTTAAGTCTATAAAGCATACGACAATCTTCTGTATTTACAACAAAGAGAAATACTGTTGCAATATTCCTTTAAAAGTAACGTAGTGACTTTACTAAAGAATGTCAATAGATATGTGATGAAGCTTGGAAGACGAGTTTGTTATATGTGTGTGCCTAAAAACTATTTGAAATAAATAATGAAAAATTAGCACAGACAATATTTGGCATTTGTGAAATAACTTGTTTTATGTTATATATAAGCATAGTAGTTTCGAGTAAAATTTGTGGGTACTTATATATGTCAGTGAAATGTACGTTATTTTTTGTGTATTTGATAAGTGTCATTAAGTGAAAAGTATATCATTGATCAGATTCATTCACATTTATATATATATTTTCCCTTTCCACTATGAAAAGTGCCTAATGTTCAGAAGAATGATTGATATAGTATGTACTACTCAAGAAAACCAGATTTAATTTTAAAAAAATATTAGAAAAACAAACAACTAAGATATATAAAAATTGGACGATAGGGAGGGTCAACCCTTCAAAAATAAACAAAAAAAAACACAACACTTCACATTCTATATTGTTTATTTTTGTTTGTTTTTTTGTTTATTTTTGAAGGGTTGACCCTCCCTATCGTCCAATTTTTATATGTTTCAAATAATGGAGGATGGACATAATACGTATATAAACAACTAAGATGTTTTTTAATTATTAAACAGTCTGTTAAAAGTACGAAAAAGTATTTTGTTCTGAAGTAAATTCTTAAACAAATAACAAAAGGAAATTGTGATTTTTTGTTGTAGTTGCAAATTATATTGGCGACAAATAATGTAGTGATTATTAATTAAAAAATAATATCTACAATAATTGTTTTGTGTACTAAATTTTAAATAAAAAATAAAATACCGATATGATGTGTTGCATAAACTGCATTCAAATTTTATTGACAAAAAATAAGTGTTTAAAAAGTGATATTGTCTCAGTGTTTTGCGTAGTAAATACAAAACTGTTCTGGTGTGATGTGTTTAAGGTATTTATAATCAAATTTTAAACCTTTAAAAAATGAATTTCAGATGCTTTGACGATAGAAAAAGTGTGTATTAATAAATAACTATATTCTATGAGGTTCATATAAACTTCATAATAAGTTATGGCATATACAAGAAAATATTGCTAAGTGATACGTTATTTTAGTACAAGAACAGATGCTTAGGAATAGAATTATATTAAAGAAGATAGTAAGAATATCGTACTATTCAAGAAAAAAAATCAAATCAATATACTATTTACAACACAATATTTTTCCGGTCGTTCTCGATGTATCCTCAACATGAAAATTTTTCATATGATCAGATTTAATTTTAGAAGAATATTAGAAATTTTTTTTCATAATTTACAGAATAAGAACTTAATATCTATATACACATCTACACTGTGATTGCAACAGTGACAGTGATTGTTTAGTCAGTATCGAAATGCCTAATAGACATTACGAAGGTGGCAGTCAAATGGAGAATTTTGACTCATCAAGTATATTTTGTTTTGTATCTTTGAATAGATACTTTGTGTGTATTTCATTTTTTATTTGAGAAGTCTGCATTAAAGGGCCTGTTCAGTTTCTACTTCAAAATCAAAGCAGGTTGCAAATAAGTAGGGGAAAGGGTTCGGTTGTGGACACCACTTTGTTTTTCGCTCATAACTTTTCACCAAGTGCATATTTTTTGGACATATGGGTATCTATGGAAAGCTAGAGACCTTAGCTAACTACCAACGAAGGGACAAAATTGATTCCGTCAAATAGAAACATTTTTTTGTTAATTTTGTGAAGTGGTCATTTTTGGCCAAAATAATTTTTTGGTTCGGTTGTGGGCACCCTTGCAAAATTTGCTGAAAATGGGAAAATATGAAGAAAAATCACCAAGAATATAGAAAAAATGAAAGTTTATTTATTTTAGAATATAAATCTTTTAGAACAATATTGTAGAACAACATTTTAGAACAACTATTTTGCAATTTAGAACAACTATTTAACATTTTAGAACAACTACTTAACATTTTAGAACAAACTATTTTAGAACAACATTTTAAAAATTTGTGACATTATTCTTCGTCTGAAACACAATGTTTGCATGTGAAATACTTGGTGCGCATGCCTGCACATTTCAGATGGACGGGCCGATCGCATTTGCTACAGTTGATGGAGTTGACGTCCGTCAATTTGCGTGGCAAAAGCTTCAAACAAATCAGGCAGAAGTCCACATCGTCGTCAGATAGCGGAGACTTGTTTGGCTTGGCGTGCTTAGCCGATGGTTTGGCTGGAGTTGGCTTGGCGCGCTTAGCCGATGGTTTGGCTGGAGTTGTATTGGCGCGCTTAGCTGGTGGTTTAGATGAAGTTGGATTGGTGCGCTTAGCTGCTTTCGCTTCTTTGGCTGCTTGTTTAGCATTTCGCTCAGCTACTTTCCTCTTGAAACTAGAAAGAACGTCCGGAGAAGTCAGTATCGAGCTCTCCATTGGTTTGCGGCCGCGATTCAATGGCTTCTTCGGCGTCACACCGCGCAATGGACCGACGTCATCCAAAATCGAAAGATTGCTCACTGATGTTGCACGAGAACTCGAAGTAGATGGCTCTGGAGTTTGTCCGACGGCTTCAACATAATCAGCTTCACTGAAAATGTCTGGATTGAATGGCATGATGCCTGTTGCGCAGAAACCAGACTTGATTGTCTTTGGTGTCAACGCCAGATCAAGCGCTTTGCAGATCAAGCTGGCCAGGTGACGTATTTCCAAGCTCTTATTGGCATTGTTCTTTTGCCAAGCCGAATACTGACTTGAAAAAAGTCTTCACCGGTCCAAACACAGAAACATCCAAAGGCTGAAGCCGGTGGCTGCAATGCGGTGGAAATGAAAGAATGTGCACGCCATTCTCGACGGCAAGGTCTAGCGCTTCTACCGACAGATGGCTGGAGTGATTATCCAGAAGCAGCAAAACAGGAGAAGCTGGCGTTGGCTTGGCAAACGCGATAAAATGCCGCATGTAGCGAACGAATGCCGGCTGATCCATCCATCCAGAGCCGTTTGTCAAAGCATCCGTACCCGAAGAGGCATTATCAAGGTAGCATCTTTGCATGTTTTTCCTTGGATACAAGAAAAACGGCGGCAAACTATTTCCATTAGCGTCGAGTGTCAATGCCATGGTAATCATGGTGCCTCGTTCAGCGGCCTCCACCTTACCAACACGCCGTGTGCCCTTCAAGGTGATCACTCGGCCAATTTTCATTGGAACGGTAGAAAATCCCGGTTCGTCCATATTGTAGACGTGCGTAGCCGGAAAATGATGCTCATCGTACATCGCGTCGAGTTGGTCGAAAAACTTCTGCACATTGGTTTTGCAGAAAGCCTTTACGCGATTCAATGATGTTTGCTCCGGGGTGCGTAAAGTCAATTGAGGGTGTCGGCGCCTGAATTTTTTGTACCATTCCATGCCCGCTTTTTCATCCTTGTTCCAACTGTTGGAGAAATCAACGCGAAGCTTCACAGCAAACTGATATGCCAACTCACGTTTATGCTAAGTCCGTAGTAGTGAGCGGAACATTTCAAAATGTATGTGACCAAGTCGTTCTCCTGGGCTGTCGAGAAGACCTGATTCGATGGCACGTGCTTGTTACATGCTCGAAGAAAATCCAATAAAGCATCATCTTCGATGGTTTCGATGTCTTCGAAATGTTCTTCCATTTTCTTCACGTAGCGTTGAAGAGTGGTTCGGGAAATCGCATACATTGCGGCAGTCGATTTTATGGGCAGCTTATCCACAGAACAACGTTTAATCGCAACAAGCAGCACATTAAAATCCATACCGGACGATTTTTTCGATTTATCTTTGGACGACACGGCTAAAAAAATCGAAAAATACATGAAAAAACCATTAATATTTTAATGTAAAAGAAATACATGGGAACATAAAAAATTATCAACATACGTATATTTCATCAGGTATTGTTAACTAAGTAGTTAGGTTCAATCAACGATGACATTTCACCATTTAAAAAAAAAAAAAAAAAAAACGGGTGCCCACAACCGAACTAATTTCGGTGCCCACAACCGAACTTGCCAAACATCTTAAGAAGTGGTGAAAAGAAATTTTTGGTGTCAACATATTAGTTGCAATCGATATTGCATCACAAAGTAGAAGTAAATTCCTACTGAATAAGTATGCATTACACTTACCTTCATTGATTCACTTCGATTCCTAATACTATTGAAAAAGTTTAAATAAATTTTTGTCATTTTTTTTCAAGCACAGAAAAATTAATTTACTCACAGCACAAAGCAGACGCGTTTGTTCGCTTCAATATTTGGCATAAAAAAACATGCTGCCATAATACATAAATGACATTTCTTAGAAAAACTTCATCTGCTTTCTGTCAACAGAAACGCAGGGGTGTCCACAAGCGAACCGTGCCCACAACCGAACCTCTTACCCTACATAGAAAGGAAATGAAGCCAAGAACAGAAAATATGGTTTTACTGATGACACGATAAGAACTTCATATCTTCACAAGGAAAGATATAGTTATATGACAACAGTGACAATGGATTCGTAGTCCAGTTAGTATCGAAACACCTAATAGACATCACAAAGGTGGTATTCAAAGGAAAGATTTTGGCGAAAGATTCCTCTAGTCTTCACACCATAAGAACTTTCATATTTATAGAAGCAAAGAGAAAAAAAGAATGTTTAAAATCCCGTGGTCTTAGGTATAAATTTATTTTTATATTTATTTTTATTTATTTATTTATTTATTCAGATCAATTACATGTTTGTAATTTTATAGCGGTAGTGATAAATTAAAACCTCAAGCATAAATATAATTGGTTTACAGTTAACAGGATAATTTTGCCAGATAGTTGTTTTAACTTATCAGTTTTTAATATTTTTGTTTGTATTTTTTATAGAAAAGTGAAATTGTTATTGTATATCCCACTCCAGGCAATTATTCTATAATTTTTATTAAAATATGAAAGAAGGGGTAGTTCCATAATTTTCTATTAAACTATGAAAGAAGGCGTAGTATTTATTTCTATCTTGGAATTGTTTAATAGCTTTTAATCATGCAATTAGGTCATTACATTATCCAGTCACATTATTATATTAGTTATGCTATTTTATAGAGCTATTCATTTTATATTTCATCTGATGTCTTTTTTAATTTTTTTCCAGGTCTCAATTTTCTTGAAGAAAAATGCTGGATCAGTAACTATAGGTGATGGTGCTTTCATCGATTCCATAAAGTGATGACTCGCAAAGTTGCCCTGACTGCTGACGACACTTCTACTGTTGCTACAAGCATCCCACGCTGTAGCTACCACCTCCAACGAAGCTGCTGAGGATGCTCCTGTTGAGTTTTGAGTAGTAGTGCTTTCAAGAATAGTGTTGTGGTTGTTTCGTATTATTATATTTTGATTTCTACCTTGGAAATTGTATGGTAGTTTTTCTATCAGCGTTGATACCCTGTCAGTGTTTACTGAAAGTGTCTTTTATATTTCTTGAGTCATTCTTAGTTGATTATCCAATTTCTGTTTTTTTCGTACTCTTCTGGGCAAATTTTATTTTTATTCAATGGATTTTTGATTTTCATTATATAAAAGTTGTTTATTATTTACAATTCATCCAGTCAGATCATCAGTTACACTAAGGAAATTCATTTTATATTTCATCTCATGTTTTTTTTAATTTTTTTTCCAGACTGTACATAAATCTCAATTTTGTTGAAAAAAAGTACTGGTTCAGTAGCTATATGTGATGGTGCTTTCATCGATTCCATAAAGTGATGGCTCGCAAAGTTACCCTGACTGCTGACGATACTTCTACTGTTGCTACAAGCATCCCACGCTGTAACTACCACCTCCAACGAAGCTGCTGAGGATGCTTCTGCTGAGTTTTGAGTAGTAGTGCTTTCAAGAATCAAGAATAGTATTGGGGTAGTCATGTGTGGGGATACGTTCTTTATTTGTTAAGTCATAATATATATGTGAAAATTTCAATTTCAAATAATGTCAAAATTTGAACATTTTTTACTTCTTTCATAATAGATTTTATTTTTTATTTTTTTTCAGAAGATGCTAATAATAACAGTTATTTTTGCATTTTCATTGAAAAAAAATTTATTTGAACATTCGTAGTTGAAAAAATTTTTGTGCCGCAGAGTCTTACAGTGTGTGAATATATTATATACAATTAACATATAAAAACTGTGTTAGTTATGATCTCATTTACGATTTCGACGGCTGAGCGGAAGAACCACGTATTTCGGCGGAACGTTCAAAAACCACGTATTTCACAGGTCATTTTTTTTCTTGAAATTTGTAGTGGTAGCACTGAATCATTTAAAGATTAACTATTCTGAATACGCTTTGAAATAAAAGTATAAAAGTATAATAAATAAACCGTCACCATGTAGCGAAAATTTTTTATAAAAAATATGCGAGTGCACACACACACACACACACACACACACACACACACACGCACGCACATACACACACGCACGCACGCACGCACACACACCCATCCACACATACACACGCACGCACGCACGCATGCACGCACTCGCATATTTTTTATAAAAATTTTCGCTACTCGGTGACGGTTTATTTATTATACTTTTATATACTTTTATTTCAAAGCGTATTCCGTATAGTTAATCTTTAAATGATTCAGTGCTACCAATACAAATTTCAAGAAAAAAAATGACCTGTGAAATACGTGGTTTTTCAACGCTTCGTTGAAATACGTGGTTTTTGAACGCTTCGCTGAAATACGTGGTTCTTCAACGCATCCCTGAAATACGTAGTTCTTGAACGTTCCGCCGAAATACATGGTTCTTCCGCTCAGCCGTCGATTTGCTTATGGTGGAAGAGGACAAAATGATTCAAAGAAGTTCTTAGTAAATATTTTTCTACGCAAGATTCAGATAATAATTTCAAGAAATTTTATCGATATATACAAAACTGTCAAGAAAGCTTTTATTTTTCTACACAAGATTCAGATAATAATTTTAAGAAAGTTTGTTAAATAAACTGTGCACAACTATATCGAAAATTTTAAATTATATTTATTTTTTCTATACCGGCAAATGATTCATGCTAAACTGTGCAAAAGTGTGCTACACTGTTTGAAACTGTGCCAATTATTACAATAATAAATCTGTGCAAAATGTCCAAAATCTACCTACTTGAACACAGTTTGGCACTGTTTTACACAGTTAAGAACACTTATGCACGGTTAATCACAAAACTTATTTCCACTGGAGAAAGTGTAAGAATGTGTTAAAAATTATTTTTTTATTATTATTAAATTTAGTATTTAAATTTTAACTATGTACAAACAATGTATAATTAATTTTATTAACTCTACGAAATTTGTGAAATCTCTACTCTCTAAAAAAAACTTTTTCCAAAAAGTAAAACATTGGCGAGTAAAACATCCCCCCCCCTCTCTCTCTCTCTCTCTCTCTCTCTCTCTCTCTCTCTCTCTCTCTCTCTCTCTCTCTCTCTCTCTCTCTCTCTCTCTCTCTCTCCTCTCTCCCGCTCTCTCCCTCCCGAGCCCCCTCATCCTCTTGCTCCCTCTCTTTCGCACTCTCTCTCTTTCTCTATCCCCCTCTCTATATCTCTCTCCCTCTTTTTCTCCCGCTCTCTCCCTCCCGACCCCCCTCTCTCCCTCTCTCTCCCTGTCTCCCCCTCTCTCTCCCTCTCTCTCTTTCACCCCCCTCTCTCTCTGCTTCTTTCCAAAAGAGTATCATAGTTTAAAACAAACACACGAATGAAGTGGAATCAATTAATATGTTGACAAGTACACTTTTGTAATATAGGAATTATAGGAATTATGGAGTTATTTTTATAACAAAATTCGTATAAGTACTTCTAATAATAAACTCATGAAAGTCGTGGAATCAATTAAGTAGAGTAGGCAAGTTAATTATTATAATAAAAAGAATATTAAAAAATTTGAAAATAAAATTTGTTTTATATCTTTACTATAAAAATTTGTATAAAAAAATAATTACGTCTAACATAAAATATTACAAATACCAAAAACTATTCAAACACAAGATGGTGCAAAATTTTTGCGTAAACATTTTCTAAGTACAGATCATAAGCATTTTCCGACTAGCGTTATAATCAGCGTGCTACGCGTGCCACTGTTCGCCTTTTGTGTCGCTCTTTCTAAAATTTGTGCTGTACTCGATTATTCGATATCATTCGGGGATACAATAGATTATCTCGAATTCTCAGATTATATAAGGGAAATTTTAGCTGTTTTTTTATTAAAATACACATACTTGCTGGACGCGACGTTTTGCAGTTGAAGCTGTTTATACTACATTAATAAATTAATCGCTAGCGGAAAATAAAAAACGTACATCAGTAAATGTCAAATATCGGATACCTGTTAGAAAACATCAGTAAATGGCAAATATCGGGTACCTGTTAGAAATGTTCGTGTTACAAAGATGTAGAGCCTCATGTTATAGTAATACATTAATAAATTAATCGCTAGCGGAAAATAAAAAACGTAAATGTCAAATATCGGGTACCTGTTAGAAATGTTCGTGTTACAAAGATGTAGAGCCTCATGTCAACGTAATTTCAGAATCATTAAAGGTTTTCACGCTCTCATTACATTCAAATTACTAATGTACAGTTATTGCCGCTAATATTCTCGTTTACACCGATTTTGAACTCATCGTTTACAGTTTCACAAAACTCTATTTTATCTATCCTCGGGTAATATTAAAAAAAGACGACCGCTAGAAGATTTGTAATAATGGCATGCAATGTAAAGTATTTCATCTTAATTTTAAAAATTCACATTGAAAATTTATAGATCACCTAAAAACTGTAAAACGACGCGTCCGGCAAGTATGTGTATTTTAATAAAAAATCAGCCAAAATTTCCCTTATATAATCTGACAATTCGAGATAATCTATTGTATCCCAGAATGATATCGAATAATCGAGTACAGCACGAATTTTAGAAAGAGCGACACAAAAGGCGAACAGTGGCACGCGTAGCACGCTGATTATAACGCTAGTCGGAAAATGCTTATGATCTGTACATAGAAAATGTTTACACAAAAATTTTTCATCATTTTGTATTTGAATAGTTTTTGGTATTTGTAATATTTTATATTAGACGTAATTATTTTTTTATACAAATTTTTATAGTAAATATATAAAACAAATTTTATTTTCAAATTTAATATTCTTTTTATTATAATAATTGACTTGCCTACTGTACTTAATTGATTCCACTTATTTCATGTGTTTGTTTTAAATTATTATGATCTCTTTAGTATAATTGAATTCCACTTATTCCATGTGTTTGTTTTAAATTATGATCTCTTGCCTGCACTAAATTGATTCCACGACTTTCATGAGTTTATTATTAGAAGTACTTATACGAATTTTGTTATAAAAATAACTCCATAATTCTTATAATTCCTATATTACAAAAATGTACTTGTCCACATATTAATTGATTCCACTTCATTCGTGTGTTTGTTTTAAACTATGATACTCTTTGGAAAGAAGCAGAGAGAGAGGGGGTGAAAGAGAGAGAGAGGGAGAGACAAGGAGAGAGAGGGAGAGAGAGGGAGAGAGAGGGAGAGAGGGGGTCGGGAGGGAGAGAGCGGGAGAGAGAGAGGGAGAGATATAGAGAGGGGGATAGAGAAAGAGAGTGCGAAAGAGAGGGAAAGAGAGGGAGAGAGAGGTAGAGAGGGGGGCGAGAACGGGAGAGAGAGAGGGAGAGATATAGAGAGGGGGATAGAGAAAGAGAGTGCGAAAGAGAGGGAAAGAGAGGGAGAGAGAGGTAGAGAGGGGGCGAGCACGGGAGAGAGAGGGAGGGAGATAGAGAGAGAGTGGGAGAGAGAGGGAGAGATGAAGAGAGGGGGAGGGAGAGAGAAAGAGAAAGAGGAAAGAGAGAGAGAGAGAGAGAGAGGGGAGATGTTTCACTCGCCAATGTTTTACTTTTTGGAAAAAGTTTTTTTAGAGAGTAGAGTAAATTATTTCTTCTAGTTATGTTAAACAGAAATTTTTACAATTATAGTTATAAATATATAAATACCGATTGAAACTAATAACATTTTTCTTCTATGTTAAAAGTGTAAAGCATTTCTTTTTATATTGAAATAATATAAGTGTTCCTACCAAGGGTCTACATTTGACGAAGTGTTTGTAGGTGCCCGAATGAAAAAAAGAAATGTACGAAAATGTAGAAAACCGTAAGAAATTGTACAAAACTGTAAGAAACTGTATAAAACCGTATAAAACCATTGGTTTTCGGACATTTTATGGGAAACGATTTATACGCTTATGTACACTTTTATACATTTTTACACATTTTTGTACATTTAAAAAAACTAAAATTTTCTCCAGGAAATTTTCTTATACATGTACTAATTTTAACCTTTAGAGGACGGGATGGCCCCTATACGGGCCATGCCCATGATCGACCCTTTACATGTGTTAGTTTTGAGATGTGAGACATCACAAAAACTCGATTTCTATAGAAAAGTGAGAGAAAACAGTAAACCCAAATCCCCGTCCTCTAAAGGTTAATGAAATGTAAGAAAACGTATAAAAATATACAAAACTGCTTAAAAGTTTATAAAAGTATATATAAATGTAAGAATATGTAATATTTTACATTTTTATACATTTTCTTACGTTTTCATGTATTTTCTTACATTTTTTTGCATTTCCTTACATTTTTTTACAATTTGTTTTTCCAGACTAATTTGACAAACTTAGTCATATTTGTAAGAAAATGTAATAAAGTGTATAAAACCGTAAAAAAAATGTTCGAAAACCAATGGTTTTATATGGTTTTATAATCACCGTATATAAAACGTGGCCGCCGCGGCAGCTGCTGTGGCAGCGAGTTTCGTGGCTTCGCCGCTGTTTGCCACGGCGCGCTTCCGTCGTTCGATAGCTTGTGGCACTTTTGCAAAATTTTGGTTTTAAAAGTTGGGTGAATAGTTAGTGTGAGTTTTGTCACTTGGCGAAAAGCTGCTGACTAGCAGGTTTTCCCATTCACGGTTGCCCCTGATTCCCAGCAATCTTGTTAACATAAATAACCGGAATTTCAGTAACTATAAATCCAAATGTAAAGGTTTACACATATACAAAAACACAAAAAATAATACACTTAGTATAATGATGGAAGTACATTCCGAATTGTATAAACATATTAAAGACAATAACAATAAAATATTTATTGGATATCAAAGTTGCAAAGTATACGACATAGTAAATATAAAGCTGTGCTATAACTGTGGTGGATTTGGCCATAATGGACGCAAGTGAAAAAACGCAACTACATGTTTAAAGTGCTCAGAATCACACCAAGCAAATCAGTGCAAAAGTCAAAAGCATAAGTGTTCTAATTGCTATTATAACAACACGAAATATGAAACTACATATGACACCAACCACGTGGCAAATGATAGCGCACTATGTTTAATTCTGAAAAACAAATTTAATAGAAACATAGCTGAAATGGATTACACAGAAAAACCTATCTTACCAAGGTATATCGGTAAGACAGAAAATACACCACAAGTTCGCATGTTAACAAATAAAATCGGCGATATAAGTAGAAAGACACAAAATCGAAGTATACAAATCGCGTCAACTACAGCATTCCTCGGTGGAACAGGATCCAGTCCAAGTGCAACAGCAGCAAACAGCGCTAGTGCCACATCCGCTAAAATATATATGGGAGCGTCCAGCAGAAACGGGCCACCGAGCGCGCGCGGTGCCTTTTTTCGCGTAAAAGGCGCTCTGTTTAACTCGTTCATAATCGTATGCTGCGTCTTTGAAAAAAAAACCAAGGACCTATATCGTTAGATTTTTTCCTGCTCTTTCCAATGGTGCCATTGTTTTTATTGCCAAACGCTTTCTTCCGGACGAAAACTCGAGTTGCATATTGAAAGCCATTTTTCTCAAAGTATATCATGTTTTTTTTCAAAATAAACTACACCATTGGAAAGTACAACTCTTAAGCTTCAAAACCCTATCTTGGAGAAGTTGGAGAAATAAAGGGTTTAAAAGTAACAACATGAAAAAGACAGTGCCGAGGGTCCGCGCGAGCCCCTCGCGCCCGTGCGTACGGCACGTTTAAGTGCACGCTCTATTCAATTCGCTAATAATCGTGTACCAAGTCTCTGAAAAAAGAACTGAGGACATATATCGATAGATTTTTTCCTGCTCTTTCCAATGGTGCTATTATTTTTATTCCGAAATGCTTCTGTTCGGGATTAGTACCCGAAGTGCCCGCTAGATGGCAAGCACCAAGCGCGCTACCTTCAATGAAAAACATCACCCCGCGGGCTTAAATAGAGGCCTGCGTCGCCCACTAGCCAGGTGCTTTATGCACATGCCTTATTACTTTGCCCCTTTGTCTTATTGCCTTAATAAAAAAAAGCTTAATAAAATGTCTAACATTTTAAATCGTTGCTGTAATCCATTTGATGAAATAAAGCATTCATCGAAACTTAGGTTTGTTTCCGATAAACTTAGAGCTTGTTATCCGCATTTAACTGATAGAGACAAAATATGCGATTCTTGTCGAATAAAATCTAATGCTCAGATTGAAGAAGAGAGTGAGATTTCAATAGAAGATTCTAAAGAAATCATTTTTAATTTGAAAAAATTGTTGAATGACCAAAATTTGACAAAAATGGAAATTTTTATGTTTAATATATTATGTTTTTCAAATTTTGTTATATTGAATTTTGTTGTATAAATGAACAAAATTCATTGTAATATTATACTAACTGTTACAACTACATCCACAAAATTATGTCCACGCATTGGCATTGTAAGTTACAAAACATTTTATATTTACAAAAAAGAAAGGGCGAAATAGCACATCGCGTGTATTAATCCGCCCTTGAGCATAGCGTAAAAAGTTCGGGCAGCCGCTGTCTTTTTGATCTTACTATTTTTGAACTTTTCATGTTTCAATTTAAAAATATAATATTTTATAGTTTAAGACTTGTACTTTTGAAAAATATAATTCATTTTGAAGAAAAGACTGATATTTTATTGAAAAAATAGAGTTTAAACATTCAAATGGAATTTTCAACTAGAAGGAAGCATTTCGGAACAAAAATAATAGCACCATTGGAAAGAGCAGGAAAAAATCTATCGATATATGTCCTTAGTTCTTTTTTCAGAGACTTGGTACACGATTATTAGCGAATTGAATAGAGTGTGCACTTAAACGTGCTGTACGCACGGGCACGAGGGGCTCGCGCGGATCCTCGGCGCTGTCTTTTTCATGTTGTTACTTTTAAACCCTTTATTTCTCCAACTTCTCCAAGATAGGGTTTTGAAGCTTAAGAGTTGTACTTTCCAATGGTGTAGTTTATTTTGAAAAAAAACATGATATACTTTGAGAAAAATGGCTTTCAATATTCAACTCGAGTTTTCGTCCGGAAGAACGCGTTTCGCAATAAAAACAATGGCGCAATTGGAAAGAGCAGAAAAAAATCTATCGATATAGGTCCTTGGTTTTTTTTCAAAGACGCAGCATACGATTATGAGCGAGTTAAACAGAGCGCCTTTTACGCGAAAAAAGGCACTGCGCGCGCTCGGTGGCCCGTTTCTGCTGGACGCTCCCATATATTCTTATAGAATGCCAAGTAATCAACGAGATACATAATGGAGCAACACGTAATAGAAATTTAAATAAAAAAAATAGTCTTATACTGTACGTTAATATTAGAAGTCTTAATGCTAATTATACTAAGTTCGTATTTTTATTAAGGGTTTAAAGATCAAACCTTATATAATTGTATGTTCAAAAACACGAAATTTATAGAACTTTCAATATTTTGCAATAATGGGTTATAAATTATATTACAATAATAGCAAAATAAATCAAAATGATGGTGTAGTTGTAAATATAAAAGATGGCGTATCGGGAGTTACAGAACATTATTTGGCTCGGCGTCGCCTCAGGGGGCAATCTCTCCGCCGGGCCGAACGATCGAGTGTCGTCCCGTGTAATGTATACTATTTTTCTTGCTACCTGGCCAATAATTAACTACCACGAACCGAAAATGTGCTCGGTATGTAGGATTCAACAGCCGCGGCCATTATTTTGTTCCTCTCTGACTCTCTCTCGGCTAGTAAATTTTTCTATTTAGGCAGTGTATCAACTTGACCGCTTATGTAGTTCGAGAATTCGCTACCTATATAACCAATATAGTCAAAGTATATCGACTATATAGTCAAAGTATATTACCTATATAGTCAAAGTAGCTGTACACACGAGCTAGCTGGAGTATATGATAACGATTGAGGGGCGAAGGGTTTTGCAGAATCCGCTAACATTTACGACCCGAGCGAAGCGAGGGTTGTTGGTTAGCGGATGCTGCAAATCGCGGAGCAAGAAAAAATAAATAAATAAAAATGGATTACTTTATTTTGTAATATAATGTACTCTTACTCTGGTTAGATAAATAAAATAAATTATAAATTATAAACAAACAGTATTATAAATAAACATTATAATAAACATGATTATAAACATTATAATAAATATTATAATAAACATTATAAATAAACATTATAATTTCTTATTTGTGATGTTAATGATAAATTATTTTTGTACAAGCAATAAAATTTATTCAGTAATATTTATTTGAATCTTTTTATTGATCAGTATTTACATAGTAGTAATAGTTATTAATATTATCATTAATAGTATAATTTTCAAATTTTACATTAGAATCTTTAATGGAAATATCACTCTCTTCTTCATTTTTCATTTTATTAGGTAGTCGTGTATCAACAAACTTCATCTTCTTTGGTCGAGCAAAAGGTTTGACAGGTGATTTTATAACGAAGAGATTACAAGGAATGTCATTTTTATTTTTATCTGTCAGCGGAACTGATAGTAATTGCTCTTCACTCCCAGTTGTACAATTTACTGATAGATTCAGTGGAATGGCTTCTTGGTTTTCTGCTTCATCTGTACATATATCGGAGAAATCCTCATATGTGATTTCTAATTGAGCGACTTCATCAATTTTGTTGACATCTTTATTTGAGGAAATCACAGTACTCTTTTCTTTAATTTGGATTTCCTTTGATAGTGATGGATCAGCTGAACTCATCTCCTTTGGTCGATTAAAAAAAAGTTTGACAGGTGTTTTTGTAGTGAAGAGTTTACGAGGAATGTGATTTGCATTTTTATCTGGTAGCGGCCTTGGTGACAATTGCTTTTCACTTACAGTTGTAAAATGTACTGATGAATCCAATCGAATAGCTTTTTGATTCCCAGAATCATCTGTAGGTAAATCATAGAAATTCTTATATGTCATTTGTAGTTCAGCGACTTCATCAAATTGGTTGATATCATTATTTGAGGAAATCATTTGGGTCGAATTTTCTTGTCTGCTTGTTGAAGGTTTAACGAGCAAAGTATCAGTCTCAGTTTTGTTTTCATGGATAATGCCTTGAAAGATTAAATTTTTGCTTCTCATGGAGTTAGCGACGTACCCAGCGGCTACTGTGTCTGATCTCCAGCCTCCTAATTGTTTGATCATAGGCATATTAGCACCTCATTCGGATAGTAATGTGGCTGAGGTCCTGCGAAAGCAATGGCCAGTATATCTTGATGCAACTTCTAATTTGAGATAAGAAGCAATCGTTGAGGGAATCAAGCCAGTTTTATTTTTCCCCTTGACTTGACGATGACACTTGCCGTTGAGATATTGTATAAAAAATCTATCTGTAAACTGATCTTGAGGCCTTAACAAAATGTACTGCTTAACTTTTGAATAAAAAAGTGGTCCAATAATAAAGACTCTATCAGTATAAGTTTTTGTGTCATGGATCGATACTATGAATTTGTTATTTTTATCTTCAACATGAGAGTACTTGATTTCAGTGATTTCTTTACATCTCATAGCGCCACAGATACCAAAAATGAGTAAAATCTGAAAAATTTAAGTACCTAAGAACTAATGAGTAAGACTGAATGTAACAATGAAACTGAGAAAGTAGAAAATTATGATATTCATAAATACCTTTGCTCCTAAGTAGATGTAATCAGGTGTACCCGTCATGCACTTCATGATTTGCTCCCAACAGAATACGAGTGACTTTCTTATGCTTTTCAAGTTGAAATAGGTAGTGATATCAATGTTATGCTTTGTATTCAACATTTTTTTGAGTATTAACCAAATGCTCCATAGAGTAGCTGGACCTACTTACTTCTGTAAATCTTTGAAATAGCAAATCAGAATATTTTCTTTGAAGGAGTTTGCTTTGTTCTCATTTATCCATTTTATGAATGTGTTACAAACTAAGTTGTAGCAATCAGCAGATTTTTTAGGTAACATTTGCTCCTTTATTACTAACTTAGCTTCCTGTTCAAAATTACGAATCACCTCCTCTTCGTCATCTGATGAAGACTTGTCAGAATTCATTATTATGAATAATTTTAATTTGTTCAGCACACCTGACAAGCTATACGTAGACCAGGTAGGTTATGATGTCTTTTAATACTTAAAACATTTTTTACGTTCCCCGGAGTGTGCGTAAAAAGAAGAAATTAATTTTAAAAAGCGCATATGAAAGTACGAGTGCAGCGATAGAAAAGTCGACCACTTAACACTTTTATCTTTACGTGATTCGTGAGTAAGTACACCAAAAGTCGACACGCACAGAGTTTAGATTATACCACAGGTATAAGCCGCGTAAGTCACTAGCGCTGCAGGCATTCGGTGGCCAGGACTGCGGCGGGACTTGAGAATTTTTTACTCCCTGCCGCCCAGATGGCGCGGCGAAGCGGATGAAAAATAAATTTTCGGTCGAATTATATAGGGATGAAAAGCGAATTTTCGGCCAAGGTAGTAAGAAAATAATTGAAATTGGTAGTGTGCGCAGAGCCTGTACGGTGAGCAGGCCAACGGGAATTTCCCCCACCACCGCAGGCTCAAAGCATCTTGCGCGAGGCGCGCCGTGGCATGCGCGACGCGCTCCTTGGTATCCCACCACGGAGCCTTTCTTCTCACGCGCGACGGCTACAGCTACGGCTATAAACAGCCGACGATGCGACGGGAGTTGTTTCAGAGCTTTCAGCCGGGACCCATCGAGAGAACCACGAGGAAAGTGACCTCTAGCTGAACCTTCGTGCTTGCCTTCGAATAACTGCGTTTGACACGTTAATTATACACATATATAATTCTGTTCATATTTCTTTGTCATGTCTAATATTTCATGCTTTACGTTATTAAGATTATTATAATAAATTGCCTTTCAGAGACACGACACTATTATTTGTTCGTTCTACCTTCCTTAACCAGCGCTCGATTTTGACAAAAACATTGGTCCTTCGAGCCGAACTCAGGGAAGGCGAAAGAACATATACCCGTACGTAAAGGCAACGAGAGTTTTATTGATGCATTGCACACGGGAGCCGCCTTGCACAGTCGATTGGGTCAGACTGGGGTGCATGTAATCGGTAGCCTTTGAAAAGTAATTGTCCCTTGCCACTTTCTCACGTGTTGCGCACAGGAGCTAATTTGCACAGTCAACCGGCTCCGACCGGGGCGTTTAGAGGACAGGGCAGGCTTTGGAAATACCACAGCCGTGCTGCAAACGGCGCCGTCTTGTGCAGTCAACTGGTGAAGACCGAGGGTACACGCGTGAACGGTTCGGCATGCCCAGAGGCTTACTGAAAGCAGGAGCCGCCTCGCACGATTGATCAGACCAGATAAAGACCACCTGAACATCTGAAACTCGGAGGACCTTCACCTGACGATCATGAAAGATATTCACAGACAAATGGAGTTATCAGGCCTGATCACCAAATTCAAAGCGAACACGCTGAAGGAAGGCCAAGCTCGTCTCACTGCCGGTGTCTTAAAAAGTCGGATCCAGCTTCTAGAGAAGTATTTTGGGCCAACTTTTAAACCAGGCACACGCGTTTGCAGACCGTTGCGGAGATTCAAGATGACGATTATTTCGGAAATGACATCTACTCACAAACGAAGATCTAATACACCAATACGCTGGGTTATCTGTACGACACTGAGAGTCGTGTGGCTCCAATTCCGGAAAATCCCCAGCGAGCAGGAGGGAGAGAGGCAGCGCCTCTTCCTAAGAATGCTCTTCCCACATTTTCTGGATATCTAATCGATTGGAAATCATTTCGAGATATTTTTAAATCGATGATTCACCTGAATCCGACCTTAACAAACGTACAGAAGTTGCATTATTTGAAAACAGCTGTGCAGGGAGAGGTACAGGTAGCTCTGGCAACGCTTCCAATTACGGATACGAATTATAACACAGCCTGGGAATTATTATTCAGACGTTATGACTAGAAACGTATACTTGCTCATCAGCACATGGCCCGGTTGCTTCACGCACCACCATTAAAGGGAGAGAGTGTGACAGGTCTTTGCTAACTCCTTGCTCGAGTTACGACGGCACAGGCATCGCTTCGAGTACTAGCACTACCTATTGATCGCTAGGACAATTGGATGTCATTCTTTCTAATTGATGGACTGAATCCGGAAACCCGTAAGGACTGGGAAAAAAAGAAGAGCTGCAAACTCTGAAAGAGATCTCGGATTTAATCACATCACGAATCAGAGCACTGCAATCCTCTGGGCCTCAAAAACAAACCCTGACTGTATCTAGTCAAGCACAGCCCAAAAAAAAACCGATCAGTGGCGTCCAGAGCATCACCAGAGGTTTGTCCGAATTGCCATCGTAATTACAGTTTCCGTCGCCTTCCGTCCGTTGAAGCTGTGAGACCTAGGGAGAAACGAGACCTAGCCCGGCGATGTCAGTTATATTTCAATTGTTTACGACATGGGTATCTCTAAACCCAATGCACACTCCCAGATAGTTGCCGTCAATGTCGCGGGACACATCACACTATGCTCCATCTGTTGGCCAAGAAAAGGGGACCACCTCAAGATGAGGTGACACAAACGAAGACATTTTTGACAGACAATTATACGTCATCTGATAAACCCCGTGATTAACTAGTCCTTCTGCCTACTGCCTTGGTCACGATCTGAATTCCGTTGTCGCAGCCCATTCGCGCTCGGGCCCTAATCGACACTGGCTCAAAAGTGAGTCTGATAGATCACTGTCTAGCTCAAAGGGCAGGGCTAAGATTGGATCCGACACGGATAAGCGTCACGGCAGTGGGAGATCATCAAACTGGATTTTCGACCAAATCGAATATTCTTCAAATCAATTCAATGATCTATCCTGACCAATCAGTGCGTGTTTCGGCGCTGGTGATTCAGCGATTACGCATTATCATACCTAGCAATATATACCAGTAATTGATGAATACCACATCAATTACTGCCACAGATCAAGGAGCTCCCACTGGCAGATCCTACCTATATAACCAACCAGGCAAGACAGACCTCATTCTCGGCGCAGACTCTTATCAGGATATACTGCTGGATAGCATCGTACGAAGGGACTCTGGAACTCCGATCGTCCAAGAGACAAGATTTGGCTGGATCGTCTCTGGAGGCATTAAAAGAAGCGTGTTCAACCAGGGATCATTCGACAAGGCTACCTTATGTCTCCAGGTACTTGATGGCAATGACGACCCTTTAAAGGATCTGCGCCAATTTTGGAAGTTAGAGGAAATCAGCTCTTGTATTCCCAAATCACAAGACGAAGAAGAATGCAAGCGCTTGTTTCTTCATGGACACCAATGGAGGTCGAACGGCCGATATATGGTACGCTTACCGATGAGGTCCATTGATGAGGTAGCTCCGTCTTCGCATACACTAATGACGGCGATTGGTGTTTTACAAGGAGTCCAAAGGCGAATGAATCGAGATCAGGAGTTTAAGACTCAATACGAAGCTTTTATGCTAGAGTATGAAAATCGGAGCCACATGAGTCCAATCTGTCACAGCGAAGTGTCCAGGACCTTAGACACAGACTCGATTCAGTATCTGCCACATCATGGCATCTGGCAAAGAGCTGACCAGGGCAGAAAAAGAAAACTTCCGGTTGTATTTGACGGTTCTAGAAGGTCTGGGTCAGCAGCCGCTTTGAATGAACGACTCTAACCTGGCCCATGTCTTCAGACCAACGTCATAGCAATAATTTTGAGATGGCGAGAACCCCGCATCGCTTTTAGCGCTGACATAGAAATGATGTACCGGCAGATACTAGTACACCCTTCCGATACGAACTTGCAACGAATTGTGTGGCAACGTCCGGGTGACGAGGAGGTTCGGCACTTTGGGCTACTGACTCTCACGTATGACACATGCTGCGCACCATACCTTGTACCCTCAGACAGCTCGCGATGGATGAAGGTGCTCAGTATCCAGAGGCATCGAAAGTGCTCCTTCATAACACTTATGACGATGACATACTCTCAAGTGCCTCGGATGTAAGCACTGCGATTCACCTTAAAAATCAGATAATCAGTCTGCTGAACGCTGGACGTTTTCATTTGCGAAAATGGGCTGCAAACGATCCAAAACTACTTGAGGACATCCGGGAGGAAGACCGTTTCAGGCCAGCTTGGCCAAATTTCACTGATGAGATCTCTATCGAAACGTTGGGGGGTCGCCTGGGATCCAGTGGAAGACACGTTCCGCTTCCGGGTGAGTCATATACAGGATCATCAAATTGCGACCAAAAGACAGGTGCTCTCAGCAATAGCAAGGCTATACGATCCAATGGGATGGCTTGCTCCGGTAATTATTTTTGCCAAGATATTGATGCAGAGATTATGGAAGGAAGGGATCTCGCGGAACGACCCACTGCCCAAGGATCTGATGAAGGAATGGATCCACTTTATAACTGATCTTCCAGGTATCGGCGAATTGAGTCTCCCCAGATGGATCGGATCAAGACCTACCAGAATGTAAGAACTTCATGGATTTGCGGACGCTAGTAAGTCCGCCTACGTAGCCGTCATTTATTTAGTAACCCAAGACTCCACGGGAGGGACATCGTCTGTTTAGCCCAAGATATATTAACCCTTGTAATTTTAGATTTTAAGTTAGTTTGTAAGTGTTATTATATACGCTGGACCTATGTACAGATAGCTATGACTATCTCTATAGGATGTTTGTTGCTTCAGATACATAACGTCTGTCTTGAAGTTAATAATAACATGTATTAGTACTGTATTACTCTGGTAAATAAATAAATAAAATAAATATAACATCAATCAATGGAAATAAATTTTAACTGCTCTTAATTTTATAAATGAGCCAATCCATAATACTTTTAACTATTATGTGACTATTTTTTTTAAGGAAGTTGCTGCTGCTATTAGCCTGACGTGCTAAGCACAGAAACCAGACTGGATCTAAAAGCTTTAACGAAAACTAGAACACAAGCCCTGTAATCCATATTAGTGTGCAACGCACGGAGCAATGAGGGGATGCATAAAATTGTCAAACAAGGTACCTTTTTGACAATGAATATCGGGATCGTTAATATTTTTGTTAGGTTAAGTACATGAATAAATGTGACGCTGAAAGTGGGGGTCATTGCCTTTTCGTCCGAAAAGGGTTAAACCATATCATCTTTAATTTTTTTAATTTTTGTTTCGAAGTTTTCTTTAGATATAGAATAAAAATATGATATAGAATTAAAATATGATATAGAATAAAAATATCAAATTAAGAGGACAAGGCATGGTTAAAGCTGAAAAAAATAACAATAAATATTTTGATCACTAATAAATTCCAGGTATAATCTTGAAATGAAATTTTTTTTTCTTCTAATAAGTAGCATTATTACCTACAATTTCCACCTGTAGTCAGCTGATAATGTACATCAGGCTCTTGCATACATTTTATTAATGGTTGAAGCCTGATTTATTAGGTTATCTTTGAAAAGAGCCCATGTAGGACTTGAAATTTTAGGTGAATATTTGTTTTTACAATAGTCACTGCTTTTGTTTGCTACTTTTCCTTAAAACTCGTTTATAATATTTTTTTTTTTGTTCATGAAAAATCTAATATTTAATATATTTTATCAAAGGTCTGTAATTTTATTTATGTTTCTTTTTCTAAAGCTTTTTTTGGGAAAGTGGCAAACAAAAGAAATAACTAATGTAAAAACAAATCCTCACCTAAGATTTCAAGTCATTTCATTCAATCATTGAAAAGCAATCCTGCGGCAATGACACTGTAAACACAAAAAAGCAAGTTTTCCAGAAATCAAGTTTGAAGTTTGAGTTTCTTATAACTTTGTATGCCTTTGAGAACTACATAAAATTTTTTCCACTAACTTGCACAATATACTTCACAAAGCACATGCTTTGCGCACGCTTTCTCAGAGTGTGGAAATGTAGCGTTTTGCATACGGAAAACAAGCACGGAAAGCCGTGTTTTGCGTACGCTGCGTGAAAAAGAAATATCAAATAATTAAGGTAAAATGCCCAGTACTTCGACACTTTTTGAGAACATTTTAAACAAACGGTTTTTTCAAAATCAATAATCGAAATTCGTTAAAACTTTTTTTATCTAATTATAAATCCGCGCTCTATTTTATTAATTTACCCAAATACAAAGACAATTGCTTGCCTTTTTATATTAAAAAATTAAGTTCAAAATACGTGTATAAAATTGCTATAGTTGGACACCCTAATCGAGCTAATACCAATACTTGGACATGATTTTAAACCAGTACTTGGACAATGATATTGTATGTGTCCAATTACTGCCTTATGGCAATTGACAGTTGCCTAAAGTTGGACAATGTTCAGCTTTGCACGCTTCGAAAACATAACCTTCAAAACTTTATACTTTATATACAAATAAATTTAATAACTTAATTAAAAGGATTTCGATGTCAATAGATTGTTATTACTGTAATCAAGGCCAATAAATCGACATTGTCATCATATCTTCTCATATCTATCAATAAAAGTAATTCATTGCCGTTGTCCAAGTATAGGTCGGATTTTTCGTTTTGTCCAAGTACTGGGCATTTTACCTTATCTGTTGGAATAAGGAAATCGCCAGTATGGGCTATATTCTCGTATAGGGACTCTCTCCGTCAAGGCCGTCGCTCTCGTGCACTTACAGTATAGCTAAATTGATACATGGCACGTATGTTTATAAGATGCGGCGACGGCAACACCGGAGAAGCGAGCTGCGAGTCACGACAGCGAGCGACAGGGAGAGGGAGAGGGAGAGATAGATAGATAGATAGATAGATAGATAGATAGATAGATAGATAGATAGATAGATAGATAGATAGATAGATATCCCTTATTTACCCAGAGGCAAAATTACAAACTTGAATAAAATAAAATATACAAAATATAATAAAATATACAAAATATACAATATATAATTGAAAGGAATATAGTCTTTGGTTAAGGACTATCTATTGCTCAGTCATGAAAATTCTATTATAAAAGAAAAAAAAAAACTATACAATAGATATCAAAAATACCACAGTTAATTTACAACTTCGTCTTTCACAGATATAAAAGATATAACTGTCAATTTACAATTTCATAGTCAGTTTTACAGTTAATTTTAGGTATGTTTGGATATTGTATATAGTAAAGTAAAATAAAAACTGTATGACTATAATGTTCTCAGAAATGTATTCAAATTTCTTCATTCTTCTATACAAATTAAATTAAATTAAATTCATGACAGTACAATTAATAAATATTGTTAATATAAAACTTTCTGCGAAAGTATAAAATAAGGCAAGTATAGACGTTTTTTCTGTATAATCTATAAAATAATAATATTTATGATTTTGTAAAAGAAATCAAATAAATACCAGTGAAAAAGTCTTTTACTTCTTTGAGTCATTGTATGCTGAACAAATTATATGTAAGTAAGTACATTCAAAGTGTTCACTGCAAATCAAACAAACGAAAGTTGTGAAATCAATTATCGATAGTCAAGTAATGCAACGCAATCTCGGAAACTACTGTATGACTGTTCTCAGAAATGTATTCAAATTTGTTCATCTTTCTATACAAATTAAACACAAGAAAGTACTGAAATCAATTTATTCTAGTCAAGTACCCATAAGTTTACTTGACTGACATAATACAACTTTTCGTACTTACTCAAAAATATTCAGCCAGCGGGCATAATGTACTAATTAACGCCCAAGAAGCGCAACAGCTTCTGTACTCCTACAAAACTTTATAGAACCTACGCACTTTACGTCCGTGTGGGTAAAAATTATTTCAATTATATAATATTATGTAAGTACATACAAATTGTTTTTTGTAAATCAAACAAACAAAAGTTGTGAAATCAATTACCGATAGTCAAGTAATGCAAAAAAATCTCGGGAACAACTGTATGACTGTTCCCAGAAATGTATTAAAATTTGTTCATCCTATATTCATCCTTCTATACAATCAAACACAAGAAAATACTGAAATCAATTTATTGTAGTCTAGTACCCATAAGTTAACTTGACTGAATAATAAAACTTTTAGTACCTTGCGTGTAAAATTACATTTTACGGCCACGTTGTAAATTCAAAAATATTCATCCCGCGGGCATAAAATACTACTTAACGCCTAACAGATGCAACAGCTCACATATTCCTACAAAACTTTATAGAACCTAAGCACTTTACGTCTGTGTGGGCGAAAGTTATTTTAATTATATAACTATTATGCCTTTTTTTATTTCTAAAATTCATAAGAATTTTATCAGATATTTACGAAAATGTCAAAGCCTATATAAAAAAATTATATAGTTACCATCACATCCCCATTTTTGATTATTTTTTCTCAATTTTGAAATTTCTATAATATAACGCATCTTGGGAGGATAATAGAAGTCTATAGAGCTGCTCTATAGTATAGAAGGATGAATATAGGATGAACAAATTTTAATACATTTCTGGGAACAGTCATACAGTTGTTTCCGAGATTTTTTTGCATTACTTGACTATCGGTAATTGATTTCACAACTTTCGTTTGTTTGATTTACAAAAAACAATTTGTATGTACTTACATAATATTATATAATTGAAATAATTTTTACCCACACAGACGTAAAGTGCGTAGGTTCTATAAAGTTTTGTAGGAGTACAGGAGCTATTGCGCCTCTTGGGCGTTAATTAGTACATTATGCCCGCTGGCTGAATATTTTTGAGTAAGTACGAAAAGTTGTATTATGTCAATCAAGTAAACTTATGGGTACTTGACTAGAATAAATTGATTTCAGTACTTTCTTGTGTTTAATTTGTATAGAAAGATGAACAAATTTGAATACATTTCTGAGAACAGTCATACCGTAGTTTCCGAGATTGCGTTGCATTACTTGACTATCGATAATTGATTTCACAACTTTCGTTTGTTTGATTTGCAGTGAACAATTTGAACGTACTTACATATAATTTGTTCAGCATACAATGACTGAAAGAAGTAAAAGACTTTTTCACTGGTATTTATTTGATTTCTTTTACAAAATCATAAATATTATTATTTTATAGATTATACAGAAAAAACTTCTATACTTGCCTTATTTTATACTTTCGCAGAAAGTTTTATATTAACAATATTTATTAATTGTACTGTCATCAATTTAATTTAATTTAATTTGTATAGAAGAATGAAGAAATTTGAATACATTTCTGAGAACATTATAGTCATACAGTTTTTCGGAGAATGGTTTGCATTACTTGACTATCGATAATTGATTTCACAACTTTCGTTTGTTTGATTTGCAGTGAACAATTTGAATGTACTTACTTACATATAATTTGTTTAGCTTACAATGAATTTGTTTGCAGCTAATGGCAGTCATGGTAGAATATACTAAGGAATAGGCCGCTAACGGTTCTACTGCCCAGGTTAAAAAATAAACACAAAACTTATATGTCCAACGTTTCGAACGGTTTTATTCCTCCCCTTATGAAGGTCAAAACTCTATCGTATTAAAGTATATTACAAGTAGACACTATAAGTGACTACTAGTCACATTGACTAGTTTTGTCTTTATTTTTTAACCTGGGCAGTAGAACCGTTAGCGGCCTATTCCTTAGTATAGCTTACAATGGCTCAAAGAAGTAAAAGACTTTTTCACTGGTATTTATTTGATTTCTTTTACAAAATCATAAATATTATTATTTTATAGATTATACAGAAAAAACGTCTATACTTGCCTTATTTTATACTTTCGCAGAAAGTTTGATATAAACAATATTATTAATTGTACAGTCATGAAAAAAATTATTACCATTTATAGAGAATGCTTATTGAATAGATGAGATTCGAAGAAATAAAAGGACTATTATACTTACATATCACAATCACTTTTTTTTAATTTGAAGAATTAACTTTTTAGAATTTGTATTCTAATTCTACTTTTAGTCTAAAATAATCTTACCAGGAGAGTGCACTACCTTCGGATCCTGGAATTGCATCTGCTTGAGCGTAGCACTTCCTCTCACCATAAAAATGAGAAATCCCAAGCCCTAGGACCTAACGCTCAAGGGATTTTTTTTTGTAGAGCCGGATAATCTGGAAATTTTTATTATATTAATTACATGCAATTATACAGTTCATAGTGTATCCCTTGAATAATGTTTTAATAATTAAGCACATGTAATTTACACACATAATTTTCAACCTATTTTACAGTAATTCACTCTCACTAGTTGCCATCAAAAAGAAAATAGTATCGAATACTATGGAAAGATTACAAAATATGAGTTACGTTCAATTAATGCTTTAAAATATACTGATTTTATTTTCACCATGCTTAATTATTGAATTGATTATTGAACCATAAAAAATTTAATATTAAAATGACTTTTCTATTATGATTTATAATTATTTTACAACTAACATTTATGCCAAAAGAAAAAAAAATTTACAATTACACAGGCTAGAATGCTTGATTTGCATTCTAATCTTTAGAATGCATGTATTTATTAATAATATAATCAAAATTTCCACATTATCCAGCTCTACCAAAAAAAATCCCTTGAGTGTTAGGTCCTAGGGATTGGGATTTCTCATTTTTATGGTCAGAGGAAGTGCTACGCTCAAGCAGATGCAATTCCAGGACCCGAAGGTAGTGCACTCACCTGGTTAGTTGTTACTTTCTAATAGCTTTTGTCACATTTTGATAATTATCTCTTGAATCTTGTATACACATTGGAGAATCAAATCAGAATATTTCTATATGTTATTTTCCAGTAGATGACGCTTGACACTTGTAGATTTCCATTTCTTCAGACAGTTGTCTATAATATGCGAAAGTATGTTTTTGTATAGTACCAACATATGGAGAAACGACAGGAGCTTTGAATTCAAAATTAGCGTAAAATAAGAGAAAGATTCATGAAGGTGATCTTGAAAACTTGTATTTACAGAGGCTAAAAAAAAATGTTTTAGAAAAACCACATTCACAACCTATAAAGTAGAATATATATATTTTTTTAATATTCATTCTCATGTGTGTTAAGTTTCTGAATATAATAATACCTTACCATAACTATTTCAGAAGATCTATTTTCTATTTTCTGTAGGTCATGTGTACGAATGGTAAAATGTGTTTACTTGAATACAAAAATCAGATATCATTGAATAAACATAGACATAGATTAACTTTCGAGACATTGGATAACTCTTATTATAACACCTAACCTAGAATAAACACAATAACTTTATAGTTTTAATAATAAAAATTTATATTGTCATTATACTGTTTTACCTTACTTTATAAGTTTCGATTTTTCTCCACCTCATTATTTATTAGATTAACTGCTATATTATAAGTATAAATAAAGTATCCAATCCAATTCAATTCGAAATCAAATTTTAGTGACTCCCAAAAATCTTGTATTATCTGTGAAAATAAAAAATTCACACAAAGAATCAATTTTTCAAAAATGATTTTAGCCATTTAACATTTAACCATTAAATACTTATCTAATAAGTTATTTGCCCCGTTGGTACACGTATAGATACATTCTTCTCATCAGTTGACTTCCTAAGATCTTTGAAAAATATGAATAACTTATCTTAATATTTACATATATATATTTTATATAAACTAAAATAATAAATATATATTATGAATTTTATTTATGATTCTTCTGAACTTCTGATTTTTCATATACTTATACTGATGTATATATGTATTGAGAGATGTATATATAAGGTTAGGCGAGTACGTAAACACCGGAAACCGGATGTGGGAAGAAAACGAGTCTGACAACGATGAAACATGGAGAAAATTTGGGAATCGGAAACGAAACATACATTTTTTTATTGTTCGATATCTCTAATATAAGAGCATATTTTTGTATAAAACTTTCTTTTTATAGATAGTACAACAAAATAGCGCATTGTTTAACTTAAAATTGATTCATTTAGAAGTGATTTAAAAACGCAGTAAATATTTCAAAATCTCGGGCACTCATTTCAATCTAGAAAATAGCGCGGTCGTCCCTCAGGCTTCTTCTACATTCTTGGACACATAACTTGCCTTCGGAGCGCTCCCGTGCTCCTTGATAAAATATCAATCTTTTTAGAAATACTATATAATATCACAGTCATTTTAGATGAAGGCCTTGTCGCTTTCAAGGTTGACTGAAAACCTGATATCTCAGCTCTTACCTAAGGAGGCTAAGGGTCAATATCGAAAAGATGTTTCTTCGCCGCCCCCTTGAATACTGAATAAGATGGTAAATGGCGCAGGGAAGAAGGGAGAGAGTTCCAGAAATGTGCACCCTGAACGTGAAAAAATCTGGCTCCAGTCTCAGTGCACACTCTGGGGATATTAAGCTCACGGAGCACTCCCCTACTAGAGGGCCTGGGTACATGCTTCGTAAAAAGCTCAGAAACATAGCCAGGCTCACGCATCCTAGTGACTCTGTAAATTAATAAGGACAAAAAACACTGCCTACGTGTATCAGTCCTCAGTCAACCCAGACGTCACTGGTAGGGGTAATGCGAACATCCCTCTTAACCCCCAAAATATACCTCACACATGAGTGGCTCAGACGTTGAAGTCTTATGCGCTGTTCGACAGTTGCGTATAAGTACACGACCGTGCAATAGTCCAGATGCGGCTGGACTAAGGACTCGACCAGTCTTTTACGCAGAGTCTCGGTGGTGCTCGCCCTGACTGTACAGGGCTTTAATAACCTTACTGGTAATGCGATCTATCTGCGATTTCCATGTTAATTTGCTGTCCAGAGTAACACTGAGACTTACAACTTCGTCACTGAACGGGAAGAGCTTCCCATCATGCAACCCAATCCCTGGCAGGTGCATGGAATTGATGTCATTAACATTCTGCCCCGATCCGAATAAAATAGCTTTGCTCTTGCCAGCATTGAGATGCAAGCCAGAGCGCCCCGACCAATCAGCGACTACTCGTGCAGCATCAGCCAGCCAAGCTATATTGCAAGAGGCCGAGGTTTCTTTCGCATTTCTTTCCATACATTCTTGTTGTTGTCAATCGCGTCTGATAAATGCTTATGTATGTAAGTGTCGCGCTCCTAAATTATGCGCACGTCGACCTCATTGCTGAGCCGAAGATACTCGTCATGATGCTCTGCATGCCCAGTATGTGCCGAAACCAGGGAGCATGCTCCTTACTAGAACTAACCGTTTTAATTGGAGCCAACTGATCTATAGCTATTTGAGATTTTCATTCAATAAATGCTAAGCTCCCTCCAAATCGGATTCTGAATCCAAGGAATCAAAGGCTGACCAGTCACAGGAAAAAAGCAGTTCATTCAGTGAAGTAGAGTAGATGCTCTTGTAGTCTCTATAAGAGAAGGTTTCACGGATAGGCTTCGTAGAGAAGATGTTAATTGTGATATTAATAGCTGCATGCTTTCCGAAACTCGGCAGCCGATGATTTCCATGGTCCTGAATAACGTAATTTTCGTCCGTCAAAATGGGATCAATCCTTGTATGAGAATTCGACGTATGATGAGTCGGGCCGTGCTGAACTAGCTGGAGAGATAATTCAACAGCCAGACGCCTGATGGTCTTTGCATCATCGGCCGTTGATGACATACCCGAGTTCAGGTCCTCAATAATAATCGTATGGCTGTAATCTCCACAGAGCTCGGGTGTGTACTAAAAATCCGCTTGCATAGCAATTTTCGGGGGTCTATAGATTACGCCAATCAAGATGGGAGGGGAGTTGCCCTGCTGTACTTCACAGAAAAGGTCCTCTGGAATACCCGGTTTCCCAGATCCCAGAGTATTAGAAGAGGCAAGTGTAGTAACTTTCAAATCATTACGTACATACAGGGCAACACCACCTCCATTTGTATTTCTGTCCTGTATAATGACAG
Source organism: Torymus aiolomorphi (assembly GCA_036365515.1). Lineage (NCBI taxonomy): Eukaryota > Metazoa > Arthropoda > Insecta > Hymenoptera > Torymidae > Torymus > Torymus aiolomorphi. The sequence continues at coordinate 153,680,028 of CM070874.1, read as the reverse complement.
AGTACCCTTTCACCTGAATGATTGTCATCGACAACCGGGCCCAGCCAGGACTCCGCAATCCCGAAAATATGATAGAAGGGATCATCAGCTACATGAAAACGGAGTCTCTTAATCCCTGGTCGCAGAGAGTTCACATTAAGGAAATCCGCCCTCAGGAATCTCCCGCCCTTTCTACTATCATCAGTAGACGATGCCAGTCAGATCGGAGTCGTCGACCCTTTGTTAGACTTGGCACTCTGCCCTTCCGTAACTATAGGGTTTTTGTTTCCTGCTCTAGTTGTTCCAGAGCTGGGTGATTTATGTAAGGTAGCACTCTGACATGCCGTGTGGATGGCTTGCAGGTCAGTGGCTGTCGTAAAAACATGCGCATGCTCGCCGCCTTTGCGCCTGGCCAGGAATCTCGGGCCCTCATGCCAAACATACTTGAAACCTAGCTCCTGGTCCACAAGTCTCAGACTTTTGAGGGTCTGGAATCTCTCATAGGGTAATAACTCATTTATAAAAATTTTATAACTTGGCATGCAGATAGCAGCATCCAGGCCTAGGAGCTCTGGCATGATTTTATTCGTTGTTAGATAACTATTGGCGAGCGCGCGCTTGGCTCACAACACCTCCCTGACCAACCTCGCATTGATGAGCCTGGCAACACAAAGAGGAGGTGTACTCGATCTAGACCCCAAGCTCTCCTCCCCCGCTTTACTTGACTCCCCGATCGGGCACCGGGGTTGTAGAACACGGGCGTTCTCAATATCACCCCTCCCGAGAGAAGGGAAGACAGTGCTAAGTATCGCAAAAGCTATGTTCAATAAACTCTCTTGCGAGATTTTACAATTATTTTTCAAAATACCATTAATAGCTATTTTACGACACTCAGCCATCTCATCTCGAGCTTCCACGCCCCTGGACACGGGGAACAATCGCGGAGACATGACTGCATGTGTTTCGGAGTTAGCAGAGGACGGCTGTCCAACTTAAATGCTAACTTAGATTCTAACTCAGATTCTAAGGCCCGGCAAACACCATGGACACTCTCAATTTCACCGTGGACTTTCCGCAAGTCGTCTTTAAGGGGACGCCGGAGTCAATGTATTATAAATGGAGGGTGGCGCTGAATACAGCAGTATTGTATTCAGTACTGTATTCAGTAAAACGCGTTTTCGTTATATAAATTATAAAATTCGTATCTTTTTGGATTTTGGAGACTTGAGCGTGCTTTGGATATTAATGTTTAGTTATTTCTCAAAATTGCAACTCAAACAATCAATTAATTGCCGAGAAAACCTTGAAAAACTTCCGCGGGTAACATAACCTATAAATTACAAAATTGAAAAATAATAATTTTTTTGAATTTCAAGACTTGAGCGCGCTTTGTATATAAATTTTAAGTATTCTCCCAAAATTTCAGTCTAATCGGTTAATTATTCGAAGCGAAAACTTTGAAAAAATAACTGACGGGACTTCGGCCTCCCCTTAAGACCCTCGGTAGCATCAAGTAACAGCCTCGTGTTAGTGCTAGTCTCACCGAACACACCAGAATGGTTAGAAAGTCCTCCCTCAAGAGCAGATACCCTGGCAGTTAAATTAGCCACATCGACTGCAGCGCCCTCATTTGAGAGAATAGGATATACGCTGTGCGAACGAGAGCCCTTACTCATGATGGATTGAAACTCGTCCAGCTGTACCTGAAGTGTATCGAAGCGGCGAAAAAAGAGCTCCATTGTACTCACCGGTATCAAAACATGCGGGAGTCCAAAAAGACTCGCTTCGCCCGGCGGTACCTCACGGGAAGAATGACTCAGCAGGTCGACAGCAGTTGGAGTGACAGTGGTGCCACCAACAGCAATGGCAGCATCAGCAGCATTATCAACAGCTGTTTTCTCGCCGACACCACTAACAGCATCAGCAGTGACGGCAGCGGCATCGATATCTCGAGCCGTTGATGATCGATCCGGAGTCACAGGCGCCTGTTGGCTACTGTGCCGTCGAACACTCCACTTGACGTGGGTGAGACTCCGTGCGCCATCGTCTCGGCAACCGGCTTTACAGCTGATTCGGTGCCAATAGTGGTAGTGCGCGAACCGCTCGCGCGTGAGTGTGTGGCTGTAGCCGGCGTCGACGCGAGGAGGGGCGGCCGATGGTGGGGGGAATGCGTCGCACGAGACTTCGTCGGCGTGCCACGCTGTGACGACGAAATGGCGCTCACCTAACGGGTCTTGCCTACTGCCGCGCTGCTCGATGGTGTGCACATCTGACGGGACTTGGCGGCGGCTGCGTTGCGCGATGGTATACGTGTCCTCGACGTCTGCTTGTTCTTCGACTTCGACTTCGATTCTTTCTGCTGTTGTTGTTGTTGCTGTTGGCGGCATAGATGCACGGGACCCCCACTTTCTTGCTCGAGCATCTTGAGTGGCATGGTCTTAAACATGTCGGGCACGTGCTTGTTGGAGGAGTGGAGGAATCTCCACACACCGCACATTTGTCACTCATGTTCCGCAGAGTATTGTTTGGAAGACCCTTTGTTGGATGATCTGAGAACTCTTCCTCTCTCTCTCTCTCTCTCTCTCTCTCTCTCTCTCTCTCTCTCTCTCTCTCTCTCTCTCTCTCTCTCTCTCTCGTACACGTCAAAACTTGGTGGATTACGACTCCGTTTCCATGTAGCGAACCTGCTTAGTTGCCAGTGAGGTAGAGCTCTGAATGCCAGAGCAGTTGGCGTGCTAGGTGGACTAAGTTGTAGAAGCCAGTGACGCGATGGTTGAGGTTATGTTGAGCGATGTACAAGGAAAATAAACCCAGGCTCATAAAATTGCATCGCCAAGCATGCAATTTTTAGGCAGGGAGCTTAAGAGTCCGCGGGGCTATTTTCCTGAAAACAGAGCACTCCGTGGAGTGAAGTGGGTATTAGCAGGGGCTCAAAATAAGACGGAGCGTATGGCAGGTGATGCGTACTTACCCAGAGCGCAGGCGGACAGGAGAGAGAGAGAGAGACAGAGAGAGAGAGAGAGAGAGAGAGAGAGAGAGAGAGAGAGAGAGAGAGAGAGAGAGAGAGAGAGAGAGAAATTGCTTTATTCGCCTAATACAAAAACAATTGCTTTATTCGTCAAATACAAAATGAAATATAAAATATAAAATGGTATACGAATTTAGCAAACACAAATCACAAGAAATTAAGGGGGCTAGACACCTTTTTTCTCTGAAATAAGAAGTCACATTTACTCCTGAATAGTATCATTCTCATATGAGTGTAGGGATTTTTGATCTAATGAGAAAAAAAAATTGTGCTGTTTTTCAAGAGTTTTTTTTTTAATTTTTTTTAAATTTTTATATTTTTTCCTAATTTTTCTGATGTAAAAATTTTTTCCGACATTTAATCCTAAATCCCTACACTCATATGAGAATTATACTATTCAGGAGTAATTTAGTTCAAATCTGGAGTCAATCCATCCACAGGAAAATTTCAAAGCTTACGGATAGTGAAAAAACTTGTTTCATCGATGACTATGGTTCTGGACCATATAAAAGGCCCATCGGAGAAAGTTTTAAGGTAAGGTAAATATACCCACTTTTATATGTTTAAAGTATGAAATAATTAGTTTACATTTATGTATTAAAATGTGACTTCTTATTTCAGAGAAAGAAGGTGTCTAGCCCCCTTAACAGACTTATAAAACATAAAAATCAACGCTAAATTTATATATGCAAGGACCCATCTGTCACAAATGGCGTGTCTCACCTTAAAAGCTTTTACATACAAAATAATATAACACGCAAATTCAAAAGAAACAAGATTATCACAGTTACGATTTACAGTCGTATCAGCGAGTAAATATCACAGTCGTCTTAATCACAAGTTGGCACAATTGGCCCTGTTGTCAACTAGAACTAAAATAGTTTTGTTTTTAAAAAGACTGCCCCTAAAACAGGGTGCACAATATGGCGCTTGGCCTGCTCGGACCATGCTTATTTACAATAAGTCGACCTCTGGTTGATGGTGATAAAAAAAAGGACGTGACACGAATATTTACAATACGTTAATTCACAAAATAAATAATAAGTAGGAATAAATAGACACTGGGGAACTCCAGAATACAAACATGACAACAAAGTACACTTACGACACCCTATATTGCCTCTCTCCCGAAACATGTTCGACATAGATGTCCCGGGACCACCTAACTGTATCGCTCATCATGAGCCTCCTATAAGCATCGCATAATGCGGGCTGATGTTGGGGAGTCTCAGGACCCGCTCGTTTTTTGGATCCCACGCGCCAAGGGCTCCGATGGTAAAGGCCTCCACCGTGACTCTGTATCCTTTGCCCGACAGTTGATCTGCCATGGGTCGGTATTTGGCGATCTTTTCCTACCGGGCAGCGTCGATAGCCGCAACGCGGTTCTCGAAAGGGATACAGACGTCAACGATGGTGATGCATTGGTTGACATCGTCGCGAACGACAATGTCAGGTCTCAAAGCCGCATCTCGGCCGTGGACGCCCTCAACGCTGTGGTTCACCGAGATAGCCCCGGGACATCTCGCCGCCGCCTTAACCTTCTGACAGCCGGCATTTTTCCTACTGAAAAAGTGTAAACTTCTCGAAATTTTCCATATAAATGTTTCTTAAGTAATAGTATATGTGGGCCGATCATGGAATGACGCCATACGGCGTCATGCCGGCTGTCAGAAGGTTAACCAGCCTGTCCTGTACCGCGTTGTGGCGGAGCTGCCTCGCAGCTGCACGTGGGCCGCAGTGGTTGAGCACATGCGGGATCGTTTCCAAGGCTTCCCCGCATCTACGACACCTCTTGTACACCCCTGTCTGACACCGCTTGGTAGCATTGAGGGGAAGGACTCCGAGGCGCGCTCGGTGGATAAAGCGCCAGTCGCAGAAGCGGGTGAAGCCACCAGTTCTCAGAAAATGGTTTGAGGTACCATCCCTCCTGGTGACTTCGAAGACCTTGACTTGATCTGGTTTGGCAAGGAGCGACTCCGCATAGTGTTGACACAACCTACGGCGCAGATTGTTGACCGTCAAATGGACGATCCACGGAGTAACGAGCGTGTTGGGATCCCCACAGGCCAGATGGAACTCGGTCTTGTCCCGACACCAGATCCAGCGCAGCCCGAGTTTGTTCTTGGATCTCAGAGCTGCGTTTCGGACCCTCGATCAGTACGACGCATGGCTAAGTGACCGCGGCAGATCAAGATCACGAGAGAGATAGCGGGCGACATCGATCTTCGACACCCGCTTCTTCAGCCTCTCCGACACGGTCCTCTCCAGCTCTGACCTTGCTATCCTCCGCACCGTCGCATCGCCTGAGCACAGCATAAGCCTCCTCCCCCTTGCGACGGAGGTAAGAATATGATTTCCACGCTTGCCCGCTGGGGGACGCGTAGCCAGGATTTTGCAAGTTTTCCCATGATCTTGTCTGCCTCGGTCAAGTAGTCTTTGTCGATATTGGCGCCCTGCATGATGAAATCCAATCTGGGCAGCAGGAAGGTGCCTGCTGCATCCAGCTTTTGCCAGGGCGCCAATAAAGACTGGTCGATGGATCTGGTGCCGGCAATCAGGTCTTTCAAAGTCTCTGTCGGTATCTGTTTGACCTCACAGCCCATGGGAATCCCTAGATGTAGGTATGCCTCTCCTACGGCGAGTACCGTGAACAGCGTGTTCTGCACAGAGAACTCGATCGGTCGGACAACATCTTCACCCAGGCTTACAATGTGTAGCGAAGCACACTTTGCCGGGTTGAAGGTGAGTCCGACCGCCCGTGCTCCCTGTTCGGCTGCGAAGAGCATGTGCCTCAGCCCTATTGGAGAGTCAGCTAGGAGGGCTATATCGTCCGTGTACGCCAGCTGACATACTCAGTCCTGCCACATTGTGACTCCCTCACCAGTTCCTTGGATCATTCGCAAGACGACTTCCAGGATGAGGTTGAACACAATAGGGCTAAGTGGACAGCCCTGCCTGACGCCCGACTCGATGGGCACGCTGCCAGTGAGGCCTTCCGCCGTGCGGTACTGCGTGTGCATGCCCTGGTAAAGTGAGGTGATAATTTTAAGGGCTTTCGCCGGGAGCCCGTGGCCTTCGAGCGCCCGCGTAATCGAGGAGTGAGGCACAGATGTAAAGGCGCTAGCTAGATCAAGCCAGGCAGCCACCAACTCCATCTTTCTAGGGCCAACTTTCTAGAGCTAAGGCGTCCGTTGGCGACGGCCCATATTTTTACCCGGTCTGCCAGGATCGCTGCAAACAGTTTGGTGACCGTGTCTCCAAGGGGGATCGGTCTCCAGCTGGAGATATTGGAGGCATCCCCTTTCTTGTAAATGAGGATGGTGGTGGAGTTTCCCCAAGAGATTCCCCAAGGTGATGCCTCCAATCGCCATGTGGTGTTACATAGTGCGGAGAGCACATAGGCTTCTGGGTCAACCGTGGCTAAGTCCTTGTACGTTAGTCCGACCGGGAGCGGTGTTGCTGCGTCCCTCGAGCCGGCGGAGGACTTCCTCTCTATCGAAAGGGGCGCATAGGGCTTCCCCACTTACCACAGATGGCTCGTCTTGATCGAATACGTCAGGCCACTCGCCTGCTCCGTCTCTGCGTGCAGTCAGTTCTTTAAAGTGAGCTGTAATTGTGTTCTTGCTGATTTGGCAGTATTGATTTGCACCATTGAGAATTTTTTGAACTGCGCGATTTTTAATGACCTATAGAGACGTTGCAGGCAGGTGGCCTCCCGTATTCGGTCGGGAGTTTGCGCATCTTCGACTCTATTAGCCGTTCTCTGCTCCGTGCGGCTTGGTTGGTAAAGAGGTTGATCTGCGCTCGGCTTTGCTTGATAGGAACAGAATGGCTCGGGCAGCTGCGTCTTCTAGGTGTTGTACGTTTATCGTCGCTTCGAGGGCGGCCAAAATGCGCTGTTGTTCTTGCGTGGGGCCGCGTCCTTAGGCGGTTGAGCTTGATGGTGGTAGGTCCGGCCTGGGCGCTTCTGGGTGTTGGTGCTCCAGTGACACAGGTGTTGATGTAGGAGGATCGGGCGGGCTAATTGCCGCTTCGTTGATGGCTGGGGGAGGCATGGTGGGTGTCGTTACGGTAGACGACGCGGTAACTGTAGGATCCTCCGTTTTTCTCGCTGAGGGCGAGTTCCCTGGCCTTATCACCTCCGGCACAGGTGTCTCTGCGGGTTCCGGGGGTGGCTGGCCACGGCGGGTGTTACGTCGGGGAGTGGCTGGTAGTGATGGTTCGGCCAGTGTGGCGGTACCTCGCAGCTGTCGCCGGATGTTTGCACGTATGAATGCTCCATCTCTACCCGAGGGTTCAAACGATACCTCGAGAACACAGGATGAGCAGTGAGTAATCACCGTCTTCCTCGGGTACCCAGTGGTTCCGTCGGGAGGGGTGAATCCGCACCTCCAGCACCGGAACAGAATAGTCTGCTCTGCACAAACCTTGCACACACACACACGCATTCACACAGCTTCTCAGCTGATCAAAGGCTACTTTATTTATATAAATACTGCCCTTATAACGGGGTGAAGAACATGGCGCTTTGTTGAAACAATGCTTATTTGTATAAGTCGACCTCTGGTAACGATACATAGAAAAAAAAAGATAATAAATACATAAATAAATAAGGACAAATAAATAAATAATTTAAGACAAGAACTCCACGCACACAACATAGAAAAGGGGACCTAAAACGGACCCCTTACGTGTACTGCCGCACCCCCAACACATGCTCCACGTAAATGTCCCGGGACCACCTTATCGTGTCCGAGATCATCAACTGCCTCATGAGTTCCGTATACCTGCGACTGATTATGAGGGAGTCGATGACCCGGTCGTTATTGTTATGCCAATCGCCGAGCGAATCCACGATGAAGGTGTCCAGTTCAACGGCGTAGCCTTTGCTCTCCAGTTGCCCAACAACGGGACGATACTTGCATATTTTCTCCTGTGGAGCCACTTGGAGTGCTTCCCAACGATCTTCGAAGGGAATGGCCACGTCGATGATCTTAATGGTCTTGTTGGCTTCGTCGCGGATCAGGCAGTCCTGCACATTGTTGTACCGTCACTATCTCGCCACGTGAAGCGGCTCACAATGACTCAATACATGCGCGGTTGTTTCGAGGCTATATCCGCATGTGCGGCATCTTTTATCGGCCCCGGTTTCCCACCTCCTGGTGGCATTGAGAGGGAGAACACTGAGGCGATGGACAAAGCGCCAGTCGCAGAAGCGGATAAACTTGTCAGTGCGGAGGAAGTGATTAGAAACCCTTTCCCTCCGCACTAACTCGAATCTTCGGCCCTGATCTGGTTTGGCCGAGAGACGCGCAGCATAGAATCGAGCCATGTGAGACCACAGGTGGCGTATAATGTCACGCGGCGAGACATCACCCCGGGCGTTGACGCCCCTGCGAATGGTCGATACTCCGTCGCCGACAGAATGCCACCGCAACCCGAGAGTGGTAGAAAGTCTCAGGGATGCGGTGCGCACTTGAGCCCAGAATGACGCTTGGGCTCCTGACCTAGGCAGATCGAGCTCACCAGAGAGGTAAGCTACCAGCTCACTATTCGTGTCTGGCCGCTTCAACCTCCTGGCTACTGTCTCCCTTAGCAGATGTTGGGCCAGCTCACTCACCGCGGCGTCACTCGCATGTAACATTAGACAACCGTGGGCCACGGTGAGGATGTTGTGCTGGTCAGCAAGCGGGAGTAGTCCCGCTCCCCCTTGCGAGGGAGGGATGTAAACTAACTCCGCACTGGCTCGCTGAGGGAGATTCATCCAGCTCTTTGCCGAACGCCTGATCATTCGATCTGCTTCGGTCAGGTACTCCCTCTCGATGTCAGGTGCCCCCTGTAGGATGCAGTCTAGGCGCGGCAGGAGGAAAGTTCCCACCAAGCATCCAACTTCTGTCAGGGGGCAAGGAGGGAGTTGTCGAGCTTATCAATGTCGGCGATGAGTTCGCGGATTGTGGTAATGGGCATCTGTCGCACCTGCTAACCAGGGCGTGCCCTGGAGACAAAATAATGGCCTAGGAGCATTCTCATCCTCCAAGCCATCAAGATGTAGGGTAGCGCACTTGGCGGTATTGAAGGAGAGGCCCACGGCTCTGGCGCCTCTCTCCGCTGCGGCTAGAAGCCGCATCATCCCATCGGGTCAGAGATGACCGCTAAGTCGTCGGCGTAAGCGAGGGTGATGTGTCGCCGACTGCCGAGGACATACCCCTCTCGTGTAATAGAATTTCCAGCGTCAGGTTGAAGATGTCCGGACTAGCGGGCATCCCTGCCTAACACCCAATTGGATGGCAATGGGCGTTATCTTAGCCAAAAGGTCGAGAAGTGATCCCTATGCCCCTGTAAGAGGGACTAGGAGTCAATCAAATAGATATTGACGCACCGCCCTCCTGAACGCATAAAATGATGGTAGATTGCGCAGGGAAGAGGGAAGAGAGTTCCAGAATGCCCGATCATCCGTTTTTTGATTTGTGGTAGGGATGATTAGTGCCGGTTGCATACCCCTACTGATTGACCGAGGCACATGCTCCTGGATAAATTGCAGCAAGATAGCTGGGCTCTCGTATCAGTGTAATCCTATATAAGAGTAGGGCTACAAACTATAGCCTGCAAGAGTCCGGGTGGAGCCAGCCTAGGCGTCTCCGGTAGGGGGTAATGTGTTCATCCCACCTAGCCCCAAAGACTTATCTCACACATGAATTCCTCAGCCGCTCCAGTATAAGTCGCTGTTCGTCAGTCTCGTCAATGTATATTTATGTGCAATAATCTAAGTGTGTGCACTAAGCTCTCGACTAGCCTTTTGTGGAGAGTCTCGGTGGTACAAGCCCTGACAAACCGCAAGCTGTAAAGGGCTTTGTTAACTTTCTTTGAGACTTGAGCTATGTGCGGTTTCCAAGTTAACTTACTATCTAGTGTCACACCGGGACTCGTGACCTCGCCGCTGAATGGGATGAGCACTCGGCAATCTCAGTGAATTAACTGTGTTGACATTTATCCTGGAGCCGAATAAGATGGCTTTAGTTTTACCAGCATTGAGACGCAGACCGGGGAGCTCCGCTGACTCAGACACCGTGTTCGACGCATCAACCAGTCGACCAATGATCTGCAAGATATCGTCTTTGCTGGTGTGGAGATATATTTGGAGGTCGTCTGCGTAACGTGATTGATTGTTCGTCCGTCCAGTACGTTCTGTAGGTTACGTAGAGGCAAAATAGCAGGGGACCGAGAACAGAGACCTGCGGAATACCAAGATTGGTTTCCAACCAGTCTGAATGTCCACTGTTGTGCATCGAGACCATTTGAGTTCGACTTTGCAAATATGATTTGAACCACAGGAGGGTGATTCTGGAGAACCCCAACTGACGGAGTTTACGCAGTAGCATTGATGGACGAATAGTGTCGAAAGCCTTACTGAAGTCAAATAGTTGGAGCAGCGTGAAGTTTTTGTTGTCCTTGGCAATGCAAATGTCATCAGTTAGTTTGAGTAATACTGTCTGTGTATTATGAAATCTACGAAATCCAACCCGGAGGGGGTCAAGTAAATTATTTTTATTTAGATACTCCATGACTTGGGTGTGAGCAATCTTCTCAAGAACCTTGGAGAGGAAACATAGCAGCGCTATGTGACGAAATTCCGATGCAGTTGTTGGAGCTCTTTTCTTCTTAATTGCGATTATCTGTGCTTGCTTCCAAGAGCTCGGGAAGACACCCTTTGCGAAAGAGGAGTTAAATATTCTTACAAGGTAGTCGCCAATAACGGGTAGAGCTTTCACTACCACCCTCTGAAGTACGCCATCTATACCCCTAACCTGCGAGTAGAAGTGAGATATAGCAAGGACTACATCGTTAAGGTTAGCATGTTTAAAAGGAAAACCCTCTTCATTTGCAGATTGAATAACGTCCATTGCCTCTTAACAACCACTAACGTCTCCGTCGCCTGCAGGGAGGCGAAGACCATCGGCGGAGGACAGCAGCATGTGAGCGGGTCCCAAAACGGACATTTTGTCATCGGTGCGTGCCGACCGCGGCAATAAAAGGAGAGGTGCGAGAACGACAGAGGAGGACGGAAGCTTCTCGGCTCTCATAGCCGCAACCACAGCAGAAAGCAGCAGCAGCGACGGCCAGGAGAATCAGCGGTTCGGTAGGCCAAGGCGAGCATTTGGCTATCTACGAGAATTCGGCCCCGTATTACGCGATTGACAGACAAGCACACCGGGGTTACTCGGAATCCGCGTGACTCAACTGAGTCGATATTGTGTTCCCAGTGACGGTGAGTTCGTGAGAAGATCGTTCTCCTCACGATTTGTGAGGAGAGCCGAAAGGTTCTCATTTGCGAGGTGCAGTGCTGTGCAATTGCATTTGCTCCTGCTGAAATGAAGTATTAAGAGTTAATAAAGAGTTTGTGATTGTTATACAGTGAATTGAGAGCCATTTTTCACGAGGAAACCCCTCTCCACACACATCCTTGCGCACAGGGGACGGCTATTCCACCGTCTCCGCGGCAGGCGGAACTTCGGTCTCCAGTTCCTGCTGTATTGCGGTAGACAAAATACAACGTTACACTGTAAAAAAAACGTGTTAAAAATAAATAAATACACGAAGCTCACTCATTCAGAAAACAATACTTTATAAAAAAGTTGTAAGTTTTAATTTAAAACTATAGCCTGTTTTTTTGTGTGATGAGAATGGATGTGGATTGGCGTGAACTGGGGAAGTTTTGTGTAGAGAAGATTGAGTTTACTGAAGTCGTCGTTGTAGATGAGTATGTACAGAAGGTTGGTGGCTTCGAATGTTGCGGTTTCTTGGCCGCCGCGTGCTGAACTGAACGCCGGCCGGCAGCGAAGCACCCGTGCCGTCGGTCGACGGCGTGGTAGTGGGAGGGGCGGCAGATTGATACGTGGAGAGAGAGACGCTTTCGGCGTCGAACGTTCGAGACGTTGAGTTTCGAACATTCCACATATCTTCGTCGAATTGGCGAACAGATCTCATTCCGCTGGAAGGAGGCGCACGATCTTGGCGATGGATCGACGTAGTGTTGAGGTGGCCGTGCGTAGATCGACCACGCGGGTGATACTATCACTCCCTGGGTGGATGGCAATGACTCGTGCAAGTGGCCATTTGGAGGGTGCAGTGAGCTCACTCTTTATAAGCAATAGATTGTCCACTGCTACTCGTTGCTGCTGTAACCTCCACTTGAGACGGGCCTACAGCGATGTCAAATATTTCGAGGACCATCTCTTTCAGAAGTGTTGAGTGAGCTGGCTGATCAAAAGCCAGCGCTTTCCTGGTGGGATATTGACCCCTGTGACATCTCCTTCAGGTACTAAAAAAGATGAACGCTGTATAAGGAAATGTGATGGTGATGAAAAGTTTAGATCAGAAGGATCATCTATGAGAGCAGTTAAAGGCCTTGAGTTAAGGCACGCTTCAGATCGGCACATCTCATATGACGCGGCATAAGTGATGTTTAGCCGATTTAACTGCGGTTTCCCAAATGCTACCAAAATGAGGTACACCGGGAGGATTGAAGATCCACGAAGTTGCTTCTTAAGCAAGAGACTTGACAATTTGACACAAGAAAGAAGACGAAGCGTCGATTATCTGTTTAAATTGAGCATCTGCACCTACGAAGTTTGTTCCTTGGTCAGAGTATAACTCTTTACAATGAACTCTACCGGCGGTGAATCGATGGAATGCTGCGATAAATGCTTCACTGGAATAATCCTCAACTACGTCTATGTGGACGGCTCTAGTAGCCATAAATATGAATATAGCAATATACCCTTTCATTGTCCCTTTCCCCATAGTTTTAGTAAGACGAACGTTGATAGGGCCGGCGTAATCAACACCAGAACGCTCAAATGACGATGAAGGGCACACACGAGCCTTGGGTAACTCACCCATTAGTTTAGTAGACACTCGAGCAGCATGACGTGAACAAGTACTACATGCTCTAATAACCTTTTTGACTTCAGCTCGTCCCTCCACTATCCAATACTGACATGTAAGTGTAGCGAGCGTTAGCTGAACACCACCGTAAAGAGTACGCTCATGAATGTCCCAAATTATCAATGTAGTGAAATGACAACCAGCTGGTAGAATAAGAGGATGCTTAGCATCTTCTAGAAAAGAGTGAGCTTAACGACCGCCCACCCTGAGCAAATGATTCTGTATCATGGGGTTTAGTGGTAAACGAGGACTTTTCGTTGAAAGTTTACCTTTCCTAGTTAATTGTTGAAGTTCAGATTTAAAGAAAGCGGTTTACACTAAATAAGTCAGACAAAGTCTGGTGTTCTCAATCTCACTAGCACTGAACTCCTTAGAAGTCGAAGTATGATTGCATAGTAGGAATTGACAAACAGTAAGAAAGCTAACGGCCGAACTTGCAGTTAGAAGCCATTCGTAACAATTTATTTAATGATGAATATTTATTAATAAGACTCCAAATTTCTGGAATATTCTCGCCAGAATTTGGTGTGACCTTACTAGCGACTAGCGACTAGGGTATGACTAGGTTGAATGTGCAGACAATTTACGGTGAAGTTAAGCTCATCATGGGACCTCGACCATGGTTCACGACTATCAGATAGCCAATAGGGACCTTTCCACCATAAACTATGCGAAGCTAATTTTAAGGGCTCAATACTTCTAGATATGACGTCGGCGGGGTTATCTCCTGATCGCACGTGATGCCAATACGCGTGAGGTAAAAGAGTATGAATCTTTGAGCACCTATTTGCTAAAAACAGACCCCATCTAGAAGGATGGTCTTTTAACCAGAAGAGCACATCAGCAGAGTCCAACCATAGATGGACACTTTCAATCTTTAGTGGGAAAGATTCGATAAGTGCTTAAGTAAGGTGAGCAAGTAGCAACGCAGCGCTAAGTTCTAAGCGAGGGATACTTAGCGTTTTAAGTGAAGCTACTCGAGTCTTGGCCACTTGAAGTGTGAATAGAGTGTCTTGGTTTTGAATCAAGCACAGATAAATTACTGTACTATATGCAAATTTAGATGCGTCAGCGAAACCGTGGATTTCAATTTGTTCATATTGAGGTGTGAATCCACTCCAGCGAGGGATTTTGATGTGAGAAATAGAATGAAGATTTCGCAACCAAGTTTGCCAACGATTAGAAACATCGAGAGAAAGTTCATCATTCCAACTAACGTTAAGAAGCCACAAAGACTGCATGATGATCTTAGCAGTGATTACAATAGGAGCTAACCATCCCATGGGGTCGAATATTCGAGCTATTCTAGAGAGAACAGAGCGTTTCGTAAATGGCAATTCAATTGGAACGTCTTCGATGTGAAAGCTGAAGCAGTCGTTATTAGCATGCCAGTCTTTACCTAAAATTGGTACAATTATCTCTGAGGCAAATAGAGAAATTGATTCTGCAGCTAAAATATTCGAGGGTTAACAAGATAGTACACCGACATTATTTGAAGTCCACATTCGAAGATTGAGGTGACCTTGTTTAAAGAGCTGAATTAACTTATCTTGATTCAGCAAAGCTTCTTGTAACGAATGTGCACCAGAACGCACATTGTCTGAATACATTTCTGATCGAACAGCTTCAGCTGCGATTGAATAAGTTTCACCCTAATCTTCGGCTAACTTCAACAGCGTGCGTACGATTAAAAATGGCAAGCATGCCAATCCATACGTCACTGTAGTCAGGCGATAAGTTTGAATGGGTTCCTTCTTGCTAAAACGCCATAAAATCGATCTTATACCTACGCCAGGCTCACATCAAAGCGATTTTGTAGAAGGTTAGGTCCAACGTGTAGAAGATCGTTGACCGAAACTCCTGATTTAGTTTTACTAGAGCCGTTAAACACAGTACGTAATTTAGTTTTCGTACTTGTTTCCTTCCATGCCCCATGATGCGGTAAGAAGGCTTGGGAGTTATATATTGAATCTAAATTCAAAGAGAGGGACATATGACCTAAGTCAATGTACTCTTTTATGAATTCTGTATAAACTATTCTTAATTTTTCGTCCTTAGTGAACTTTGCTTCGAGACGATTGTGTGCGCGTAATGCGGTAGAATGAGAGTTTTCGAGATGAGCAGAGCTCACATCTTCTCGATTTTTTTAAGGAAGGCTTATTATATATCGACTTGATTCATCTTGACGAGTAGGTTTTGGTAAAAATCCTCGCATACTTGTTCATCAGTAGAGTAAGATTTATTGTCGATTGTTCTTTCCTCGGCCCTCCAACAATCATGTATGAGCTCCAAGAGTTTGACTTCATGCTCACATTCATTTGAGCAATGAAAAGATATAGAATCTGGCCCGCTTTCTGGAGGTGACGGGGAGAGATTGCCTGTTAAGAGCCAACCAAGTTTAAAACTTAGTGCTATCGACTGAAGACTTTGACCATTAACGATTTGGCTTTCAATGATTTGCGCCTAAACGCTAGCACCGAGAAGAATATCGATGCGAGAGGTTTCAAAATACATGGGGTCTGCTAGATGCAGCCCTCTTAAGTATTCGAACTTAGAAATACCACCTACAACGGGAGGCTTATAAGAAGATAATTTTAGGAAGACAATGGTATCGACTTCCAACGAATAGGTCGTATTGAAATGAGGTTGTATAAAAAGACAAGCTACCTTAGAAGAGACGGCAGCTGTCTTTTCTCCTATACCTTGAATATGAGTATGACTGGTTCTACAATTTAATAACAAATGATTACACAATGCCTGTGTAATAAGAGATATTTGAGAACCAGGATCAATCAACGCGCGCACTTGAATTTTGGTTCCATTTGGACCAATGGCGTTGACCCTAGCGGTATCTAACAGTACACCCTGTACATTTGGTACTAACACCAGTATTTAGAGAGGCTGCTTGATGAGCAGGTTGAATGTCATTAGAAAAGACAAGGTCGCCACAGTTCGGACTTGAAGAGTTTGACACTGAGGCAGTTTGATCGGACGTTGTCGAATTATTCGATTGACTAGACGAATAGCCATCAGTGTGCACTAGAATGTGATGCTTAGCTTTACAAAGAAAGCATCGATACGAGGAAGTACAATTTTTTATGTGGTGCTTCCCTAAACAATTAAAACAAAGACTACGACTTAAGAAGATCTTTCCGCTTGGGAATCGTCTTATTGAGAAATTGTTCACATCGATTTATGTAATGCGGTTTATTAAATGGCAAACACTTCCTTATCTGGTTGTTCTTCGCGCTTTTTGGCGATACTTGATGAGAATAAGCCGTATGAGCATTGTCATGCCATGTCTTTCGAGATTTTGAATTAGTAGATTGAGTTTCAGGGTTATTTTTCGAAGAAGACTTAGCACCGGTTTCGATGGCCTCTAGAATGAGGGTTTGACTTCGAAGAAAAGCTTGAAGTTCCTCCATTGTGCGTGGGTCGACTCTCTCACCTAGGTGTCTTACTCATTCTTTACGTATTATATTTAAATCAAGCCGATTGAGCGTAAAGTGAACGATTAAATCACTACCTAACGAATTAGCACTATCAAGTGAGGTTAGACTAGCGATGAAATTAAAAATTTCCCTATAAATACGCTTGATTTCAGAAGAGATGTCTGACCTCATAGATTTGACAGAGAAGATTTCTGAAATGTGAGAGCAATAACAATACGACATTGATTTTCATAATATTCGATTAAAGCTATCCATGCTCGTTCATAATTATCACCCGAAATGGGAAGAAATTTAATTAGGCACGACCGCTACTCGGGAGAGCCTTATAATTTCACCAGAGCAAAAATTGTAAGAATTGAAATACTGAAAAATTAATGTGTAAAAACCCTGTTCCACTCAGAGCGAGTACGTTTTAAGCGTTTTCTGAGATGTATGTATGTCTGTACATCCGTATGTACTCAAGTTTCTCGATTATCTCAATGAATTTTCGACCGATTTCATCGGGATTGCGGGAAAATACTCCTCTAATTATACCTAAGTGCTGGTTCTATATTGAGATAGATCGATGAAAAATTTTTCAAATGCGAGCACAAAGAAATATCTCAAAAAATCGATTTTTAAGCCTAATGTCGAGAAAAATTAATTTTAAGCTAATATGTACAGGTCTATCTGCTAAAACTAATTAAAATACAGCTTTTTTATGTTGAACACTTTTTTGTACGAGCAATATTTGCCAAGATATCTGCGCAAAACGGCCAAAAATGGTCAAAAATGAATGATTTTCAGCTATAACTTCTCAGGATTTGATTTTACACAAAAATGTTAAATACAAAAGTTGTAGATAATATTGAAACAAAACTTTTGTCCATTTATCATTTTTTTGCAAAATGAACTCCTGATGAGCTAGACTTATAAAAACGATTTTAAACGCCTAAATATACATAAAATGGACGATTTTCGGCTACGACTTGACAAGATTTAATTTTATAAAAAAATGTTAAATGTAAAAGTTGTAGATAATATTTAAACAAAACTTTTTTCTATTTAACATTTTCGTGTAAAATCAACTCCTGTCGAGTTAGACTTATAAAAATGATTTTAAACGTCAAAACATACATAAAATGGACGATTTTCGGCTAAAACTTGACAGGATTTGATTTTACACAAACATGTTCAATACAAAAGTTCTACATAATATTTAATCAAAACTTTTTCCCATTTAACATTTTCATATAAAATGGATTCCTGACCGCTTAGACCTATAAAAACGATTTTTGATGCCTAAATACACCTGAAATAGTCGATTTTCGCTTATCATACAAGAATTTGACTTTCAATAAAACTGTTAAATACAAAGCATGTAGATATAGTTTAAACAAAACTTATTCCCAATTAACATTTTTATGTACAATAATTACTGGATCATCTAAACGTATAAACATGATTTTTAATACCCCAATACACGTATAGTGAATTTTCGCTTATTATTTCCCAGAATTAAATTTACACAGAAGCATTCGATACAATAGCTCTAAATAAGATGGAAAAAATCGACATAACATTCCAAAGATAATATAATTACAAAAACATAATAATAAGATACAAAATTACATTTGATTACAATATTCAATGGGATAAACATATTGGAAGAATAATTAAAGAAACAAAATATCTATGTCCCTGTTTTCTACAAAAAGATTTTTAATAACAAATTTAAAAAATTTGATATAAGATTACCCAGCTTAACCTACTATGTTCCCAGGACCTAAGCGATTGAACTAAAAGAATCAAAATTGTGTAATATTATATAAGTACATGTTAAAGGAATATCATATATACAAAAAAAACTTTTGTGTAATGTATGAGCTATAAATGTTGTAATATGGTAAATTTGAATGCATAAAGAATGCAATGTTCTAGCTGACTCAGTCTTACAGCATGTAGAAAACTATTAAATAGGCAAGTCTCACTGGGTAGAAGTCTGCGAAATACATAATGATGTATTTTAATACAACAGATACCCTGAAGCGAGTTCTTACACCCTGACTAAACTTAGAAATTAAATAGACGAGCTAATATTATCAGGGACAACTACCTACCCTTATCGCATTCAACAACACACAGCACTTATATAATATTTCCCAGTTCCTATTACCTACCCCCTCACACTTTAAAGCACTAACACTCGAAGATCACTTAGAGCTGCAGAAGTTGCAAAATAGGGCTGGACGGTCTAGGCTGGCACTACTCCATGGATGCCAGTCTGCTGAGAATCATCTAACAGTGATCTTAGGAGGAAAGTATTGACAGAGACCGTCGGTTGTGTTTCAATGTCAGGGCTGACTGCCTCAGCCTAGAGATCAGTAAAGCGCATGAACAGCAGATCAGACCCTATTCTGGGGGACAAGCGAGGAGAGTTGAGCACCTAAACACCACATATGACTAATAAATAGATGACTCAAAAAAACATACCATACAAAAGAAAAGTCTGCAGCAATGGCTGTTGTTCACTCACTGTACCAGCTTCCTGTAACAACTAGAGGGTAAGAACTGGTGGAGACCTTAAACCGTTGTTTCACTGAAAACGCTGAAGACACAAGCAGCAGCTTAACTGTACACATAGTCACTAGTGTAAGAGCCAAACAAGGAAAGTTGAGCACCTAAAAACCACATATAATTAATAAATAGATGACTCAGACAACATTTACACACCCAAGAAATAGTCTGCAGCAGTGCCCGTCGTTTACACTACTCTCGCTGCCACAGATACCTGCAACAAGCGAAAGTACCATCAGCTCACCCATCAGAGAGGTTAGGAACGAGAAAATGCTTACTAAATCTGCTCACGCCGCTGACACACTGCCTTCCCATCTCCTACGAATCATCGACAATCGACAAACACGATGAAGGGCGAACACGATTCACCAGGGCGGCATACTACAGCAGCCAGTCATCGCTGGGGACACCGGGAGCCAGACGATTCGATTGTTGACAACACACACCATGGACACATGTGCGCCACAGCTGACGGCACGTCGCACTACTCAGCAGTAGCAGAAAGCCCACGCGATCATATATATAGATATATCTTATACCTCGCGATCGCACGAGTCGCATGTGTTTTTCCGCTGTTCTTGGTGTGCGAACACAGCCTAGCCGAGGCACGGTAGTATACATAGGTCCGGAAAGTGTGTACGACCGTGAGCCGAGGTACCTAGCGTAGCCGTTACGCCTGCTGCAGTATAAGTATTCATGCACGCAGGTCGCAGGGCTAAGCCAGATTGCCGTTGCCGAATGCATCAGTATTGAGCATTCTCCTTCTGTTTTTCTCCTTTTCGCGGGATTGGTGTATATATATGCATATGTGCGTAAGTATTTTTTTGTAATTGAGATTGTATAGGTATATGTAGTTAGGAACACCTGTGAGTCCGTGAGCAGCTAGTTTTTTATTATTATTATATATTTAACTTTTTTTTTATTATAAATATCGGAAGTGTTGCAATTTTCGCTTTTATAAAAATACAAGGTTCTCCAGAGTATTGCGGTCGTGCCTATTATGTAAAAACGAAGTTTTTACATAGGGAGGGGGCAGGCGACGAGTGAAGCGAAGAGCAGGTGCATGTGGGGGCGGAGGGGATGGCGTGCCGAAGGCACGCTGGGGGCGCAGCCCCCCTAGTTTTCTCAAGGGCATCACCTGTAAGGTGAGTGCGAAGATAATACAACTTCATGAGGGACGATAAGTCCTCGCGGCGATGAATGACAGAGCGAAAAACATCCCTAAAATTTTCCCAATCAAAGAATTTACCTGAAAATTTTGGTAAATATATTTTTGGCAATGACCGAAATGAAAAGTTCGTAGACTGAGCAGAAATTGGAGTAATCGCACTAGCGGTTGAAGCAAAGGCGCCTGTGACAGTCTTGGTGTTATCTTTTCTAAGGTTTTCAAGGAAATCAAGAAACTCACCTTTGCGGTCAAAAAACTTTCTTCAACTAGGTCAGAAAGACCACTTGTGAAATAGGCATGTTTCTTATCAATATCCTTGAGATGCAAGGTTTTATCATTATTCACTTGAAAGGTAGTGTAATATTTCTCAAGACCGTCTAGGCGCGCCTCGACACTACCCACAGTCATATTATCTTTACCTTTAGATTTGAAATTTTGAAATGAATTAACGATTTTAGCTTGGAGCAATATCTGTTTATTGTGTAACTCCTCCATTTTGAGATCAAAAGTAATTAGATTAGCAACTAACTTGACTATTTAACCTGTGCATTGCGTTAATTACTCTTGCACGCTCGAGAGCAGAACAAGAAATAGTGAGAGTAATTACAATGAAGCCTTAACCTAGGTTATAATACTTATGCTAAAATCAATGCAGAGGTGCAATGTTGAATACTGCTGCAGTTGCTCCCCCGCTGAATCAATAGATGATGATCCATAACGTTGACTGTACGGCAGCAAGACTCCAACTAGCAGTAAATTCAGCTATCTCTGCAGCGTAGTCAGCTGTTGAATCAGGAATGCACCCAGATGAGAGCCAGCAATCGACATTGCAGTCAAGATGGAGTATCAGCAAGCAGTAGGCAAATGGTTATTCGCAGTTGAGAGCAACATTGCCTCATGCTGGATACAGTTGACATCCAATGAAACTGCAAGGTCAAGTAACATAAGTATTTGCTAAGTCAAAAAATTGCATTCAAGTTCCACCAGATTAACTTCAAAGACGGAAGTCCAAGCTTCAAACCCAATCTTAATTAAGTTAAACTCAAACTCAAATTAAATAGTTTTAATTTTAAGCTAAATGTACTCAAATTTTATATAAGTAATCTTAATCTCATGATATAGATATCATTAAATTCTCATAGAGTGACTAGACAAGTCGCAGGTATTAATGTTAAATAAAATTGGAACGATACGTGTGTCCAGGTAATGGGTACCCGCTCGCTATCCTAGCGCAGCACAGGTGGACTCGACCGGCTGCAGTGAGAGCGAAGCAGATGAGCTCCTCCGAATACAGCTCTGTTCCATTGGTGCGCCCCCTGGTGAATGAAAATGGACTCATCCACCTCCAATTATGCTTGGCGACGACGTACGCGTCGTCCTGGATGTTACGCGTCCTAATGGCCGCCCTCTCGAAGACGTCTCTTCCTCGCTCGTAGAAAGCTCCACGCGGGTTTTCCGTGAATGGGCTGGCGTGAATCCCGTTTCGAGTCGTTGCACTAGCCGGCAACGATTAGCTGATAACCGTACACGCGATGATTCTAGAGCTGGCTTTACAACGCACGTTCTTCTAGAGAAATTGATAATTGTTGCTCTTGCCTACAATAAGATAGCTGATAGGAGTCGGTTTTAACGCACACTCTTCTGATTTGGAGCTGGCTAGGCAGCGCACGCTCCCTTCATGACGACAGGGAGTTTGTAACTACGCATACTCCGCGACGTTTTTATAAATGGGGAGAATAGCGATTAAATGTGCTATTTCCCCTATGAAGCCTTAGATAGTGGCGTCCGAGTGCACGCGAGTGCACGGCGAGACAACCGAGAGAGACAGCAACGAACGCGCGAAGTCAGTATGCGGACATATGTGAATTTATCGACACTCACAACCACGAGCACTTTGATGCGTACCTGTTAGTGAGCACAAAGTCTATCTCTACGCCACTCGAGAGTAAGCGTAGAAGATAGGAGAAAGTTTCTTCTTTGCGTCCTGATGGCGATGTTGGCGTCTTCTCTTCTCACGATCCGGCTCGAAGGACCAAATGTTTTTTTGCATGATGAGAATGGATGAGGATTGGAGTGAACTGGGGAGGTTCAATAATAGAATGACGTTTCGTGTGGTGAAGATTAAGTTTATTGAAGTCGCCGTTGTAGATGAGTATGTACAGAAGGTTCGTGGCTTCGAAAGTTGCTGTGCCTTGGCCGTCGCGTGCTGAACTGAACGCTAACCGGTGCAGCGAAGCTCCGTCGGCTAACGACGTGGTAGTGGAAGGGGCGACAGATTGACACGTGAAGAGAGAGACGCTTTCGTCGAACGTTCGAGACGTTGAATTTCGAACACTAACCTATAAGCTAATTTTTTAATATTTAACTACTTACTCTTCTCTAAGAACACATAAATGTTTATATAAGGGACAAAATTTATGTATACTAATTAAATTGTGTTTAAAAATGCAAATTAAATTGTACTTAAACCACGTTGGTTTAAATCCCAACTATTGTGGCTCCGAACAACATCGAAACAGCTGAGATTTTAAATCATGAGTATCTTACGTACGTACCTGTCGATAGGTGGAGTAAGTATAATACATAAGATTTATACCCCTAGTTAAAAATACTCTAAGCTCGTCTGCAATGTCAATCTACGTCTACGTACACCATTGTATATTGTAAAACATAACATAATATACAGAGGTCATACTCCCTATTTTACAAATTTTAGGGTAAATAGGGGAGACTTTTTGTGAAAATAGGGGAGAATTTTTACTTTTAAACCCAAGTAGCTGGGGGATATGCCATCCACGTATATAAGGGAGTCATTTAGTGTAACGTGGCAAATTACCTGTTACTGAAATAAGTATTTGGGAAGGCACGGCGATCGTGGCGAACGATGTGCCGATGCGCAACGTCGTGCACACGCACACACCTACGCGCGCACCGTCCCTCCCCACACCCCGCGCCCATGCGCGCATCTCCTTCGGAGGTTTTTCCCCTCTCGTGCTAGGCTGATCAGGAACGAGGAGGCGAGTAGCAGCTACAGCGAGGACAAGCTGTAGCTGGAGCAAGAGCGAACCTCGCTCTCCCAGGCCGCTGACAGCAGCAGCCGACGCCAGAGGAGAGAGAGGAAGAGATGCACTGTGCCGTAGCGCCGTCGGCCGTCCATGAGAAACACTGCGCTCGAGCATCGGGAGCCGTGTGGACTGCTCGCTCGCGCCGCGATGAAGAAGACGGCCAATTGACGAACTGGAGCAGCAGAGCAGCGTGGGCAACGCCGGCCGGCATTACTCTGTCGCCTACCGCCGTGCCGCGTGCCCACCGAAACGAATCGCGCAGGAGAACATTCGCGAGTGCCAGCCGTCGTGCCGCGTGTTCTCCGGACAGACTTCCTCAGGAGCCAGCCGTCGTGCCGGATGCTCCTAGGAATGAGAGCAGAGTGTGAGAGCAGAGTGAGAGCGGATAGCCGCAGCAGCGTCGCCTGGCCGCAAAAGGTTTGTCCCTGTCCCTATCTTCCCCGTGTTTTCCCCAGCGAAGTGAGTGTGCGCGTCCACGTCGGGAGTCACGAGACTCCAAATTCGCGCAAGCTGCAGCACGTGCTGTAGCTGTAGCTTAGAGTTAGGGTTTCTGCTCCCGGCGGAGCTAGCCAGCGAAGGCTTTCTGTTGCGGTGCAAGTGACGCGTGCACCTGGCGCCCATTCTTGTATAAAGTAAATTTTAAGATTTTCTAAATAAATACATAGTTGTTTTACCCGATTTATGTTAATTGTAACTACCCTCGTACCTCTGCCCTGATCCCCGGCAGAGTGTTACAGTAGATATGACAAAATAAGCCAAAAGATTATTTAAATAATTTTTAAACCCAAGTAGGCGGGATATATGATGTCCACGTATGTAAGGGAGTCATGAAAAAATAAGCGAAACGATTATTTAAATAATTTTCAAACCCAAGTAGCCGGGGGACGCGAGGTCCACGCTTATTAGGGCATTACGCAGACGTGCAACAATAAGCAAGACAATTATTCATATAATTTTCAATCCCAAGTAGGTGGGAGATATGAGGTCCACGCATATGAGGGAGTCATGTAGACATGAAAAAATAAGTAAAACGATTAGTTAAATAGCTTTTAAACACAAGTTGGCGGGGGATATGAGGTCCACGCTTATTAGGGAATTGCGTAGACGTGCAACAATAAGCAAAACGATTATTTAAATAGCTTTTAAACCCAAGTAGGCGGGGGATATGAGGTCCACGTATATAAGGGAGTAATGTAACCATGAAAAAATAAGCAAAGCGATTATTTAAATAGCTTTTAAAGCCAGTAGGTGGAGGATATGAGGTCCACACATATAAGGGAATTACGTAGATTTACAACAGATAATTATTTATAGTATCCCCCACCTACTTGTGTTTAAAAATTGTTTAAATAATTGTCTTGCTTATTGTTGCACGTCTACACAATTCCCCAATATGGGTGAATCTTACGTCCCCCGGCTACTTGGGTTTAAAAATTATTTAAATAATCGTTTTGCTTATTGTTTTATGTCTTCATGACTCCCTTATATGCGTGGACCTCGCATTCCCCGCCTACTTGGATTTAAAAATTATTTAAATAATCGTTTTGCTTATTTTTTCATGACTAAAAGACTCCCTTATATGCGTAGACCACGCGTCCCCCGGCTACTTCGGTTTAAAAATTATTTAAATAATAGTCTTACTTGTTAATGCATGTCTATGTAATTCCCTAATATTCGTGGACCTCATATCCCCCGTCTACTTGGGTTTAAAACTTATTTAAATAATCGCTATGCTTATTTTTCATGTCTACATGACTCCCTTATATGCGTGGACATCATATCCCCCACCTACTTGGGTTTAGAAGCTATTTAAATAATCGGTTTGCTTATTGTTTTATGTCTTCATGACTCCCTTATATGCGTGGACCTCGCGTCCCCCGGCTACTTTGGTTTAAAAATTATTTAAATAATCGTTTTGTTTATATTGTTTTATGTCTTCATGACTCCCTTATATGCGTAGACCTCGCGTCCCCCAGCTACTTGGGCTTAAAAATTATTTAAATAATAGTCTTGCTTATTGTTTCATGTCTTCATGACTCTCTTACATGCCTGGTACTCGCATCCCCCAGCTGCGTGGGTTTGAAAATTATTTAAATAATCGTTTTGCTTATTGTTTCATATCTTCATGACTCCCTTATATGCGTGAACCTCACGTCCCCCGGCTACTTGGTTTTAAAAATTATTTAAATAATAGTCTTGCTCGTTAATGCATGCCTACGTAATTCCCTAATATTCGTGAACCTCGTATCCCCCGCCTACTTGGGTTTAAAAATGGTTTAAATAATTGTCCTGCTTATTGTTGTACATCTACGGAATTTCCTAATATGGGGATTATTTAAATAATCGTTTTGCTTATTTTTTCATGTCAATATGACTCCCTTATATGCGTGGATCTCATATCCCCCGCCTACTTGCGTTCAACAAACTAACAGTCGCCTATAATATAACTATCCAACTATATTCGGATATCATATACTAAATTATTAATATAATATAAATAGGGGAGATAGGGGAGATTTCTCGATTATATGGGAGAATAGGGGAGATGCTTGGAAATAGGAGAGAATAGGGAAATAGGAGAGAGAGTATCACTCCTGAATATAAGATTAACAATGGTATAATGTATAAAAGTGATATTTTGCGTGAAATCATTAAATATGCTGTCACGGGGTGGTTATTTGGGCTAAGACGCGTTTCACCTGCGTACCTTAGCGGTTCAATTCCATATCTCTCGGTTAAAATCCCGGAGATTAAGTAGCCAGATTAGGTAACAGACGCTACAACGTCGTGCAATGTTAACCTAACCTGGTGACTTACCGTGCAACACGCAAGTCGACGACTTGCGCTTTGTTTCTCACCAGTGACTCGAACTCTCCTCTCGTTCACTGGTTCGTGTGCCGGCTGCTTAGATGAAACGATACGTATTCCCTTACGTAACGACCGCGGAGGCGGCGGGGAACGGGGAATGACTAGGTCGCGAAATAACAACTCGAGTAGTTAAAGTTAATAATAAAAGGCTATGATTTATTAAATAAAAGAAGTTGTGGTTTGATAATAGATCAGAAATATAAAAGAATTGAATTTTGATTCGCGTATTCCCTATCTAAACGGTGCGCCAGCACGTTACCTCTGATGTCAGCTGCCTCGGAGACTGACGTCACGCTCGCGGTAATTTACGCCGTGCACGTGAGGTATAATACGCCTCACGTGTGCGGTTTCTTACGCGCGCGCTCGCCGAGTAAAGTTGCGAGAAGAGAGAGAGAGAGCAGTCGCGATCACCGCGCGACACACACACGTATAAGTGTGAGAGAGAGGGTAGAGTGGGGCTGCACGTGTGCGCACCTGTTGTGCGCACCCACCGGCTTTGAAATAGCCGGTGGTTTGACCTTGCGTTCAACTTTGAAGAAGTGCGAACCCTGAGTCCACACTCTCTCTTCTTACCCTTGCTCTCTCCGCACGAGAACGCCTACTCGAAGGCGTTGTCCAGGTACGACAAGCCTGGACAAGCGGTTACACGGAACTTATTCGCGGCGCGGTAGATGCGTGCACGCTTACCTTTGATGCGGTTTAACGACGGCTCAGTAATGTGATCAGTCTTGGACGCGTCGTGTCTTACTCCCTGGAAAATATTGTGACCTCGATGCTACTGTGGAGTGGACACGAGAAGTGCTACTGCTTCCTCGAAACAACCTGGTAGTTTGAGTGCGGCAGGTGATACTAGCCTGTCACACTTGCACTTTACACTTTAAGGCGCGAAAACCGCCGAAGTACTTCGATACACGATTTCCGAAAATCACGAGCAAAACTCTCGTGATTCACGCTCTGACACGGTACTTCTCTTCAGAAAAACGGACGAGTCTTCTTTTAATAAAGGGCGAAATAAAGTGGAGCGAAAAGGAGAAGCGGTTGCAAACTACTATAGCGAACTATAAGATGGCTGTTCTCTCTCGCCGGGGTTTGCTAGTCATCACGTCGATGCAGCTCAGATTCTGCATCGACGCGCCATCTCGCGTTCGCGCGCATGAGTTACTTCGACTACGAATTATACGCGATGTCGGTACGGCGGGCCGTGACAATGCAAGAAAGTAACTTCACGGGTTTAGCTGTATTTTCTAAACGAAATCGTATTTCGAAATACGGTGTGAAGCATCGTACTCAGCGGAAAATTTGCTATGAAAATAGTAAATAAAAAGAAAAATCGATTTTTCGACCCCGTTACCATGGCTTGTCTCCTTAATTGATTTTTCAACCTTTTAGGAATAGATGCTTTTAAGTGAATTAAAACTTACATTTTAAACTCCGGAAATTTCTTGTACTCTGCAAATTCGTTTAACCATGAAATTTCATCGGTTGGCATTTTTTCACCTAAAAGTTTCCACGACACCATAGATAAACCAGATTCCGTAAGTCTAGTCACACCTCCTATTTAACAAAAAATTTTAAATTATTGCCTCTTCAATTAAACAAAATTATTTCAACATAACCGCGCCAATTGCTCACGCCAGCTTCTGTTACATAAAAATAGAGAAGTGTAATTAAATTTTATTCCTGTGTTGTTTCCTATGAGTGAACTTATACCAGAGGATGATACAGGCGAGGGGACATTACATCTATGATTTCTTTTACTTTATTATGATAAAAATCAAAATTTCCAAATCTGACTAGCATTATTTTGATGTGCCTACTTTACCTGAAATTTCCTATATGCATTGGTATTAAAAATCTTATTTGTCTTTGAGTTATAATCTGACAGGGAAATTACATTTGAAAGTGTACCCGCTCTATTAACTCAGAAAAGATCCTGAATGTTTTATGTAACACCTTGAAATATTAAAATTGATGATTTTACGTTTAAAGTAAGTCTGAAGTTTATAATTGCACTTGGTTAAAAAAGATTTCTATGCCCGAGTTTCTTTTTTAAGGATATTAATCAAAACATAGCTGTTGTGTAAAAAAAAATTTGTTACAAAGTTCAGCAAGTGCTGCACACTAAAAAATTTCATAAAAGTGCTGACCTTGAACGTAATTAAAATTTTCAATATCAGAATAAAAAATTAAAACTTAGTACGGTTTTCAAAATCAAGAACTTGGCCTGCAGCATCACATGATAATATGTAATTATGGACGTGCTACAGCCAGGGGACGTTACATTTAATACTTTAATCAAGTTAAATATAGCAATAAAATCAACTTTTATCATGATTGGTAATTGTATTACATATAGTCTATTAATATGAATTTTTTTGTAATTTTATCTCTAATATTGAATTATAAATTTAGATATTACAAGAATATGCACGTTATAGTAGTTTTCGTTACTAGAGCGTAAACTTGAACTTCACGCACCGAGTGATCAATACGCACGAGGGTCGGCGCAGCCCGCCCGAGTGTTGGATGATCACGAGGTCGTAAAGATTTCGCCCGCGTGGTGAACAATATTTTTTTTTATAGTATGAGTAAAGCACGTCGTCGCATCGTTTGAGTGTGTAAAGTTGAATTTTATGCATAGTATGCGTAAAGCGAAGCGAAGCTTTACGCACACTATGTGTGAAATTCAACTTTACGCACTGAAAACGATGCGAATCGACGTACTTTACGCATACTATACAAAAAAATGATTTTCACCCATATAAAGCGTTATTGTTATCTTATTTCTCACATTTTTTATTATGTTCTTTTACTCGAATATCTAACCTATATCTGGTTAAATGTGTGTTAATATATGTAAGTTTTCTTTCCTGAATGAATGCACTGTAAAATTTACTTTTCTTGTAATTATTTATAATTTAATAAATTGTTTTATCTTTATTGAGAGCCTTGAAGAAGGGCATAATAAAATGGTGTAGTTGAATTACACCTACATTGACAGCTGGACCATTCATCTCATCAATTCTTATTCAATAAGAATAATAATTTTTTTGCAATGGTGTGCGAAAATTTGATGCTTGAAGTAAAATTTTCGGTTCGTGAAGTTTACGTCACACACCGTTGTAAATTTTCGGTGCGGGAAGTTTCAAAACAGTCTATGAAGTAAAAAGCCGTGCGTGAAATATAAATGCCACTTGGGGTATCAACTTGCATACAACACGCACACAATTGTAAAAAATATTGTATACAACTGGGGCGTGTACGTTACGCACGAGTAATGATCGCAAGGCGACACTCGGGCTGGCTCCGCCGTACACTTCACTCCCTTGTTGCACAAACTACTATTTTAGCGATCGTGAGGTGGATAACTCTGATGGGTGAGAGGGAATCTCACGATTCTCTCTACGTCAAATGCCCCCAATAGTGGATAACGAACTAAAACCTTACCTCCATTGCCAGCACTGCTCCTAACCCGATGTGACCAAAACTGAGGTATCTGTAGCATCAGTAGTATATGAGAGAATATAGGGCAAGATCGCTGTCGTCCAAGAAAGCCGGCACGGGGCAACACTGCAGTTCCCACTGGTGAGGTCGGTTGCGGTCCCTTAACCCTTTGAGAGGCAATGGGATGTCTCACCTATTTGGTCTCAGTTTTTTTCATATATCTAATATATTTTTGCAGCTTCTATATGCAAATAAATATTTTTTAGACTCCTGGATACTTAAGTTATCAAAAATTCATGCACGATTATAATAATTCATTTATTTATATGTTTGTTATAAACAATTGACGTGAAAAAACTAGTTTTTTTCAGAAAAAAAACGGGTTTTCTGTAACCTCAATAGCTGAAGCTCTGAAATTTTTTTTAGGTATTCTTCATACATAGTTTCATAATATATATTTTTTTCAGAATTTTTCGTAGGCTAGTTTTTCTAAAAAAAATTTTGGAAATTTCGAAAAATGAATATTTTTTAGAGATTATTTATTATTAATTAATTAATTTATTATTGTTGTTCGTTATGACTGTTTTCAATAGTGTTTTCAACAATAGCTTAATAAAATTTTTAAAGTTTGCATTTTGCCTACTGGCGAATAAACATTTTCAAGATGCTCTTTTTGTTGAAAACCCCTAACTACTAGTCTGGCTTTATAAGAACTATCATTTTTCTTTTTGTAAATCCATTTTACATCTATAATTTTCTTATCTTCCGGTTTATCGAAAACAACCCATGTTTTATTTTTCATTAGACTTTCTATTTCTGAGCCCATAGCCTTTTGCCATTCTTTAGATTCTCTGGACTTCATCGCCTGGTCAGATGTATTTGGTATGTTAGCATTTACATAGTTTACATAAATATAGTGCATTATGGGATTACCAAATCTATTTACCGGATTTCTTTTTCTATTTGAAACTCTTTTTTCTATCAAACACTCATTTTCATTTCGCAACTCATTTAATTCCTTATTTGTTTGTCCCTCATTATCAATAGCATTTTTAAAATCATCTTCCTCATCTACATTATTTTGGTGCGATTCATTATCGTAATCATGGTTATTTTTGTTACTCTCATTTTCCAAATTCAAATTTATGAAATTATCCTCATCAAAATTTGCGTTCTCATTGTCGTTAGTTTTTTCTATATAAATTAATTCAGTACGTTCTTCGACTTCTTGAACATGTCTGGCATTCACTATCCTATTATTTACCAACACTCTATAACTGTTCTTATTATAGCCTACTGGTATACCTAATTTAGCTTTATCATCCCATTTACATTTTCTCAAAACCTTGGGTACTCTTACAAAAACTCTACTTCCGTAAATTTTCAAGTGCTTTACATTAGGCTTTTTGCCAAAAAATATAAGGAATTTTATTTTTCTGTGTATTGGCTATTGTATAAGCGGCTTTTCAAATAAGCCACTGTTTTCATAATTTCAGGCCAATACCTTAGATTTATTTTTGTCGCTGTCGCTAAACATCTGCCTATGTCCATTGCAGATCTCTTATATCTCTCTGCTACTCCATTTAATTCATGAACATAAGGTGGACATGGCAATAACTTTATTCCTTTAACTTTTATAAAATTATAAATTTCGCGATTCAAATATTCCTTTCCATTATCACACCGTAATTTCTTTACTCTTTTATTGAATTTATTTTCAACTAAATTGACGAATTCTATGAAACAACTCCCTGTTTCTGCTTTACTTTTAATACAAAATATTCTCGTACACTTACTGTAATCATCAACGAATGTCAAAAAATATTTTTCTCCACCATAACCTACCGTGTTGTGTGGACCATTCAAATCCGTATGAATCAATTCTAGGATTTCCGTAGTCTTAGTTCTCCTATTTTCAAACGGTACATTAGCCATTTTATATTGGATAAAATTTGCACATTTCATATTATTATCTTCTAATTTATCTGGTAAACCTTCTACTAAATTTTCATTAACCAATTCGTTTAAATATTGAAAATTTACATGACCCAACGCTCTATGCCATTTTTCTTTATTTGTCATATTTATTGTATTCGCATAAATATCGTTTTTCTTATTTTCATACAAAAGACTTTTCTTTTTTAGAAAAATTTTTCTTAAATAATTTCTGTGCTCTTTGCATAATTCAAAATATTCACTTTTTAATTCGTTAACTAAGGCTTTAGTTTCTGTACTTACTTCGGTAATAACGTTTCTTAACGTCGTTTTCCATTTATTGAACATGTGCTTAGACTTAAAGATGACCGCGTGCTCATCGAGTCTTGATCACCTCTTGCAGACTTTAATCGATCGACATCACTCTGTTTTGCGATAATTTTTCAAAAACTCTTTTCATATTTCGGTAGCTACATTTTTTTCTTCTTTTCTGAGCACATATTTTTTAGTTTCCACTTTGAACTCTTATTTTACTGCATAGTCTTTTCCACGTGGCTTTATAACCTCACTTGTATTTTTATACGTTCCCCAAAGGTTGGTATAAAAATAGGTTATTGAATATACTTTCCAACCGCGCTCGGCTACCATGTTGAGGAAGTAGATGGTGCGTGGAATAAAGGCGACAACCTTTTCTAATACTATAATCTTTATTAGGTATAACTTACCCTAGAATAATACATTCTCTCTCCCATGTGCTACAAGTGTAAGTGCTGTATTCGTCTCTCGCGACGCTCGCGACTCTCACTGGGTGAGACATACACTCTGGCGTGGGGAGGCACGCATATGTGTGTACAATCTGCTGACTCTCGGCAGACGGGCTAACATGTAAGTCTCGCGTATAGAGTTTATTGTGTGGAAAGATTCACGCATTCTAACAAGAAGAATTAAATAAGAAGAACAAAAGCAAAAACATTAACTATTGCTGCTACTTTTTATTCTGATTTTGATGAAAATGTTATTACTGAAAATTGTTTAGGAGAAATTAATGAGATATGTGTATTTTTCAAGCCAAACATGTTAAATTTGAACTAACAGTTGACAAAAAATTTCAAAATTGTTGCAACAGAGGGAAAGTAAATTTATCGGAAAATATTTCTTATTCAGAACGTTTAAAACAATTATTTCTTAGAAATACTCCTGAAAGTAAACATTTTAGACAATATATAAGACAATATATAATAATGCACTTGCATTCACCAGTTTTGGGGCAAAATTTGATGCTTTATTTGGTAGAGGAACTTAGGTTATTCATATATGTGAACAAGTTTATCATAATGTTTATTCTTTACATCCTAATGAAAATGATGCTAGAAAATATGGCCAATTATATATTCTGGATAATAAAATGGCAACACAATCGCGATTGTGTAATAACATTTCATGTACGTTAAATCTATTAAAAGAATTGGACAATTATTTTCGAAATATTAACATTTATGCCATTTCTTATAAAATGATGCATGAAGTAAAAAAAGAAGAACAAAATCGCTTGCAAGACCGCAATTGATTCTAGATCAGAAAGTTTATAACTCGCAATTTACATCTTAACAAACATGTTTATAACGAAGCTAGATGCAATGAAGTGGCTGCTGTATTTGTTGGTTAAGAAGGTCAACCTCCAGAAGATCGAGACATATACATATACAAAACAACAAGTATGCCTTATATTAGTAAACATGTAGATCCTATGACCTATGCACTTATATTTCCAAATGAAAAATAACTTATTGTTGATACCTGGGTTAAAGTTGAAGGATCAAGATTACACTATTTAAGAAAACATCAACATTCTTTAAGAACAGATTTATACAAAGGTGTTATGGACAATATAAAAAAATATACGAAAATGAAGATATGAGAATTGGAAAAATGGTTATTTTATCATCCTCGTTTTATGGAGGTTCTAGATTATTAAAGCAACATTTTTTAGATGCAATAACAATAGTTCAGAAATATAGTAAACCGGTATTGCTTCCTCATAGAGGAAGCTTTGTGATAGTAAAAAAAAAAGTTTATGAGATAATGTGTTAGAAATGTTATTTAGCAAATTTGGAATCGAAATACACTATTTTTAGAAAATATCCCTAGGATGTGTGTGTGTGTGTGTGTGTGTGTGTGTGTGTGTGTGTGTGTGTGTGTGTGTGTGTGTGTGTGTGTGTGTGTGTGTGTGTGTGTGTGTGTGTGTGTGTGTGTGTGTGTGTGTGTGTGTGTGTGTGTGTGTGTGTGTGTGTGTGTGTGTGTGTGTGTGTGTGTGTGTGTGTGTGTGTGTGTGTGTGTGTGTGTGTGTGTGTGTGTGTGTGTGTGTGTGTGTGTGTGTGTGTGTGTCCGTATACGCTGATATCTCATGATCTACTCGATCGATTTTAACGGGAGAGTGATCATTTTTTTAGATTTTGCTTCCACAATTGGGGTCAATATTCTATTTTTGTAAAATTTAATTTTTTTTTTATAGCCATTTTTTAAATTTCAAAATTTTTTTCTTCGATTTTTTTAATATTTAGAACAAATATTGTTTATATATCATGAATTCTCTATATGTAGGATAAAATTATCTACAATTTAAAAAAAAAAGTCGGTAGCTATATTTCGTCATAAGTTATTGATGAAAACGTAATTTTTTGTAAATAGGTTATATTTCGAAATTAAAAAAAGATATTAACATGAATATTTTTTTGGTTATAAAGGATATTAAGTACTATAACTTACTAAATTTTTAGGTTTTTTTTTATTCATTATTTTTTGAGAAAAAAAAATAATTTATAAAAAAAGTGATTTTTTTTGTCGTTCAATAACTATAGTAAAATTGGCTTAATCACTTTGAAATTCTTTGTAGGGGTAGATTTTGTATACCAATCGAGTGAGTTCTTTGGGCAAAAGGATTGATCCGTAAATTTCGAAGATATTTGAGGTTAAATTTTTTGAGGTCACTTTTTTTTTAAATAGTAATTTCTCGAGAACGGCTCTATGTATCTAAATGGGGTGGGTGGTATTCGAAAGAGAATTAAATTACCTACATTTTCTAAAAAAAATTAATTCTCTAGCTATCACGGTTCTTTTGTTATTAACAAAAATGTAAAAATTGAAAAATGAAAAAAAATGAGTTTTATATGTTCAACTATTACAAGAGTAAAATTGTCTTATTCGCTTCAAAATTCATTGTAGAGGTATATTACTGATAGTTCTCGGATGAGTTCTTTTGGCAAAGTGATTGGTTCATAAATTTCAGAGATATTTGAGGTTAAAATTTTTCTAGACATTTTTAAAATCTATTTCTTGAGGATTAATTTATAATTTTTTTTAATTTAGTTTATAATTAAATTTAATTTATAAAAAGATAATTTTAGTTTATAATATCTCTGAAAATTATGAACCAATCATTTTGCCAAAAAAACTCTGCCGAGAACTATCAATAATATACCTGTACAATGAATTTTGAAGCGAAGAAGACAATTTTACTATCGTAATAGTTGAACATCCAAAATTCATTTTTTTTTTATTTTTAAATTTTTACATTTCTGTTAATAACAAAAGAACCGTGATAGCTAGAAAATTAATTTTTTTTAGAAAATATAGGTAATTTAATTATGTTTCAAATGCTATAAATTACATTGAAATACATAGAGCTCTAAGTATCAGTTGAAATTTTATAGGCAATTGTGATATATATTTTACGTATGTGAAATTTTGTGGAAATGTATAATCTATAAAAATTTGAATAAATTATGTTGGAGTTTCGTTATTTCTGTCTTTCTGAAGTATTAAATTTTAAATATTGGAATTAAAAATTAATTAAAGGAATCAGTAAATTAAGTTTGAGGAAGCTACGTGCCAATGAATTGGCAGGACCGCTACTCGGGAGAGCCTTATAATTTCACCAGAGCGATAATTGCAAGAATTCAAATAATGAAAAATTAATGTGTAAAAATCATGTTCCACTCAGAGCGAGTGCGTTTTAAGCGTTTTTTGAGATGTATGTATGTCTGTACGTCCGTATGTACTCAAGTTTCTCGATTATCTCAATGAATTTTCGATTTCATCGGGATTGCGGGAAAATACTCCTCTAATTATACCTAAGTGCTGGTTCTATATTGAGATAGATCGATGAAACATTTTTTAAATGGGAGCACAAAGAAATATCTCAAAAAATCGATTTTTAAGGCTAATGTCTAGAAAAATTAATTTTAAGCTAATATGTACAGGTATATCTGCTAAAACTAATTAAAATACAGCTTTTTTATGTTGAACACTTTTTTGTACGAGCAATATTTGCCAA
Organism: Torymus aiolomorphi; assembly: GCA_036365515.1. Taxonomy (NCBI): domain Eukaryota; kingdom Metazoa; phylum Arthropoda; class Insecta; order Hymenoptera; family Torymidae; genus Torymus; species Torymus aiolomorphi. Next base: position 153,644,255 of record CM070874.1, on the reverse strand, counting down.
GATAACTGCGGAAAACGGTCAAAAATGGTCAAAAATGAATGATTTTCGGCTATAACTTCTCAGGATTTGATTTTACACAAAAATGTTAAATACAAAAGTTGTAGATAATATTGAAGCGAAACTTTTTCCCATTTAACATTTTTCTTTAAAATCAACTCCTGACGAGCTAGACTTATAAAAACGATTTTAAACGCCAAAATACACATAAAATGAACAATTTTCGGCTACAACTTGACAAGATTTGATTTTATACAAAAATGTTAAATGTAAAAGTTGTAGATAATATTTAAACAAAACTTTTTTCTATTTAACATTTTCGTGTAATATCAACTCCTGTCAGTTAGACTTATAAAAACGATTTTAAACGTCAAAACATACATAAAATGGACGATTTTCGGCTAAAACTTGATAGGATTTGATTTTATACAAACATGTTCAATACAAAAGTTCTACATAATATTTAATCAAAACTTTTTCCCATTTAACATTTTCACATAAAATGGATTCCTGATCGCTTAGACCTATAAAAACCATTTTTAATGCCTAAATACACCTGAAATAGTCGATTTTCGCTTATCATACAAGAATTTGACTTTCAATAAAACTGTTAAATACAAAGCATGTAGATATAGTTTAAACAAAACTTATTCCCAATTAACATTTTTATGTACAATAATTACTGGATCATCTAAACGTATAAACATGATTTTTAATACCCCAATACACGTACAGTGAATTTTCGCTTATTATTCAACAGAATTAGATTTACACAGAAGTATTCGATACAATAGCTCTAAATAAGATGGAGAAAATCGACATAACGTTCCAAAGATAATATAATTACAAAAACATAATAATAAGATACAAAATTACATTTGATTACAATATTCAATGGGATAAACACATTGGAAGAGTAATTAAAGAAACAAAATATCTATTTCCCTGTTTTCTACAAAAAGATTTTTAATAACAAATTAAAAAAATTTGATATAAGATTACCCAGCTTAACCTACTATGTTCCCAGGACCTAAGCGATTGAACTAAAAGAATCAAAATTGTGTAATATTATATAAGTACATGTTAAAGGAATATCATATATACAAAAAAAACTTTTGTGTAATGTATGAGCTATAAATGTTGTAATATGATAAATTTCAATGCATAAAGAATGCAATGTTCTATCTGACTCAGTCTTACAGCATGTAGAAAACTATTAAATAGGCAAGTCTCACTGGGTAGAAGTCTGCGAAATACATAATGATGTATTTTAATACAACAGATACCCTGAAGCGAGTTCTTACACCCTGACTAAACTTAGAAATTAAATAGACGAGCTAATATTACCAGGGACAACTACCTACCCTTATCGCATTTAACAACACACACAGCACTTATATAATATTTCCCAGTTCCTATTACCTATCCCCTCACACTTTAAAGCACTAACACTCGAAGATCACTTAGAGCTGCAGAAGTTGCAAAATAGGGCTAGACGGTCTAGAGGCTGGCACTACTCCATGGATGCCAGTCTGCTGGGAATCATCTAACAGCGATCCACTGTGTCAGTAACCACACCACCTAGGAGGAAAGTACTGACAGAGACTGTCAATTGTGTTTCAATGTCAGGGTCTGCCTCAGCCTAGGGATCAGCAAAGCGCATGAACAGCAGATCAGTCCCTATTCTGGGGGACAAGCGAGAAGAGTTGAGTACCTAAAAACCACATATGACTAATAAATAGATGACTCAAAAAAGCATACCATACAAAAGAAAAGTCTGCAGCAATGGCTGTTGTTCACTCACTGTACCAGCTTCCTGTAACAACTAGAGGGGAAGAACTGGTGGAGACCTTAAACCGTTGTTTCACTGAAGACGCTGAAGACACAAGCAGCAGCTTAACTGTACACATAGTCACTAGTGTAATAGCCAAATAAGAAAAGTTGAGCACCTAAAAACCACATATAATTAATAAATAGATGACTCAGACATTTCCACACCCAAGAAACAGTATGCAGCAGTGCTCGTCGTTTACACTACTCTCGCTGCCACAGATACCTGCAACAAGCGAAAGTACCATCAGCTCACCCATCAGAGAGGTTAGGAATGAGAAAATGCTTACTAAATCTGCTCTAGCCGCTGACACACTATCTTCCCATCTCCGACGAATCATCGACAATCGACGAACACGATGAAAGGGCGAACACGATTCACCAGGGCGGCATACTACAGCAGCCACAGTTATCGCTGAGGACGCCGGGAGCCAGACGATTCGATTGTTGACAACACACACCATGGACACATGTGCGCCACGGCTGACGGCACGCCGCACTATACTCAGCAGTAGCAGAAAGCGCGCGCGATCATATATATAGATATATCTTATACCTCGCGGTCGCACGCGTCGCATGTGTTTTTCCGCTGTTCTTGGTGTGCGAACGCAGCCTAGCCGAGGCACGGTAGTACACATAGGTCCGGAAAGTGTGTACGACCGTGAGCCGAGGTACCTAGCGTAGCCGTTACGACTGCTGCAGTATAAGTATTCATGCACGCAGATCGCAGGGCTAAGCCAGATTGCCGTTGCCGAATGCATGAGTATTGAGCATTCTCCTTCTGTTTTTCTCCTTTTCGCGGTATTAGTGTATATATATGCATATGTGCGCAAGTATTTTTTTGTAATTGAGATTGTATAGGTATATGTAGTTAGGAACACCCATGAGTCCGTGAGCAGCTAGTTTTTTTATTATTATATATTTAATTTTTTTTTTATTATAAATATCGGAAGTGTTGCAATTTTCACTTTTATAAAAATACAAGGTTCTCCTGAGTATTGCGGTCGTGCCTATTATGTAAAAACGAAGTTTTTACATAGGGTGGGGGCGGGCGACGAGCGAAGCGAGGAGCAGGTGTGTGTGGGGGCGGGGGGGATGGCACAGCCCCCCTAGTTTTCATTACAATGACATGAAATCCATAGTGGGAATAAATTGCACAAAATTTAGAAGATTTTGAATCCGCAAGCGATAGACCCGAAATTGTTTTATAAAAGATTTTGATCAAAAAGTTAAAATTTTTTTAGAAGATGTAAATAAATAAGGAATTTTCGGAAAGTACATTGCCTATACGTATGTTACTGACAACGTGTTTCAAAAAAGGCGTCTGCCTCACATGCACATATTATTATTATTCATTGATAAATAGAATAAAGTTAGTAATAGAGATTACGTTGATACGATTATTAGCGCTGAAATATCTGAATCCAAGATTATATAATATAGTTAAACAATTTATGATAGATGTACCATGTGGTAAACATAATATGAATTCACCTTGTACGGATAGTAAGACAAAAAAATGTACTAAAAATTTTCCTAAAACATTTAATGAACAAACTAATTTTAATAGCAATGGTTATCCAATTATCGATGAAGCAATGCTCAAAAACAAATTTCGTTTAGTAAAAAAACAAAAGCTGACAACAGATTTGTAGTTCTATATAAGCCTTATCTATTATTAAAATTTAATTGTCATATTAATGTAGAAGTTTGTTCAACAACTCAATGTGTAAAATATTTATTTAAATATTGTTTTAAAGATCACAACTGTGGATTTATTAAAATCGGTGACTTCGAAAACGAAAGCAGAAATGAAAATTATGATGATAATGAAATAAAACAATTTTTAAATACAAGACATGGAAGTTCACCAGAAGCAATGTATCGTTTACTTAAATTTTCAATGTATAAGTTATCTCACGTAATATATCGATTCGCAGTTCATTTAGAAAATGAGCAATTTGTTTATTTTAAAGAAGGTTCTGAAGAAGAATCAATAAATACAAAATTAAATAGAACATTGACAGCATGGTTCGAACTAAATGCAAGCGACCATGAAGCTAGAAAATATTTATATCCAGATATAGCAAACTTTTATGTTTTTAATGAAAAACTTAAAAAATGGACTGTAAGAAAAAAAAATTACAAACCAGTTTTTAGTAGAATGTGTTTCGTTAATCCAAAGGATCGTCAACGGTTTTTCTTTAGATTGTTATTATTACTTGTTAAAGGAGCTCAATCGTTCCAAGAATTAATAACATTTCAAAATGTCATCTATCCAACATTTTATAAAGCAGCAATAGTTAGAAAGTTAGTAAAAACTGATGAGTAATGGGATAAATGCTTACAAGAAGCTATCCAGATAGAATTTCTAAATGCCTTGTGTAATCTGTTTGCTTACATTTGTGATTTCCATGATCCAGTTAATGCGAAAGAATTATACGATAAATATAAACATTATTTCTACAATCCACTTTATCCAAAAGACATTGGTAAAAATATATCATTACACAAAATTAATGCTATTTTATCTACAAATTGATATTCTTTAAACGATTTTAATTTAACTGAAATTAATGAATATCAAAACGATGAAATGAAATATGAAGATGTTAATACATCAGAATATATAATATGAAGGAATTTATTTAATATACTATGTTTATCAAATAAACAACGCGACATTTTTAATGCCATAATGGAAATCATAAATGATAATGATTATAATTATAACAAATGTTTTTTAATTGATGGCCCTGGAGGTAGTGGAAAAATATATTTATTAAACTCATTAATTACTCATTTAAATAACGAAAACAATTTATTATTAAATGGAAAAACTTCACATGTAACGTTTAAATTACCATTAAATATTACTGAAGATACAATTTGCAATATAAAACCTAACTAGAATGTTGGGCGCGCTACGCGCGCCGTTAATGTAATTGCATTATCTTCAATCGACTACGACAATTATGTAACATAAATCATAACGTAAATCATAACGTAAATGGATTTGTTAATGTATTCTGCTACTTCATTTTGTTAACGTGTTGTTAAAATTCTAGGTACGTGATACAACAAACCAGTTTTGGAAATTCCATGTTCTCAAATTTCGTTATAACTTAAAAATAAAGGCAACTAGATCCCAAATATGGTTAATAGAGGAGAGCATAGGAAATAAAAAGCATAGATTTAGGAAAGAGCTGACAGTAGAGAGGGCTCTAGCACAGGTGCTGTGTATACTACTTACAATTAATGTATTTTATTTATTTAAGGGGTACTACAGTTAAAAAATAAACCATTTTTTTTAATGGGATACGGGCCAAAATGTTTGATTTTTTTATTTCCTTTGACTGAAGCTATGCGTATCCCTTAATTTTTCCAATGAATATATTTAATGTTAAAAATTTGAGTTAAAATTCACCATTTTTTAAAAATTCCTACCAAATGGTGGATTTTAAATCATATTTTTGACTTTAAAAATATTAATTGGAAAAATTAAGGAATGCAAATAGCTTCAGTCAAAGGAGATATAAAAATCAAAGATTTTGGCCCGTATCCCATTAAAAAATATCAAATGGTTCAGCCTGTAGGTTATGGCAGGGTACAAATTTTAGAATCTCAATATCTTTGGATCAAATGGGTTTACAGATCTCTGGTAGGGTCTATTAAATCAAAAATAAACTATGTTTGTATAATATATATTATATATAAAATATCATTACAGATCAAAATTTATATTTTTTAGGTAAATAGAAAAAAACACAATTTAACTCTAGTATCCCCTCAATGTAATAGATAAAATTTGAAGTAGAATAAATAAAAAAATAAATAGTATAAACTCTTATTTATTTGTCATTTATTAAATGTTACAAAATAATACAGTATTGAAAAAGTTGTGCAACAAATGGTATCCATAACGATACACGGCATCGCATCGTAGTATTATACCGTCATTAAATCAGGAAAACTCATTGCACCCTTACAATGTTATAAAAGTAATCTTAAACAAAATAATTCTATTTTACTTGGACTTACAGAATACATACGCCCAATACAATTGAGCGAGATTTTCGTTTACACCATCGATACATAATATTGCCATTTACATTATCTTGTTTAAAAACATAGTGAGCAGGAATTTCAGTATAGGTATAATGCCTAGCTGTAGAATCACACCTATTGAGTTTAAAATAAGCTAACAATGTGCTAGATCGATTTAATGCAACTTCCACACTCTCTTTATCATTTAAATCGTCAATTACTATCGATTGTTGTTCAGGTAAATGAACAGATAAACGTATGATGCTGTGACTTTTACTTTGCAAAGGTTTACTACTCAATATACGATAACATGCTTCAACTTGACTTACATATTGTGTTTTTACGTAACTAGGAATTTCATCATGATTGATTACTCTCATTATTAGTTCCTTCAAATATTATATTCGCAGCATCATGACCTTTATATACATATTTATATAAATATTTTGCTGATCGTACGCTGGATACAACTTCTACATTCATATAACAATTAAACATACGTAATAATTCTGGACAATATGGTACTGCAAACCGATTATCTACATTTTGATTATGACGCACTACTATACGTCCATCATTGCTTCGTCTGTAATAAGGATAACCATCAGCTGATGATACTGTTTCCTCTCTAAACTCTTTCGGGTAGTGTTTTGAGCACTTACTATCAACTATACATCTACTATCACATGGACCGTGTATCATATTATGAACGACAATACCATATAATACGGGATCATTTTCAGGATCAGGAATTTCTGCAGATATGAATTTACTTATATCATCAATATTTGTAATTTATGACCGCCTTTTAAAGTAATTAATATATGTGCATGAGACAAACCTCGCTTCTGAAATTCAACAACATGCATAAGAGCTGCGACATTACCAAACTAGTTTTCCTTTGTAATAAGCGACAGTAACCGTTCTTTCTTTAAATGAAATACCTTTGCACAGATGTCAGGACGATCAGAGGCTCGTTGACCTGAAAATAAATTATCACGAATTTCACGCCAACTGGGATTGCATGTCACCGTTATGAACAAATCAGGTTTTCCTTGACTACGCTCTATAGCCATAGCATCTTAATAATTTTGCGTCATATATCTAGGAGAACCAACAAATGTTGATGGTAAAATAATCATTTTATCTATTTGACAATTCATGTTATTCACATTATTACTTAAATGATCGACTAAACCTGATATGATTCAACTCGCAACTGTTTTTGAATATTACGAACATATTCAATTCGATCTTTCTCTACTTTAATATAGCCATCAACGATCTATTGTTGGAATAATCTACGATCTAATAGAAATGCATTAAATGTATCAGATCTTACACTGATTCTATACTTGATATCAGAATACCTAGTTACTCGACGAGCTTGTCGTTCATATTGGTCATTATTTGCATCACCTGACTACATTTCTGTTACTATTTTTTTTTTTCATTATATTTTTGTGCCAATCATGTGATCCATGGGGATAGAATAATGGATAAACCATAGGTTCCACGTTTGGATCCAAAGAACTTATTGATCGCAATACTCGAGTGTCTTGATTGCGAATAGTTACATATGATTCAGAAATATCACCATCAGCTATCGTACTCAACACAGCAGCAACTTCGTTTACTCTTTACAAATTACATCTATTACGGTCGTAGCTTGCTTTTAAACTAAATAATAACTGTAATTCAAGTTCAGTATCATTACTTAATAATTCACGTTGATGGCTAATTTCTTCTTGCATCCATTACATATGACTTTGCAAATATATTACATTCTCTTAACATTTGATCTAAATTATTCATAATTTCTCTATTGGATCCTAAATTAGCTGCCATCCTATAATCAACAGCCTCTTGAGGATCAATAATAAAAAGCTGACCATATTGAAGATTCTTATTTTCCGATGGATATAAAGCCTCATTTATTTGGTAATAAACTTGTCCTTGTATCTTAAAACAATACGGAGCTCTTCCTATTGTACGAAAATTAACTAAATTTGCATTAAAAGATGCAAACGAAAACGAACTATTGTAATTCCGAATACGTGTGAAGAATAGCCTACTTTTTAAATGGAGATTTTCAAATCATAAACGTAATTCATCTGGAAAAATGTGTAATAGAAGTGAAACCTTTTCCCCACAATGTGTCATAGGAGCGACACTTTTTCATAAAATGTGACATAGGAGTGACACTTTTTCCAATATGTATCATAGGAGTGAGACTTTTTCCCCTAAATAGGTCATAAGAATACAACTTTTCCCTAAAATGAGTTACAGACGTGACACCTTTTCGAAAAAAGTGTATCATAGCAGTAACACTTTTTCATAAAATGTGACATAAGAGTGACAATTTTTTGCAATGTGTCGTAGGTGTGACACCTTTTCGCCAAAATGTATCAACATTGCGACACTTTTTGGTCAGAATGTATCATAGGAGTAACACTTTTTTCCCTAAATGTGTCATAGGAGTGACACTTTTTTCAAATATGTATCATAGGAGTGACAATTTTTTCAAAATGTGTCATAGGAGTGACACTTTTTTCCCAATATGTGTCACAGGTTGACCTCTATATATAAATCATTTTGTTTAAGAGCGAGGGGATGTGCCTTATATTCCTTCACGCATAGAGATGTGGGAGAGTCGTTGGACTGCTAAATAGGTAGTTTTCCCGCTGACCCCTAGGTTGCTTTAATAGGAGATTACTCTCGCAAGCGGTCAGGCGTCGCTGTTACATAATTCTGCTGGGATTTTCGAGGCTTACATTCCATAATAATGGGTCAAAGTAGCTCGACTGTTGCTCCTGAGCAGTAAACCAACGTCAAGGGAAAGTTACAGTGGAAAAAATATTCGGAAAAATTTCCACAAACATCTGTTCTTTGCCTGAGTAGCAGGGTCATAAAAAGTTCGCAATAAGTCCCAAAAGGAAATAAGGAATGTAATGAAAGTGAAGTTCTGGAAATATACCCTATGATAAATCAGATGAATGGATTTGTAGAAGAAAAAAATGGAGCGGTTGTGGAACATGTAGAACCTCACCGGATAAGAGTGAGGTTGGGCTCTTTAAAAAAAAATGTAATATTTATGAAATAAATAATATTTTTTAATTAAGGATTGTGTTGCTCCATGCAGGTTTCAACCTATTCCAACGTTCTTCCAAGAATTCTGTGCAGGTTTGAACTTTCATCAGCCAATCAACGATCTCTATGCAGATCTCAAATCGAGAAATTGAATGAAAAAATGTTAAGGGTTGAGATACGGCATGACTATCCAACCACTTCATTTAAATATAAAATTTAACGCTATTTCAAATTTTTCGCTCTCTGGTATTTCTTGTAATCATTTTGTATGTTTTCGAATTTTCCGCCAAGTTGGGTAAACGACTCTGATGACAAGGTAGAGTTGCTATGTATATAATGCCCAAGTAGTATACATGCTATATGCTTTTGTATATTATCTTACAAATTAAAGTTTACCATAAACGACGGTTATCTAGGTATATTACCTATAAATCTAGGTTATCAGCTTTTTCGGTAAGATGGAATTTGGTTATTGACTATGCCGATAAGGTCGAGTTGCTATTTTATAGAGCATGTCATCTAACAAGTATCAAAATTCCTAGAATTATCGTCTATAGGTGAGGTGGAGTTGGGAGCTATCTCATACAGCTCTGTTGGTAAAGTTGGGTAGCCTATTTGATATTGGATATTGCTCTGTCGGTAAGGTAGAGATAGCTGATTCATCTAGAGATGGCGCTACGAAAGAGTGGGTATCAATGGAAACAACCTCAAAATGTTTACAAGGCAGAGTTGGGTTGCATGATATTGCATACTGCTCTGTCGGTAAGGTAGAGATGTGTGATCCATCTACAGATGGCGTTACGAAAGAGCGGGTATCAATGGAAGCATATCCTCAAAATGTTTACAAGGCAGAGTTGGGCTATATGTTATTGCATACTGCTCTGAGAGTAAGGTAGAGATGGGTGATCCATCTACAGATGGCGCTACGTAAGAGTGGGTATTAATAGAATCATAACCTCAAACATACGCCAATTTCCAGAAGTCATGCTACGGTAAAAATCCATACTGAAAATTATCTCACTCACGCACCACTCATCGATTACTCTAAGCAGAACGAATCTCTGAAGAGTCCACCTGACGTTCGTTTGGAATTCGAAGGAAGAGGCAATTTTCATCGATGTGCTGCCTCATTTTGCACGATCACATTGTCCAGTACAATCCTGTTAGCGGAGACGTGAAGAAGTTCGTCTAAATTTCCGAGAAGAATTTCCAAGAATACAGCCAATCATCAGGTATCAACCTGCGTAAACCCTTCAGATTGGCTGAAGTAGCATATAGCGCGATCATTAAAGATGGAGTACGTAGTGGACACACAGGGCTTCAAACAACCAGTGAAAGCCTTCACTCTCAAGGAACTCGCCATACTTCGTCTAGACGACAAATCAGAACCTCTGGTGCTCATATTTCGAGAGCCGTATCCGTGTCGTCGACTCACGAACAAGTACAGACGCGAGATTACATAGTTGGACCGTTGCTATCACGGTATCGCCTGGAAATCTGGAGACGTTCTCTACACTGACGTGGGGAAAATCATGTGAGATAGTCTGTAAGGTTGGTAAGGTTGGCTTACCCTGCCGGCCGAAGGGAAAGCAGCGCATTAAGGGGGTCGGACACCTTTAAAATGACGAAAAATCTATTTTCTTTTTATTACATATTTTACTAAAAAAACACTTGTAGAATATGTCCCAATTAGTTTTAAAGCATTATCTATTTTTGTTTTAAGAATATACACAAAACACTGATAAAGCTTTTCATTTGTTTTTTGTTCAAATTACATTTTTCCCCTTGTATATATATATATTTATATAATCATATATTATTTCTACTAATTTTTTTTTTCTTTTCTTAATGAATAAATAATATAATTTATGGATGGTATTTTTGACAAAAATAAAAATTTGAATGTAAAACTTATATAGCAGTTAAGTTGGCACCGTAACAACCTGACTTATCAACGACAGCCTCTCACAGGCTCACAGCTCACTCCTTTATTGTAATAGAGCTGATTTTAACCTATGTAAAAGTCCGCAAGCAATGTAAACATGCACAGCTGTCATTTCATATAAACACTGTGATATCAGCATCAGCACCTTTTCTATACAAAGTGTTGTTCTTAATTTTCATCCCTGTTGAAAAGACCTTATAAAATCCGATAAAAAAATACATCTTTTTATCCGACTCCCGATAAAATTTTTATGGTAATATATCGGGATACATATTTTTATCAGCCATTATAGTGAATTCCTTATAAACATGAATGTCAAGTTTATATTATATAGGGTTTCTCCTGGTAAAAAATATATCAGCTTTTATGAGTCAACCGTTCTTATAATCTTTTATAGGGTTATACTCATAAGATTGTTTATAAGAATATATCTTCTATTACATTGTTTCTTGAATATAGGAACATATCGCAATAAGCAGATAAAAAAGTTATAAGAGTTATATAAAGATGCACAGCTGTCATTTCATATAAACACTGTGATATCAGCATCAGCACCTTTTCTATACAAAGTGTTGTTCTTAATTTTCATCCCTGTTGAAAAGACCTCATAAAATCCGATAAAAAAATACCTCTTTTTATCCGACTCCCGATAAAATTTTTATGGTAATATATCGGGATACATATTTTTATCAGCCATTATAGTGAATTCCTTATAAACATGAATGTCAAGTTTATATTATATAGGGTTTCTCCTGGTAAAAACTATATCAGCTTTTATGAGTCAACCGTTCTTATAATCTTTTATAGGGTTATACTTATAAGATTGTTTACAAGAATATATCTTCTATTACATTGTTTCTTGAATATAGGAACATATCGCAATAAGCAGATAAAAAAGTTATAAGTACATATAAGAGTTTTCACAGCGGAAGCTTTATAAGGCAATCCATAAGAATACCAATCGGGTTTTATAGTAAAAATGATAATAATGTAAAATTTTAAATGCATCATGATTTCCCTATAAAAAATTTTATAAGAACTTATCACAAAATTACCATAAATAATATAGCATTATTTTTTTTTAATTAATAGGGATTTGTAAAGAATTCCGGGTGCAGAAACCTCATATAATATTACAAACTAACAAGTTATAGTATTTTATAGTGAAAAACTAGTAAAATTAAAAGTTCGTATATAAGCATTTATACAAATTTAGAAGATAAAAATTAATAACAAACAACTAATTATTGCTTTCTACTACATTTTTTATCGATTTATATAGGATGCTGCACGGTAACAAAAAGTAACCGCTATCTGGTTTTACCGCTATTATTCTATATTTTTAAGAAAAATGCACGAGCCATTTATAGTGTTTTATGATGATCCTTGCATCAATTAAAAGGTTCGTCTACCGAATGCTGCTGACTGAACCGATATTAATTAAAGCAATCTTCATCAATTCGCTTATCGCGATTTATCAGGCACTGTTACATAAAATATTAATTATCAAGCAATCGGTGTATATCCGGATATCAATTAAATTGTTTCTTATTGTCGTATTATTTTATCGGATTTTATAGGCCGTTCCGCGGTAACAGAAAGTACCTGATATCTGTTTTTACCGTTATAATTCAATATTTTCAACAAACAGGCCCGAACCATTTATAATGTTTTATGATGATCATTGTATCAAATCGGAGGTTCATCTACCGGATGCTACCGGCTGAACCGATGATTAAAGCAATCATCATCAATTCGCTTATCGCAATTTATCAGGCATTGTTATATGAAACATTAATTATCAAGCAATTGGTGTATATCGGTATATAGTGTTAATTATTGCTTTCTACCGCATTTTTTATCGGGTTTTATAGGCCTCTCCACGGTAAGGAAAATAACGACTATCGGTTTTTATCACTATAATTCTGCATTTTCAAGAATCCTACGCGAGCCATTTATAGTGTTTTATAGTAAATGTTGCATCTGAGGCAAGGCTCACTTACCGGAGGCTGCCGGCAGAACCGATGATCAAAGCATTATTATTCAATCTGCTTATCGCAATTTATCAGGCATTGTAATATAAAATATTAATTACTAACGAATCGGTATATATCGGGATATCAAGTTAATTATTGCTTTCTACCGCATTTTTATCGGATTTTATAGGCCTTTCCACAGTAAGAAAAGTAACGGCTACCGATTTTTATCACTATAATTCTGCATTTTCAAGAATCCTACGCGAGACATTTATAGTGTTTTATAGTGAATGTTGCATCTGAGGCAAGGTTCACTTACCGGAGGTTGCCGGCAAAACCGATGATCAAAGCATTATTACTCAATTTGCTTATCGCAATTTATCAGACATTGTAATATAAAATATTAATTACTAACAAATCGGTATATATCGGGATATCATGGGCCTTTCCACGGTAAGAAAAATAACGGCTATCGGTTTTTATCACTATAATTCTGCATCTTCAAGAATCCTACGCGAGCCATTTATAGTGTTTTATGGTGAATGTTGCATCTAAGGTAAGGCTCACTTACCCGATGCTGCCGGCTAAACCGGCGATCAAAGCGTTCTTCCTCAATTCACCTATCTCGATTTATCAGGCATTGCAATATAAAATATTAATTACTAAAGAATAGGTATATATCGGGATATCAAGTTAATTATGGCTATCTACCGCATTTTTTATCGGGTTTTATAGGCCATGTCACGGTAACAGAAAGTACCTGATATATGTTTTTACCGTTATAATTCTATATTTTCAAGAAATAGGCCCGAGCCATTTATAGTGTTTTGTGATGATCATTGTATCAAATCGGAGGTTCAGCTACCGGATGTTGCCGGCTGAACCGATGATTAAAGAAAACTTAATAAATTCGCTTATCGCGATTTATCAGGGATTGTCATATATAAAATATTTTATATATGACGGTTCAGCTACCGGATGCTGCCGGCTGAACCGATGATTAAGGCAAACTTAATAAATTAATTATTAAGTAATTACTTGATAATTAATATTTTATATATGACAATCCCTGATAAATCGCGATAAGCGGATTTATTAAGTTTGCTTTAATCATTGGTTCAGCCGGCAGCATTCGGTAGAAGAACCTCGAATTTGATACAATGATCATCACAAAACACTATAAATGGCTCGGGCCTGTTTCTGGTAAAAACATATATCAGGTACTTTCTGTTACCGTGGAAAGGCCCATAAAACCCGATAAAAAATACGGCAGAAAGCAATAATTAATTTGATATTCCGATATGTACTGATTCGTTAGTAATTAATATTTTATATTACAATGTGTAACGGGATGGCTAGTGGGGGAAAATCCCAACAAGCCACAGGCCAGCGATGCCCTAGAACACTGTGCCGCGGGTGTCAGACTAAAATGACTTGCCCGGGGATCTGCTCCTGGAATCCCGAAAACAACGCGAAGATCGCACACGAACTTCGCTTTCCAACTAATTGGATCGCTGAGTGAAAAGCGCGCGCTCGAAGAGTAAAGCGCGCGGCCGCTATGCTCAGATATGAAAACGACCGGCGGAGTCGTTTTCCCGCGGAGGCGGCGGTATCCGGGAGAAGGACAGGTTGTAAAGAACAACGCGACGAGTAACTAGATATCACAATATATTTACTATTACTAATCTCTACAAGCACAACGCCTGTGCTGATTATAACAAAGAGTTATTTCGCGCGCGACCGTTAACATTCAAACGCGCGAACTACACGGCGCGCGGCGAAGCTGCTATGCTCGAGCGCAGTGTTAAGTACGGCGAGCTGACACACACTCGCACGTACACGGCACAGAAAGCTTGCACGGGGCGATTTCCGTGCGAGCCTTTACCAAACCCGCGAGAGGAGAGTAGAAAACTTACGTTAGGAAGGAGCAGCCGGTGCACTCGACTCTCTCTCGCTCCCTGTCGCTCGCACAGCAGTTGCGCTCTCTTTCTCTCTCTCTCTTGCTCGCTGTATCGTGTCGGCAGGCGGGTTGGCTGCCGGCTCGTCGCTCACAGTCTCGTGCGGCTCACGCGGCTCGGGATCGCTCTCTCTCTGTCTCTCTTTCGCACGTTCACTATATGCGGCGCCTCCACTACACTCGCGGGGTCTCACAAAGTACGATAGGACGGCGCGGACAAGTAAACTCAGGAGAGATACGGAGGAGATGTTTTACGCGCGATGGCAGACACGAATATGGCTCCCTTTTCTCGCGGGAACCAGTTAGCAGCTTCGCGACGGATGACGGGCATTTTACGCGTCGCGAGACCGATTCGCTACGCGCGGCGCGCCTCGATTCGGCTGCGCAGGAGTTGCGCGCGCGCGCGCTCACTACCTTCGCGCGGTAGATTAGAATCGCGGCTAGACACGCGTTACACCCCCCCGCCAGACGCTGCTTAGGGGACCGAGAGCAGCTCTGCTAATCATGGCCGTCGTCGTACCTACTAATATGGTAGTAATGATTAGGAGAAGGAGGTTCGGAAAGGAACATTGCAGAATCGGAGTCACCGGTTTTTCTTTTTAATTTTTATTAAAAAAAATATATAAAAAAACTTCAGGGCCTCACCCTTCTTCAACTGGCCCGGGAATACGATCGGCGCCCCTTGTGACGAGCTTGGTTGGGGCAATGTTTTGACTTTTTCACCCCAAGCTCGCCACACATGAAGCACCGGGGGATCGCGGTACTGCCGAGCGCATCCCGGGCCGCTCGCTCTTCTTCGAGCGCCCTCCTAAGGCGCTCTTCTTCTTTTTGGAGACGGCGCTGGGCCTCTTCCTTGACCCGGCGCGCCGTCTCCTCCGCCTTTTCCCTGGCTCGCTTGGCCTCTTTCATGCGCTCCTGCGCACGAGCCAGGCGAGCCTCCTCCGCCTTTTGGAAGGCTATGCGGCGCAGCCTGGCGGCCCTGGCCTCTGCGGCGGCCGCGAGCTCTTCGCGCCGGCCTTGGGCCATTCCGATCCATTTGCCGGCTTGCCGCTCGCCGGCCTTACCGTGGCACTGGAGAAAGACCTCCAGTGCGGCCAGGGCAGCGTCCTCCGCAGCGCGCGAGGACTTGCTGGGCACCGCGCTTCCTCGAGGGCCTTCTCCACTGGGACCCAGGCCGCACCGACTTCATCACTCGGTGCCCACTTGGGGGCCTGGGTCGGAGAACTCTCTTTCCTTTCTTCGTCGGCCCGAGCCGCGCCGGCGTTTCCTTCCGGCGCCATCTCTGAGGCTCGGACCGACGCCTCTTGTGAAAGCCGTTCTTCCCGGCTTTCCTGCTGCTCCTTCGGGGGACGAGGTCGCCGAAGCGGACTGGGACCGGCCTCTGCCCAGGCCGGCTCCGAAGGTCCCTTTCTTGGCTTCGGCGCCTCTATCTCCTCGATCATGACGGTGGAGGGCTCTTCCACTGGCTGGGGTGCCAGTGTCACAGCGTCGATGCCCTCCACGACCTGCTCCAAAAAATCGATGACGGCGGGGTCAGGATTGCACTGGATTAATCCAGCGATCACCTTCTTCGCCATCTCCGCTATTTCGGGAGTCAGGCCTTGCATGTCCTGAAACAGGTAAATCGATCCCGGGGAGGAGTGAGATTGAGGACTGGAGAATTAAGACGAACACAGGTTAGTACGTACGACACAAGTTGGACGGCACAATTATTGCTTTTTATACGCTCGGGTTCTACGAGGACTAATTAGTCCGGCATTAGCAGGTACGGGCTTCTTCTTCGAACCCTTTGGCCTCCCTGGGCCTCGCTTGGGTTCTGTTGGACCGGCCACACGCATAGGCCGGCCATCGCTCGCACGCTTTCCTGGCCTAACTAATAGCGCGGTCTTACGAGGTGGACCGCGCCTCTTAGCCGTCGCCCGGGGCTGTACATTCCCCCGGCTAACTCTGTGTCCCTCTGACGTGTTCCGTTCGGCTGAAGAGTCCCTCGCTGGTAGCGCCTGGGCTACTTCTGCTGAGACGTATCTCTTGAGTTGCTGCGCATGGACGGGACGTATCGTTCGACCATCCTCACCTTGGATCTCATAGGTGTTTTCGCCTAGAATATTCACAATCGTGTAGGGCCCCGCGTACTTCGGGGCTAATTTGGCAGAAATCCCCTCTGCTGCTGAGGATAGTACCTTATTCTCTCTCCATACACGATCGCCTAGACAGAATTCTGGAGGTCGACGATGAGCGTCATAATATTTGGCTTGTCTCACCTGCTCCGCTTGCGCGTCGGCCGCCGCCCGAACGTGCAATTCGCGGAGCTTGTCCATACGTACCACCCAATTGTTTATCGCCTCTTGCTGCCCTTGCTCTTCGGCTAACCTGTCTTCCTCCCGCCTTAGTGTCTTCGGTGGGTCAGGTTGTCGGCCGTAAATGAGCATGGCAGGACTTATCTTTGTGGAGCTGTGTTCGGCAGTATTGTACGCGAACGCCAGCTCATTCAGTTTCTCATCCCAGGACCGGTGATTTTCCTCTGCGTAAGACATAATCATTGTCTTCACCGTTCGATTCACACGCTCGACAGGATTGGCTTGAGGGTGATACGGAGGTGTAAACGTGTGATGCACGTTTCTCTCCTTTAAGAATGCCTCTAATGGTGCATTTTTAAATTCAGTCCCATTGTCTGAGAGAAACACCTCCGGGACTCCGAATCGCAGACATACTCGCTCGTTGAGTCCCTTAATTACCGATTTACCATCTGCCCTTTTTATCGGAATTACTTCAATCCAGCGTGTGAACAAGTCCTGGAATATGAGAATGTATTCGCGGCCGTGCGTGGTTTTTGGGAGGGGCCCCATAATGTCGCTGGCCACGATTTGCCATGGACGCTCTGTAATTCAGCGTCCCATGAATCCTGTTGGAGCGCGCTGTTCGACTTCGCACTGCTGGCAAATTTGGCACTGGCTCACGTATCTGGCTACATCACGAGACATGTGTGGCCAATAATACTTCCGCTTTACTCTTTCTAGCGTTTTCTCGCGGCCCAAGTGCCCAGCAGTTGGAAAGTCATGGCATTCTCTCAGTACTTCGCGTCGCTTTTCGTGAGGGACTGCTAACTTCCATGCATCATCGTCGCCGAGAGACTCGTCTATGACTTCATCAGGTTCGTACTTGTACAGTCTCCCCCCCGCCAGCTTGAACGTGGGGAAGTCTCGCGGCCGCTGTTGAACCTCTTTCACAATTTCGAGGTGCCATTGGTCGTTTGTGTCGCGTTCGAGCTCTAACGCGGCGACCGCTGGCTCCTCTTCCTCGAACATCCGCGAAAGGGCATCTGGGACATTGTTCAAAGAGCCCTTTCGGTGTTCGACTGTGAAACTGTGGTTTTGTAGTTCCAAAGCCCATCTTGCTAACCTGCCTGATGGGTTTCGGAGATCACGGAGCCACTTCAAGCTGCTATGATCCGTGATGACCTTGAAGTCATAGGCCTCTATATACGGACGGAACTTTTTGATTGCCCAGAGAATTGCTAGACACTCTCGTTCCGTCACGCTATAATTCTTCTCGGCCTCGCTCAGAGTTCCACTAGCGAACTCTAGGACTCTTTCGTTGCCGTCTATTATCTGGTATAGCACCGCTCCAAGTCCTGTATCGCTCGCATCAGTTTGCACCACGAACTGTGCGTTAGATACCGGTCTGTGGAGAATCGGTGCAGAAGCAACTAGCGCTTTTAGCTTTTGGAAGGCCTCTTCTTGTGCCGTTGACCACTCGTATTTCCGATCCTTTTTCGTTAGTTCGGTCAGTGGTTCAGCAATTGTGGCGAAGTTTGATAAAAACTTTCTATACCACGAGGCCATTCCTAGGAAGCGTCTCAGCTGACGGAGGTTTTTCGGCACCGGATATTCCATAATGGGCTTTATTTTCTCGGGGTCTGGTTTAAAACCATCCCTATTTACTATGACCCCGAGATATTGGACCTCATCGCGACAGAAGACACTCTTCTCGCGATTTATTGTGAGGCCCGCGTCCTTTATCCTATCTAGAACTCTTTTTAGAACCTCTTTATGCTCCTCGAATGTTTCTGTGACTATTATTATGTCATCGAGATACGAGTAAGCAAAAGGTTCGAGTTCGGGGCCGATGACTTTGTCAATCAGCCTCTGGAAGGACGCTCCGGCATACGAAAGACCGTAGGGCATTCTTGTAAATTGAAATAACCCTTTGCCTGGCACGGTGAAGGCCGTAGTCTCTTTGGACTCCGGATTTAGTGGTATTTGGTGGTACGCACTACTTAAATCCAACGTGGATATGTATTGCGCTTTCTGCAGTTTGCTTAAGATACTCTCCATGTATGGTAACGGGTATGCGTCTGGCCTTGACGCTGCGTTCACTTTTCTGAAGTCCACACAGAAACGGAACTTCCCGTTGGACTTGCGTACCATTACCACAGGGCTTGACCAGCCGCTTGTCGAAGGTTCTATTATACCCGCGAGTAGCATTTCCTCCACCTGCTTGTGCATCTCTTCCTCGAGTTTTCGAGATACTGGGTAGTACTTCTGTTTTATGGGTCTTGTGGAGCCGACGTCTACTGCATGCTCAACCCACGAAGTACACCCTAATGGTGCCAGGCCGTTTCCCATCAGGTCAGCTACTAAAGCTTCCGCTTCTTTGCGCTGCTCTTCTGTTGGGTCCGCCAACCCTATAGCTGATACGGACACGGTATTATTGGCGGTTATGGAGGCTACTTAACTTTACGCTTGCATCATCATCTTTGAGATGCAGCGTATTGTCAGTGGGGTCTAAGACGGCGCTAAACTTCTTAATGAAGTTCACCCCCAAGTAGCACTCCGTGTCTAGGTCTGGCATGATTGCGACGCGCACATCCTTGCACACGCCTGCCACGACCATGGGTAGATACACATAGCCAACCACTGCTATGCTCTGCCCATTAGCTACCCGTGCCGTTAGGCCGCTGGCCGGGATTAATTCTTTTCCGCAGGCTGTAGCGAGCTGTAAGCCGATGGAATTCATCCCAGTCCAGGAAGCTCCAGTATCGAAGAGTGCCCGTAGCCTGTAGCCGGCTACACCTACTTGAAGCCACCATCGCGAGCATGTTTCCTGGTTATCTTCGTTCTGCTGAGTCGCGGGCACTTCTTCGCTCTCTCCTTCAGGCAATTGGACCGAGTTACCCTGGGTCGCTGATGTGAGAGCTGGGGGCTGGCGTGTGGCCGTGTTTACCTGCCCCCTTGGCCGTTTCCCTGCTGGTTTCCGGCAGCATTGGGGTTGCGGTCGCTTCCCCTTTGCTCGTTGCCGTAACCCCTTCGGTACTCTGGCCGTTGTGGAGGTCCATTACTCCTTGGACTTGGCGGCCTAGCCTGGTGGGTCGCGCTACTACCCCCACTAGGCTGATTATTACTTTGCCCGCCTTCCCGCTGCCTGTTCTCCCAATTATTCTTTTTCTTGGGCTTCTTGAACGACTGTGGGTTTGGCGTTTGCCCACTATTTCCGTCGGTGCCTTTCTTTGTCAAGCTTGACAAACACTCGGCCATCACCCGACGGAACATAGCCTCGAGGCTTTCTCGAGGCTCCTGCTGTTGTTGCCCCATCGCCGCCACTCCTGGATTCTGCTTTTTCCGCTGATCCGTGGTTGGCTCTGTAGGTACGTAGGCAAACTCTGGCAAGTAAGTGCGCTCTGGCGGTGGTGGCGAGTGATACACCTTATCTGCCGCGAGCGCTAATTCGGCCTCCCGGGCTAAATCCAGGAGCCCTCGGTAATCCGTAATTTGATTACGCATCACCATTTTTGTAGTTCTGGCCGCATGTTCCGGTGCAACATGTCCAATTGTTGGGGCATGCTAGGCACCGGAACTAACTTGAGAATCAAGGCTTGCAGATTCACTACGTAATCTCTCGTGAGTTCGTTTCTGCCTTGAGTCCTCGCGTTTATCTCCGCTAGGATTCGCTGTTGATGGCCCCTGTCACCGCCATACATGTGTATTATGGCCTCTTGGAAGTCTTGCCAAGATCGCCACGTATGACGGTTACTCCTATACCAGGTGGCCGCTACTCCACTCAGGAGCTCTGACAATGACGAGAGTACTTCGTCGTACGTCAGATTTGCTAGAGCTCGACATTCCTCTACTCTCGTGAGGAATAACCCGACGCTTTGCTCCTTCAAGGACCCAGAGAACTTGATGTGCCATTTCCTTACGATTTGGCCAACATCACGGTTCGTCTGTTGAGGTACGTACGTCTGCCTCGTAGACTGGTCCAGTGTAGCGCTCACCCCCGCCTGACGCTGTGTAGGATTTCTTCCGCTATTCCTCCTAGCGTCCCTTGGCGATTCAGTATTGGGGCTGCTGCTGTCAAAATTCACATATGTGAACGTGTCCTGAAAGTTCACATGTGGTGATCCTCGTCCCCTGCCCGCACTCGGTAGTTGGACTCCCTCCAAGCGCGTGCTTGAGGGTGGGTGTCGAGCTTCTTGGAGTATTCGCACACTCTCTTTGAGCTCTTCCACCTCTTTGACGAGTCTATGGATCACCGACAGCAGCTGTTCTGAGACTACGTTATCTCCCACAGCAATCCCTGCGGTACGCTGTTCCCCCGCACTTGGCCACTCAAAACTCTGTGGCTGCGGTGGACTTCGCGTTTGCTGCCAGAACGCGTGCTGCCCATTTTGTGCCGACAACGACTCTTGTTCTTGACTCCGCCGGAATTGTCGTTGCCTGCGCTGCTCTTCTAGCAACGCCTGCTGTCGCTGCTGCTCTTGATGCTTTCGCTGTTGCTGCCGCTGCTGCTCCTGCTGTTGTTGCTGTTGCTGCCGTCGCTGCTGCTCCATCTGCTGCTGCTGTTGCATTTGTTGCTGCTGCATTTGCTGCTGCTGCATTTGCTGCTGTTGCAGTTGCTGCTGCTGCATTTGCTGCTGCTGCATTTGCTGCTGCTGCAGTTGTTGCTGTTGAAGCTGTTGCTGTTGGAGCTGTCCCTCGGCTTCGGCTGGAGATGTCCCGGTGGGTGCTGCAGAGCTCAATATCTCTGTCCCGGAACCCTCCTGGCCGTTTGCCTCATCCGCTGGCTCCACCACTGCATTATGTGCTTGTTGTGGAGCGTTCATCCTCCGAGACTCCGAGAGTTTTTGCATCACTATCGGGTCATCAAGGAGCGTAATGAACGGGTGCGGTTGGTCTGGATCAGTATTGGGATCCACAATAGTCGACCCAGACTTGTTCATCAACGTTAAGTCGATGAACGCCCGTCGGGACTGCTCGCGTTTAGCAAACGCTTGCTTCTCCGACAGCTCCGGCTCTGGCACAAAATCGGCGGCACTGTAATCGCCCATAAGCCACTTGATCGTTGTCAGCATATTCACTGATTGCAGATCTGACTGCTGCAGACCAAGGGCTTGCATGGCCTCGATAATTTCCTCTTCGGGCTGTGTATACGCCCAATTGAGTATCGCAGATTCCGCAAATTGCGACGATCGGGCCATGGTGTCAATTGGCTGTGCGCTTCCCCACGAACTTATTTTACTAGCGCGAGTAGTATCCGGATTGATGGCAGAGAGAGTTTGCCTTTTCAACCCGTGAGCTAGCTTTTTCAATGCGACCCCAGGTTACTTTCTAAGAGCTACGGCGGTTGCTCTTAACCTCGATAATGCACGAGGATTTCCCGTATGCGGCTCTAAAAAAAAATAAAAGCTATTTCTGTAAGTAATTACGATTTGTAATTAATTACGCTCCACTACTCGCACTTGTAATTTTAAAATAAATATATGTGAAAAAAAAATATATATATATGTGTCAAAACGGGCAATATCACCAAAAACACAAAAAATAAATACAATTTTCACCTAAAAAAAATAAAAACAATTTTTAAGTTCGAGGGGATTATTGCGCTCGAGTTTTTACTCGGACGCACAGTCAACTTTTTGTTCCGAGAGTGCTTGCCGACTTTCTCTCGATCTTCTTCTAACTGCACGATAAAAGAAAAAAAAAAAATTTTATTTTTCGTCCAAAAAAAAATAATTCGTATCGGAAATACGGGAGGACGAGAAGAAAAAAAAAAAAAATTTTCGAGACGAGAAAAAAAATTAATTAAAAAAATTAATTATCGCTAAAAAAAAAAATTTTGTCGTTAAAAAATTAATTGTTATTAAAAAACTTTAATTGTTAACAATAATTCCTCAACGCTCCAAAAATTCCGCGATCAATATCTCTCCTCGTCGGCACACTAGGTCGAGGGTTATTGGCTATCGCACGCCTAACCTCTCGACCGCACTCTCGCAACAGCACGGCTGTGTCACGCACACGCACACACGCGCCTACGAGCTACGGCACGAAGAGCCTTTGTTTGCAGCTTACGCTCAGCTACGCTGCTGAGCTTCTTCGCGCCAAGCTTCGCCGCGAATCACGTACGCGTCGCAGGTCCTTCTCGTGCCCCACGTTGGGCGCCAGTTGTAACGGGACGGCTAGTGGGGGAAAATCCCAACAAGCCACAGGCCAGCGATGCCCTAGAACACGGTGCCGCGGGTGTCAGACTAAAATGACTTGCCCGGGGATCTGCTCCTGGAATCCCGAAAACAACGCGAAGATCGCACACGAACTTCGCTTTCCAACTAATTGGATCGCTGAGTGAAAAGCGCGCGCTCGAAGAGTAAAGCGCGCGGCCGCTATGCTCAGATATGAAAACGACCGGCGGAGTCGTTTTCCCGCGGAGGCGGCGGTATCCGGGAGAAGGACAGGTTGTAAAGAACAACGCGACGAGTAACTAGATATCACAATATATTTACTATTACTAATCTCTACAAGCACAACGCCTGTGCTGATTATAACAAAGAGTTATTTCGCGCGCGACCGTTAACATTCAAACGCGCGAACTACACGGCGCGCGGCGAAGCTGCTATGCTCGAGCGCAGTGTTAAGTACGGCGAGCTGACACACACTCGCACGTACACGGCACAGAAAGCTTGCACGGGGCGATTTCCGTGCGAGCCTTTACAATAAACCCGCGAGAGGAGAGTAGAAAACTTACGTTAGGAAGGAGCAGCCGGTGCACTCGACTCTCTCTCGCTCCCTGTCGCTCGCACAGCAGTTGCGCTCTCTTTCTCTCTCTCTCTTGCTCGCTGTATCGTGTCGGCAGGCGGGTTGGCTGCCGGCTCGTCGCTCACAGTCTCGTGCGGCTCACGCGGCTCGGGATCGCTCTCTCTCTGTCTCTCTTTCGCACGTTCACTATATGCGGCGCCTCCACTACACTCGCGGGGTCTCACAAAGTACGATAGGACGGCGCGGACAAGTAAACTCAGGAGAGACACGGAGGAGATGTTTTACGCGCGATGGCAGACACGAATATGGCTCCCTTTTCTCGCGGGAACCAGTTAGCAGCTTCGCGACGGATGACGGGCATTTTACGCGTCGCGAGACCGATTCGCTACGCGCGGCGCGCCTCGATTCGGCTGCGCAGGAGTTGCGCGCGCGCGCGCTCACTACCTTCGCGCGGTAGATTAGAATCGCGGCTAGACACGCGTTACAAATGCCTCATAAATTGCGATAACAAAATTGAGTAATAATGCTTTGATCATCGTTTCAGCCGGCTGGATCCGGTAAGTGAGCCTTGCCTCAGATGTAAGATTCACCATAAAACACTATAAATTGCTACAAATTTATCGGAATTTGTTGTTAATTTATTCAAGATAGCAATAAACTGAAAAATTCTTATAAGATTAATATCGTTTCTATCTTTTAATGAAGAAATCCTAGTGTAAATACGCACATTTACTCTGATAAAAAGTAAAATTTTTAGAATTTTATTAATTATTTCAAAATTTAAGGTAATATGTTGGATGTTTTTTATAAAGACTCTCAAATTTTGACATTATTATTATTTATATTTTATATTATATTTATTATAATATTTTGTATTATTTTTAATTAATTAATAGCAATTGCTCTAAAGAGTTTTCGAACTATTATTCTATAACTAATATTTGAAGACGCTTTCAATTTTGGCGCGTTAAAACCTGTCGTGGTAAAACAGTTGACTTTTCGGCTGCACTTACCATACCATGCGTTACTATACCTATATATATATAAACAGATGTATAGGTACATATGTAGACTCGTCCGCATAAGTCCCGTTCCCTTTACGTATGTTGTCCGCATAAGTATCGTTTCCATTAGAACCGTGTCTGCACAAGTCACGCTTGGCTAAAGAAATAACTCCCTCTCTATGTAGACACTCCAAAATGTCTGCACAAGTCGATGAAAGTCCGCATAAGTACCGTTCCCATTAAGGATGCGTCCGCATAAGTTACCTTTGAGATAAATATATATATACACACACACACACACACACACACACACACACACACACACACACACACACATACACACACACACACACACACACACACACACACATGAAGAACAGTCTTTGTTTCTTATGTATATAGGTATAGTAACCCATGTTATTTACTGTATGGCTTTATTGCAAATATTCGGACATTTTCACGATATATGGCCGAAGACGTATATGCATAAGTGATAAAGCCGCTAAGGAAATCCATGAGCATCACTTTCTAAACTAATGTAAGTAATATAAAAATAATTAATAGTAATTTATTTATTGTATATTTATATAGTTTTAATACTAGTTTATACATTGTTGCAATATTTTTTATTATATTTACGTTTGCATGTAACGAGTACATGTATAACCTACAAATAATAAATTTAATTTTTTTCTTGTAATTTATTTAAATGAATATTATAGATTGGAGTATTTTATTATTAACCTTTTCGCTCTGGAACTGGTCCATATATGGACCAGCACTCCGTGTGGCGACTTGTCATTAGAAGTTCATTCACTTAAGTGATGAAATTCAGCTAAAATGCGAGGTCAATTTTAAAGGAAAAATCCCCGGAGCGAAAAGGTTAAAAATACTTTAACATATAACATTTGGATTCATATTCATTAGTTTAAAATAAATGTTAATTCCGTTTTTTTCAATAATTGGGATTAATGAGTTATAAGTATTGATATTTATTCTTCTTATTTTATTTCAGTAGTATTACAACTTGTAACGGCAGGCGCGTCAGTGTGTGTGTATGTGCGCGAACACGGAGCTTGGATCGAGCCGATCTCCGACGCACGGTATACACACAGGTAGTTGACCGAAAACATAAACATACCGCGGCCTTGGAGAAGGCAAGGCCGACAATTGCGGCATGAGAATTCGCAAGTAGAGTCGGGCTTGTCCTCGGATGACTCCGGGGGCTTGCGTGTGTGTGTGTAGTTGCTCGCACGTGTAAAGTACCGAGCGCAACTACGACACACAATGAGCCCTGAAATGAAAACTCGCGACAATCTTGCGCGAGGGGGAAGGAGAGCGAGAGACAGAGCCCGGCGGTATCGCTTCTGCCGTAGCTGAGGCAGCTGCTCGTCCCCCGTGTGCGACGACTTGGAGAGAGAGAGAGAGAGAGAGAGAGAGAGAGAGAGAGAGAGAGAGAGAGAGAGAGAGCGAGAGAGAGAGAGAGAGAGAGAGAGAGAGAGAGAGAGAGAGAGAGAGAGAGAGAGAGAGAGAGAGAGAGAGAGAGAGAGAGAGAGAGAGAGAGAGAGAGAGAGAGAGAGAGAGAGAGAGAGAGAGAGAGAGAGAGAGAGAGAGAGAGAGAGAGAGAGAGAGAGAGAGAGAGAGAGACTCGACCGAGGCAGCGAAAGAGCGAGAGAGAGCAGCGCGGCCGAGCTCACTCACGGGAGCGAGTGAGAGAGAGCATCGCGGCCGATACTCGCAGAAGAAAGAGAGAGAGAGAGAGAGGGAGAAAAGCGACGCCCGTAGCAGCGAAGAAGGAGAGAGAGAGAGACACAGCGACACGCTGCAGCAGGCACCGCCGAGCGCGTTCAACCGCGCCTTCTCGCTGCAACTGAGGAGGTAAGTCCTGGCCACGCGAGCGCGCGCTTCCCCCGCGGACGACGAGCGTCCAGGAAGCGGAGACGGGCGAGCGAGCGAGGCCGAGCACGCGCCTGAGCGCCGATCATGCGCGGCGATCGGCCGACGTCGGCGCGAGCCGCTTTTGCGCGTACGGGTGTGCGGCAGAGCACACACGTACTTCGCGTGCGCGGGCGCACCACCCGAATCGGCGCGTACCTAGAGTACGCGCCGCACGTGTAAATAGTGAACAGC
Source organism: Torymus aiolomorphi (assembly GCA_036365515.1). Classification (NCBI taxonomy): domain Eukaryota; kingdom Metazoa; phylum Arthropoda; class Insecta; order Hymenoptera; family Torymidae; genus Torymus; species Torymus aiolomorphi. The sequence continues at coordinate 153,617,253 of CM070874.1, read as the reverse complement.
CTCCAAGGGCAATAAAGATAATTCTTTGCTTTTACTTGTTCGTGTATTATTTCACGCATCCTACTTTCAATTCCCTATTCGGTGGCACGGTGACGAATACCGCCAGCCTCCGCGGTCGCGAGTACGTAGAACTCGCTTGATAACTGAGCAGCTGGGGCAGCACGCTCGAGAGAGAGCGCGACGACGAAGTCGCGCGTTGCAACGGGTCGAAAAGGCGCGGCTGCTGCTGAAAGCAGCCAACGGCGAGCAACAGCACGGAGCTGACGGGCCGCTAATCGTCGAGGGTCGGCACGAGTAAGTGCTCGCGCCTGTCAATTGCTGCGCCGTTCATCGGTAAGTCCGCGTTGAGATATAGCGCACCAAGGACAGCTTTTAGCCCGTTACAAACTGTATTATAAGTATTCAAGAAATTGGATTGTTGGAGAGAGATTTGTTCCGGTATAAAACTTCTGTTAGATTTCTATAGTCATGTACTTTCTTTGACTAATTGATGTGCAACTAGATAATTTCATTAGCCTATAAGGTAATAACTGTTTTTTGTATACAAATAACTAATAAAATAATTAATATTTGCATCAAATAATATTGATATTTAATGCTAAATGTGTATTTCTCTTTTACAGTATGGTTTAAATCATTGTTCTATAAGTATAGTACTTGTCGCTGAAAGTGGGATATAGTTTAATTGAGCAGCTCTAGCTACTTCAATTTCTGGCCATTAATTCGTTACTGCAATTACATAGATTTCCTTGGATGCTTGTTCCTTACGCAGCAGCACTCGACTGATTTGATTTCAGTATTCGTACAAGTATTCAAGTATAGACTTACTGTTGGATCTGCATAGTCCTGTTCGTTCTTTGACTTCTACGACTAGGCAATTTCATTAACTTATAAGGTAATAAGTGTTTATGTATATACTAATTCTTTTTTATATATAGCACATTTATTAGCTTTAATCATTTAATCGTCGTTTATTAGTAAATAAGAGCTAATGAATTAAAGCAACTGATTTAATGAATCTTATACAATAGAATCTTAGTTCACTAATTGTAAAATTTTATACAAAATAATTAATATTCGCATCAAATAATATTGTTATTGAATGCAAAATGTATATTTCTCTGTTACAGTTTTGTTTAGATAATTGATTCATTAGTATAGTATACTTGTCGCTGAATGTGGATCTTATTCAACTGAGCAGAACAGCCCTACTTCAATATCTGACCATTGATCGGTTTACTGCAACTACATAGATTTTCTTGGGTGCTTGTTCCTTGCGTAGCAGCAGTGATTATATTTCAGTGGTTGTACAAGTTTTCAGTATAGAACTACTGTAGGATCTGCATAGTCCTATTCGTTCTTTGACTTTCCGCGACTGGGCAATTTCATTAAATTATCTGTTAATAAATATTTTTTGTATACATTGTTATTAGTAGTAAGGGGACCGGTATAGCGAGACGGTTCCCCGCTGTGCGGTGTGTAGGGGCCATGTGGCACCCCGCTGTACGGTGTGTATGGGGCCCCAAGTGTGACAAGGTCATTAACTCAAGTGTTTACAGTAGCAAGTGTGAATACAAGCTAATTAATGTAAACAATGGGAGGTGATTTATTACCCATAAACAATGGCCCACATATCGCGCCAGTTATGTAGTAAGCCCCGGTGGATCACCAAGGAAAGGTAACACACACACACAGGTAACACTCGCCAAAGTAAGTAATCGAACAAAGGGTGTTGATTAGAATAATGATTTATTAAAACGTCGTTACAGGTTGGATGCCCGACAGAGACTGGCGATCGTCGATGCGAAGTGCAGTAAGAGAGTATAACGAGAGTATATATATAAAGTATATATGAAAAGTATATATTGCATCTTCATTGTCTTCTGGCTTCTCTTTGTCCATGCAGATTCCATTCGGAGCGATAAGGAGGCTGGCTGGCCGATACGTCTAAGTACCTATGTGGTGCCACATATAACTCCTCCATGGCCAAGTTCAATGACATCCTCGTCTTTGATATCCTTATCTTTGGACTTTTTGGTAAGTTGCGGCCGTTGTTTCTTGACTTTTATTTTGTATATTAAGTAAATCGATGTAATCGTTATGAACAGCAATACTAATATAATTGAACTTGTAGACAGGACGAATTCGGTTCTAATTTGATTAGAAACTGGCATATTTAGTGTAGGTGATGTCAAAGTTTTTAGAGGTTCGAAATTCAACTGGTGGTCTTTGATAACTAAAGGTGAAATTAGGCTGGATTGTTCCATTTCACCAAGATTTTCGTTAAGTCGGTATCCCTGTACTTGTACATCATTTCCTTGTATTTCATATGTTCCTCGGATCATCAATTAGTCATTATCATGTTTAACCTTGATCGGATAATTACTCGATACTAGCGCTAAATTCTCAGATAATTTGTATGTCAGTATTAAAGGTGGACTAATTGAAATGATAATCGGTTTGACTCTTTCCGTTATAATTTGTTGACATAAAAATTCTTTTCATACATCTGTCGGCACTTATTAGCAAATAGTTTTATAGATGTCCCGGTCAAACTCCATGGCGTGGTGATAACTTCTGTCTGATTGTTGTAATTGATTATAGCAAGTCTTTGATGGAGTGAAAATTCGATAGGATTAAGGATAGGGATTTTGATAGTGTATACAATAAGATTTTGTGTGAATGCAATTGATCCCTGAGCAAAGCGAAAATCTAGCAAATTATGATAGTGTAATATTAATTCTTTCTGAGAGTAGACTGCCAATAAATGTATACGTATATCCGATATTTGGTCATATATTAACAATTCTAAGTCGAATATTTGTTCATTGAAAATAAATGATCTTTTAATTTTATTAAGTAATCGTAATACGTCTTATTTTGATTGATTTCGCTACTCTCCGCGAGCAGAGCTATAAGCATCAAGATTAATGCCGTCTTCATTGCCCTGTAAAGAAGAAGTTTTTCTTATTCTTTTGGCACTTCTTAAATTGTATCGGCGTTCTTGACCATGTATATAGCAACCTAACGAGGGGCCTTGTTGTGTCTCTACAAGTAATTTTTTATATCGTGGTGCGGTTTTGTCGCGTTGTTGTTGATGTGTTTTCATGTAAATTTCTTTATTTTCTAACGATTTGTCAGGACTATTAGGTAACTTTTGTTGCTCTTTTTGGTTTCTATATAGCGTGTCATAAAAAGGTAAAATTTCATTTTTTCTGATTTCATTATATTTTTCTATGGTATCGGCATCGGGCTCGATAATGTGTTTCTGTAGTTCGTCATAAGGTCCATATAACAGTGTAAAAAGCGTATATTTAGTTGTAGAGTGTATACTCTGATGGTATATTAAGAGAGCGGTGATCATAAGATTTTTTACTGTTTCTTTTGGATTTTGATTGGATAAAATACTTAATTTTTCCTTTAGGGTTGAATGCAGTCTTTCTATGGGTCCATTCGATGTATGTCTGTTTATCGTTGTTTGATGATATTGAATTTTATGTATGTGGCAAAACTCCTTAAATACTGTTGAGTTGAATTCACTTCCGTTGTCTGTCGTAATTTTATTCGGAAAGTTATGGTGTGAGGCAAAGTGTCTCAATTTGTTTATCATGGTCGTAGCATTTCCATCTGGTAGATAATAGGCTTGAGCATATTTGGCAAAAATATCTATAATTGTTAAAAATTTATCCTTGTTGAAATAAAATACGTCCACGTGTAATGTTCGAGCGGTCTTCTAGCTATAATAGGGCCGTATGTTTCTGTTTCATATGGGTTTCTCTCATACTTATGCTCTAGGCATATCTCACATTGATTTATAAAATTTTGAATAAGTCGATCCATATTAAGTGTATAGAGTTTTCTCTTAAAGTGTAATAAGGTCTCTCGAATATCGTTATGATTTTGATTATATGTCTCGAGTTGTTTTATGAAATTATTTTTATCAATCGTAGGGGTATACGTGGTTGTTTTGATTAGTTTTAATTTTTCATTGAAATGATCCTTCAATATTCTATACGTAATTCTTTCCAATTCTTCGGTCGTAAAGTAGATACCATATTGCTTATCGGGTTTAATATTTTCCTTCAAAAATTTAAGTAAATGTGTTTCTGCGTTTGATTTATTAATTTTCACCGTGTATTGTACTTTAAGTTTATCTTTGTTTACTTTTAAGTTGTAATCATTTCCTCCTTTTATGATAATGCTGTAATTAAAAGCGTGAACATTTTTGTCTGTTATAGGTATTGAAAAGGTCGGATTTTCTTCAGCTGTGTGGACTGCTGCCATGTCGTCGTCAAATATTTCGTCCATTTCTTCAGGTGTGACAGGTGCATCGTCAGGTGTTTGAGGCACCATTGAGTCAGTCTTCTTCTATTGTTTTATTAGCAATTTCAATTCGACTCAGTGCGTCGGCGACATAATTTTCAGAACCCTTTTTGTATTTTATTATGTAATCATATTCTTCTAATCTTAGTCTCCATCTAATCAGTCTAGCGTTAGGCGTTTTTAAAGAATAGAGCCAGGTTAATGGCTTATGATCTGTTTCAATCGTAAATTTCTTACCATAGATATATGGTCTAAATTGTCTACATGCTTCCACTATTGCCAGTTATTCTTTCTCTATCGCCGGATAGCTTTGTTCTACTGAGTTTAATGTTCGTGAATAACACGAGATAAGATGTTCTTGGGATAAAACTGCACCTATTGCTAAGTTTGAGGCGTCGGTTGTGATAGTAAATGGTTTGGTGAAGTCTGGGTAGACGAGCACTGGTGCGTTAGTGATCAATTCTTTGAGTTTCTCGAACGCTTCTTTATGGTCATTATCTTTTGGATCTATTTTTTCTTTTTTCTTGAGTGCTTTTGTCATTGGTTTCGCTATTTTTGCGTTATTTCTTATGAACTTTCTGTAAAAGCCGGTTAATCCTAAAAATATTCTAACTTCTTTTTGGGTTTTAGGTATTGGATATTTTAGAATTGCTTTGATCTTATCAGGATTTGGTTTGATTCCGTCTGCTGTTATTATATGGCCTAAAAATGGAACTTCTTTCCTTAGAAATTCACTCTTATCTAATTGAATTTTTAAACCATATTTCTCTAGTTCTTCGAATATAAGTTTCAGATGTTGTAAATGTTCTTGGAGTGAGTTCGAAAATATTACTATATCATCCATGTAAACGAAGGAGAATTTATGTAGATATTTCATTAAAATTCTATCCATCAGACGTTGAAAAGTAGCCGGAGCGTTTTTTAAACCAAAAGGCATTCTGACATATTCATAGTGTCCGTTTTCTACGGTAAACGCTGTCTTTTCAATTGAATCTTTGTTGACGGGTGTTTGGTGGAAACCTTGTGCCAAATCTAATGTACTAAAGTAAGAACATTTGCCCAGATTTTCTAGAATGTCGTCCATTCTAGGTAATGGATATTTGTCTTCGATGGTGTTGTCGTTTAATTTACGATAATCTATTACCATTCTCCATTTTTTTCTTCCACTTGCATCTTCTTTCTTCGGAACTATCCATACGGGGGATGAGTAGGGCGAGTTGCTTGGTTGAATAATTTCTTCGTCTAACAGTTTTCTGATTTGAGTTTGAATTTCTTCTTTTAGATGGTATGGGTATCTAAAACTCTTTACATAGATAGGGTGATCGTCCTTCGTTCTTATATTGTGTGAAACCGCAGAAGTCGCTAATAATTTTTTATTTTCATTGTAGAAACAGTCTTTGTACTTCTGGCATAGTGATGTAATTTTATATCTTTCTTCTTCGTTCATGTGATCAGTTCTTATCGGTAATTCGACTCCTTGATGATGATTCATTTTAACATTTTGATGATCGTCCGGTATATTTTTAAAGTAATTTATTTCAAATTTAGATGTGCTAAAAATTTGAGTTTTGTAGCTTGTTGAAAATTTTGGCAGTTATCACTCTCGTCGTTTTCTTGATTAAATTCTTCATGGTCTGGTACAGGTGAGTCATTTTGATAATTGATTGCTTCCTCTTCTCCTTGTTCTTGTTGATGATGCAACTCTTCAGCGATAAAGTTTGCTGGTCCTGTGCTCTTAAAGAAGTTCGTTCTTGGTTTAAAGTTATTTTGTGCTGGTGATTTATTTGATCTATTTGTTGGATTAACGCCTTGTTTGTTAGTATTTCTTGTACTGACTGACATTGGTGTTGGTTGGTAATTTTGTTGTCTTGGCAGATTATTATTATTTTGACCAAAATTGTTATTACGATAATTTGTGGGGATAAATCCAGGTTGTGTTTGTGCAAATGCGGGTGTCGGTTGAAAATAAAATGGATTTACATTTCTTGAAGTACTTGGTAAATTATTTGAAGGGTGAATAATTTTTGGATTACTATTAGTCGCAAATGGGTTTGTACTTTTAGCATTGATTGTACCGAATACGTTGGGCTTAGGTTTGTTATCACGTTGTCGTGCGAAATTGATGAAAGCACTTTGTTGTTCATAGTTGTCGTATTTACGGCATTTTATTATACATGCCTCAACGTCGTCTAAATCAAAATGTAGCAAGTAAGAATGGTACTGCTCTTTAATACCATTTATAAAAGTACATTTGGCTACGTTTTCATAAAATGTATTTTTAATACTTATAAAATTAGCGTCTCGATTATTTAACTGTATGTGTTCCTTCAATTTATTTAGCCTGCTTTTGATTTCGTCCGCGTATTTTTCGTAAGACTGATTTGTCAATTGATAACATACACTTAGTCTGTTAAATAGTAACTCCTCCGAACTTGGGTCACTGAATCTATTAACTAAAAGCGTTTTACATGCGGCATATGTAGCCGGGTTATTTGCCACTATTAGGTCTAGTGCTTCACCGCGAATCTTTGATTTGATTAATGCGAATAATGCCTCGTTTATTGCATTATCTGCAGTCGCCACATTTTCGACGAATTTGTCGCACGTTTGTATAAAGTGTGAAAGGAGTCTTGTACCTCCTTCATATATGGAGATCGCGTCGCGCCATATGGTAAGTCGCAATTTAAATTGTTCTACCGTAAGATTTTGTTGATTATCTCCGTTATTTACCATTTTGCTTTATCTTTGATTACGCTTCACGTAAAATCAATTGCACTTAAAAGGATAGGGTTGGGTAGGATATAGGAAATTTCAAAGACTTACTAGTTTATCTTTAATGATTTCGGGTGAATCTCTGCTTGCAGGTGGACTCCAATCTTGACGTCGTAGGTTCCGTGATGATGGACGTTGAAACGCCAACTGCTTCCTCGCTGAAGATTTCCGTCACCAGATTGAGGGAGAATCTGAGTTTTTGCAGCTTCACGGTCCTGTCTCCGCAGCGCCAGTTATGTAGCAAGCCCCGGTGGATCACCAAGGAAAGGTAACACACACACACACAGGTAACACTCGCCAAAGTAAGTAATCGAACAAAGGGTGTTGATTAGAATAATGATTTATTAAAATGTCGTTACAGGTTGGATGCCCGACAGAGACTGGCGATCGTCGATGCGAAGTGCAGTAAGAGAGTATAACAAGAGTATATGTATAAAGTATATATGAAAAGTATATATTGCATCTTCATTGTCTTCTGGCTTCTCTTTGTCCATGCAGATTCCATTCAGAGCGATCAGGAGGCTGGCTGGCCGATGCGTCTAAGTACCTATGTGGTGACTCATATAACTCGCCCGCCATGACACCCGTGTGTTGCCGTATATGCCTTGACTCGAGGTAGTGGGGGGCGAGCGAGTGCTTTGGCTGTACGCTCTTCACCATAAAGACACATAGGGTGCTAGTGCGAGGCCTCTCGCTGTATAGACCATGTGCTGTGTGTATTACCCCATAAATAATAACCCACTTATCGCCCCGCCATGACGTCATGCCGCTATATCTGCTCCGCGCATGCCCCCGTATATTCCCTGACTCGTGGTGGTGGGGGACGAGACCTTTGGCTATACGCGCTACGCCATAAAGACCCATGGGGTGGTGGAGCGTGGCCTCTCGCTATATAGACCGTGTGTGTGCGTGCGCTCGCGCGCGCGTGTGTGTGTGTGTGTGTGTGTGTGTGTTCGCAATGAGAAGTTGTGAGGAGGGAATAGGGAGTTGGTGTAAAGGAGGGGTCTGCAAATAAAAAAAGCATGTTGAGGAAAAAAAATTTTTATTTATTTAAACGGGGTGAAACCCCCTATTGTTATGAACAGTTTTTTCTCATTAACATAAATGTTGTCCTTAAAGGGACTGTTTGTTATTTGTTATATTTTGAATAACCATCTTTTTTTTAGGAAGGAGAAGGAATTGGTGGAAAGGAATGGTGTGGTGGAGAATATTTTTTGCTTGTCCATGAGTCTTTCTTGTCTGCCTTGTTGATGAGAGGTTCTTTGTCCTCTGGTTTGGCCTGGTGCTTGCTGAACGGGGGTCCCATGATGTTGCCTTGACGGTGGTCTTTCGACGAATGACTTATGTATAATGCTGCATATATAAATATATGCGTGCTAGCGCAATGAGAAGTTGGGGGCATGAATAGGAGTAGGTGTAAAGGAGGGGTCCTTAAATAAAAAAGTGTGATAAGGTAAAATACATTTTATTATATAAAATAAAAGAAAATTATTTTTGTACATTTTTAAACTTTTAACGCACTAACAACATTTTTTTCTAGAATTGTTAAATACTCGGCATATACTTCCAAAAACATTATTTCGAGAGAACTCTCGCTAAAATTTGTAAACATTAATTGATTTAGTGCGAGCTCTTTCATTTTGTCATCTAGTGCATTAAATACAACGCCGATGAATGTATGGTCTAGTAAATGCACGTCGTTTTTGCTAATTGCTTCCGTTTTAATAACATCGATCATTATACCGAAAACCTTGTTCACAAAACCCGACATTTCTTCTAACTTTTTTAATTTATAGTCTATACACTGTTGGAACTGTTTCAATCCGCTGAAAGTTGTATACTGCATCATAATCTTCGGTGGTTTTTCAGACTTCTTCTTTTTTGTAGCAGGTTCGTCACTGGTAGTGAAGGCGGCTAGCTCCTGATTGGCGTTATCGTCTTCAAAGTCGAACTGTTGAGCCTCGTGTTCGTACTATAGGGTGAACGATGGCGGTGTTACTTGGGGCTTATCGGTGATTGATACGGTTCTATGACCGTAGACTGTGGTCAATTCGACGTTGTAGTGCGGTAAATATATTTTTGCACATTTGCCTTGCTTAACAAAATCGCCTGATGCCCATAGATACTCTCCGAAGGTCTTGAAATAGTTTTTTAATTGTTCCCAACTGTCGATATCCAGAGTTATATATTTATGTGGTGATGTATGACCACCGAACCTGATAACGGGTCGGAAATAGCCAACAGCATAATCCAAACCGACGTAAACGAACTTGGAGTACGAATTGTTGAGAGCGTAAGTCGAATTGTACAGTAAATTCGGCACTAGCTTTGTTTGAGACATTTTTAAAAAATACTGACTTAACGTTGGTAAAAATGTCACGACTTCATCGAGGTAGAGCGACTGACTGAGGGTGGCGCAGCTAGGCCCGTACTTATTCTCTCTCCAGCGCGAATCCCTCCTTTCTACCACGAGCTACGATTGGCTGCTCGATTGTTACGTAAAATCCGAGCACCCAATCATGAACGTTTACGCGTATGTATCGGAGAGTGGGGAGAAGCGCTGGAAAACTCGCGGAGCCCTTGAGAAACAGAAGCATAAATTTTCCCCGTTAAGGGTTTTGAGCCTCAAAGAAGAAAGCGCGTCCTGTGTTTTTCACCACTTGAAAAAAGGAAACAGCTAAGGTGTTTTTCACCACTTGATAAAACCGTTACGCATATGCTTTTCAGTGACTCGAGCTGATTATGTTACAAAGCCTCAAAGAAGAAAGCGCCTCCTGTGTTTTTCACCACTTGAAAAATTGAAAAAACCGTTACGCATATGCTTTTCGGTTTCTTCATGGAATAGTACATATTCGTTTCAAGATAAAAAAGGTAAGGAATTCAATTTAGCGGACAAGGTCGTTAAATGAATACGATGTTTTTTTAACTTTTTTTATTGTTCGATCAAATTAAAAAAAATAAATTGTAAACTTATAGATATATGAATAATATAAAATTACAAGCTAAAAAAGGCCAAGACAAACGTAGTATACAAAACCTTATAAACTAACAAAGACGGATACACGCACACATCAGCTTTTACAATTCTAAAACTTACAATGTACATAAAGTGTAAATATAAACTAAAAATTGAATGTGTTTCGGGATAAAAAAAGAAACATTACAAACTAAAAAATTGAATGTGACGCAGGATTAAATAGAAATATTACTATAAAAATTAAGTCGCACACACACACACACACACACACACACACACACACACACACACACACACACACACACACACACACACACACACACACACACACACACACACACACACACACACACACACACACACACACACACACACACACACACACACACACACACACACACACACACACACACACACACACACACACACACACACACACACACACACACACACACACACACACACACACACACACACACACACACACACACACACACACACACACACACACACACACACACACACACACACACACACACACACACACACACACACACACACACACACACACACACACACACACACACACACACACACACACACACACACACACACACACACACACACACACACACACACACACATTTTATATAAATGCTTTACATGTTTGAACGAACGAGCCAGCGCCCTTGGAAATAACGCTGGGGAAATTGTTCGCACGACGGAGTCTTTTTCGCTGATTTTTTTTTTTACATTTTCATAAAATTTTGTGGCCAGTGCGTCGTTTACATGTGAATCACGTGAAAAGACGTTACAAAACGCGCGTAAAGTGCGACCGCTACACATATAGCAAAGAAACATAATGCAATATTTGCCGCAAACTTTAGAACTCTGCAGTTTCTTCTCGTTACACTTGAAGCTTGCGCAGTTTCTTCGAAGTCGATCGATATGATGTCGTAACACAGGGGCGACTCCATAGCTATCGAAATATGTTCCTTTTGCATTTTTGTCTATGTAGAATGCCACCCAGTGGGATCCAGGCTTATTTGAGGTATCGACATTGGTTACAACAGCGACTGGAAGACTCAAGCTTCTGAGGATGTGATCGGCTGTGTATACACCTATCGAGTTTGCTCTGAGGCCATTAATGGCCCTCGTGATTTGTTTCGTATTCATTTTGCGTTTTCGCTAAATGTGAAATATGTGCTGCTCTCGCTGTCACTTGCTATTTCTGGGGCCACATCCGTCTCGTCGCGGGGTAATTTTTTGCGCTGCTTCTGCTGATACTGATGAAGTGAAGTGTAGAACATTTGACTTTGTACTTGGTCTTTGTTGATCATCCACTCTTCGGGTAGTATAGAGCGCATCCACTTTTTTATTTGGTGTGCTTTGTAGAGCGCACAAAAATCTTGTTTATTTTTAAACCTCTGAGACGCGTGCGTAGAACATACCAGCACGTCAGAAAACATGTTGTTGAGTTTGCCGAACGTCGGCGAGTCATATTTTTCTAGATTACATATGTTTCGGCTGAGTAAAGATTCCAGGTACCAGGCCTTCTCTTCGCCGCGAACGTAAATCCGTCTTGCTGCTCTTGCGATATTGAAGAGATAACGATATAGCTGTCTGAGTGATACTTCGCCCTCGAACCAGTTAATGCCGTGAATATCGACAGCGCAGTAGGAATTTGTATTTTTTACGTCTTCGAGCAGCTCGATAAAATTGCACGGTGCTTGTACAATCCAGTGGTCGACAATGGGTTTCTGTAGGCAAATGATCGCCACCTCCTTTGGTAAAAACTTCCTTTCAGTGTCTCGAAACCCTTGTATATCTACGACGTAATCCATTATACGTATGTGCGTAGCGAGCGTCGAGAGAAAAGTGAGGCTTGAGGGTCTATTTCGAGAACGTTATCGTACTCGGCATAAATAAATCAATTTATTGTGCTCGTTGGAGCCGTCTCATATCCCACCTCTATGCGTAAGCTACCCGAGCGAACGAGATTCCAATGCGAGGCGCAGTGAGCCGATAAATCGGGTGTGAGATCGAAAGCCGTGAAAAGTAGCCCAGTGAATAGTTGAAACGGTTTATGCCAAGGCCCTCGTTGAGGAAATGTATACCTGTGCCAGAGTAGAGGGTTTGAAATGCATCTATAAACATACTATCTGTCGATAGCCAAGGATCGCGAGGAAGACAAGGAGAAACAAATTCACAACTGAAAGGAAATTCTGTTTATTTGATGAAAAGAAAATACAATTAGCGGGAATAGTGCAAACAATGTGTCTGGATCTATAGATATATGTACAACCTAATAATAGAGGGAGAGAACAATGGTTAATTAAATGCGTGTAAATCTACCACACGGCAATGGGCACTGGAAGATCATCCAAAGTGAACTCCGATGCTGTGGGGAGAGAGCGGTCCGACCACACTTGTCGACTGCCGGCTGCGTACTACCGGCCCAGCGCCACGCGGGAGCGAGAGCGTCGCCCACCCGTGCGTCTAGTTCCCGCCGTACCTCTTGCGTCGTTCGCGTATCTGACCGGCGCGGGAAATCATTCAAACTCCAAACATACCGCCCGCCTCGTTACTGCAACGAAACTTCAGCGTCCCTAGGGATTACCGCCCGCCATGGCAGTCGGGCTGGAGGAGAGGGGCAGTAGGGTCAGCTTGGTGACTGGTCTGGTGTATGTCCCCGAGGCGGCCCTGATGGTGGCGGCTCGCACAAGCCCGTCTCGTCCGGGGTGTACGGCGAGCACCCTCCCCAAAGGCCAGCGTCCCCTTTGTAGGAGTGTGGGGTCCAAAATAAGGACCAAATCATCCTCTTTGAGATTGGCCTTCGGTCTCTGCCATTTTGTCCGCTGCTGTAACGTGTGGAGGTACTCCCTGGACCATCGGATCCAGAAGTGCCGAAATAGGTTCTGCACAAGGCGCCAATGGTGCAGGTGACTAGACACCTCGTCGACCTCCATTGGCTCCGGGAGAGCAAGCAGGGACGAGCCAATCAGCAAGTGTCCGGGCGTGAGAGCGTCCTGGTCCTCGGGGTATCAGGTATCAAGGGGCGGGAGTTCATAACTCGCTCAATCTGAATGACCAGGGTAATGAACTCCTCATATGTCAGAAGCTGCGCACCAACGACTCGTTTCATATGAGACTTCGCAGACTTGACTGAGGCCTCCCAGAGCTCACCAAAGTGCGGGGCTGAGGGGGGAATAACTTTCCATTGAATGCCCTGCGAGGACAAGGCGTCAGTGATATCGTTCCACTGACGATCGGCCTCACGAAACATGGAACGCAAGGCAGCGTCAGCACCGTGAAATGTTGTAGCGTTGTCGCTCCAAATTTCGCTTGGGAGGCCACGTCTACTTGAGAAATGCCGCACGGCGGCGATGAATGATTCCGTTATTAAACTCCAACAACCTCCATGTGCACCGCCTTTGTGGCTAAGCATACAAAGATGGCCAGGTAGCCCTTTGATGTTCGCATGCCACGCCCTTTGGAAGCCTTGATCTGGAAGGGGCCCGCGTAGTCAAGCCCACATCTGGAGAAGGGACGGCTCTGCGTCACACGTCCCTCGGGAAGATTGCCCATGAGTTGACTCATCGGCCTGGCGGTGGCCCTGATGCACTTGACGCATCGGCGTACATACGCACGGACTCGTTGTCGTCCTCCGATTATCCACGCCCTTTTCATGGCGCAAGAGTACGTGAGCGTCATGCCTCCGTGCAGACTTGATTTATGCGCCCACATAATGATGAGATCTGCCAATCGGCAGTCCTTGGGCAGAATGACCGGGTGTCGTTCATTGTAGGGCAAGTGAGACGCTTGGAGACGTCCTCCTACTCTGATCACCCCTTGCTTATCCAGGAATGGCGTTAATGCTTTCAAAGGACTTGGTTTCGAGACTGATCTCCCAGCGTGCAGAGCATGGACCTCGTCGGCGAACGCGATCTGCTGACAGATCTTGACGCAACGTAAATAGGCCGCCTCAAGTTCTCCACACGACAATGTTTCGTTCATTGTACGTGGTCGTCCGTGACGTCAAGCCCGGGCGATCCGCAGGCAACGAGCGATGGTTCTCTCCAGACTGATCAGCGAAGAGAAATGTTGCATGAACTCATCTGGTGCTGGCTCAACGAGAGCGGCGTGGCACGACATCTGGTCGCTTTGACGTTCCTTTCGCCACCGTGCCTCCATCTGGTTGTCTTGCGCGGCCGTAGACACCGTTGACCAGCTGAATTCAGACCTTTGCGCCCAAGCTGGACCGTGCCACCAGAGGTTGGACTTGCTCAGATCCATAGGAGTGGTGCCCCGAGTCGCGAGATCAGCGGGATTCTCCTTGGACGGGACGTGAGACCAGATGGCCAGCGGGGCTTCTCTCTGTATCTCACCGACACGGTTGGCCACAAACGTATTCCATCTCGCGGGATCTGAACGAAGCCACGCTATGACAATCTGTGAGTCAGTCCAGGCGTGCACTCTCCGACGTCTGGCGTCGAATTCGCCGATGACTCGGCTCAGAAGTCTCGTCAGAAGCAGTGCTGCACATAGCTCTAACCTGGGAATCGATAGGGTCTTGAGAGGGGCAACCTTTGCCCTTGCGACGAGCAGATTGCATGAACCCTGGTTCGGCCGGCTAACGTAGACCACAGCTGCGTAGGCCTGTTGGCTGGCGTCCGCGAATCCGTGAAGAATGACTGGCTCGTCAGGGACCGTGCCGAGCCATCGGGATATCTGAATTTTCGTCACATGTGTGAGCTCGTCACTAAACCTGCTCCATCGGAGTGCCAAAGGTGGTGGAACTGGATCATCCCACGATAGTTGCAATTTCCACAAATCTTGCATGAGGAGTTTAGCGACGATCGAAACGGGGCACAGCCAACCAACCGGGTCGAAAATCTTTGCGATGACACTTAAGACTTGTCGTTTGGTAGTGGCCTGAAGATCGCATCCTTTCGGGGTTCGAAACCGAAAATGGTCAGTGGTCGGATCCCAGGAGACACCCAAAGTCTGAATGGGACCTTCGGTTTGAAAGTCTCGCCATGCCGGGCGTAGGGTCCGCTGGGTCCAAATCCTCCATCAAGGCCGGGTGGTTGGAGGCCCACTTTCTGAGCGGGAATCCCCCTGCCTTCAACAAGAGCTCGTCTCTGAGATGGCGTGCATCTGCAACGGTGGATGCACCGGTAAGGATAGCATCCACATATGTCGCGTGTGAGAGGGCATGAGCGGCAGACGGGTAACGAGATCCTTCGTCCAGAGAAAGCTGTCGCAGCGTTCTCAGGGCCAGATAGGGCGCACAACACAGGCCATACGTTAGTGTACGTAACTGAAAGTGTCTGGTATGGGTTTCTTGAGATCGACGCCAAATAATGCGTTGCAGGTCCACGTCAGCTTCAGCCACGCGAATTTGTCGGTACATCATTTTGATGTCCGCGCAGAAGGCGATCCGATGCTGCCGCCACCGTAGTAGGATTGTGACCAAGTCCGTCTGTAAGGCTGGGCCTGTTAGTAAAAGCTCGTTCAAGGATCGTCCACTGTTTGAGCGACGGGATGCATCGAAGACGACGCGAAGTTTACGGCCTTGATCAGCGTTTTGCCAGATTCCATGATGAGCGATGTAGCAGATCGGCCTTGAAGAGGCATCATGATCCAATGGTTCGACCGGCTGCATGTGACAGAGAGACTCGTATTCGTACATAAAGGCTTCGTATTCATGTTGATAGGTGGAGTCCTTGGTCATTTTCCGGTAGGTGCTCACCAATGCCTGGCGAGCAATCGCTAGCGTGTTTCCAACCTCTTGTGAATCAATGGCGGCCCTGCGAGGCAGGCGCACAACGTAGCGGCCATCGTCCAAGCGGTGATGTCCCTCAACGTATACGCGTTCGCATTCGGCATCCTCTGTTGATGCGATATCGGCCGTGCGGGCTCGTCGAGTTCCCAGAACCGCTGCAGGGATTCGGACAATGACAATTTTTGAAAGGTGAGCATGCTACTGCTGTTGCTGGACGTGGATGGCTTATCGGGTGTCTGGGGCCGTTTGCGGGCCCAGATATGATCCACCCCAACTTTGTTTCCTGTGCCACGGGTTGGCCAGAAGGTCCTCGACAGATCTTCCCCAACAGAATTTCACTGTAGATATCTGCTCCCAGCAGCGCACTAACAGGTGAGGGCTTGTTGAAGGCGGGGTCTGCTAGAGTGATATTCTGGAGATGGAGCAACTTCTCGGTTGGTATGAGGACGCGAGGCGTGTGAATGTGAAGTTGCTTCACGACGAGAGCTGAAACCTCAAGAACTCCTGCCTTTGGACTGGAGGTGAGGATGCGTAGATTGGTGTACTTCGATGCTGGACAAACTGTTTGTCCTCCCACGGCGATGATACCGACTCTGGTGTCATAGATTGGTGATCCGATCCGCTGTGCAAGCCGGAGCTCGATCAAACTCACTTCGGAAGCAGAGTCGATGAGAGCTCTTGCTTGAGTGCGATGCCCACTGGTACTCTCGAGAGTAATCACGGCCGTGGGAAGGAGAGCCAGTCAATCCTTCCGTGCTGGCCTAGATTTCGCAGGCTCGCTTCGGACTCTTTTGTTGGATCTTGCATCGAGAGTCAACTCCACTCCGTTTCTTCGTCATGGCTGAGTGAAGAATAGTGTGGTGATCGGAAGAGCATTCGAGACAGCGACGGCGAGATGGACACTGGGCTTGCACGTGGTTCGGTCTGAAACAATTGAAGCACAGACGAAGGCACCGGATTATGAGTAGTCGCGCTCTCGATTCCCGAGAGAGCAGTGATTTGCATTCATAAAGACGATGTTCACCCTTGCATTCAGGACACCGCTCTTCGTTTGCCGTGGTAGCCAGACATCTTCGTGATCGAGCAGCGGGAGCATCCAATTTTCGTCGGGAGTTAGACGAAGTGCCTGCTTTAAGGTCGTCGCTTGATTGCAGAGCGCGAATCCTTCCGCCGATGAAATCCGACATCGCTTGAAATGATGGAAGCTCCTGCTGGTCACCGAGGTTCTTCTCCCAATCTTTTCTGGTGATTGGGTCCACTCCTTGAATCATAAAGAAGACTAGCCAGTCAGCCCAATACTCGACGTCAAGCTCGAGAGCCCGCAGGGATTAGCGCGCCTTGGTGATTCGGTCAAGAAGAGACTGCGGCCCGGCAGCACTCTCATTGAGCAAAGGAGGGGCGTAGGCTAATCGATGCATATGATAGTGAGTCTAACGTCGTTTGTGCTCCTATCTTTTTAACAGCGAATCCAACGCCGTCATGTAGTTCGCATCAGTGATCGGGAGTCCTTCCAGCGCCTTTTTTGCCTCGCCTTCGATCGAAGTTTTCAAGTAGTGTAACTTCTGAACAGGCGTCAGGCCTGGATGTAGATGAATCATCGAGCGGTAGATATCGCGGAACGTCTCCCAGTCCTCGAGTCGTCCGGAGAACGTAGGCAAATGGATCTTTGGTAAGTGCACGGACACAGAAGCTTTCTCCTAAGCTGCGGCTGTCGTGGATCCTTTGGCGGCAAGGTCGCCTTGAGAGTCCAACAGCAAACCGAGCGCCTGCGTGTATTGCAACTCGACAGCTGAATACATGTCGCCGCTGAAGTAGTCATTCTCCTGAAGATCAGTGACTTCCTGGAGACTCTCATGGTTTTTGCGGAATTCATTCCAATATCTCTCTAACAAGTTTTCTCTGCTTCGAAGAAAACCTTGAGTGAATTTATCTCGACCTTCCTTGAGAGTGTTGGTTTTAAAATTCCTGACCAAGGAAGCCAGAGACAGTTGTCGTGCGAGCTGGTCCATTTCTGTTCCGTTTGAGCCTCGTCACACAAAGCTAAGCGCAGAAATTCGAGAGTAATCACTCTCAACAACTCAAGGCGAGCCTCGTCTGACCGACACACACCCTGTCGGGCTCTCGGATTCTTTCGTGTGAGCCACTCACTCGGGAATGGGCAGCAGCGATGGTTTACCCGATCACGGGCAATCGCAGACAAGAGTTGAATAAAGATCGAGGCGTCAAATTTCCGGCCACGGATCGTTACGTTTGAGTGCTCACACTCGAGTGAGGAGATTGCTGACCCGATCACGGGCATGCGAAGCAACTAACTGCCCTCAGGCACATCTAGATCCTCAGCTATATACCGTTTTCTCCTTGTAACCTCTCGGATCCGGCTCGAAGGACCAATGTCGATAGCCAAGGATCGCGAGGAAGACAAGGAGAAACAAATTCACAACTGAAAGGAAATTCTGTTTATTTGATGAAAAGAAAATACAATTAGCGGAAATAGTGCAAACAATGTGTCTGGATCTATAGATGTATGTACAACCTAATAATAGAGGGAGAGAACAGTGGTTAATTAAATGCGTGTAAATCTACTACACGGCAATGGGCGCTGGAAGATCGTCCAAAGTAAACTCCGATGCTGTGGGGAGAGAGCGGTCCGACCACACTGGTCGACTGCCGGCTGCGTACTGCCGGCCCAGCGCCACCCGCCCGTGCGTCTAGTTCCCGCCGTACCTCTTGCGTCGTTCGCGCATCTGACCGGCGCGGGAAATCATTCAAACTCCAAACACTATCGTTAGCAGCAAAGCGCGGCTGTAACGGTTTGCTCGGAATTTGAGACCCATCGACGCAGAGGGAGAGGTGATTTATAGAAAAGTGTTGAAAATTAAACGGGTTAAATGTTCGATTGCCATTGAATGCCTTATTATCGACAAATCCTATTATTATTCTTTTAGGCAGTTGCCCAAGAATGGCATTATCGATGGTATCGCCATGTATACCTGCGTGAAGCGTAAAAGTTTTGACTTCTACTCTCGTGACGGGATACTTGGCCGTTGTTTTAGCGAGAGCGTTGGCGTGCGCAATTAAAATTTCCGATTTATCTTCACGCGTCGAACGATGAGCGTGGCTTCCTTTATTTTCAGGCTGAATTTACCATCTTCGGAGGCGTACATTAGGCAAAAGGCATCTTTGCTTCGTACTAGTCGTACTCTCATTTCTACACCATTGATGAGCATTCTGACTTGATTAAAGACGTCGCAGTGCAGATGGGCCATCATGTCGAAGGTTTTTCCATTTTACCTTGAATGTGCGGCAGAGCTTCAAATAAACCGGGTGTATCATCGTACCACAATCCGGCCGTTAAGTGTGATTCTTTTGCGATTGGCGAGTAGTTGAGCAGTGACTTTATGTATGCTTTATAAGAATATGCATTATTCGGTGGAGAAACGAGTTTTTGATTTAGAAAAACGTCAATTTGATTAAACATTGAATGCGGTAAATTATTTACTGGGGCAACCTTTAAGTTTCCAGCAGGGGTTTCGGCATTCGGCTGTATACTAGCTTTGACATAGAGCAAGGTGTGCGCGAGATCTATATAATGTTCGCTCGGGATGACGAACTCTATAGGTACGTCTCCTTCGTCGCTGAGCGAGGACACAGGTTTATAGTGTAAAAAACTACTACTCTCAATCGACGTTTGAGTCGCCGGAAGAGTGAAAATGTCGAGCTCGCTCGACATGCACTCGTTAGAGTGCGAGTGCAAGAAGGCCATTTTTACTTTGGACCAAAAATCTCGTTTACGTTGCGAAGGGCTTTCCTCTTCTTCTTCTTCTTCTTCTTCTTCTTGCTCGTTCTCACAGCGGGCTTTCTTTTGCCGGGTTTTTTCTTACCACCTGCCGTGCGCGTCCGAGTGTGTTTCTTTCTCGACTGGCGCCGCCGCTTGCCATTCACGCCTGTTTTATATCCCGAGCCTTTCATTATTTCCGATATTTTGTCAGCAGCTTTTCTTTTGAGGTTGCGTCCAGATTCTTTGGCCCGTGATTTTACAGCCTCCTTGAAATTGACACCGATGTTGGCAACGTCGTCAACAACCTTTATACCTGCGCGTAGTGTCTCTTTACCTACAGCCTTGGCCCCGCTCGTGATGTATGGCAGAATGCGATGAAAAAGGCCTCCTAACCAGGCTCCTACCCCACGACCTCTCTGAAAAGTCGAACCCGCAAAAACATTTCTCACGCCACCCTCACCTAGCTGATCGTCGTAGTAGCGCGCGTAATGACTCATCTTAACGTTTGCGCTTAAAGTGTAGCGTGACCGTCAACGTGCCGTACTCGAATGGTATACGTCGCCCATGTTGATCTCTTATATCGATAACGATGCTACGAAAATTGTGATAGAGAAGAGATATATAGTGAACGGGTGCAAAACGCTGTACAGTACTGCATCCGTACTTAAAGCTGGAGTTGTCTATAGAAACTATGCGCATTAGGGCAGCTTGGGTGTCACCTACTGTATAAGGTTAACATATATCGGTATAGACGTACATCTGGTCGGGCAAGGCTCGAGAAAGCGAAGCAGGTCTGTTGGCTGCAATGTCCCGGTAACACTCATTAAGTGTTGTAAACGAATCTTTTTGACCTGCTTCATCGAAGCCGAATACACGTTTGATTTTTTCGCTGAAATCCGTAATGTGTATTTGTGAGCAGTCACACTTCCGTATTATGATATAAGACCCCTTACGAGTTTTAAGTAGCTCGAGCATTTGATGCCTATAAGTGTCATTCGCCGCATTCATAGCGTCTACTAGTTGTTCGAGGGAATCGTAAATACCTACGGGTATACGACACAGTTTTTGCTCGATGAGACTCCCATTGTTCTCAGCCGTGTAAAAAGTGTAACTCGCTTCGTCATCTTGAAAATGTACGAGGGGTGTTCAAAAAGTAAGTTTCCCTAGTCTGTCGTTTTGCCCCAGCGCCATCTAGCGAGCTGGGACCGAATATAGTTTTAGTTAAGGATATACCGATAATAGCGGAACCGGTCTTAGCTGCCGAAAAATTTTTTTTCATCAGTACCGGCTCGGAAACCATGGAGCTACCTGTGAAAAACATGTCCACCTGTGAGTTGCGTGCAGTTATTCGCTTTTTAACTGCAAAAGGGCTTAATGGTAACGAAATGTTGATTGATTTTCTTGAATCCGGTACCACGATAAATGCAGATCGTTACTGTGAAGTGCTAAATAAACTTAAAAGTGCCATTAAACGAAAGCGTCCTGGAAAATTATCGAGAAAAGTACTGCTTTTTCACGACAATGCACGGCCTCATTCAGCAAAAAAAAAACACAAACCTTACTGGAAAAATTCAAATGGGAAATTTTTGATCACCCACCCTACTCTCCAGATCTCGCACCAAGTGACTTTTTTCTTTTTTCTAAATTAAAGGAAAGTTTGGGTGGCCATCACTTCAATTCAAATGATGAAGTGAAAGACATCGTTAAATTATTCTTTAAAAAACAGGGCACGGATTTTTATAAACAAGGTTTTTCAAAGCTTGAGAACAGATATAAAAAATGTATTCAAGTCCAAGGGGACTATGTAGAAAAATAGTTTATAAGTCAAACAATAAATACATATGTTACTTTAACCTAAAAATTGTGTTTTGCTTTTTTCCCGGAGCAGGGAAACTTACTTTTTGAACACCCCTCGTACGATACAGTGGGGTGTGTGAATTTCAACGAGACCCACGTGCCACTCGCCATGTAATTTGATCTCGCGTTGCAGCTGGGTCGTAAAACAACATGTTGTGTTTTCGGGAAAATACGTCATGCTGCTGTTACTAGGCAGTACCATATAAAAATCGTCGCTCGTTTCCATTTTTTCCAGATGTTTTCAAACTCGCTTGCTTTTACCCACGAGTTAAATTTCGCAGGGTAACCAAGCCACTTAAAGAGTGCTCTCTTTTTAGCGCCCCGTCCTTCTGTGCGTATGACGCGTTCGACTTTGAAACGCTTATCGGGCGCGAGGCGTTTGTGACCGACTAACACGAGCTCCTCGGGATAAAAGAAACCGTTGATAATTTCTTCGTTCAAATCTTCGAGCACGTATGTATAAAGATTTTGACGCGTCGAAACGCGGATTATCTTGAACACTTCTTCGCTAAAATTTTATTCGTATCCTCTCTCAAAGGTGTTCTTGGTTCGATTGATGCGCACGAGGTTGCCCACCTTGAATTTAGGTAGCGCCGGTGCTCGCCTTCGATAATTGGAGCTCGCGCGTTTGGCTAAATTTTCGATCGCTGTCGGCGCGTTGTACAATGTGACATCGATAGGTCTCATGCGCGTACCACTGTGTAGCGTGCGATAGTAAGCGTGTACAATCTTTTGGACGACATCGATGTATCTCTTTGTGTTACTATGAGAAAAGTATCGCCAGATTCGCTCGCGTAACGTTCTGTTGAGTCTTTCGACCACAGCTGCTGTAATGTCGGGGTTGCGAGCGACTCTGAATGTTATCTCTTTTCGGCGGAGGAGCGCCTGAAATGCTGAACCAGTAAACTCTTTGCCTCGATCGGTTTGCACGCATACAGGCAGTCGGGGATGTGCTCGGTCGATAATCCGTGCGAAGGCGTCGGCAACGTTGCGCGCGGTCTTATCTTTTATCGGTTCCACCCATGCGTACTTACCGAGTACGTCAATCACCACTAGAATATAGTTGAAACCGTCGTTGTAATCTTTTGTCGTCGTGAGCTGTAGCAAATCGGCCTCCTTAACATCGTCAATGTTCGTCACGTTGTAGCGTAATCGTGGAAATCGCCTTCGTGTCCGGTGATGGAGCGTGTAGGCATCTTGACTGCTGAGCCACGAGTAAATTTTTTTCTTTTCCTTTTTAGCGTTCAAGCGCACAAGATTGCGCGCCCCTGCGTAACCTGCTTCATGCTCAAGGTCGTAGTATTGTTTTTCGTACGTTATTTTTTCTTTTACAAACCAAGCGTGAGCCACTTTTTTTTCGCTTATTTTTTACTGCGAGCTGTATAGACGGCTGGGGTGATTCATGCTGTATAAGTGTGGATAGACGTCGTTTGGCCGAGCGCTGAGGATCCGTCAATATTTGGCCAATTTTTAAAACTGTTAGATTATTAATTAAATTTTCCGGTGTTTCGGAAGTTTAGAGAAATTTTGCAAATTCAATGCGGCCAACGGGTGCCTCCTCGTCCTTACTGTTCTTTTTCAATGCGTCGATGATTAACTCTGTTATATTGGACCGAGCAATTATACGACCATCTATAGTAATGGTGCCTGAGTTATCCCACTTGAGACGTTCGGGTACAGTGACTTTCCAATGGCGAAGCAAGAGACGCGCTTTGCGCGCATGTACTTTCGGTACCACCACGAGTATGTCGTCCTCGGACAGCGGTACAAGCGCCTCTTCGACCTCGTCTATTTCAGGGTGCTCTTCATGCACAGCGCTACGCTCGTTATCACGGAAGAAAAGATACCGACGTAAAATCTGTAGATATTTTACGCACTTCTCGTAATCGTCTCTAGCTGCTTTTGAGCGTAAAACATCGTACATTTCACCATCCAGACGAGAAAAATGATCAGCTGGTATTTGCAGAGTTTTTTCATTCGTATTCCCCCCCCCCCCCTCCTCCATGACTTTAGATTGCGATGTCTCCGGGCAGCTCCGGCACAAGGATCATCTTACGAGCTCGCTCCATGTTTCGAGCCAAATATTTTTGAGATAAGCGCTCCTACGATCGGAGCGAGTAAGAGTGGTAAAAACGACCCGTCGTTTTGTATAATGACCCGTTTCTTCGATTTCCAAGTACCGCTGCCTCTATCACCAGTACGGATCAGCTTACGCAGCGTTTGTTTATGTTTACGCAATCGGCCCTTTTCAGAATCGCTTAGTTTTACGACGCCCTGCAAAACGTTCAACACACACTCGCATATGCATCTGACGAGAGGTTTATTAGCTGTGCGCGCTATAGCAACACGGTGTCTTTTGTCCCCATGACAAAGAGCGTTCAAGAGAGCAAGGTCTCTTTTCGAGAAATGTTTACCGCAGGCTATCGCTTTACGTCCTATCGGCGCCATAGTTTTTTTCCGACTGATTAACGCACGCCTCATTCACCGCGATTTAAAGTACTTGGGCACGTAGGCAACGTGCGTCCCGGCATTGGGAAATATGTTTGCTCGAAATCTAAACTCGTCTAAGCAGGCTTGAGAAAGATCGATAAAAAGATAGGAGTGAGGTTCACGCGTGGCGTCTAGATAGGCCTCACGCAAAAAAGCCGAATCTTCTGGAAAAATTTGTCGCGCGAGGTGGTGTATTTGGGCTCTGTCGCGAGGATTTTTGAACAATACCAGATACTTGGTATTCAAACTAATGTCGCGCTGTGCCTTACCTTTGTGAAATACGTTTTGCGTAACGAATATTACGCTAATATTTTTTTGATGACTACAATTTGTAAATAAATCTAAAATAACATCGCTCGACGATTCACGTATGAGGTCGTCGGGAATGAGTAACTTTTTTTTCTCATTGTCACTCGAGTAATCCGCCGTCTGTGGAAGGCCCTCTCGAAACTCGATGGGTGGCCCGTTGAGTTTAAAATCTCGTCTGTAGGCGTCTTGCCATTCGGCGTAATAAAATAGGACGCGGTCGAAACGTGCGTCGCAGACCTCTGGCAGGTAGGCGAGAAAGCTTTTAACGAATTAAGTTTTACTGCAGCCTGTGGGACCGCACACGCAGCAAGTAAAAGGATGCTTCCATCGCGTGTCCATGTTTACGACTCGAATAAAGAAAATTACACGCGTGCAGTCTTTTTTAAACTCTTAACTCGCTCACGCGCTCAGCTGACGATGAAGTACGTGAAAAACATCACCGCATATAGCAATGCTACGATATTTACGATCCCCGCGGCGGGCGGCGGGGCGGCGGGCGCACGCGCGGAGATCACCATATCACTGCGGTGGTGACTTCCGCGGTGGTGACTTCCGCAGTCCTTAGCATACTCCGGCCTTCGCGCGGATAAGTATATTTACCGCGTTGATCAGGTGACTTTCGCGGCTATAAGCAACCATCGTTGCGTGTTTAACGCATTGTTCCATTGATCTCCGCGACGCACGCGCGGGTTAGCTGATGAATGATGAAAATAATTAACACGTAAAAAAAGTTTAAATATCTACAATACATTTTTTATTATTGTGAAAAATATACAAAAGTTACAACATTCAACGCATTAAAATATACAATTATTCAATTGCGCTTATAGCCGAAAGGAAGCGAAACGTCGTGTTGGAAATATCTTCGCTTTCTCAGAACTATGGAACAGGATTTTTTTTCGCTACGCGTAACGACCTCGTGCGTGCGAGTGCGTCTGATCACATTGTATTTCAAAACGAGGCGAGCTCTCGTCGTTATCGAAATACTCTGCGATCAAGCGCTCGATACTAGCGAAATTGATCTTGCTCGTATTGGCGCTATTAAGATAAATTCCCTTTACTTTACAGCACTTGTGAGTGATGCCGGTCGTTGGGACAAGCGCACGAAAGGCATAAAATTTCAGACTCCCGGAGAGAAAGCTGGTAATATAAGCTCCTTCTCCGTAGCCCTTGAGCTCGTCCGTCATGCTGCCGAGAAGAGTGCCTAAAGGAGGTCTATACTCTGAAGGGTCTTTTTCGCTGCACTTGAATATACACGAATCGGTATCCAGGTAGAGAACGCGGTTGCCCGAAAGCTTTTCTATATCCGAGTAAATCTCGAGACGCGCCTGCTCGGTGGTGTAGGCTGCTAGTACCACATTTGTGTTCGGCGGCGACTCTACAGCGTCCTCTTTATAGCGCCAATTTGCGTACAAAAGATCCTCGCTAACCGGAAGCACGTCGAAAACTTCCTTTTCAGGCGTCGTGAGCAGTTTCAGCAGCCCCTCGCGCGTTTTGACCACTTCCGTTTGTTTTAAATTCGACCGTTGCCCAAACTTTCCCCAAAATGAATTTAAGCAGAGTTTTGCAACCGAACGTAAACCCGAATTTTTTTCAATCTTTTCTCGGTCTAACCTTATTCCTTCTTCGCGCTCGTACTCGTCAATATAACGCTCCTTGGTAGTATCGTCCGTACACCAAGACGGCCACCCGCTCGCTTGTTCTTTCAACCGAAGGACGGTATTTACGTACGCCGCAAACAACCCACCCTCACCGCTGCACTGGTCATACTGTGTGCTCTTATATTGCCATATGACAAATATCTCAGTCACGCTGTAGCCCAATTCGATTGCTTTCTGTAATTCGTACACTCCATGTCCCGCTAAACTCACGCTCGGCGACTTGTTCGTGGTTGCAGTCGTCCTGACGCATTTCCTCACAGCAGGAACGACAGAGACCAAAAATAAGGCGCCCGTGCATTTTTACCGGTAATACGGGTAATAATAAATTTCGCGGTGGCAAAATTTTGCATTTGACGAGCTCTTCGACGCGCGCGAGATCGTTATTCTGGCCATTCGTTAACACGGCGCACATTCCGAGCCTATGTAAATGTGCGGGTGACCGACAGGAAAACGGCCACGCTTACATATATACGGGTAAAGAGAGCAAATATCAGTATATTTGATCTCTTCACCCGGCTCTACAGTGCATGGGGTGAATATATTTTCAGTTCTCCCACCGAAAAACGCATCCTGCGGATTGAGCGTTATTCTACTCATTATCGGGTGAGTATCCAGATACCGTACGAACTCGGGCTGTTGCCTTTTTATCCCATCGAATTCACACTCCCACATCTCGTGCACTTCGTAGCCGAGACTCCTCATTCGTCCGACTTTTAACTGTACACTTTCATACGCCTGTGCATACGTTTGATTAAACTTATTTTTTACCGATTCTCGGTTGTTCGTAAAACATCGCGGGCAAACGTGCACGTAACAACCTTGAAATTCAAAAACGATTCCCTTAGCTGCTTTCCCGTCTCCCGGAGGGAAAGTAGGTAGGTAACCGTCCACTAAAAATCCCTCGGGCAAGCGAAACTCGCGCGTCCTCCCTGCATGTACGATCTCCCGACCGATCTCGCGCTCGCAATACAGCAACCACTCTATTGATTTTTGTGAGTGTTTGTCAGCACGCCTATAACCGTTCGGTGGAATTATTCCTATAGTATTCGGAACTAAAAAATTTTTACGAAAAACGTACGAATACGCCGACGCGATTGTACACGCTGATACAAATGGGTCCGTTTCCCCTACCTCGAGAAAAATTTTTCGAAATTGTATACACGCGCGCCTCAGTATTTCCACGCCCATCTGGCAATATTCGACTATTTCTTTTTAAAAGTCGAATATATAGTCAGGGCTTGTATTTTCATGCCAGTCGAGAAAAACGGCACGCTCAGCTGGCGACATAGTGTCAGGCCAATAAAACTCTAGCGCTGGTAGAGGCCCAACGTACCGCTGGTTCTCGAGGGTGTTCAACAGATGTGGAAAATAGCCCTTCTTACTACTTTCGGGTAAACCGAAGGTAGCAGGTAGAGCACTCAATTTCATTTCAAAATAGTTGATGCTGTCGATAAACTTGGTTCGTCCGTACTTCAACATTGTAATATTTTGTCCGTTCAAAATGACGCTGGGGACTGTCCGCTCAGAGTTTTCGGCCAATTCTTTTAAAATGAATTGAGCATCAAAAGCCTTGGCATTGTGCGCGATGCATACAATTTCGGAAAATTCAGTGCTTTCCCGAATGCATAAGCTCAAGAACTGTTTTACCGGATCGTCTGTGAAAATGAACTCGCGCACGCCACATTTGCTACAAATGATTTTAAGGTCGTCCACATCTATGCAATCCGTGCAAACCTGATGCACGACACAGAGATTCGGTACGTGAATTCGGGCGTTTTCTCCATACGGCGTATCCTGACGTGCCTCAAAATCGTAAAAAATGTATAAAAATTTTTTTTCCGCTTTCAAGTCCCCACCACCACCACCACCACCACCACCACCACCAATTGGTTGCATAAAACATGCATGATTGAACGGCTGCCGCTTCGAACATTGTTTACAATAACTAATACCACACTCGTGTTTACTGTGCTCCGTATTTACTATTTTTAAACAATTTTCGCATAGCCGCGCGACGTCGCACACTTTGCGATTATTTTTTTTGTACGAACCCGCGCGCTTGTGATTAACGAAACAACCATGCCCGAAAAATTGACGTCCACACTCTGTGCACTCTATCATTTCTACACCGTCACTCCTACATGGAGGTGTAACAAAGCAAGATTCACAAGTTCGTTTACACTTGTGTTGCCCAATACGGCGAAAACCCTTGTTACAATAAGAGCAAACAAATTTTGACCCGGCCGCAGCAAATAAATTAGTGATCACGTTAAAGTGTCTAGACTGATCCTCAAAGATTAAATAAATAACACCGTGAAGCGGTGCATTTAAATCTTGAATCTTAATTTCGACCGTCAAATAACGGAGGTTCGCCGCTACCCAAGTTCCACTTTTCAAATATAACCATAGCAATACCCTCCGCAGCAAAAAATCTTGAAACGCCGTCAACTCACGGAATCCACACGCTTGCGCCAAAGACATCTGCGGAAGTAGCGGCGTAACCTGGTGGAACACCAGGCGAGAGCAGTGCCACCAACACCACCACCATCACCACCTACAGAACCAACCATCCAGAAGTGGTGTTTTGACTGTGGGTTGTATCAGCGTATAGCACTGAATTGGACGCGCTGTTGGAGGTGCGATATTCTTCGGTGCCCTCAGTGCAGCAGCAGTGCGAGCTGTCCGTGCTTGAGCGACCTGGACAGCCCTCGCTTCCCATAAAGCGGCTCAGTGATTAGTGTGTGTTCAGGCGTGTAGTGTAGTGTTTCAACGCAATGAAGTCGATCAGTGCACGCCACACACACGCACGCACGCACGCACGCACACACACAAATACAGACACATACACACACACGCGCTCGCACGCACACACATGGTCTTATAGCGAGAGGCCTCGCTCCAGCACCCTATGGGACTTTATGGCCTAGCGCGTATAGCCAAAGGTCTCGTCCCCCACCACCGCGAGTCAGGGCATATACGGGGGCATGCGCGGAGCAGGTATAGCGGCATGGCGTCATGGAGGGAGCAATAAGTATGTCATTGTTTATCCTAATTAGCTTGTGTTCACACTTGCTACTGTAAACGCTTGGATTAATGAGCGTGTCATACTTGAGACCCATACACACAGCACACGGTCTATACAGCGAGAGGCCTCGCCCCCAGCACCCTACGGATCTTCATGGCGTAGCGCGTATAGCCACAGGTCCACACAAACACACACACAGACACACGCACACACGCTCGCGCGCACGCACACACACGATCTATATAGCGAGAGGTCTCGCTCCAGCACCCTATGGGTCTTTATGGCGTAGCGCGTATAGCCAAAGGTCTCGTCCCCCACCACCGCGAGTCAGGGCATATACGGGGGCATGCGCGGAGCAGGTATAGCGGCATGGCGTCATGGTGGGAGCGATAAGTGTGCCATTGTTTACCCTAATTAGCTTGTGTTCACACTTGCTACTGTAAACACTTGGATTAATGACCTTGTCACACTTGAGACCCATACACACAGAACACGGCCTATA
Source organism: Torymus aiolomorphi (assembly GCA_036365515.1). Taxonomy (NCBI): domain Eukaryota; kingdom Metazoa; phylum Arthropoda; class Insecta; order Hymenoptera; family Torymidae; genus Torymus; species Torymus aiolomorphi. Next base: position 153,587,771 of record CM070874.1, on the reverse strand, counting down.
CAGCGAGAGGCCTCGCCCCAGCACTCTACGGGTCTTTATGGCGTAGCGCGTATAGCCAAGGGTCTCTCCCTCCACCACCCCGAGTCGGGCCATATGCGACGGCACGCGCCGGGCAGGTATAGTGGCATAGCATCATGGCGGGGACGATAAGTGGGTCATTATTTATGGGGTAATATAATTCACCCCATTGTTTACCATAATTATCTTGTGTTCACACTTGGGGCCCATACACAGCACATGGTCTATACAGCGAGAGGCCTCGCACTAGCAACCTATGGTCTTTATGGTGTAGCCCGTACAGCCAAAGCGCTCGCCCCCCACCACCTCGAGTCAAGGCATATATAGCAACACACGTGGGGCATGTATAGCGGCATGGCGTCATGGCGGGCGCGATAAGTGGGCCATTGTTTATGGGTAATAAATCACCCCATTGTTTAGACTAATTAGCTTGTGTTCACACTTGCTAGTGTAAACACTTGAGTTAATGACCTTGTCACATTTGGGGCCCCATACACACCGCACAGAGGGGTGCCACATGGCCCCTACACACCGCACAGCGGGGGACCGTCTCGCTATGCCCGTCTCCTTACTACTGTTATTTATTTTTATAGATAGTACCTTTTGTAATTATAATTTATTAGCAAAGTACAGATAATAAATTATAGTTACTGCTTTAATAGATTTTTTACAGTAGAATCTTATTCCATTAACAAAGATTTTTTACAAATTAATAAATATTCGCATTAAATAATATTGATTTTTAATGCTAAATGTGAATTTATCTTTTCCAGATTTGTTTAGATAATTGTATTCTAAGTATAGTATATGTCTCTGAAAGTGGATATTGTTTTATTGAGCAGAGCAACTCTACATCACTGTCTGGATATTGATTCGTTGCTACAATTAAACAAATTACTTTGGATTCTTGCTCCTTACGCAATAACACTCATTGCTGCTCTGATTACTATAATTAGTTAATTTCTTTGTCAAGGTAATATAAGTATTTTTATTTAGTATTTCTTTAATCATATTTAAGTAATTTCATTTAATAATATAGTAATAATTTTTATCGCATTTTTCTAATTCCGGCAATCAAGTCGCGTGTTTTTTGGGATGATGAAAGCGCTTTTTTATATACCATTTTATTCCGTTTTTGCTTCCTCAAAAAGGAAGCTTTGTAATGGTGAAAACAATTTTTGAGACAAAAAATGTTTAAATTGGGAATAAAAATTTTCGTGCTAAAAATCTCTTGAAATTGAAAATCGTGAAAATCCTGTTGAAAATCTCTTGTTGAAATTCTATTCGTTTTGAAGGATAATAGAGATGGCATAACCTATTTTTTCATTTTCTCTTTTGTCTTTTGTTTTATAACCAAAAAACGATTTTCAATTTTTCGTTTTTTTTTTATTTTAATATGTTACAGTAAGTATTACATAATGTTATGAAAGGTTCTTGAAAGGTTGTTAAATTACCTACAATTTCTGTTTTTAAAGTTGAATTATCTTTCGTCTGTCATTTGTTATTAAAGATAATATGGTTCAAGTTTCTTTAATTTTTTTTTTAACTTTTTAATCTATATTCTTAAAATTTTAACAACTTATTACATTTATTAGGGACAATATTGGATTCAATTTTCAAGTGATTATCTTCATTTGTCTCAGAGAGAAAAAATATTTTTGAAAAGACGCGCATTTTCTTTTCCAGAAGTAAAAATCAATTAATCGTCTTGAAATTTAGTACAGAGATAGCATTTTCATATCATTTACATATCTTCCGGCCGAGTTCGTTACCTACAAAAATCTATCCATTATGTCCAAAGATTTTTGAGGATACAATTTTTTTTTTCAATTTTTTACAACAATAATTTAACATAAAGTTCAATAGTTCACAATCAATCAGTTTGAAATTTTAATTACGTATTCGATTTGGTGTTGGCAATATTGTATAAAATTTTCAAATGACTATCTTCTTTTGTTACCGAGAGAAAAAATATTTTTGAAAAAAAATTAATTTTCTTTTCCAGACGATAACAGGAGTAAAAAACAACCAATCGTCTTGAAATTTAGTAAAGTCGTAGCTTTTTTATATCTTCGAACCGAGTTCGTTACCTAAAAAAATCCATCCATTATGTCCAAAGATTTTTGAGGATACAATTTTTTTTTTTCAATTTTTTACAACAATAATTTAACATAAAGTATTTAATCAATCAGTTTGAAATTTTAATCGCTTATTACATTTGGTATGGGCACTATTGGATTAGATTTACAAATGATTATCTTCATTTGCTTTCTAGAAAAAAAAATATTTTTGAAAAGAAGCGCATTTTCTTTTCCAGACGATAACATGAGTAAAAATTAACCAACCGTCTTGAAATTTAGTACAGACGTAGCTTTCTTATATCTTCGAACCGAGTTCGTTACCTTAAAAAATCCATCTATTACGACCAAAGTTATTTGAGGTTAAAATTTTTTTTTTTAATTCTTTAGAACAATAAATTCTCATAAAGTATTTAATCAATCAGTTTGAAATTTTAATTACGTATTAGGTTTGGTGTGGGCAATATTGGATTAAATTTACCACAGTTTCACGGTCGAACATCGAAAGGGCTCGTTGAACAATGTCCCAGATGCCCTTTCACGGATGTTCGAGGAAGAAGAGCCAGCGGTCGCCGCGTTAGAGCTCGAGCGCGACACAAACGACCACTGGTACCTCAAGATCGTGAAAGAGGTTCAACAGCAGCCGCGAGACTTCCCCACGTTCAAGCTGGCGGGGGGAAGACTGTACAAGTACAACCCTAATGAAGTCATAAACGAATATCTCGGCGACGACGATGCATGGAAGTTAGCAGTCCCTCACGAAAAGCGACGCGAAGTACTGAGAGAATGCCATGACTTTCCAACTGCTGGGCACTTGGACCGCGAGAAAACTCTAGAGAGAGTAAGACGGAAGTAATATTGGTTCGCACACATGTCTCGAGATGTGGCCAGATATGTGAACCAGTGCCAAATTTGCCAGCAGTGTAAAGCCGAACAGCGCGCTCCAGCAGGACATTATGGGACCCCTCCCTAAAACCAAGCACGGCCACGAATACATTCTCATCTTCCAGGACCTGTTCACACGCTGGATCGACGTAATTCCGATAAAAAGGGCAGATGGCAAATCGGTGATAAAAGGGCTCAACGAACGAGTATGTCTGCGGTTCGGAGTCCCCGAGGTGTTTCTCTCCGATAATGGGACTGAATTTAAGAATGCACCCTTAGAGGCATTCTTAAAGGAGAGAAACGTGCATCACACGTTTACACCACCATATCACCCTCAAGCCAATCCCGTCGAGCGTGTGAACCGAACGGTGAAGACCATGATCATGTCTTACGCTGAGGCTAATCACCGGTCCTGGGATGAGCATCTGAACGAGCTGGCGTTCGCGTATAATACGGCAGAACACAGCTCTACCAAGATAAGTCCTGCCATGCTCATTTACGGCCGACAGCCTGACCCACCGAAGACACTAAGGCGGGAGGAAGACAGGTTAGCCGAAGAGCAAGGGCAGCAAGAGGCGATAAATAATTGGGTGGCGCGCATGGACAAGCTCCGCGAATTGCACGTTCGGGCCGCGGCCGACGCGCAAGCGGAGCAGGCGAGACAAGCCAAATATTATGACGCTCATCGTCGACCTCCAGAATTCTGTCTAGGCGATCGTGTATGGAGAGAGAATAAGGTACTATCCTCAGCAGCAGAGGGGATTTCTGCCAAATTAGCCCCGAAGTACGCGGGGCCCTACACGATTGTGAATATTCTAGCGAAAACACCTATGACATCCAAGGTGAGGATGGTCGAACGATACGTCCCGTCCATGCGCAGCAACTCAAGCGATACGTCTGCGCAGAAGAGCCCAAGGATTACTTGGACAAAAGTAGTCAAGAAGTAGCCCAGTCGCTACCACCGAGGGACTCTTCAGCCGAACGTAACGTGCCAGCGGGCAACAGAGATAGCCAGGGGAATGTACAGCCTCGGGCGACGGCTAAGAGGCGCGGCCCACCTCGTAAGACCGCGCTATTAGTTAGGCCAGGAAAGCGTGCGAGCGACAGCCGACCTACGCGTGTGGTCGGTCCAACAGAGTCCAAGCGAGGCCCAGAAAGGCCAAAGGGCTCGAAGAAGAAGCCTGCACCTGAGGATGTATGGCCAATTAGCCCCCGTCGAACCCGAGCGTTCAAAAAGCGCTAACTGTGTCGTCCAGAAATTGTGCCGTCCGTACTAACCCGTGTTCGTCCTGGTTTTCCGATCCTCAGTCTCACCAATCTCCGTGGTCAATTTGCCTGCTGCAGGATATGCAGGGCCTGACTCCAGAAGTAGCAGAGACGACGAAAAAGGTGATTGCTGGGTTAATCCAGTGCAACCCTGACCCCGCCGTCATTGACTTCCTGGAGCAGGTAGTGGAGGGCATAGACGCGGTGACACTGGCATCACCGCCAGTGGAAGAGCCCTCCACATTTGTAATAGAGGAGTTAGAGGCGCCGGAACCAAGAAGGGGACCTTCGGGACCAGCTGATGCAGGCGTTGGTCCGTCCCCGCTCCGGCGACCTCATCCTCCGAAGGAGCAGCGGGAGAAGAGCGGGGCTCGGCCAGAAGAAGAAGCAACAGCCGAGCTGATTGGTGCTGGCCGAGTCGCCGAAGAGGAGGCGGCCCGAGCCCATCATTGTGCGCCGGAAGTTGACGCCGGCGCGGCTCGGGACGCAAAAGGAAAAAAAGAAGATGCTCCAACCCAGGCCCCAAAAGGAGCACCGATCGATGAAGTCGGTGCAGCCTGGGTCCCGGTAGAGCAGGCTCTAGAGGAGGCGCGGCGCCTCAGCAAGTCCTCGCGCGCAGCGGAGGACGCTGCCCTGGCCGCACTGGAGGATTTTCTCCAGTGCCACGGTGAGCCCGGCGAGCGGCAAGCCGGCAAATGGGTCGGAATGGCCCAAGGCCGGCGAGAGGAGCTCGCGGCCGCCCCAGAGACCAGGACCGCCAGGCTGCGCCGCGCCGCCTTGCAGAAGCAGGAGGAGGTTCGTCTGGCACGTGCGCAGGAGCGCATGGAAGAGGCCAGGCGAGCCAGGGAAAAGGCGGAGGAGACGGCGCGTCGGGCCAAGGAAGAGGCCCAGCGTCGTCTCCTACGAGAAGAGGAGCGCCTCCAAAGGGCGCTCGAGAAAGAGCAGGCGGCCCGGGAGGCGTTAAATGCACAGGCGCTTCCCCGGTGCTTCATGTGTGGCGAGCTTGGGGTAAAGAAGTGGAAGCACTGCCACAACCAAGCTCGCCACAAGGGGCGCCGGACTTACTCCCGGGCCAGCTGAAGAGGGCTAAGCCCCGAAGAGTTTTTTTTTGTTTTTTTTTTTTAATAAAAATTAAAAAAAAAAGATAATGGGTGACTCCGCTTCTTATACTTCCCTTGTCCCAAATTCCTTCTCGAAAGGCTCCACCGAATTAACCTTATTTTCAGGTACGACGACGGCCATGGATGGCAGAGCTGCTCGCGGTCCCCTAAGCAGCGTCTGGCGGGGGGGTGTAACGCATGCGCGAGGTAGGTAATTCGAGATTCGAATTACCCGCGCCGAGAAGGCATGCTCACCGGGGGCGCGAGCGCGCGAGCATCCTGACCGGATTAGAACGGTCTCGCGATGCGTAATATGCCCGTTGCGTACCCGTGAAGCAGCTACGGCTTTATGCGAGTCACGGCAGCCATCTTCGTGTCTGCCATCGCGCGTGAAACATCTCCTCCGTGTCTCTCGTGAGTTAACTTGTCCGCGCCGTCCTATCGTTTTTTGTTAGACCCCGCGAGTGTAGTGGAGGCGCCGCACATAGTGTATGCGTACGCAAGAGAGACAGAGAGAGAGAGAGAGCGATCCCGAGCCGCGTGAGCCACAGAGACAGCGAGCGAGGAGCCGGCAGCCAGCCCGCCTGCCGACCCAATACAGCGAGTAAGGGAGAGAGAGAAAAAGAGCTCAACTGCTGTGCGAGCGAAAGCGAGCGAGAGAGAGCCGAGTGCACCGGTTGCTCCTTCTTAACGTAAGTTTTCTACTCTCCTCTCGCGGGTTTATTGTAAAGGCTCGCACGGAAATCGCCCCGTGCAAGCTTTCTGTGCCGTGTACGTGCGGGTGTGTGTCAGCCCGCCGTACTTTAACACCGCGCGCGAAATTAGCAGCTTCGCCGCGCGCCGTATCGTTCGCGCGTTTGAATCTTAACGGTCGCGCGCGAACTAACTCATTTGTTCTAATCAGCACGTGCGTTGTGCTTGTAGTTATTAGTGATTTTAATTAACTGTGATATCTAGTTTCTCGTCGCGTTGTTCATTACAACCTGTCCTTCTCCCGGATACCGCCGACTCCGCGGGAAAACGACTCCGCCGGTCGTTTTCATATCTGAGTATAGCGGCCGCGCGCTTTACTCTTCGAGCGCACGCTTTTCACTCAGCGATCCAATTAGTTGGAAAGCGAAGTTCGTGTGCGATCTTCGCGTTGTTTTCGGGATTCCAGGAGCAGATCCCCGGGCAAGTCATTTTAGTCTGACACCCGCGGCACCGTGATATAGGGCATCGCTGGCCTGTGGCTTGTTGGGATTTTCCCCCACTAGCCATCCCGTTACAACGGGATTTATTGTTATTAGTATTAAATTTTCAAATGATTTTCTTTATTAGTTTCCGAGAAAAAATATTTTTGAAAAAAAAAATTCATTTTCTTTCCCAGACGATAACAGGAATAAAAAGCAACCAATCGTCTTGAAATTTAGTACAGACGTAGCTCTCTTATAGGTTCGAACAGAGTTCGTTACCTAAAAAAATCCATCCATTACGTCCAAAGATATTTGAGGTTAAAAATTTTTTCTTTAATTTTTTAGAACAATAATTTCTCATAAAGTATTTAATCAATCAGTTTGAAATTTTAATCACTTATTACATTTGGTATGGGCAATAGTGGATTAAATTTACAAATGATTATCTTCATTTGCTTCCGAAAGAAAAAATATATTTGAAAAAAAAATTAATTTTCTTTCCCAGACGATAACAGGAGTAAAAAGCAACCAATCGTCCTGAAATTTAGTACATATTTAGCTTTCTTACATCTTCGAACCGAGTTCGTTACCTACAAAAATCCATCCATTACGTCCAAAGATATTTAAGGTTAAAATGTTTTTTTCAATTTTTTAGAAGAATAATTTCTCATAAAGTATTTAACCAATCAGTTTGAAATTTTAGTTACATATTAGATATGGTCTGGGCAATATTGTATTAAATTTTCAAATGATTATCTTCTTTTGTTTCCGAGAGAAAAAATATTTTTGAAAAAAAAATTAATATTCTTTTCCAGACGATAACAGGAGTAAAAATCAACTAATCTTCTTGAAATTTAGTAAAGACGTAGATTTTTTATATCTTCGAACTGAGTTCGTATCCCAAAAAAATCAATCCATTACGACCAAAGTTATTTGAGGTTAAAATTTTTTTTTTTTTATTTTTTAGAACAACAATTTCTCATAAAGTATTTAATAAATCGGTTTGAAATATTAATCACTTATTACATTACGTGTGGGTAATATTGGATTAAATTTACAAATGATTATCTTGATTTGTTTTCTAGAAAAAAAATATTTTTGAAAAGAAGCGCATTTTCTTTCCCAGACGATAATGGGAGTAAAAATCAACTAATCGTCTTGAAATTTAGTACAGAGATAGCTTTTTCATATCTTCGAACCCCGTTTGTTACCAAAAAGATCAATGCAGTACGACCAACGATATTTGAGGTTAAAAATTTTTTTTAAATATTTTAGAACAACGATTTCTCATAAAGTATGTAATCAATCAGTTTGAAATTTTAATTACTTATTAGATTTGGTATGTGCAATATTCTATTAAATTTTCAAATGATTCTCTTCATTAGTTTCCGAGAGAGAAAATATTTTGAAAAATAAATTCACTTTCTTTCCCGGACGATAACAGGAGTAAAAAGCAACCAATGGTCTTGAAATTTAGTACAGATGTAGCTTTTTTATATCTTCGAACCGAGTTCGTATCCCAAAAAAATTAATCCATTACGTCCAATGATATTTGAGGTTAAAATTTTTTTTTTTAATTTTTTAGAACAATAATTTGTCATAAAGTATTTAATCAATAAGTTTGAAATTTTAATCACTTATTACATTTGGTAGGGGTAATATTGCATTAAATTTACAAATGATTATCTTGATTTGTTTTCTAGAAAAAAAATATTTTTGAAAAGAAGCGCATTTTCTTTTCCAGACGATAACAGGAGTAAAAATCAACTAATCATCTTGAAATTTAGTACAGAGATAGCTCTTTCATATCTTCGAACGCCGTTCGTTACCTAAAAAAATCCATCCATTACGTCCAAAGATATTTGAGGTTAAATTTTTTTTTAATTTTTTAGAACAATAATTTCTCCTAAAGTATTTAATCAATCAGATTGAAATTTTAATTACTTATTAGATTTGGTATGGGCCATATTGTATTAAATTTTCAAATGATTCTCTTCATTAGTTTCCGAGAGAAAAAATATTTTGAAAAATAAATTCATTTTCCTTCCCGGACGATAACAGGAGTAAAAAGCAACCAATGGTCTTGAAATTTAGTACAGACGTAGCTTTTTTATATCTTCGAACCCAGTTCGTATCCCAAAAAAATCAATCCATTACGACCAAAGATATTTCAGATTAGAATTTTTTTTTTTAATTTTTTAGAACAACGATTTCTCATAAGGTATTTAATGAATCAGTTTGAAATTGTAATCACTTATTACATTTAGTATGGGCAATATTTGATTAAATTTACAAATGATTATCTTCATTTGTTTTCTAGAAAAAAAATATTTTTGAAAGGAAGCGCATTTTCTTTTCCAGACGATAACAGGAGTAAAAATCAACTAATCGTCTTGAAATTTAGTACAGAAATAGCTCTTTCTTATCTTCGAACACCGTTCGTTACCAAAAAAAATCCATGCAGTACAACCAAAGATATTTAAGGTTAAAAATTTTTTTTTTAATATTTTAGAACAACGATTTCTCATAAGGTATTTAATGAATCAGTTTGAAATTGTAATCACTTATTACATTTGGTATGGGCAATATTGGATTAAATTTACAAATGATTATCTTCATTTGTTTTCTAGGAAAAAAATATTATTGAAAAGAAGCGCATTTTCTTTTCCAGACGATGACAGGAGTAAAAATCAACCAACCGTCTTGAAATTTAGTATAGACGTAGCTTTCTTATATCTGCGAACCGAGTTCGTTACCTAAAAAAATCCATCCATTACGTCCAAAGATATTTGAGGTTAAAAATTTTTATATTTTAGAACAACGATTTCTCATAAGGTATTTAATGAATCAGTTTGAAATTGTAATCACTTATTACATTTGATATGGGTAATATTGGATTAAATTTACAAATGATTATGTTCATTTGTTTTCTAGAAAAAAAAATATTATTGAAAAGAAGCGCATTTTCTTTCCCAGACGATAACAGAAGTAAAAATCAACCAAACGTTTTGAAATTTAGCAAACAGATAACTTTTTTATGTCTCCGAATCGAGTTCGTTGCCTGAAAAAATCTGACTGTCACGTCTAAAGATATTTGAGGTTAAAAATTTTTCTTAAATATTTTGGAATAGTGATTTTTTGGACAGAGTTTGATTAATCGACTTGAAATTTTATTTACTTTTCAAACTTATTTAAGACAATATTCTGCTGAAATTTCAAGAGATTATCTTTATTAGTTTCCGAGAAAATAATTATTAAAGGAAATGTGCGTTACGTTCTCGCATGATATTTTTCATAAACAGATAGTTTCTTTATGTCTTTGAACAGAGTTCGTTTCCTGGAGAAATCTGACTGTCATGACCAAAGATATTTGAGGTTAAAAATTAGTATTAAATATTTTCGAATAGCGATTTCTCATAGAGGATTTAATTAATCGTCTTGAAATTTTGATCATTTATTAAATTTATTTAAGACAATATTTTGTTGAAATATCAAGAGATTATATTTATTAGTTTTCCAGAAAATAATTATGAAAGAAATACCTTTTTTATGTTAAAGTGAATAGATAACGATTTAGAGTCGAAGTTCCCGCAACAAATTTATATGACACACGATATTTATTTATTTATTTATTTATTTATTTGACGGGCTAAAACCCTTTGTACAAAAGATAAATACAGGAGGTTGGACTACAAAGTTGCATATCATAAAGTAATAAACATAAAATATTTTAATATTTAATAGAGAGAGATCGAACGGCACTCTTAGAGGGCGAAATACGAGGGGTGTTCAAAAAGTAAGTTTCCCTAGTCTGCCATTTTGCCCCAGCGCCATCTAGCGAGCTGGGACCGAACATAGTTTTAGTTTAGGATATACCGATAAGAGCGGAACCGGTCTTAGCTGCCGAAAAAATTTTTTTCATCAGTACCGGCTCGGAAACCATGGAGCTACCTGTGAAAAACGTGTCCACCTGTGAGTTGCGTGCAGTTATTCGCTTTTTAACTGCAAAAGGGCTTAATGGCAACGAAATTCACACTTTTGATCACCCACCCTACTCTCCAGATCTCGCACCAAGTGACTTTTTTCTTTTTCCTAAATTAAAGGAAAGTTTGGGTGGTCATCACTTCAATTCAAATGATGAAGTGAAAGACATCGTTAAATTATTCTTTAAAAAACAGGGCACGGATTTTTATAAACAAGGTTTGTCAAAGCTTGAGAACAGATATAAAAAATGTATTCAAGTGCAAGGGGACTATGTAGAAAAATAGTTTATAAGTCAAACAATAAATACATATGTTACTTTAACCTAACAATTGTGTTTTGCTTTCTTCCCGGAGCAGGGAAACTTACTTTTTGAACACCCCTCGTATTATGAATCGCTGTAATGTGAGAAGGGAGAGGGTTCCATGAGCGTTTTAAACGATTAATAGTAGAGTAAAAACCGGTATTCAAGCTAAAGGTTTGTTCACATAATGGTCTGAAATGACGTAAGTTGTACGCGAATTCACGTTCGGTAAACAAATCTCCAATTGAAACACAATTTATTAAGTCATTTAAAACTTTAAATGTAAAAACACAATCATGATAATAATGCAATGAACTGATAGTTGGAATGATGACGGATAAGGCTATTTCAGTGTAATCATGATTGAATCTATGGATAAGCTTATTAATTTGTTAAGAGATGTAACGGAGAAATTTATGCTGAATTGATTCTAATTTATCTGCTAAAACTGAAACATGTGGTGATCAGATGGGTGAACAGTATATTAAATTAGGTAAAACTAACATATTGTAAACATGAATAATAGCTTGTGTATCTTTAAAATTAAATGTTGTGTTGTACGCTTAATGAAGCCAACGAGGCTTACCGACTTCGAGACAATGGTATCGATATGGTAAGAAAACGATAGTGTCGTATCCAAATAAACTCCAAGATCCTTAATAACATTCACTCTATCCAATTTTACATTATTTATGAAATAATCAGGTAGTAATGACATTTGTAAAAAGAGAAAGTGTGACATTTTTTTATATTAAGGTCAAGCTCGTTTTCGATAGACCAGACATACAGCGCGTCAATGTCGCATTGGAGATTTATAATATCATTTGGTGAATTAATCGTACAAAGAAGTTTGACATCGTCAGCATACAACAAAATATTAAAATTCTTAATTCTACTGACTAAATCATTTATAAATACACAAAATAATAAAGGACCTAAGTGTGATCCCTGCGGGACACCGGATGTAATGGGAATGGGATGTAATATGAATGATATTTTATTATTTATTCTTAATAAAAGCAGCATCGAGTAAAATGTCATGTTACAATTTTTGGTTTTTGATTTAGATCGTTTTTCATCTACGAGGGTCATTTGATAAGTACCTAGCCTACAAATGAAAACACCAAAATTTTACAAAAAATAAAATTTATTTTTCAATGTAGTCTCCTTTTAGTTGAATACACTTGGTCCAGCGGTGTTCCAATTTTTTTAACCCCGTTGAAAAAAATGTTTTCTCTTGGTTTGCAAAATAGGCCTCCGTGGCGGCGATTATTTCGTTATTGGAGTGGAATCTCTTCCCGGCGAGCGAATTTTTTAGGTTCGGAAACAAAAAAAAGTCGCACGGAGCCAAATCTGGAGAATACGGTGGATGGGGCAGCAGTTCGTAGCGTAATTCGACCAATTTAGCCGTGGCGAATGCAGAAGTGTGAGCCGGTGCATTATCGTGGTGGAAAAGCACTTTCTTTTTAGATAAATGGGGCCGTTTTTCTTCTAACACGGCGTCAAATCGGCTCAATAGTTCGGCGTAGTACTGTCCTGTGACCGTTTTGCCCTTCTCCAGATAGTCAATAAAAATCACACCTTGAGAATCCCAGAAAACAGTGGCCATCACCTTTCCAGCCGACGGGACCGTCTTCGCCTTCTTCGGAGCAGGTTCATCGGGTAAGGTCCACTGTTTTGACTGCTCCTTGGTCTCTGGAGTGTAGTAGTGAATCCATGTTTCGTCGACGGTCACGTAACGACGCAAAAACTCTTTTGGATTGCGATTAAACAGCTCCAAACACTGCTCTGAACTGGTCACACGGATGCGCTTGTTGTCTGCAGTCAGCAAACGCGGCACCCACCTTGCTGACAGCTTCCTCATGCCTAAAATCTCATGTAGGATATGCCACACGCGTTCTTCTGAGATGCCTACTATCGCAGCTATCTCGTGCACCTTTAATCGGCGGTCTCACAAAACGATATCGTGTATTTTTGTCACGTTCTCCTCCGTAGTGGCTGTTTTCGGAGCACCTGTGCGTTCAGCGATCCGGCTGAAATTTCGTCTGTAACCGTTTACAGGAAGATACTGCACTGTAGTGTATTTCTGGTGCGATAGTGGCACCATCTGGCGGTGAGGCTAGGTACTTGTCAAATGACCCTCGTAACTCATTCAAAACTTTTAACCTCAAATATTTTTGGTCGTGACAATCAGATATTTGGTTTCAAATTTTAACCACTTGATAGGTGCAAAATTTAAAATTTCAAGTGATTATCCCACACCCCCGATTACTGGCAGCATTTCGGAAAAATAAAATAGCTATAAAAATCAAATAGAATTTTTCTCTGTTTTTCGTTTGATATCGACTGTGAAATGCACCACAGATTATTTCCGATATACTCCAGTTGTGTGTGTGTGCGTGCGTGCCTGCGTGCGTGCGTACGTGCGTGCGTGCGTGCGTGTGTGTGTGTATATGTATGTGTGTGTGTGTGTGTGTGTGTGTGTGTGTGTGTGTGTGTGTGTGTGTGTGTGTGTGTGTGTGTGTGTGTGTGTGTGTGTCTGTGTGTGTGTGTGTGTGTGTGTGTGTGTGTGTGTGTGTGTGTGTGTGACGATAACAGGAGTAAAAATCAACTAATCGTCTTGAAGTTTAGTACAGAGAAGGCTCTTTCATATCTTCGAACCCCGTTCGTTACCAAAAAAAATCCATGCAGTACAACCAAAGATATTTAAGGTTAAAAATTTTTTTTAAATATTTTGGAACAACGATTTCTCATAAAGTATTTAATGAATCAGTTTGAAATTTTAATCACTTATTACATCTGGTATGGGCAATATTGGATTAAATTTACAAATGATTATCTTCATTTGGTCTCTAGAAAAAAAAATATTTTTCAAAAGAAGCGCATTTTCTTTTCCAGACGATAACAGGAGTAAAAATTTCTCATAAAGTATTTAATCAATCAGTTTGAAATTTTAATTACGTATTAGATTTGGTGTGGGCCATATTGTATTATATTCTCAAATGATTATCTTCTTTTGTTTCCGAGAGAAAAAATATTTTTGAAAAAATATTAATTTTCTTTTCCAGACGATAACAGGAGTAAAAATCAACCAATAGTCTTGAAATTTAGTAAATACGTAGCTTCTTTATATCTTCGAACCGAGTTCGAATCCCAAAAAAATCCATCCATTACGACCAAAGTTATTTGAGGTTAAACTGTTTTTTTTTTAATTTTTTGGAGCAACAATTTCCCATAAAGTATTTAATCAATCGGTTTGAAATATTAATCACTTATTACATTTGGTGTGGGCAATATTTGATTAAATTTACATATGATTATCTTCATTTGTTTTCTAGAAAAAAATATTTTTGAAAAGAAGCGCATTCTTTCCCAGACGATAACAGGAGTAAAAATCAACTACTCGTCTTGAAATTTAGTACAGAGATAGCCTTTTCATATCTTCGAACCCCGTTCGTTACCAAAAAACATCTATGCAGTACGACCAAAGATATTTGAGGTTCAAAATTTTTTTAAAATATTTTAGAACAACGATTTCCCATAAAGTATTTAATGAATCAGATTGAAATTTTAGTTACTTATTTGATTTGGTATGGGAATTTTGTATTAAATTTTTAAATGATTCTCTTCATTAGTTTCCGAAAGGAAAAATATTTTTGAAAAAAATAATTCATTTTCTTTCCCAGACGATAACACGAATAAAAAGCAACCAATCGTCTTGAAATTTAGTACAGACGTAGCTTTCTTATATCTCCGAACCCCGTTTGTTACCAAACAAAATCCATCCATTACATCCAAAGATATTTCAGGTTAAAATTTTTTTTTAATTTTTTAGAACAACAATTTCCCATAAAGTATTCAGTCGGTTTGAAATATTAGTCACTTATTACATTTGGTGTGGGCAATATTTGATTAAATTTACACATGATTATCTTCAATTGTTCTCTGGAAAAATAGTACATTTCGATACTAGTGCGAGGATTTGATTTTCCCCTCGTGTGACTGTTTGCACCCGAGCGAAGCGATGGTGAAAAGGTCACACGAGGAGAAAATCAACTTCTCACACAAGTGCCGAACCGTATTTTTTGACACGATGTGCGAGAAGTGAGATTTTTGCACGCATCGTTTAACGCAGCGTGCGAGAAATCGAACTTCTCGCACGGAGTTTCAAAATAGTACATTTCGATACTAGTGCGAGGATTTGATTTTCCCCTCGTGTGACTGTTTGCACCGGATCGAAGCGAGGGTGAAAAGGTCACACGAGGAGAAAATCAACTTCTCACACAAGTGTCGAACCGTATTTTTTGACACGACGTGCGAGAAGTGAGATTTTTGCACGCATCGTTTAACGCAGCGTGCGAGAAATCGAACTTCTCGCACGGAGTTTCAAAATAGTACATTTCGATACTAGTGCGAGGATTTGATTTTCCCCTCGTGTGATTGTTTGCACCGGAGCGAAGCGAGGGTGAAAAGGTCACACGAGGAGAAAATCAACTTTTTGAAAAAAATATTTTTGAAACTCCGTGCGAGATGTTTGATTTCTCGCACGCTGCGTTAAACGATGCGTGCAAAAATCTTACTTCTCGCACGTCGTGTCAAAAAATACGGTTCGACACTTGTGTGAGAAGTTGATTTTCTCCTCGTGTGACCTTTTCACCCTCGCTTCGCTCGGGTGCAAACAGTCACACGAGGGGAAAGTCATATCCTCGCACTAGTATCGAAATGTACTATTTTGAAAAGAAGCGCATTTTCTTTCCCAGACGATAACAGGAGTAAAAATCAACTATTCGTCTTAAAATTTAGTACAGAGATAGCTTTTTCATATCTTCGAACTCCGTCTGTTACCAAAAAACATCAATGCAGTACGACCAAAGATATTTGAGGTTAAAAACTTTTTAAAAATATTTTAGAACAACGATTTCTCATAAAGTATTTAATCAATCAGTTTGAAATTTTAATCGCTTATTACATTTGGTATGGGCAATATTGGATTCAATTTACAAATGATTATCTTTGTTAAATAAATTGAGCCGTGGTTGTAAAAAAGGAATAGTTTATTTAACACTGATTAAATAAATAATATATTGATGTAGCGAGCCTGATGCTCGCGGCGCGAGGTGCTTGTCGCTTGGAGTCCAACGGTCGAGAGAGAGTTATGCGCGAGTCGGCCGTTGCTGCTCGCGCACCGATCACGTGATGTGCACTGGAGGGGAGCACACGCACACTTACTTGTGTGAGTGCGCGTATACAATTCATACGCGACCTTTTCATCTATATTACGCAATATAGAATGTACAATATTTAACACGCCTCCTTACATTTATATTGCGCATTCAATCTTTATTTTACATTTAATAACTCTCTGAATTTAACAAACTTATCTTTACATAATGCTTTCGTAAATATATCCGCTACATTATTTTCTGAGTCGATTTTTACAATTTCAATCTCTTTGTTTTTAATGCTCTCATGTACATAGTGGTAATAAATCTCAATATGCTTCGAATTTTTCGTAAAATTACCGAATTTCGCTATACTTATCGTGCTTGAATTGTCTTCATATATTTTCACTTGTTCATTTAACTTTATGTTAAATGCTTTTAATAATTCTTTGATGTACTTGTGTAAGTGCGCATATACAATTCATACCTTTTCATCTATATTACGCAATATAGAATGCACAATATTTAACATGCCTCCTTACATTTATATTGCACATTCAATCTTTATTTTACATTTAATAACGCTCTGAATTTAACAAACTTATCTTTACATAATGCTTTCGTAAATATATCCGCTACATTATTTTCTGAGTCGATTTTTACAATTTCAATCTCTTTGTTTTTAATGCTCTCATGTACATAGTGGTAATGAATCTCAATATGTTTCGAATTTTTCGTAAAATTACCGAATTTCGCTATACTTATCGTGCTTGCATTGTCTTCATATGTTTTCACTTGTTCATTTAACTTTATGTTAAACGCTTTTAACCTTTAGAGGACGGGGATTTGGGTTTACTGTTTTCTCTCACTTTTCTATAGAAATCGAGTTTTTGTGATATCTCACATCTCAAAACTAACACATGTAAAGGGTCGATCATGGGCATGGCCCGTATAGGGGCCATCCCGTCCTCTAAAGGTTAATAATTCTTTGATGTACTTCAGTTCACTCACTACTTCGGATAGTGCAATATACTCTGCATACGTTGACGCTTTCGTGACACATTTTTGTTTCCGCGATTTCCAGTCAATCACATTCCCATACATAATAATCGCATAGCCTGAAGTTGATTTTCTATCAGTACAATCACTTGCCCAATCTGCATCTACATAACATTCCATTAGGTTTATGTTTTCATTTCTTTTATAACACAATTTTAATTCTTTAGTTGATATAGATATTTTAATACACGTAGAGCATATTTATAATGTGCCTCATTGTAACAATTTTGGTACCTGCTTAAGTAATTCACGCTAAAACTTATGTCTGGTCGCGTACCAGAACTTATGTATAATATTGCGCCAACTAAATTTCTGTATTTTATATCCGATTTACATTCTTCAGCCTTCTCAAGCTTTAAGTTCGTCTCCATAGGAGTATTATACAATTTACTATTTGTTATATTATATTTCTCCGACAGTTCTTCTATATATTTTGTCTGATATAATTTCATTTCATTTTTATTATAATCATAATCTACTTGAATTCCAAGATATTCTTTTATTTCGCCTAAATCTTTCATTTTAAATCTATCTGACAATAATTTTTTAATCTTTTGAATTTTCAACTTATCTTTTCCGCAAATTAACAAATCATCTACATAGATTAGTAGGTAAATAATACTGTCTCCTTCATCGAGAACATATAAACACAATTCTACATTATTTTTCTTAAAACCTATTTTTGTTACATACTTGTCAAAGCATTCATACCAATCTCTTGGGCTTTCTCTTAATCCATACAAAGCTTTATATAATTTTAACACTCTTTTCGTGCCATCTTCATAACCTTTAGGTTGATTAACATATACCTCTGTAGTCACTTTGCCATTTAGAAATGCTTTTTCAACATCCATTTGCTCTATTATTAATCTATTTTGACAACAGCACGAAAGAAGTATGTTTAATGTTTGACTCTTAGCTACTGGAGCGTATATGTCATCAATTACATCAGTTTGCTGAAAGCCTCTTACAACTAGTTTAGCCTTATATCTATTATCTGATTTCTTAGCGTAAACCCATTTCACATCTAGTACTTTTTTTCTTTCTTTTTTATCAACTAACGACCAAGTTTTATTTTTATTAATACAGTCAATTTCTTTATCCATGGCTTCTTGCCAATTTTTACTATCTTTGCTATTCATCGCTTCCTCAAATGTACAAGGAGTATCTACTCTACTATAATTTACAAAGATATTATACGTTTCTGGTTCCGGGTATCTTACAGTACTTTTTCTTTCATATTCGGATCTACGTGGAATTCTCAACCCCTGATCTTTATTGTGTCCATCTTTTATTTTATCATTTGGTTTTTCAGACTCATCTGCGCTTTCAAAGACATTATCATCCGGATTATCGTCATTATCATTATTACTTCTTCTACTTTCCCCGAAGGTAGGAGTAGAAGGAAGAGTATAATCCGTCTCGTTTTCGTCGAGATCTAGACCGATACATTTTACATCGTCTTCAACTTAGTAGTTGAATATGAATAGATAGATATAGTTATCTACATGTCTCGCTACTACTATTTTCCTATCTAAAAGAACTCTATATCCTACTTCACTATACCCAAGTAAAATTCCCATATTAGATTTTTTATCCCATTTCGAAAATCTTTTTTGTTCTGGATTTCTTACAGAAACTTTACTCCCATATAACCTTAAATTTTTAACATTTGGTCTTTTATTAAAGAAGATTTCATAAGGTGTTTTCTTCTCAATTGTATTTGTCAAAATTCTATTTTTTAAATATGCAGCCGCGCAAACTATTTCTGGCCAATAACATTTATGTACTTTTGCTTCGGCTAATAAACAACGCGCCATATCCATAATTGATCTATTAAACCGTTCGGCTGTTCCGTTTAATTCATGAACATATGCTGGACAATTGTTTAAGACAATACCTTTTCCTTTAACGTATTTATAAAACTGATTGTTTAAATATTCTTTACCGTTATCACATCTCAACAATTTAATTCGCTTTCCCGTTAAATTTTCACTTTCATTAACGAAATTAATAAAACAATCAAGAACTTCATCTTTAGATTTTATGCAATAAATTCTAGCTATTTTGCTATAATCGTCGATAAAAGAAACAAAATATTTTTCCCCATTAAACCCTGTAGTTTTAAATGGACCGCAAACATCCGTATGAACTATTTCTAAAATCTCCTTTGTTTTATTTCTATTATTTTCGAACGGTAAGTTATGCATTTTGTTCTCAATACAAATTTTACATTTCATAAATTCCGTTTCAAGTTCACTCGGAATACCGTTAAGCAACTGTTTACATATCGTATTCAAATAACCAAAGTTTACGTGCCCTAGCATTCTGTATCACCTTTCCTTTTGACTCGTATTATTATTTCTCTCGGCACTATTTACGAAATTTATATTCCTTGCCAATTTACTTTTCATCTTATATGTATCATTAAATTTAAATGCTATTGCAGTTAATTTATTATTACTATCTATAACTTTTGCAACTTTTCCTTTCAAAATTACCGTATTCTTATTATTCGTTAATTTTCCAACACTTATTAAATTAGCATTCATTTCCTTAGCAAAATAAACATTATTAATATTAACTTTATTTTGCTTCCCGAAGGTGACAAAATAAAGAGATACAGTTCCTATCTTTGTTGCTTTTATGACTCTATTATCGCCGAGATAAATATTTATCGGTTCTTTTAAACTAATACATTTCTCAAAAAATACTTCATTATTAATAATGTGGTCTGAACACCCGCTGTCGAGAAGCCACTCTACTACATAATCATCATTATATAACCTTTTTGGTCCTGGCAAACTAGCCTGTTCATCTAGGCGAACTGGCTGAGGTGCTGGCGGCAGACCCATCCAGTCGTCGTTGTCGATGGTGTACGTGTCTGCGAACTGCACGTTGTGTCCTGCTCTGCCATCTGCGATATGCGTGCTGGAAGCGGCGTGTCGCTGTTGATCTAGAACCAAGGTCTCCAGCGACTTTACCTTTGCTATTAGCTCCGCTAATAGAGCGCCTACTTCCCTCGGGACGCAAAATTCCGAGCCATCCGTCGCCAGGAGACGTATCGTCCCTCCTGTGCGGTCTGGTTGTTCGTTGCTATCCTGATTCTGTTCGCTATTGCGCCGCCTGTTGTTTGGTGTGTGCCCGTCTTCCTGTTCCGTGGAGTTGTCCCTTTGTCGCTGAGGTGAGCTGTCGTTCGATGTATTATTTCCTACGTTGGCTGTGAAGTTTTGGTGTGGTGCGTGCTGGATCCTAGACGCGGCCTCCGCCGTCGTTCTACGCAGTATTTCCAGGATCTCCTCACTCTTGAGGACTACGTCCAGTGGGTGTACATCCCAGCCGGACGCCTCCATAAAAGAGCCGTCGTCCTCTGAGAGAATTCTCCGTAAGAGATTATATCTGACATGAGTGTCTTTCGCCGGGCGATTACATCCCCCGGCCCCTCAGGCTCATCGAACTCCTCAGGTGCGTAAATCCCCAGCATCCACTGGCTCAGCCTGTACAGCTTCGCAGCATGACGTCCTGCCGCTTTAGCTGTAACTCGGCTAAGTAGCTTTCGGTCTCAGCTGGAGAGATCGACAGCACCCACCCTTCCACAGCTTGCTGGATGTTGTACGACATTTTTGTTGCGCTCGCCAGTGTGTGTGTGCCAGGGTATTATTTTCAATACTCCCGAAATCTGTAGTGCTTTTGCACTGCCAGTGGTATTCTTCTCAAGGTACCTACTGAATTACCACTGGCTAACTATTAGGTAATGTCGGATTTGCAGCTGTTGGCTTGTGATCCGCTCGCTTTCGCTAAAAGGAATTCGCACTCTTTTAGTGATCGTTCCGTGCCTGGAGGTTTTGTTTTTACCGCCAATCTTGGTTTCTATTCTCGCGGTTTGTGAAATTAGCACGCTTAGAAAAGCTTTAAAACGGGAAAAAAATTTTAAACTCGATTTTTCGGCGTATCTCGCACGTGGCCGGGAAATTATCGCGTGCGCCAATGGGCCTATCTCATGCGCAACGAACCCGCAGGGTTTAAAATTACGTTGAAAATTTTGATGTGTTGCGCATGCGCAATTCAAAAGTTAGTATGCGGGCAAGTATCACTGTCGCCTGCGCAAGCAAATCCTCGATGGTTGATTTTCAAGATTAGATTTTTGTATGCTGCGCATGCGTAGTCCTAAAATTAGAATGCGCGCTAAAATCGCCGACGCATGCGCAAGCGAACCCGCGATAGTGAAATTTCGAATTTAATTTCTTGAGCGTTAGGTGTCCTTAACCTCAAAAATTTCGTGTGCACGAACAATCACGTGACGCGAGCAAACGATTTGTCGTACTAATTCCGATTTGTAATTGCAACACGTTACTAGTTATATCGTATAAATTTTGAGAAATTGATATTAACCAATGGGCCTCCCATTGGTTATCTCGGCGTGTACGTAACTAAGGATTGTTGCGGAACAAAGAAGAAAAGAAAACAAAAAAAAAGATTTTTAATTTTATAATTGTTAATAAATAAATAAATAAATTAATTAATAACAATCCGTTAATTCCTAATTATTGCTCGGCCTTAACAAGCAATTACGCAGTATAAACATGCAGGCCGAGTATTCCCACCAAGCAGGAATCAACCAACAGCTGTATACACTTACACACACTACATAAACTTATCTTACTATTTAATACGCAACGCGAGTCTCGACCTATTCATTTCCGTCGGATTAATTGCGAAATAATCTATTCCTACTTTAATTGTGCTTTCCCAGCACGTAATGGGCGCCAGTTGTAACGGGGTTAAGTTAAGAGAGGGTATTAATCCCTCTCAGGGGTTCTTCGAGTAATCTACGGGCGTATTATACGTCCGAGGAACTCGCCAATGTAGAATCCCCCTGCGCGCCTGAGGGAACGCAGTGGCATGGGCCTCGGGCGGTGCGCGCTGCTACTGCTGCCAACCTCGGCGCGTGAACTCCCGGCTGCTGTCTAACCTTACCTATGACAGCCGGCGATCCCGTGCAACGCCGAGCAGGTTAAACCTGGGCGATTTTTACTTACTTTTCCCCCGTTGCCGTTGTCCTCTAGGAGGCAGAGCCTCGACTAGCTGCAGCTGCTAAAATTGGCAGAGGGCGGTATTCGGGAAGGGGAAAGGATACTCGCCGAATAATCCACGAAACTCCGAACTAAGATACAACTACGTTTATTAGGGTCGAAAGAATACGTGCAAAGGGGCGCGTGCCCTCACAGAAAAGTACAAATCGCGTAGGCCGAGACTAAACGGGTGAGCCGCTCGGCAGCAGGCTACACCTCGTGACGAGGTTCGCGTTCGTGCGCTCACGCTGCCGCTGCAGCGTGTACATGAGCCGGGCCGTCGGACGCACGCGGACGGCAATACATAAACATCGCATTTACCTTAAGCTGGCCAGCACGCAAGGTCTCTCGTGGATCTCTCTTCCTCTCTCTCTCTCACGCAGTCGCGCTCCTGGCTGGCGGCTCGTCCACGGCGATGTCGACGGGTTGGCTATCGGCCGACTCGTCCTTCTCTCTCTCTCTCTCTCTCTTCTCCCAGTACACACGCTCTGCCTGACTATCCGCGGCCGGTGCCCTCTCCCTTCCTACTACTCTCCCTCTCTCCCCGCACGGCACCTGCCTGCCTGCAGTGTCCTGGCCAGCGGCTTCCCTCTCCACTGCTTTCTCTCTCTCTCCCCCGCGCCTATCTTACTGCTGCGCGATAGCGTATCTCTCACGTATACTCCTGCATACTCCCACTATTCTTCCTGCGCGGACTAGTTGCGCGGCGCTCAGTCTGCGCCTCTACTGATATCGTCCACATCGCGCGCTCGTGACGTCGGCTCTTGACGCCGCTCACGGGGTTACGCGGCTCCCTCGTCCGTCTGCTCTCTCTCGGTCCCTTCCCCCTCGCGCGTCTAAGTCTATCGCATCCCGTGTTGCTGCTCAACGCGGCCGTGGCGTCTAAGTGCGTATGTGAGTGTGTGCGCAACCCGCTCGACATCCTTGCTGCCGGCGCGCACAACATGGCGGATCCGGTCGAGCATGTGCTCGAAGCTGCTGAGGATGCCGATACATGTGACATCGTCAATATATATATATATATATATATTATATATATATTTATATATATAAATATATAATTATCACTTAACCCCTTAATGGAGCCCATCCCTGTATATTAGTACCTACGCCCAGAGTTCCCGTATACAAGTGACTAAAGAAATAATCCCTCTCTGGGTATAGAAACTCTAGATCGGGCTCCATAAACGCCGTGTAAGAATATTTTATGGGACCCGGGCTTCATAAAAGAAAACGGGCTCCATAAATATGCTCATGTGTATAAAAGGGCTCCATAAATCTGGTAAAAGAAATGTGTGTGTGTGTGTGTGTGTGTGTGTGTGTGTGTGTGTGTGTGTGTGTGTGTGTGTGTGTGTGTGTGTGTGTGTGTGTGTGTGTGTGTGTGTGTGTGTGTGTGTGTGTGTGTGTGTATATATATATATATATATAACATTTCTCGAAAGGGGTTTATAAAGCCTGGTTTTTTATATATAGGGGTTTATCGAGCCCGATTTTGATTATGCAGCCCGGGCTTCATAATATTTCTAAATATAGGGGTTTATGCGGCCCGACCTAGAGTCTATAACCCTAGGATCCATTATTTCTTTAGTCACTTGCCATAGGGAACTCTGGGCTGTAGGTACTAATATACAGTCTTGGGCTACATAAACCCCGATAAGTGTATTATATATATATATATAAACTTGTATAACGTTAGTTCCCAGGACCCCATGTTACTGTATACCTATACGTGACTAAAGAAATAATGTCTCTTATGGGGGCCGATGTCCTCAAAACTGACGTTAAACATATGTAGATTCAGGGACTGTCCCCAAAACTAACAATGTCCCCGAAACCAACGTTAAACATCTGGAATGTCCTGGAAACTAACATAAAACATATATATACAGGGTGTGTCAAAAGTTCCGGGACGGCCAGTTATCTCAGCGGGAATGCATTTTCGGAAAAAATGTTTCATACAAAACATGTAGGATTTTTCCCTGGCTATCTGATGGTGACCTTGAATTTGACCTTGGGCTTGACCTTCAAGGTCATTTGAAGGTCAAGTCGAATTTTTTAAATGGGAACCCTCCTTTTTTATTGCGCAAACCGAAAGAGGAAAAAATTCTCTTTCCAACGATATAAGACACATACGCGGTCAAATGTGATCTAGAGGTCGTTTCAAGGTCAAGTCGGTAAAATGAGGTCAAATTGATCTTGGGCAGTCCAAAGCATGGAAACTAAGGGCGTTGGGAAAAAACTTTCCATACGAAAGTTTCCGCAAATCGAATGGAGCATCTGATGGTGACCATGAATTTGACCTTGGGCTTGACTTTCAAGGTCATTTAAAGGTCAAGTCGAATTTTTTGAATGGGAACCCTCTTTTTGTTGCAGAAATGCGGGAAAACTTACCTTTCTAGTGGTGTAAGATACATACGGGGTTAAAAGTGAGCTGAAGGTCATTTGAAGGTCAACGTTCTTATACTCCGATCATCTGGACACCCCATCGAATTTCGTGTATCAGGGCGTTAAAAAACATTTTTTGTGCAAACGTTTCTGGATCAAAACCCAGACCTGGGACCTGGCTAATCACCGCTGACCTTGGAACGACCTTGGGTCGACCCAACGGGGCAAACCGACCCCAGATACGGGTTCAGCGACCCCGAAAACCCATGGGTCCGTGGTTTTAAGCACCTTCTGCAATTCCTTCTAGTTTGACCTTGGAACGACCTTGGGTCGATCCAGCGGGGCAAACCGACCCCAGATACGGGTTCAGCGACCCCAAAAACCCATGGGTCCGTGGCCCGCATTTCTGCAACAAAAAGAGGGTTCCCACTCAAAAAATTCGACTTGACATTCAAATGACCTTGAAGGTCAAGCCCAAGATCAAATTCAAGGTCACCATCAGATGCTCCATTCGATTTGCGGAAACTTTCGTATGGAAAGTTTTTTCCCAACGCCCTTAGTTTCCATGCTATGGACTGCCAAAGATCAATTTGACCTCATTTTACCGACTTGACCTTGAAACGACCTCTAGATCACATTTGACCCCGTATGTATCTTATATCGGTGGAAAGAGAATTTTTCCCTCTTTCGGTTTCCGCAATAAAAAAGGGGGCTTCCCATTTAAAAAATTCGACTTGACCTTCAAATGATCTTGAAGGTCAAGCCCAAGGTCAAATTCAAGGACACCATCAGATAGCCAGGGAAAAATCCTACATCTTTTGTATGAAACATTTTTTCCGAAAATGCATTCCCGCTGAGATAACTGGCCGTCCCGGAACTTTTGACACACCCTGTATATATATATATATATATATATATATATATATATATACATCTGGGACGCATTTTGAGGATTATATAAGTCATATATACCGAATTTTGAGGATTTTGTAGGCATTTTGAGGAGTCTCCTCAAAAGTCCAAAGCACTTGAGAGGCATTTTGAGGATTTTTCAGCGGTTTCCACAATAGTGTGTTAATACATCGATTTCGGAAATTCCGTGATATTTTTCCGTAAAAGCGGGCGCCGCAGGCGTCGTGGTGTTAGTCAATAACCTTAGGGTCATTATTTCTTTAGTCACGCGCTTATTTATTGGTTGTTTATAACAATGTTTATATTTGTGTCACCACTATTGTACAAATTCTTTATGAAATCCTCAAAATACCGTATAATGATATTTCTATATATATATATATATATATATATATATATATATATATATATATATATATATATATATATATATAAACACACACACACACACACACACACACACACACACACACACACACACATCGGTACTATTGGGGTCCTAGAGTTTCTTACTCTGAGAGTTTACATTGGAATACCGGAACAAATACACTTGACTAAAGAAATAATGACCCTAAGGGTACCGTGATTCGCAGAGGGCCTGCGGCGCCCGCTTTTAGTACTGAAATTCCGGAACAAAAGCTCGGAAAAGTACCTAAGATGTATTGTAGACGAAGCCTTATGGACCTCAAAAGTAGCGATAGATGCATCGTATTTTTGAAGCCGGTCCCCAAAAAGGACAAAAGT
This sequence comes from Torymus aiolomorphi, assembly GCA_036365515.1. NCBI lineage: Eukaryota > Metazoa > Arthropoda > Insecta > Hymenoptera > Torymidae > Torymus > Torymus aiolomorphi. The sequence continues at coordinate 153,561,630 of CM070874.1, read as the reverse complement.
CCCCAAAAGTAGCAATCTATGGTGTATATATACCCCAAAAGTACCAACACATATACCTATATAAATATATATATATATATATCTATAGTTTTTTTCTCCAGAGTTCGTATATGCTTGACTAAAGAAATAACTCCCTCTCTGCGTTGAAGGTATTAATATAAATCCTCAAAAGTACCGTTTCATACCGAAGGAATTTTGAGGATGTCTTCAAAAGTCCGAAAAATCCTCAAAGTATCGAATCCGTGCTGACATAGATCCTCAAAAGCTGCATTTGATGTATATATATATATATAGGTATATGTGTTGGTACTTTTGGGGTATATATACACCATAGATTGCTACTTTTGGGGACTTTTGTCCTTTTTGGGGACCGGCTTCAAAAATACGATGCATCTATCGCTACTTTTGAGGTCCATAAGGATTCGTCTACAATACATCTTAGGTACTTTTCAGGGCTTTTGTTCCGGATTTTCGGTACTAAAAGCGGGCGCCGCAGGCCCCCTGCGAATCACGGTACCCTTAGGGTCATTATTTCTTTAGTCAAGTGTATATGTTTGTAAATTGGTACTTTTGAGGAGATGTGAACCTTTCGCTCAGAGTTCGGACAATGTGACTAAAGAAATAATGACCCTCAGGTTACCGACTCTTGGAAAAGGGGGTATAGATTTCTCCTCAAAAGTCGCGATTCTTGCGTTGAGAAATTTGAGGAATCTCCTCAAAATGCCGACATCTCTTCAAAAGTACCGATCTATACGTTGATATCTCTTCAAATATACCAATTCCCATAGTTATGATATATATAAATATATATATATATATATATATATATATATATATATATATATATATATTATATATATGTATATGGGAGCGTCCAGCAGAAACGGGCCACCGAACGCGCGCGGTGCCTCTTTTCGCGTAAAAGGCGCTCTGTTTAACTTGTTCATAATCGTATGCTGCGTCTTTGAAAAAAAAATCAAGGACCTATATCGATAGATTTTTTCCTGCTATTTCCAATGGTGCCATTGTTTTTATTGCGAAACGCTTTCTTCCGGATGAAAACTCGAGTTGAGTATTGAAAGCCATTTTTCTCAAAGTATACAATGTTTTTTTTCAAAATAAACTACACCATTGGAAAGTACAACTCTTAAGCTTCAAAAACCTATCTTGGAGAAGTTGGAGAAATAAAGCGTTTAAAAGTAACAACATGAAAAAGACAGCGCCGAGGGTCCGCGCGAGACCCTCGCGCCCGTCCGTACGACACGTTTAAGTGCACGTTCTATTCAATTCGCTAATAATCGTGTACCAAGTCTCTGAAAAAAAAAACTAAGGACATATATCGATAGATTTTTTCCTGCTCTTTACAATGGTGCTATTATTTTTATTCCGAAATGCTTCTGTTCGAGATTAGTACCCGAAGTGCCCGCTAGATGGCAAGCACCAAGCGCGCTACTGTAGGGACTGCGATCTTCCCTCTCGCTCTCTCTCGCGAGAGTGGGGGAAGCGGCCATGTTCAGTTCGGCGAGAAGCGGCCTGCGCGCCGCAGTCGTTGCTCGAGTCCACGAGCGTGCGGACGTAATCCTTTGTACACCTTTGTACTCTCCTTCAATAAACCTCGTTGCCGTTTACTCCTCGACTCATTATTCTCTCTCCTCTCCCCTTCCTTTCCTGGAACTAGGAGAGCCGTGGGGCCAGGATCCCCACATTGGTGACCCCAACTATCGGCCGAGGAGAAGGCAAGTCGGCGCCTGCCGCGGCGTGTTCTCGCCGCCACTGCTTTCGCCCGTGGCACGTGCATCCAGTGCCGCACCACAAGCCTCGGCGAGTCTTGCGGCACTTTGCCGCACAGGAGAATTTTTCTCTCGCCCCTATGCATGCTGGCACGCCGGCGCATACGGGAAACCTCGACGTGTGCGTGCTGGCACGCCGGCGCACACGTGAAAAATCAACGGCCTAGAGCCTTTAGCGCAACTGCGCAATCATCGTCTCGTCGAGTTCTCTCCAAGGCATCTCAGCTTTCAACGGCAGATCTCCAGGTGCGCACTTGCGTGAAGCCACCGTCACCGGCGCCTTCAAACGCACCTGTTGAGCAACGTAAAGCAGATCTCCGGGTGCGGCTTTGCGTGAAGCCACCGTCACCGGCGCCTTTTTACCGCACCTGTCGAGCACCGGGAAGTCAACTATTGCAGCATCTGGTCGAGTCTTCTCCGAAGCGGCCAACCTTCAGACTTCAATAATTGCGTCGAGGTATGCGTGCGGTGAATTAGGGTGCGTGACCTACGAAATTAAGAAACTCGCGCGTGCGTGTGCTTTCGTATTCCGCGAACTGTTGTCGGGCGCCGCGCGCTTGCTCGCGAGCTTTGAATTCGCGGAATTCGTGCGCAACGGTCGCGCGTTCTGAGAACTGAGCAGCCGTCTTGATATTTTTTTTTTTTTTTTGTGTGCTATTGCATTCTCAGGCTCGCGCTTTTGCAAGGTGACACGAAAAACCTTTTAGTATCTTTGAGCCAAGCAAATTACATTTTTTCAATTTTATTGAATTCATGCGTTTTTTAGTCACATGCTTTAATAAAATTCCTAAAAATTTTTTTTTAAAAAAAAAACGGGAAAGTGATCTTTTAGCTTTTTACGCGGTTTCTGATAATTTTAATACCTAGCTTTAAGTGTAATAGCATAGGTCTAAATTTTTGAAATTTTTGTCGGTGCCTGCGAGCACCAACTAGGGAGCTTGTGATACGCATTGCGGCGTAAGGCAATTTAGGCATTCTCTCTATTCTCCGCGTGTTCTTTCGAGTCGCGCGGGAATAGCTTTATACGCTCCACGTTTTAGGCTCGCGCACACTCTTTTCGCCAAAATGCCTGTAGACGAGGCAGCATTCGCGGCTTTACAGCAGCAAATGCAGCAGCTGTTAGATCGTCAGAACGATCCAGCTGCCAACCAGGCCGCGCCTAACGCCCCGGCGGTAAACGCGATATATCGGCAGCCCAAAATCGCTTCGTTTTCCCGCGACAATCCGGCGGCATGGTTTACGCAGGCGGAGATCACTCTCAGGAACGCCGGCATTACGACGGGTACGACGAAAGCGGACTTTATTTCTGAAAAGTTAGACATGGAAGCTTTCGAGGCCATTAGAGACATCGTCACCGCTGATCCTCGCCCCGCCGATATCTTTGACCAAGTCAAAAAACGTCTAATTGACACTTACGGGGCCTCCGCAGAAACCCGCCTTCGCCAGCTAATCAAGGGCCAGGTCTCTACAATCGGTAAACCCTCGCTTATTTTGAATCGTCTCCGAAGCTTAGATACAGGTGCGGGTGATGACATTCTTCGTTCTGTCTTCTTGGACCAGCTTCCTCCCCAGTGCAAAGCCACTTTGGCGATTTCTGAGGTAGTTGACCTCCACAAACTCGCTCAGATGGCAGATAAGATTGTTGAAGCTATGGACTCCAGTCATTTGTCAATCTCTAACGTTATCGATCCTCAAATTAATGCTGCTACCTCAAGTCAATCTAACCCTTCCAGTCTCGAGGCTATCTTGAAGCGCTTGGATCGCATAGAACGTAGGCTTGACTCGCGTTCCAAAAATTCAGCTAAAGACCGAGACTCATCCAGCTCTCAGTCTAGAGGCAGGTCTAGGCGCGACCGTTCTTCCAGTCGCGACTCTTCTGGCTTATGCCTTGCTCATCGGAAATATCCTGACACCCCGCGCTCTTGCAGGGAATGGTGTTCCAAATTTTCGGAGTGGCAAAAACAAAATCCACCAAAAAACTAACTCAACCTTCTGTTGAGGAGACGTCTTCAGAAGGCTCTCGTTTATCCAAACGTCTTCATGTGCGTGATCGTATTTCGGGCAAGTCGTTCCTTATCGACACTGGTGCGGACATTTCCCTCGTCCCAGCAAATCCTAAGGCATGCGGCAAGCCCAGCTCCTTCAAGCTTTTTGCAGCGAATAATTCATTAATTAGTACCTACGGCGAATCGATGCTCACGCTTAATCTGGGCATTCGACGCCCCGTTCGCTGGAGCTTTTGCATCGCGGATGTTCCTCATCCCATCATCGGTGCCGATCTATTATCTCACTATGGCCTTCTCGTTGACCTAAAGAGAAATCGTCTTGTCGATCCGGCCACGAATGTGTACTCTCTCGCGGTTGTAAAAGACGTTTGATTTGACTCTGTATTTGCAGTTGTTCCGGACTCAGAGTGCGCAAAGATTCTCGCTGATTTTCCGGAGATCACGGGCGTCTCAAAACCCACAGTCCCCAGAAACAGCGACGTTTTTCATTATATCTTAACCTCTGGCCCCCCTGTTTCGGAGCGTCCTCGTAGGCTGGCCCCGGACAAACTTAAAGCGGCAAAAGCCGAATTTGATGCTTGGATTGAGGCTGGCATCTGCCGCCCCTCCAGCAGCCCTTGGGCAAGTCCCCTCCATATGGAGTTGAAAAAGGACAACAGTTGGAGACCCTGTGGTGACTATAGGCGCTTAAACGCTGCCACAGTCCCAGATAAGTACCCAACTGCTCATATTCACGATTGTAACAGTAACCTTCATGGTAAGAAGATATTCTCGGCGCTTGATCTTCACCAAGCGTTCAATCAGATTCCTGTTGCCCCTGAAGACATACCGAAAACGGCCATTATAACCCCGTTCGGTCTTTTTGAATTTATGTATATGACCTTTGGTCTCCGCAACGCCAGTCAGACCTTTCAGCGTTACATCAATAGCGCGCTAGGCGACTTGGATTTTGTATATCTTTATATCGATGATATCCTCATTGCGTCGTCTTCCCTTGAAGAACACTATGCTCATCTTCACATGGTCTTTGAACGACTTAAGAAGTTCCATCTTCGTCTCAATGTCGAAAAATGCACCTTTGCTGTCGAAGAAATTGAGTTTTTAGGCTACCTGGTGAATGGTGAAGGTGTTCGCCCCATCCCCAATAGGGTTGAAGCTATCTTAAACTTCCCCAAACCTCAAACTATAGCAGAACTTCACAGGTTTGTCGGCACCGTAAATTTTTACCGCCGCAACATTCCGCGCGCCGCCACTTCGCAGGCTCCCCTCAACGCGCTCTTTACTGATTCGCGAAAAAATGATAAGCGCCCGGTCCTTTGGACGCCTGAGGCAGAGGAAGCTTTCACTCGTGTGAAAGAGGAATTAGCTGCAGCGGCTCTGATTCTACACCCCCGCATTGGTGCGGAAATACGCATCGTCTCTGATGCCTCCGATTCTGGAATGGGTGCTGCTCTCGAACAGCTTTCCCTTACCGGAATTTGGGAACCTTTACCTTTCTTTTCGAAAAAGTTCTCTCCTTCTCAGCGGAAGTACAGTGCATATGACCGCGAGCTCGGTGGCCCGTTTCTGCTGGACGCTCCCATATATAACATGAGAGAGAGAGAGAGAGAGAGAGAGAGAGAGAGAGAGAGAGAGAGAGAGAGAGAGAGAGAGAGAGAGAGAGAGATTATTAATATGGTATATGTTGATATTTTATACATACGCGAATGTAGACGTTAGGTTATGGAGTTATTAACCAGGATATGGACTTAGACAAGTTGGGAGCTGATCAACATTACTGTATTCATGCTATTTTAGAGCCTAATAATTTTATTTTTCTGTGTTTATAATCATTTAGCAATAACAACTTCATGTTGGGAGCAAGAGACATTGGATCCCTGTGTCCTGTGCAGTTTAAAGTTTCACACGGACGGGGATAATCATCACTTAAAGTTGGAAATAAAGTGGAGCCTATAATTGTGAAGTACCCTGCGATTGAATGTTCTTCATCTGAAAAGGATACGTAATTATGTAAAAAAAAAAAAAAACAGATATTATTCATTTCAATCAGCTGATGGCATGGCATGTACACACTTTTTTGCATAGAAAAGTATTAATTAATAAATGAAGCTAATGGCTATTACGGGCAATCGATAAAGGATAAGGACGGTGCCTAACTTTTCAATCATCGATTTTATTCTTTTTACATGTGTATACTTACACATCTCTAATTATTCTAAGCTATTAGAGTAAAGCAGTCAAGGATATTAATGCACAATTATTTTAACAATTTTAAAGTGCAGTCAAGAATTTTTAAAGGATGAGGAAAGGAAAGGTAAACGTATAGGATGAAAAAATGAGAACGAAAAAATAACGACCCGGGTCGGGATCGAACCGACAACCTTCTGCATACCGGGCAGCTACGCTACCATTTGCGCCACTGGGATGACGATTCTAGCACGACCCTAACAGGTTCTTAATCGTTCTCAATTTTTTATTTCCCCAAAGCCCCTCCGTCTGCGTTATTAAGCCAAAGCAGATAATATATATATATATATATATATATATATATATATATATATATATATATATATATATATATATATATATATATATATATATACTTGTATAACGTTAGTTCCCAGGACCCCATGTTACTGTATACCTATACGTGACTAAAGAAATAATGTCTCTTATGGGGGCCGATGTCCTCAAAACTGACGTTAAACATATGTAGATTCAGGGACTGACCCCAAAACTAACAAATGTCCCCGAAACCAACGTTAAACATCTGGAATGTCCTGGAAACTAACATAAAATATAAATATATATATATATATACATACATCGGTACTATTGGGGTCCTAGAGTTTCTTACTCTGAGAGTTTACATTGGAATACCGGAACAAATACACTTCACTAAAGAAATAATGACCCTAAGGGTACCGTGATTCGCAGGGGGCCTGCGGCGCCCGCTTTTAGTACCGAAAATCCGGAACAAAAGCCCGGAAAAGTACCTAAGATGTATTGTAGACGAATCCTTATGGACCTCAAAAGTAGCGATAGATGCATCGTATTTTTGAAGCCGGTCCCCAAAAAGGACAAAAGTCCCCAAAAGTAGCAATCTATGGTGTATATATACCCCAAAAGTACCAACACATATACCTATATATATATATACATCAAATGCAGCTTTTGAGGATCTATGTCAGCACGGATTCGATACTTTGAGGATTTTTCGGACTTTTGAAGACATCCTCAAAATTCCTTCGGTATGAAACGGTACTTTTGAGGATTTATATTAATACCTTCAACGCAGAGAGGGAGTTATTTCTTTAGTCAAGCATATACGAACTCTGGAGAAAAAAACTATAGATATATATATATATATATATATATTTATATAGGTATATGTGTTGGTACTTTTGGGGTATATATACACCATAGATTGCTACTTTTGGGGACTTTTGTCCTTTTTGGGGACCGGCTTCAAAAATACGATGCATCTATCGCTACTTTTGAGGTCCATAAGGCTTCGTCTACAATACATCTTAGGTACTTTTCCGAGCTTTTGTTCCGGAATTTCAGTACTAAAAGCGGGCGCCGCAGGCCCCCTGCGAATCACGGTACCCTTAGGGTCATTATTTCTTTAGTCAAGTGTATTTGTTCCGGTATTCCAATGTAAACTCTCAGAGTAAGAAACTCTAGGACCCCAATAGTACCGGTGTGTGTGTGTGTGTGTGTGTGTGTGTGTGTGTGTGTGTGTGTGTGTGTGTGTGTGTGTGTGTGTGTGTGTGTGTGTTTATATATATATATATATATATATATATATATATATATATATATATATATATATATATATATATATATATATATATATATATATATATAGAAATATCATTATACGGTATTTTGAGGATTTCATAAAGAATTTGTACAATAGTGGTGACACAAATATAAACATTGTTATAAACAACCAATAAACAAGCGCGTGACTAAAGAAATAATGACCCTAAGGTTATTGACTAACACCACGACGCCTGCGGCGCCCGCTTTTACGGAAAAATATCACGGAATTTCCGAAATCGATGTATTAACACACTATTGTGGAAACCGCTGAAAAATCCTCAAAATGCCTCTCAAGTGCTTTGGACTTTTGAGGAGACTCCTCAAAATGCCTACAAAATCCTCAAAATTCGGTATATATGACTTATATAATCCTCAAAATGCGTCCCAGATGTGTATATATATATATATATATATATATAAAAGTGAATTTGGATGCGGTGCGAGTAAATTTAGTTATATTTCCTTTTTTTTACGAAAAGTATTTTTTGAAAAAAAATCACAAAGAGCTTTTGATTGAATCTAGCTTGTAAATGCAACTGAAATTATCGCATCCTTTTTTACTTGATTAAACTTCAATGGCACATTAACAATCAGTCAATGAACTACTAATGCGTGGTAGCTCATTTAAATACCCTTTATTTTTACAGCCTTTCAAGTAAATGTAAATACAAATTAATTGCTTTCTTAGCAGTGTATGGGAAATCTAGCTATTCATTAATGATGAACTGTATTAAAATATTGCATCAACTATAATATTGTTAAGCGATGATTGCTCAATTTCTCGTTATAAGATTCAACTTTGTACTTTTGAAATATGTTTTTGATTTTTAGTACATTATTATTATACTAAGTATATCGTTGAAGTACAAAAAACAAAAATTCTGTAGATACCGAATGGAAAAAATAAACGGTATACAATGTAAATTATCGTATGTTTCGGCACGTTCCTTTACGTGTCACTGTGTTTCTGTACGTTTCCGTACTATTCGGTACGTTTCGGTACGTTTTAATTAGGATTCGGACATTTTATACGAAAGGTACCAAAACGTACCGAATCGTATCGAATCGTACGTAAACTTGCGGAAACGTACAGTGACGTACAGTGACATACATGTACGTACGAAAATGAACGAAAACATACTTATATGTACCAAATGAGTGTATCAATATGCAAATATTTTTGTAGCGAAACGTACCGAAACGCACCGAAACGTACCGAAACGTAAGGATACATCCCGAAACGTACTGACACGTACCAAACCGTAGGAAAACGTAAAGCAATGTACAATAACATACGTGACCTTACAGAAACATGCGATAACATACGTAAACGTACGGAATAGTAAAATATAATATTTTAAGAAAAATTTTATACTACAAAAACTTTTGAAATAACAAATACATTTTCCAGCATATTTCAAATTCTTATAATTTTCTTTACAGTACCGTATATTTACGTACATTGACGTACGTTTCCGAACGTTTTTGTGCGCTTGGGTACGTTTCCGCATGTTTTGATACGTTTCCGTGTACGTTTAGGTAAGAAATTTTTTGAGACAAAAAATAATTTTTTCAGTATATGTAAGTTGCTGCATAGGTTTCTGTACGAGGCTGTACCTGCGACGACCCTGACATACATTTCCGTACGATTCGGTACGTTTAGGTACTATCCCGTACAAATGTCCGAACTTAATCAAAACGTACCGAAATGTACTAAATGGTGCGAGAATTTACAATAGTGTACTAGATTGTAACATAGTTTTACGATTATTATTTCCATTCGGGATCTTTCAAAATAAAGTCTGTTATCAGTACATTATTCTTCTACAGAACGTCTTGTTGGCTGTTTCAAAAAAATATTTAGGCTCTTCTCCAAGTTTTTCCTGGAGTCTTTATACAGTTGTTGAGTAAGAAGAGACGAGAGAGAGAGAGAGAGAGAGAGAGAGAGAGAGAGAGAGAGAGAAATGGGGGGAGTTGATTTTTTTTTTTAAATCGACTTAACAGTTGTTTAGAGAGATAATTGAAATAATTTATTTTTGTTAGCATATAAGTTTTGCATGAACCTTTGGTTATTATAAATATATTATTTTTATACAGAATGTCTTGTTGGTTGTTTAAAAAAAAGAAAAAATATTTAGGCTTTTAATTACCAAGGTTTTTCGTAGAGCGCTCAAGGGGGTCGGACACCTTTAGAATGACGAAAAATCAATTTCTTTTTTATTACATATTTTACAAAACAAAGCACTTGTAGAATATGTCGCAATTAGTTTTAAAGCATTATCTATTTTTGTTTTAAGAATATGCACAAAACACTGATAAAGCTTTTCATTTGTTTTTTGTTCAAATTACATTTTTCCCCTTGTATACATAATTATATAATCATATATTATTTCTACTAATTTATTTTTCATTTCACTGTTCTTAATATATTTAAAATTCTCACTCTAAATATCTGTCTGTATATACTTTAAAAGATCCAAAAATAATATTTTAAACATACAAAGATAAAAAATAAGTAATATAATTTATGGACGGTATTTTTGACAAAAATAAAAATTTGATTTTAAAACTTATATAGCAGTTAAGGGGTTATATCTGGTTGGAGCTCAAAAAAAAAAGGCCTTTTTTCATATTTTTTTTGAGCTCGTTTTTAAATTAGCATAAATAAATAATATATGAATCGGTTAAGCAACTCTTTTTTGGGAATATAAAAAAATTTTTTTATTGGTGAAAATTTACAAAATGGCGGCTATTTGTCAATAAATGTAAAGCAGTATTTGAAAAAGTATCTCTGCGGCACGCAGTAGAAGTCCTCTGGATCACCATCTGGAACAATAAAAAAATTTTTTTTCATATATACATGAGTTTTGCGGTTGAAGTACACACGATTATATTTTTAGGAATTTTTTTCGCAAAATGGCGGTTGTTCAAACAAAAAGTTGCGTTTTCGACGAAAAAAATCGACTTAAATTGTTTATAACTTTTTTAATTGTTTATCGATCGTTGAAATCGTGTGTACTTAAACAGATAATCTAATGAAGAAGCTACAGTTAAAATTTCAAATCAATCGGATGAAAACTCATCGAGTTTTACTGCGTGCCGATTTTGAAAACTTGGTTTTGAGATAAACGCACTTGAAATTTGAAAACTTTATAATTTTGTGAAATCGTAATGAGGGCCGTAATAATTTTTTTACCTTTACTCTGCTATCCCAGCACCATATAATTGTCCTTCTAAGGTCGTATTTTCGTCCTCCAGCGGTATATATTCTTTATATATATTCTCGGCGGTCGATAAATTATAAGCATATATATGACCGCGAGATTCAAAAATGCACCGTCAACGAAATAGACGAAATTTCTTCATTTTTCACCTCAGAATTGCTTTGGAAAAATTGATTTTTAAAATTTGTCTGAGTTTCTTTCATGTTTGGACATTATTGATCATAAATCTAGGGATGTTTTACCATACTTTAAGCCAATAAAAAAAAAATGGAAAAAAAAAAAATTCCAACCAGATATAACCCCTTAAGTTGGCACCGTAACAACCTGACTTATCAACGACAGCCTCTTACAGACTCACAGCTCACACCTTTATTGTAACAGTGAATCCACATTGCATGCCGTATGCCGTATGCCGTATGCCGTCAGGAAAATAGTTGTCCGAAATCTATAATATTTATATCTCTATGGTTACAATTCCTATAGGATTTATAACCATAGAGTTATAAATCCTATAGATTTCAGACAACAACTTTTTTTCTGACGGCATACGGCATACGGCATACGGCATGCAATGTGGATTCACTGTAACAGAGCTGATTTTAACCTATGTAAAAGTCCGCAAGCAATGCAAACATGCACAGCTGTCATTTCATATAAACACTGTGATATCAGCATCAGCACCTTTTCTATACAAAGTGTTGTTCTGAATTTTCATTGTTTCCAACGGATTTGGGAGTAAATATTTAGTGTATTATAATACGTAAAGGTATTTTAAATCAGTTTTTAAAAGTCTTTGAATAATACGTGTGACAGTTGAATTAATGTTTTAGAAATGGCTTTTAGTACTTGAACTTTTATTGGAAATTTTATACTTAAAATAACAGGGATTGATACTAAAGAAAAATTAAGTCTATATTGACTATTTTGCAGAAAAATTTTATGGAACCTCCGCTTCTGCCAGAAAGCTACCATTATCAGCCATTGCCTGAATCACACTATGATATAATTGACATTTTATTTTCTGAAGTAAAAACAGTTATGCACTGCAATAAATATGTATCAGTCGTATTCTCTTTATTAAGTAATAATATTATATGTGAAAAAGAATAATGAAGGACAGTAAAAAAGTTCACCTTATCAGACATTAAAGGAAGATCAATATAGGAATGTTGCTGATATAAACATTTTTTTCAAGCATTTGGCTATGGCGATACTGGCTTCATAACATGCATGAAGGATTTTGGATTTGTCAACACATTCTTTACTTACCTCAGTAAATGTATGAGAATCTAATATATGTGATAAAGATTATTAAAAACATATGGATTTAAAAGCACCAAAGGATCTACATATTAAATCACTTAACAAACTTGACTGACTGATGTGGATATGACTGTTACGCGTGCTCATAGCTTACAAGTCTGATAGATCGTATACTGAGGTACCAGAATATTTGTTCTAAATGTAAAATATTTTGAGCGAAAAACAATATTTTTTTGTATTTCAGGGCAGAGATGGAGTTAAGAAATAAAGAAGAAGAAATAAAGAAGTATTTTAGTAATTTTATCTTTAAAGCTGTTTTCTACATAATGTAAAATTTTGAGCTCTGCCGTCGACTCCAGATTCAGGAAATGCATATATTTTAATGGGAGAGTCCTAAAATTTTGGTATTTTATATGTCTATTGACTGAAGAATTGTATGTATCCAATTTATTTGATTAAATAATTTTTGACCGTAAAAAATTATTTAATCAAATAAATTGGATACTTACAACTCTTCAGTCAATAGTCATATAAAATACCAAAATTTTAGGACCTCTCCCATTAAAATATATGCAGTTTCTGAATCTGGAGTCGACGGCAGAAAAAAAATTTTGAAATGGCCATATATTTGGTTAAAATCGATCAAATTTTTTTTTTGAGTCTCATTTTATCATAAATTGAATATATTTTTAGAATATTACTTCTAAATATTTCTAATTATGAAAATTAATTTTTTTCAGGTCATTTTATGAAGAAAATTGTAAAGGTGCCTGACCCCCTTAAACATTTGTTGAGAAAGTAAGTCGAGAGAGAGAGAGAGAGAGAGAGAGAGAGAGAGAGAGAGAGAGAGAGAGAGAGAGAGAGAGAGAGAGAGAGAGAGAGAGAGAGAGAGAGAGAGAGAGAGAGAGAGAGAGAGAGAGAGAGAGAGAGAGAGAGAGAGAGAGAGAGAGAGAGAGAGAGAGAGAGAGAGAGAGAGAGAGAGAGAGAGAGAGAGAGAGAGAGAGAGAGAGAGAGAGAGAGAGAGAGAGAGAGAGAGAGAGAGAGAGAGAGAGAGAGAGAGAGAGAGAGAGAGAGAGAGAGAGAGAGAGAGAGAGAGAGAGAGAGAGAGAGAGAGAGAGTAGGGTCGGAGTGGACGGTAGAGAGATTTTTTTAAACATGTAAGTTTTGCATGATTTAATATACCATAACTGAGTCACTAAAACAATAATGGTATTCCTGCCAAACCACAATGTGAGGCTCATAATCATACATATATTGATGATTTCACTTTAGTATTAGTTTAGTACTTGTGAAAATAAAGTTTATAATCTGATAATGCTTCTATATAGTTCTAATTAGCCACATAACATGTCTTCTTTTGACGCTGACAATCTCAATTCAATTGATTTATAGTCCTACTTCTTCGACAAAATGTACAGATAAACTGTTGTAATCGAAGCCAGTAGTTGTAAACGAGTCTCTTTTATCAGCAATAAGTTTTAATCAACTATGTGAGCCAGTTGCGACTTGAACAAATGAAAAGTAATTGAATAAGCATATTTTTTTTATTTAAAGGATTCCAGAGCACCGTTAAAAGCTAAAACACATTTCCAAATTTGATAGATTGAAGATATTTAATACAATTAAAATATCTTCTTTTGGTATTTTGTTTTACATTTATTTTCTCAATGTTTGTAAAATTATGATTGATAGATTTTATTAAATTTATTTTTTAAATTTACTTCAGAAATCCTATGCGAGAAATCCATCATCCATTTGCACAACATTGTATTATATTTACTACACATTTTTAATGCTAATCTTGTAATTTAAAATAAAAATACCTAATCTGTTTTATTTTTTTAATTGAGAATATGTCAAATATTAACATACTATAAAACACTAATCAGTCACTAATAAATAACTTTCTTGAAATTCTTATTAAAAATATTTGAATTAATAATAAAAGCTTTCTCGATATTCTTTTATATACATAACTTTCTTGAAATTCTTATTAAAAATACTTGAATTAATAAATCTATTACATAATAATTTGATTGGTCGATAAGCAAATATGTAAAACAGCTTAAGAGTAAGCACTGACATCGACTAAATTTGTTGAAGTAGAAATAATGCTTCTCAAACCAAAGGCTCAGATTAATATTTCAAATAAATGTCATAAATGTTAAAGGCTTACAAGGATCGTAGATCCAGACACACTACTGCGTCATAATTCTATTTTACTTTGAAGACAATAAAATGTTGTTGGCGGTAAATTAAGAGGATTGGTATTCAAAATCCAAATAATCTCCTCTTTTCTCGATAAACTTGCCATTGGGTCTCAATTCTATTACTGCTTTATGGGTGATGAGGTTGTCTGCTTTCACATCCTAGATAGAAGAAGAAAAATATACACAAAGAACCTCTTTCTCAAAGAAAAGTGAGGCATAGTATGTTTACAAAGTTTTCTCAAATAATTTTGAGGTTACTCATACTTATCTGATAAATACTGTCCCGGTGATGCTCCTTTCGCTCCATGAACTGTAGTAGCAGTAACTCATGACTTCTACACATATTAAATTTGGGTATAAGCCGGCTGTCAATGCTGCTTTTACTTAGAGTTTTCAAAATTAGGACTTAAATCTCTGATATCACCTGATCCTCTATCCTTGACAAAAACTGCAACATTTCCATAGCAGCAGCTGATACAAAATACTTTTTCCCATCCATTTGCTTTTACTTTCTCTTGTATTTTACCAAATTTAAAAAAGTCGTGCGGTTAACACAGCAATATAATTATTACAGTTTGAGCATTACAGAATCATCCTGAGCGACATTTCTTCATAGAACATCTTGTCACAAGTCAAACTGAAAAATAAAATCCTTCAAACTTGATAATGGATAAAAGAAAACTTTTACTTCATTCCTGAAAAATTATATTGCATAATTTTAAATAATTTTAGTAGTTTATTATTTAAAATAAATTTAAAATAAAAGATTTAGATACCAACTAATTTTGATCAAGAGATTCAAGCTTGACTTTCAAACTTTGAAGTTCAATGCTTTGTACTACATATTTTTGCCGTATACCCCTAGCTTCTCTGAGTTTTTCTCCAAGATTATCTAAGCGTAAATAGTCTAGTTATTCTTGCATGGGCAATAATATTGTAACCAATATGTTTCTTTTGATCACCTCCAAACATACTAGCTGCACCATTCACTTGATACTACTTAATTAGTGATAAACACTGCACAGCGAAATTCTATGATAATAATGAATAATCTATGAAACCTGGCTAAATGCATTTGGCAAGCTGCCAATTCTCCTCTTCCCGCAAAATCTGTCCTCCATAATGCAGTAGCACTGTCTACAAAGCTGTGATTTTGCAGTTCTAAATTCTCCAAAGATATCTGTAATAGATCATGTTTATATTCCACCTCCTAAAAGTCTGTCTAATAATTACTTGAATTACTTGTAGATTATGAAGACTTTGCCGATGTAATGAGAATTAAAAAAAATTTTCACAAGGTATCTATTTTTTATTTTTATTATAAGTTATATATTTATTTGTTTTTACATGATATATCTAATATATATATATATATATATATATATACACATTTCTCGAAAGGGATTTATAAAGTCCGTTTTTTTATAAATAGGGGTTTATCGAGCCCGATTTTGATTATGCAGCCCGGGCTTCATAGTATTTCTAAATATAGGGGTTTATGCGGCCCGACCTAGAGTCTATAACCCCAGGGTCGATTATTTCTTTAGTCACTTGCCATAGGGAACTCTGGGCTGTAGGTACTAATATACAGTCTTGGGCTACATAAACCCCGATAAGTGTATATATATTATATATATATATATATATATATATATATATATATATATATATATATATATATATATATATATATATATATATATATATATATATATATAAACAGATGTATAGGTACATATGTAGACTCGTCCGCATAAGTCCCGATCCGTTTACGTATGTTGTCCGCATAAGTATCGTTTCCATTACACCTGTGTCTGCACAAGTTACGCTTGGCTAAACAAATAATTCTCTCTCTATGTAGACACTAAAAAATGTCTGCACAAGTCGATGAAAGTCCGCATAAGTACCGTTCCCCTTAAGGATGCGTCCGCATAAGTTACCTTTGAGATAAATATACACATTTGTTTTACCAGATTTATGGAGCCCTTTTATACACATGAGCATATTTATGGAGCCCGTTTTCTTTTATGGAGCCCGGGTCCCATAAAATATTCTTATACGGCGTTTATGGAGCCCGATCTAGAGTTTCTATACCCAGAGAGGGATTATTTCTTTAGTCACTTGTATACGGGAACTCTGGGCGTAGGTACTAATATACAGGGATGGGCTCCATAAAGGGGTTAAGTGATAATTTTATATATATATATATATATATATATACACATGAATTATTATGGATGAGCTTGATTTTCATGTTTCTGCAGAGTTAATACGTTGGTAACAGAGACCTGAAGACAAACTGCATCTGATCCCAGTCGTGTATTTCATTACACTTCTTGTGGCTTTCATAGTCTGTAAAGGGATAACCCGATACAGGTAAAACCTCAACCTCCACGTCCACGTACGTGACAGTTGGAAACGTCTTCTGTCGCGTCAATGCTTCCAACAGCAACGCTACAACAGAAACGGCTGACGGAGGCTCTGGGTCACGGGTTACACCCTTCCCGTGTGGGGCGCGGAGCCTAAAAAGGGAACCTCTGAGCTTCATTAAGCGAGAAGGGAAAAAGAGTCAAGAATAGTGGTACCTGACACTGCTACAGCCACTCATCACAAAGAAATAAACACAGAACACCTCTAACACGCAGTACACTGACGCACGAACACGCACGACACTTGCACAGCAGAACCTTTGGACGACGGGCCACGGGCTTCGCTGTGCTGGCTTGCGGTCCCGCAACCCCGGCCCGCAGAGGGTACACCGGATAAAACCAGTCCGGCCGCCATCGGATAGTGGCCGGAGCGCTCCTGGGCCGCCGGTAGTGAGGGGTCCGAACCCTGCATTAACCAGCAGGGAGGCTGCCCTGCATAACGGTGTATAATCCCTCTCCCGTATCAGTGCCGGGTGGTTCCCGGGCGGGACGCTGCTGCGGGGGCTCCGACGAGGCCACTGCGGCCTACCGGGGTGGCGGAACTTCCCGGGAGTGCGCCGGCGGATGCCCCTGATCCTAGGCCAAAGGTACTCTGACCAACACAACACAACCCACACGAAGTTAGTTTTCAGGAGAGTATAACAAACAAAATGCAAGACAAAAGTACAGAAAACGCAGTTAGAGCGCAAACTGCATCGGGTGTACCGCCCAACACCGAGTACCTGACACCAGGCAACACTCAGGAGATCAGACATAGAACGGCCAGCACGTCGAGCTTTTACAGCGGCATCAGCGACGCTAGCACCTCTGGCACGTCGCCTGACGACGTCACAGGGCCCTCCAACTTGGAGAACGAGGTAAACAAAACCGTAAGCAGCATGCTGGCGGAGATTAAAATAATGGAGAGAGCAACGGGAAGCAGAAGAATAAAGATGTTAAAGAGGGGCTGAAGACACTCAGGGCTCTGCTGGCGGTACTCCAAACCGCACGCGAAGAAGCCAAGAGGACGGTCCGTACAATCAGGCTTCCCAAACGGCGTAGAGGTGCAGGGGACAGTCCAGAATCACAGCCTGAGACCCAAAAAACCAAGAAGAAGAAGACTGCCAGCAACATCCAACGCCCCCAAATCCAGGTATCAGACGACAGATGGGACCTGGTTGAAACCCAAGTAGGCACAGATGAAAATCCCCAAGAAGGCTGGAAAACTATGGAAAACAAAAAGAAGAAAAAGAAGAAAAAAAGCAATGGAAGGCCCCAGACCGCCACTACGTCCAAACTGCAAGGCCTCTAAACAACGGGGCGGCGTAGTGCTAATTTCGCGGACGTGGTGCAGGCGCTACGTACGGTTGACACCTCTGATAACAACCTCCAAATCAGTGGAGTCACAAAGACGAAGGGCGGCGCCGCACTAGTACGCACCAAAGGAGATGGAAGCACTCACGGAAACCTGAGTGGACGTCTCCTGGAGATGCTAGGCGAACAGGGGACAATCAAGGACATGACCCGAAAAGAGACGCTGGAGATACTGGACCTGGACTGCCTTACAGATACTGACGAAGTACGACTCGCATTAGACGGAGTACTGAACCCGGGCGCGGATAGACGGGTCTCGGTCCTCGGGCCAAACAGCCGAGGACAGAAGATGGCTATCTGCGAGCTCGGAGACCGAGACGCGACACGGCTACTCGAGACGGGAAGTATAAAGATAGGGTTTGTCAGCTGCCGAGTGAGGACCCGACTGATGGTGCCGAGATGCTACAAGTGTCTCAGCTACGGCCATTACCGTACAAACTGTAAAGGACCGGATAGACGCGACTGCTGTTGGAAATGTGGAAAAAATGGACACAGGGCTGGGGCCTGCACGGGTGCTCCCCTCTGTTTCCTGTGCCCATCACAGGAAGGCGGAGGGGCAGCGCACGTTCCGGGCACGGCGATCTGCACCGCATTCAAAACGGCGCTGACGGGGGCAAGAGTGAGACAGAGGACCGTTCGCACTTAACAAGACGACGACAGTGCTCCAAGGCAACTTGAACGGCAGTAGCCTGGCTCATGCCTTACTGCTCCAGCTTGCCGAGGAGATGAACGCGGACGTTATAATGATTAGCGAGCCGTACAGAGACAGAGAAAGCCCGACTTGGTTCGTTAATACCTTCCGTTCTGCGGCGCTGTGGTTCCGGGCGCGGGCCAGGTCGCGTATCACAAGCCAAGGGAGGGGCGAGGACTACGTCTGAACTCGGGTGTTTGATGTGACGTATGTCAGCGTGTATCTCACTCCGAACTGTAGCGCCGCGGAGTTCGAACGGAAGGTGATGGCCCTCGAGGGGCATCCCCGGCCCCGTTATCTTCGCGGGGGACGTTAACGCCAGGGCCATTGAGTGGGGCATGACGACGACGTACAAACGTGGACGGCTGCTGTTGGAAATGGCCGCGAGGCTAGACCTAACAGTAGCAAACGTGGGACAGGCGACGACGTACAGAAGACCTGGCTATGGCGCATCCATCCCAGATGTGACCTTTGTGACGACTGGACTTCTCCGAAGTGTCGAGGTGTGGCGGGTGTTCGAGGGCTACACGGCCAGCGACCACCAGTACATCATCTTCGGAGTGGCCGACAAAGCACAGAGCAGAACAGGGACCGCCCCAACTCCCGCGGGATGGAACATGAAAAAACTAGACGTTGACAAACTGACGGCACAGCTGGACAGGGAACCGGACCCGACAACGGCGATCCCTCGCGGCATCGGTGGTAGGCAAAAGGCTGAAAAGCTAACAGAGAAAAAGACGGGGCTCTTGAGACGGCTCTGTGACGCCTCTATGCCAAGAAAACGGATGAGACGTGACAAAGAACCAGTGTACTGGTGGACCGAAGATATCGCGCGCCTCCGACGCGAATGCCTACGGCTCCGACGGAGGGCCCAGCGCGCCCGCGACAGAGCGGACGCGATGGCCCACTCGGAGGAGTACCGGGTAGCGCGCAAAGAACTGAGGCGCGCTATCAATGACAGTAAAAAGGAAAGTTGGACAAAACTGATTAACGAGGTAGACTCAGACCCTTGGGGAGCGGGTTGCAAGATCGTCACCCACAACCTGGGAGGCAACAATCCACCGGTAGTCAGGGACGAAGAAACGATGGACAGAATCATTGACGGACTCTTCCCTACACACTTGGAACAAGGGTGGGGGGGGCGACGATACTGGCGACGACGAGGTGCAGGAGTTCACCCGGGGTGAGCTCAGCTTGGCTGTTGCGCAGCTCTCGGCGGGGAAGGCACCAGGTCCGGACGGTATCCCAGCGGAAATCCTCGGGATTGTAGCAAAACGACGCCCGGGGATACTCCTGAACCTATATAATACATGCCTGGCGGAGGGCGTGTTCAGCAAAGATTGGAAGACGGCGCGGCTGATTCTCATTGATAAAGGAAAGGGTGGGGACCCGGACTCGCCATCATCCTACAGACCGCTGAGCTTGCTGAATACACTTGGCAAGCTCTTCGAAATGCTCCTGAGACCGCGAATCCAACAGGCGGTTCGGGTCGCTGGCGGCCTGAACGACAGACAGTACGGGTTCAGACAAGGACGGTCGACGATAGGGGCCATCCAAAAAGTGATCGACTCCTTTGACAGAGCACAGACTAGACCCCACAAGAACAGGCCAATAGTGCTCATGGCAACACTCGACGTACGAAACGCTTTCAACTCGGTGAGGTGGACGGACATCGTGCGGGCATTCTCCGACGCTTTCCCGCTGCCCCCATACCTTCTCCGAATCTTCAAGGACTATCTACGAGACCGTTACATTACGTACGGGACGCAGACTGGGGTTAAGGAAAGAAAAATGACGGCGAGAGTAGCGCAGGGCTCAATCCTTGGCCCCGATATTTGGAACGTAGGTTACGATGAGGTGTTGGATCTTCCGATGCCACCGGGGGTCTATCTGGTCGGCTACGCAGACGATCTGGTCATCGTCATCACGACCAAGGATACACGACTGGCTCAGATGAGGCTGACTCAAGCCACGAGACGAGTGGACGAATGGATGCAAAGTCGGGGACTACAGCTGGCCATGCAAAAGACGGAGTTACTATACCTAACTAGGAAGCGGATAGACACGACGATACCCATGACGGTGGGGACGTCCGTTGTGCATCCTGGACGGTCCGCTAAATATCTGGGGGTGACCCTGGATACGAAGATGACCTTCTGGCCGCACATACGTGGCGTCGCTGAGAGAGCGACGTTAAAGACCGCCGCCCTCGCCCGCCTCATGGCAAATACGAAGGGACCGAGACCGAGCGTACGACGACTGCTTATGACAGTGACCAACTCGATGCTCCTTTATGGGGCCGAGATATGGGCGGACGCGACGCAAATAGAGAAGTGCCGCAAAAAGATCGCGGCGGTACAAAGACTGGGAGCGCTGTGAATCGCGTGCGCGTACCGCACTGTCTCAGAGGTGGCGGTACTAGTGATCGCAGGGGTTGTCCCAGTAGACCTTCTCGCTCTCGAGCGGAGTACAGCGAAGAAAGGGGAAGAGCGGGGGCCTCCATAGACGCACGGACGACGACGCTGATATCCTGGCAAACGCGATGGACAGACAGCGATAAAGCCAAGTGGACGAGATGCCTCATAACGGACGTGCGACTCTGGCATAAGAGAGGAGCTGGGGAGGTGAATTTTTACCTGACCCAGTTCCTATCCGGACACGGATACTTCCGCCAGTATCTGCATCGGATGGGGAAGGCAACGACCCCGTCCTGCAGGTACTGCGGACATAATAAAGACGACGCGGAGCACACATTTTTCGTGTGCCCCCGCTGGATAGTCGCGAAACACAGACTACAGACGAAGACAGGTGACATCACACCGGATAACGTCGTGACACTGATGCTGTCAAGCAAACAAAACTGGGACAACATAGCACGCTACGTGACTCACGTACTACAAGGCAAAAAGACTGACGGTTGCCTTGAAAACTGATACAGAAGACGAAAAATAGACAGACCAGACAAGATGTATAAGATTGCCGTAGGGCATAGAAACGCCGACCGGTCCGAAGTAATGTGTAACAGTTCCGGGCCGGATTCCGGTGAACGCCGCGGGAAAGGTTTTGGGTGTTTAGGGGGTAGAAATCCCTCACACCGCGGAACCCGACGCTTCATGATGGTCTTACTGGGCCCCCCTCCATGCGGTAAGCAAGGACGGGGGCCTCGGAAGATTCACCTAGTACCTCGGAAAAACAAAAAAAAAAAACAAAAAAAAAAAAAAATTACACTTCTTGTGCATAATGAAATTTTGTGCCAATTAGTTTGTTTGAATTGTAAATTTTGTATGCAGGATGTATACCAGTCTAAATGTATCTAGCTTTGTGTATTATTGAAATAATTTTTATTCTTATGACGATCATAAGAAACTTAAAATTTTATAAATTTCTGCAAATGTTAATAATTTTTTTCATGACTGTACAAATAATAATATTGTTAGTATAAAACTTTCTACGAAAGTATAAAATAAGGCAAGTATAGACGTTTTTTCTGTATAATCCATAAAAAACAACACAATTTGACTAGTCCTTTTATTTCTTCGAATCTCGTCTATTCGCAATAAGCACTCTCTACAAATGGTAATAATGGTTTTCACGACTGTATAAATAATAATATTATTAATATAAAACTTTCTGCGAAAGTATAAAATAAGGCAAGTATAGACGTTCTTTCTGTATAATATCTGAATAGTATAGTATGCTGAACAAATTATATGTAAGTATATTTAAATTGTTCACTGCAAATCAAACAAACGAAAGTTGTGAAATCAATTATCGATAGTCAAGTAATGCAAAGCATTCTCCGAAAAACTGTATAACTATGTTCTCAGAAATGTATTCAAATTTCTTCATTCTTCTATACAAATTAAACACAAGAAAGTACTGAAATCAAGTAATTGTAGTCAAGTACCGGCCATAAGAACTTTTCGTACCTCGCGTGTAAAATTACATTTTAAGCCCACGTTGTAACTTCAAAATTATTCCGCCAGCGGGCATAAAGTACTACATAACGCCCAAGAGGCCCAATAGCTCACACACTCCTACAAAACTTTATAGTACCTACGTACTTTACGCCCGTGTTGGCGAAAATTATTTTAATTATATAATTATAATGCCTTCTTTTTATTTCTAAAATTCATAAGAATTTTGTCAGGTATTTACGAAAAGTCAAAGCCTATATAAAATAATTACATAGTTACCAACACATCACTATTTTTCATTATTCCTCCTCAATTTTGAACTTTCTATAATATTACGCATCTTGGAAGGACACGAGAACTCTAGAGCTGCTCTAGGGAGATCGGTGGACCACCCCTACTAGAACAGCTCTAGACTTCTCTTGTCCTTTTTGATTTCAGTACTTTCTTGTGTTTAATTTGTATAGAAGAATGAAGAAATTTGAATAAATTTCTGAGAACATAGTCATACAGTTTTTCGGAGAATGATTTGCATTACTTGACTATAGATAAATGATTTCACAACTTTCGTTTGTTTATTTGCAGTGAACAATTTAAATGTACTTACATATAATTTGTTCAGCATACAATGACTCAAAGAAGACTTTTTCACTGGTATTTATTTGATTTCCTTTAAAAAATCATAAATATTATTATTTTTAGATATTATACAGAAAAAACGTCTATACTTGCCTTATTTTATACTTTCGCAGAAAGTTTTATATTAATAATATTATTATTTATACAGCCGTGAAAAACATTATTCCCATTTGTAGAGATGCTTATTGCGAATAGATGAGATTCGAAGAAATAAAAGGACTAGTCAAATTGTGTTGTTTTTTATAGATTCTACAGAAAAAACGTCTATACATGCCTTATTTTATACTTTCATAGAAAGTTTTATATTATCCACTAAGTTAGAAATAATATTTCTTTGTTGTTGTAGAGTGTGGTTAGAATTATAATTTAACAATCTTTCGGATGCCATTGGTTTTTGGTACCAATTTGTAATTATTTTATTGTTTGATCTGATGAGGGTGATATCCAAAAAATTTATTTGATTATTAACTTCTATTTCATGTGTAAATTTTAAGTGTTCATTATAATTAGTAAAAATATTTAAGGTTAATTCCAAATCATCTTTTCTAATGTATAATAATGTACCATCAACATATCGAAAGTAGAAGAGAGGGACAATATTGTATTTTCTTTTTAGTGTGTCTAAATAGTCGTTTTCAAGATTTTCCATGACTATGTCAGCGAATAAGGGAGAGATGGGTGATCCCATAGGTGTGCCAAATATTTGTTTATATATGGTGTCATTAAAAGTGAAAAAGGTGTTATCAAATAAGAATTTGACTGCATTGCAAATTTCATCAAACGGAATTCTGCAAGTATTGTGAATGTATGTAAAGCATCTATCTAAACTTTGTAAAACCAATTCACGAGGAATGTTAGTAAACAAAAAGTTGACATCTAATGATATTAACACATACTCATCAGGAATAACAAACTCTTTTATTTTTTTTTTAATATGAAACTATTGTCGATATGTGAGTGTGGCACTGGTATGCAGGTTTTTAATTCATTGAGAATAGTTTTTGATAAGAAATGCGTTGGGCTACCAATAGTTGAAATGATCGGTCTTAACTGTATATTGGTTTTATGAATTTTAGGTAAGCCATAAGCTCTAGGGAGACAAGTGTCTGTCTGAGTTAGTTGATATGGGCGGTATTGTTTATGTAGATATTTGTCATTATTCCAAGAAGACAAATACTTATATACTTGCGATTGTAGTTTGATCAACGGATTTTTATTGATGATTTTATATGTATTTTTATGCTCTAGTAATTTGTACATTTTGTTATAATAAGTCGTGTTTATGCACACAGTGAGATTACCTTTATCTGAGGATATGAAGAAAATATGTGGATTTTATTTAAGAAAGTTTCTAGTTGCAGTTAATTCCTTTGAAAATTGTCTATTTTTTAGTGTCTTTTTTAATATGATTTTTTATCGTGTTAGAAATGTTTTCACGGATCTCATCTTTTACTTCCTTATTGATTTTCAGATTATTAAGTTTAGATTCCAGATTTTTTATTGTAGTAACTATATCTGTTTTGTCTATGTAAGGAACGGTGTTAAATTTGGGCTCCAAAGATATCACATTCAATACCGATTCTGGGATTTGCGTGTCAGTTAGATTTTTAACCCAATTTTGTCTGTTTGTAAACACTTGTTTTTTATGTTTATTAATCAAAACATCTAATATGTAATTAAGTTTAGAGGGTTTTACTGAAAATATTCGGGAACTTTTTTCCTCAGTTACTGCGAAAAAGTTTTTAAGAATTTCCGGGTCAATATTAGAATGTCCTATTATAGTTTTAAGTTTGTTCAATTGTTTTTGGAAAAAATGTATGTGTATGTGACACTCTTTAATTCAAGCTTTAAAATTCTATGGAGAAGTTTTCGATTTTCCTTGATAAACCGTTAGGAACAACACTTACCATGAAACGTTGTGGGGGGGGGGGGGGTCCAAAGTTTAGACGACTCACTTGAAAATTGAAGTCAACTATAGACGTGCTCGGTTTCGATATAAGCTACTGCAGATTGTGCAAAATTTCGAAATTCTAAATTACGAAAATCATATTCTCGAATGTAACAATTCACCTACTGTTCAAAACATCGAATTTCATTAATAGAATTTTAATAGGGATACAATAAACATATTTCGAAATAAATCATTAAAAACAAATTATCTTTGCTTTGAAATCGTATTGATGAAATTCGATGTTTTGGACAGTAGGTGAATTGCTAGATTCGAAAATATAATTTTCGTCTTTTAGAATTTCGAAATTTTGCACAATCTGCAGTAGCTTATATCGAAACCGAGCACGTCTATAGTTGACTTCAGTTTTCAAGTGAGTCGTCTAAACTTTGGACCCCCCCCCCCCCCAACGTTGTGTGGTTCAGGCATCTTAACGAATTCGTGGTGTTGCTGGGGAAGACATCATGACTTCTGCATCGTAAAAGAAATGTGTTGCGGGCGTTGGGTTTTCTCACAACATTGACTTTATTCGTTGATGTTGCTAATAAAGTCATCTTTTATTAGCATAGATTTTTTGTTGTGGTAAGCGTGGTCTAATTATTATTATTAATTTATTATTTCTGTTTAATTGTAAAATAAATTCTAACCATTTTGTATATTTTTTAATAAAGCCTGAAGAGGTCAGTAATCAAGCTCACGAAACGTCGCACAAGCTAACATTGTGTTTTTTTCTACGTATTGGCCCTCACAGGATCCCATATATATTATTATATTACCACGATAATTTTTCAAATTATATTTTACAAAACACCAACAAATTTATATCAATTTTTGTAATTAATAAAATAGTACATTTCGATACTAGTGCGAGGATTTGATTTTCCCCTCGTGTGACTGTTTGCACCCGAGCGAAGCGAGGGTGAAAAGGTCACACGAGGAGAAAATCAACTTCTCACACAAGTGTCGAACCGTATTTTTTGACACGACGTGCGAGAAGTGAGATTTTTGCACGCATCGTTTAACGCAGCGTGCGAGAAATCGAACTTCTCGCACGGAGTTTCAAAAATAATAAATCAAATCTTTTCAAGCGCATGTTCTAACAAATTTTATTGAAAAAGCTCTATGTACATATTGTACTACTATTAGACGAATAATATTTATTCTATTCTTTAGTCATCATTTAATTAATTTATGTGTAAAGAAATGATAGCCACTATGATTTTCAAGTACCTATTATCATTGTTTTAATATTTTCCATATTGCGCATATAAAATTCAATGAAAACAAATAATAAAGTAATAAGTCCTAAAGTGTATAGAAATAGGGATAGCGTAGAATTCTCGACTCTGATCAGTATAATAATATTAGTAATAAAAGTATTCGAGTAGGTAAAAAATTACACACACTTGATTTTTTTTAAGTTAGCCTTGCTGCTCAAATATTTTCCTTTAAATATTCAATATCAAAGTATTCAATATTAAATTCAATGATCAATGAATATATTAAAAATTTAAGCTGTTTCCTTTACTTGTTTTTAATACAAAAATTGAACCTGTAATATAAATAAGAATATTTAGGTCATGTTGTGTTTGTACATGTATAAATAAGAATTTTTTTAAAAATAAATAATTATTTACCTATAATTTATAATGCAATTTTCATTTAATATTGTAATAAAGTAGTAACTACTAAAGTTATATTTTTTGCTGTCTGATTTTTGTTCTTCTTTACTTCAACTAATTTAGCTCAACTTAAAATATTAAATACATATTTTGATTATTAAATACATAAATGACTTGAAAATTCAAATGATTTTATTTAAAATATTTGTTAGAATTGTGAGAAATAGTTATTGGTTACCTTTTTAAGTAACTGAACCGTTGACACTAATTAATACAAATTTATTAGATGTTGGTAAGATGATAGGAAGGGTCCAGCTGTCGAAGTGGTTCAAATGAATCAAGCAGTTGTTTTCTTGCCGACGTTTCGGGCATATATATATATATGGGTTATTCTGCCATAACTACCCCAGATGGCGTCCAGAGCTTACATAAAGATGTGCGAATAAAAATAAACGTTTCACAGGCTCTAATGTGTATATAATGACGTTGACTTTCTTGGAAGATCTACAGAAAGCATTTTTTAACTGTCTGTTAAAAAAAATCTATAAAATAGAGTCAAAATGTCAGTTCCGTCCCTTGTCCTAAACAAGATTTTCAATATGAAACCTTGTGCCACGTAAAAATCAAGCGAAGAAGCCTAATTCTCACATACATTGTATATTGCAGGGTTTCTAATATATGATTCCATTATTTTCAAGGTCAAATTCAACAAACTACTATTAAATCACGATGGATACTTATTGTCCAGCGATCTACACGAAAATGTCCCTGTTGAAACCGCCCCATAAAACCATATAAAATAATTGATGAATGAGGATAATATAGGTTTCTGCACTCGCACATACACGTTAAAGCCACTATAATATAAATAATTTCAAAACAAGTAAAGTTAATAAGAATTTATTGTACCTTATGTGGAGGAAAAAATTGACTTATAAAAACCAAGTTTAAGTAAAAATTAATACTGAACTATTGAGTATTTCCACATAAAACTTCTACATGTACTAAAATATATGAGGATTTATATGAAAATTTTCTGCTTATAGGATTTTTATAGATTTTACCCATAACAATGATAATGTATTAAAAATACAATGTTTTCATTGTGAATTAATGTTGATATCACATATTAATAAAATTTCATAGGATTATAAGATTTTTATCGATTTTACCCATAACAACGATAATGTATTAAAATACAATGTTTTCATTGCGAATTGATGTGGATATCACACATTAATAAATTTTTCTTAGGATTATAGGATTTTTATAGATTTTACACATAACAATGATAAGGTATTGAAAATACATTAAAATATGTATGATAAACTTTGCTATAATCTTTTCAATGCATAGATTTTTATTAAAAATAAAATTTTCAAAGCAATAGTTTATAGAGGTCTTATAGAATTAGCAAATATCCTTGTAGAATTATGCAGGAAATCCCCATTAAAACCCATAAAAAAACATAGTTTTGGTTTTTGCTTCCTCCTAGAGGAAGCTTTGTGATAGTAATTTTTTGAGTTGTTGTAAAAACATGTTATAAGTGTTATTGGAGGTGTTAGGAACCAAAATACACGATTTTTGAAAAATGTCTGTGTGTGTGTGTGTGTGCGCGTGTGCGTGCGTGCGTACGTGCGTGTGTGTGTGTGTGTGTGTAGCTGGATCTCAGCTTCTACTCGATCGACTTTAATCAGACAGGTCTCATTTTTTTTTGTTTTTTTTTGTGTGATGGCGGGTCAAAAATCGGTTTTCGATTGGGCTGATTCGTTTTTGTTTTATTTCGAATTTTCGATTTTCTCAAAATTTATTTTTGATTTTTTTTAATGATCGGATTAAAATTTTTGAATCGGATGCGTAGCATTCGAAAGAGCGTAAAAAACCTATAATTAAAAAAAAAATTCTCTAGCTATCACGGTTCTCTTGTTATTGATAAATATGTGTTTTTTTTTTTAAAGCCTGTAACGAACAAACTAAACGGTCCATTTTTTGAGAAAAATCAGGATAATGCACAATATAATTAGCTATAATCTGTACAAATTTGAATCCATTTCTTTGGTTAGTTTTTGAGAAAAAAATTGAAAAATGAAAAAAACGCTTTCTCTATGCCCGACGTTTACGGAAGTAAAATTGACTTAATCGCTTCAAAATTCCTTGTAGAGGTAGATTTTGTATAGTTCTCGGTCGAGTTCTTTGGGCAAAATATTAGGTCTAAAAATTTCAAAGATATTTGAGGTTAAAATTTTTTTAACCTTTTTTTCAAATCGTAATTTCTCGAGAACGGCTCTATGTATCTGGATCGGATGGGTAGCATTCAAAAGATAATTAAAATACCTATATTTAAAAAAAAATTTTATTCCTAGCTTGTAGCGGTTCGTTTGTTATTAACAAAAACAAAAACCTGCTTTTTTAAAAAAAAAGGTTATAACTTCCTAATCCTATCACTTATCTTAAAAAATAATGCATTAGTTATGATATCAATTTATTCGTGATTTGATTGGTGAGAGTAATGGGTTGCTAGGTTAAAAAAAAAAAAGTGGTGCAGTTTTGATAAAATTACAGCGTGCTAAGCGCGCTTAGAGATTCTAACATATAAAACCTTGTTTTCAGAAAATATAAACGCATAAATTAATTTTCGTAATACTATGCGTAAAATAAGCGAATATATTTATGATTTACGGACATAAAGTTGAAATTTACGCTTAGTTGGTGTATACGAATGAACGTATACGGAGTTTATATTGTTAGGATTTGTTAATGAGGAGAAATAGTATGGCATTAGATTTTATGAGCCTATGCAAACAACTGTTCCCGAAGGTATGGTTGATGGCAGATAGAATGTGAACGTAAGTACTTACTGATAAAAATGTAAGTAGTAAGGTGTCTTATTCTCAAAATAAGACGAAGCAATAATAGACAATGTAAGTATTGGCAAAAGGTACGGGTAACGTAATATAATGTGTAATATTGTGCACGTAAGCAA
The DNA here is from genome assembly GCA_036365515.1 of Torymus aiolomorphi. NCBI lineage: Eukaryota > Metazoa > Arthropoda > Insecta > Hymenoptera > Torymidae > Torymus > Torymus aiolomorphi. The sequence continues at coordinate 153,531,730 of CM070874.1, read as the reverse complement.
CGTGGTACAGAAAATAATACGAGAGTTTCTCGTATTATAGACAAATGCACTATAAAGTTTAAGCAAACAAGGCAAGTAAAAGTATAAGTGTAAGCAAAGCAATGTTTAAGTGTAGGCAAAGCCAAAATAATGATTGGCGAGTAGACGGCGAGTACGTGGCGCAGGCCCCTACTTAATCACGTGGGGTGATGTTTTTCATTGAAGGTTGCGCGCTCGGCGCTTGCCACCTAGCGGTCACTTTGGGTACTACAATTCCGAACAGTTGGAGTAAATTAAAAATATTAAAATATTATTTACGTACTATAAGCGTAAAATTACATTTTTCATCAGCAACCCATACACATGTTCGCGTTTTACTTTATGTTTAGGTCTAATATAACGAAAAATAATGCTCGCAAAACGAGCGTAAAGCGGGCATAAAGTTCAACGTTACGCTCTTGTAACAAAAACTAATATTAACTAATAAGAATTTTTCCATCGCTCTTACAGTCTTACAAATTAAATTAAAATAATATTAAAATAATTAATATTTATGGCAGTCAGATTGCCCTTGTTTATAATCACCCCCGCAGAATCTGAAATAAAAACTTAATTAAAACCTGGAAAAAACTTTGTTAGCAAAGGACGATCTGACTGCCCACCAGCACCACATTGTCCGACGTTTCGAGCCTGCTCCGGCTCCTCCTCAGGGACTGAAATAAAACCCGCGATACACCTCCTTATATACCATGCACCCATACCCCCTTCTTTTCTCTTACCCCACCACCCTCCACATTCCCCTCTCCAACTTGCCATTCTCACTTAAATTAATAAAGAATGATAAATGTTATCTAATTTACTTGACTCTATCATTAAATTTACATTATTCCGATTTCTTAGAATGTGAATACTTTCAAGGCTTTCCCTCTTATATTTATTCTTAATCCCCTGTTCCAAAATATCCACACTCCCAAAATCGAAAGAATGCAAACTATTTAAACAATGTTCTTTCAAACCCGATGTACAACTTGAGCTGCGTAAACTATATTGATGTTCATATATTCTCTTTTTCAAATATCTACCCGTTTGACCAATATAACAACCATTACAATCCCTACAATTAATTTTATAAACAACTCCCGATTTCAAACATTTATCATCCTTGTCTTTAAAATTACTAAATAACTTTTCTAAATTATTATCATTTCTAAAGAAAACTTGAATATTATGTTTACTAAAAACCCTTCTAATCCTTTCCGACAAACCTCTAACATATGGTAAACTAAAATATGCATTCTTTCCATTTCTATTCCTTGTTTGATTATCTACCCGCTGCTTCAATCCACCATTATAAATTTCCCACACTCTCTCATCAATCATTTTATCAATAAATTTTACTTATATTAATTATATTAATAAAATTATATTAATAAAATTCAACTTATGTTGGAGGATGATACCACTTATGTGAAAATTAGGAATCCACATATCAATAGACTACAAGATAAATTGAAAGAATTATTGATGCATTGGAAAACAAAAGCTTATATTAAAGATAGTATGTTTAAATATTTAAAATGTGAAAATGGCACTGTAGCTAAATGTTATGGGCTTCCTAAGATTCACAAAGAACAGTTGACATATAGAATAATAATATCATCGATAAATTTTCCGACGTATAGACTTGCTAGATTTTTGTCTAATATATTGTTCAAGATAGTGGGTAAAACAAATTCATATATTAAAGATAGTTGGAGTTTTTATGGTATAATGAAAGATATTATTATTCCGAATGATCATAGGATGGTTTCATTGGATGTAGTATCTTTGTTTACAAATATACCTTTAGAGTTGTTGAATGATATTATACAAGATAAATGGTCTGAAATTAAAGTACATACTAGTTTAACAAAAGATGAATTTATAAAGGCACTTAATTTGGTTTTTAAAAACACAATTTTTTCTTTTGATAATAGTATATATGAACAAAGATATGGTTGCCCAATGGGATCACCTTTGTCACCTGTTATAGCCAATTTAGTAATGGAAAAATTGGAAAGTATTGCTTTGTCTAAGTTGGTTTTTCAGCCAATTATTTTTAAAAGATATGTTGATGACATTTTTGCAGTTGTACCAGAATGTTTTGTGGATGAAATGGTGGATGTGTTTAATTCTATCCATGATAGAATTAAATTCACAAAAGAACTTGAGAAAGATTATCAATTGAGTTTTTTAGATATTAGAGTCATTAGAGGTAATAATAATAGAGTGAAATTAGATTGGTATAGAAAACCTACATGGTCAGGTAGATTTTTAAATTTTGATTCTCACCACCAATTCGGAAACAAGACAGGTGCGATCAAAGGTGTCATTGACAGAGCGATTAAATTGTCACATAAAGATTTTAGGAAAAAGAATTTAAATTTAGTTAGAGAAACATTTATTAAAAATAGTTATCCCGTAAAATTTATTGATAAAATGATTGATGAGAGAGTGTGGGAAATTTATAATGGTGGATTGAAGCAGCGGGTAGATAATCAAACAAAGAATAGAAATGGAAAGAATGCATATTTTAGTTTACCATATGTTAGAGGTTTGTCGGAAAGGATTAGAAGGGTTTTTAGTAAACATAATATTCAAGTTTTCTTTAGAAATGATAATAATTTAGAAAGGTTATTTAGTAATTGTAAAGACAAGGATGATAAATGTTTGAAATCGGGAGTTGTTTATAAAATTAATTGTAGGGATTGTAATGGTTGTTATATTGGTCAAACGGGTAGATATTTGAAAAAGAGAATATATGAACATCAATATAGTTTACGCAGCTCAAGTTGTACATCGGGTTTGAAAGAACATTGTTTAAATAGTTTGCATTCTTTCGATTTTGGGAGTGTGGATATTTTGGAACAGGGGATTAAGAATAAATATAAGAGGGAAAGCCTTGAAAGTATTCACATTCTAAGAAATCGGAATAATGTAAATTTAATGATAGAGTCAAGTAAATTAGATAACATTTATCATTCTTTATTAATTTAAGTGAGAATGGCGAGTTGGAGAGGGGAATGTGGAGGGTGGTGGGGTAAGAGAAAAGAAGGGGGTATGGGTGCATGGTATATAAGGAGGTGTATCGCGGGTTTTATTTCAGTCCCTGAGGAGGAGCCGGAGCAGGCTCGAAACGTCGGACAATGTGGTGCTGGTGGGCAGTCAGATCGTCCTTTGCTAACAAAGTTTTTTCCAGGTTTTAATTAAGTTTTTATTTCAGATTCTGCGGGGGTGATTATAAACAAGGGCAATCTGACTGCCATAAATATTAATTATTTTAATATTATTTTAATTTAATTTGTAAGACTGTAAGACCGATGGAAAAATTCTTATTAGTTGATATTAAATTGCAGTCGACATAAGTAATATTTTTAATGAAAAAACTAATATTAATCTCAAAATACAAAAGCTTTATATTTTCTTTAAAAAAAAAACGCGCCATGATATCTACCGCTAGGTGGTGTGGAAACGATATCAAAACAATAAATAGATGATAATAACGTATATTTTCCATGCGTATATTTCTAAGCCGAAGGCGATGACGAACGATGAGCGTTGAATTTTTGATTAATAAATGGAAAATAAATGGAAAATTCTCAAAGACAAATAAATTTTTTTAACTTTGAAAATTTTTGAATCAAAGCTATAACAAAATTTTCTGCTTTTTTTAATAAAAACACAAGTTTTTTTTAAATAAATTTTTTTATCAAAAGAAATAAAGGTAATCTCTTGAAAATTTAACTAAATAATAATATATTGTAATAAATAATTGTAATAATTGGTTAAAATTTCAAATTGATCAGATATTCTCTGAGATATCAGTATTAAAAAACATTAAAAAAAAATTTTTAATCTCGAATATCTGGTCGTGGTGATCATTTTTTTTGTTTTTTTTTTGTGAACAATGAATTTTTTTTTGTAAAATATAAAATTGTATAATAATAATGGCTTCTTAATGATAAAAAATAGAAAGAGTCAAAATAGAAAGTCACAACCCATTTAACATAGTCTCACCGTACAAAATAAAGTATTAAATTTTAAATATTGGAATTAAAAATAAATTAAAGGAATCAGTAAATTAAGTTTGATGAAGCTACGTGCCAATGAATTGGCAGCGGTTTTTTTTTATTGTAACGGTTGCTCCTCTCCTGCCGGACGCTCAGGAGTTTCCCAGGGTGTGAAAAGGGGGGAGTAGTAGTGTCAGGTGGCTTAAGAGACAAAATGCATAGTCATATATTTAAATATAGAAAAAGGCTATTTATTTGGCTAAATAACAAGAAGCAAATAAACTAAATAAACTAAATAATTAACATTCGCCACCATTTTGGCTGGGTCCGCCTTAGTTCGCCACCTGAAACATGTAAACCAAAACAAACGTGCTTACTTCGACGTACGACCAAGTCCGCGGAACTTCAAGACTAAATTTTATCGCAGCGCCCTCTCGCAGGAAGGCCTCGGTTATGCTAAACCTCGATACAACGCGTACGTCGAGTCACGGTGGTGTCGGCGCGGTGAGTCGGCGTCAAAGTCGTAAAGTCCGGGGTCCTGTTCCGGTGTCTACGGTACGTGAATGCCCCCCTTACCCTTAGTCGCGTATGCACACGCCGATTAAGGGGATGGTAGCCTTGGAAACTCGGTCTGGGCGTACCTCGTGAGCTCACGAGGGTAGGATCGGGGCTCATTCCGATTCCTGTTCCGGTATCTACAGTCCGTGAATGTCCTCTTTCCTTTAGTCACGTGTGCCCACGCCGACTAAGGGAGTGATAACTTCGGGCACGCGGCCTGTGTCTATCTCGTGCGCTCACGACGGTAGAACTAGGGCTCGTTCCGATTTTTCCTGGCGCTGGTCCAATTAGTCCGCGTTCCGCTAGTCACGTGTGCTCACGCAGACTAGGGGCCCAGCAACTCTAGGAACACGCCTCGCGGCTACTTCGTGTGCTCACGACGGTAGAGGCGGGGTTGTTCCTGTATTCCAGGCACAGGCAGGAGTAGTTCGTGTTCCTGTAGTCACGGGTGTGCACGACGACTAAGAAACAACGGTTCCGAGTACACGGTCTGTGACTATCTCGTGTGCCCATGACGGTAGTACCAGCAGGTGTGCTGGGGGTCAGTATGCGAGAAAGCGGTAGTTCGCGTTCCCCTAGTCACGTGTGCGCACGAGGACTAAGGAACAACGGTTCCGGGTACACGGCCTGTGACTACCTCGTGTGTCCACGATGGTAGTAACAGCAGGTGTCCTGGTGATCGGTGTTGTCCGATGGCTGGCGATACCGAATTCCTCACGTGTGCCCACGAGCGAAAGGCGGTAGGTACAGTCTATTGGACGGTCGATCACGGTCTGTCTCTCGCCGCTGTATGAGCTGCTTATATAGAATAGATTCGGTGATAAGATGCGCGCGCCGGTCTGAAGTCGCGTCAGTCGCGGTGTGCGCGCGCCCGTGTGGAGTCGCGGCAATCTCCGTTGTGTTTTTGTTTATCTAAACACAATTTTATAAAATTGACGACGTTTTAACATTATAATGAATGTAATTTTAGGTAAGAATGACGAACAAATACTTTATTTGTAAGTATTTTAATTATTGACTTGTATTTATCTCCATATGTTAATAAATTCTAGTACTTGATAAGGATAACAAAATAGTTATCAAAACGTTGCACAAACAGTAACTCAATGTACTCATTAACATCGAACCTTTCCAAAAAAAACTATTTAATAATGAGTGACAAAGAAATTCTATGAATTACCTGTTATTGCCGAAAATTGTATATAGGAGGTTTCTGGATTCGCTGATTACGAATCTGAACTCAGATTTTCAAAATTCAAAATGGCGGACAGGAATTAAAATATTACGGATTTTGTTCAAAAATTAGTTTATAATCAATAAATAACAAATAATATCAGAGCTGACGTAATGAACTACATATATATTATGCATTATTTTGTTAAATATAAATATACCTAATATTTTAAAAATTAATAAATATTAAGAATAATTTTTTTAAAAAACATTACAGAAAATTTAAAAGAAAAAAAAAATGTTTTATGATATTATTTAATAGGGGCTTATCCTTATTCATTATTATCAATATTTATCTTTATATGAAATATAATCCGCAACTACAATTATAAGATTAATTTTATATCACATTATTATATCTTTTAAAATAATCAATTTTTATATATAATTAAAACTTAAATAACTTTCCATATTTATTTGATCCAAATTTTTGTGGTTATTCACTGAATGAATATTCGAGCATATCTAGCAAATTTATAAAAAAACCCATTTTTAAAAATAAAATTCAGTTTACACATATTTTAGAAAACAATTTTCAGTTGTATTGGCTTTTTCTATAATATTTTTTATAACAATTCACACTAAAAATGGGGGTTGGCGAGCGGAGCGAGCAGGGGACGAAGCTCCCTAGTATATATATATATATATATTAAACGAGGTTTATGGCGCCCCACGTAGAGTTTCGGTACACAGAGAGGGATTATTTCTTTAGTCACTTGCATACGAGGACTCTGGCGTAGGTACTAATATACAGTGTTGGGCTTCATAAACCCTCGGACTGTAGCGAATATATATATATATAAACTTGTATAACGTTAGTTCCCAGGACCCTATGTTACTGTATACCTATACGTGACTAAAGAAATAATGTCTCTTATGGGGGCCGATGTCCTCAAAACTGACGTTAAACATATGTAGATTCAGGGACTGTCCCCAAAACTAACAAATGTCCCCGAAACCAACGTTAAACATCTGGAATGTCCTGAAAACTAACATAAAACATATATATACACACACACACACACACACACACACACACACACACACACACACACACACACACACACACACACACACACACACACACACACACACACACACACACACACACACACACACACACACACACACACACACACACACACACACACACATACACACATATCTCTAAAGGGGTTTATGAAGCCCGTTTTTTTATATATAGGGGTTTATCGAGCCCGATTTTGATTATGCAGCCCGGGCCTCATAATATTTCTAAATATAGGGGTTTATGCGGCCCGACCTAGAGTCTATAACCCCAGGGTCCATTATTTCTTTAGTCACTTGCCATAGGGAACTCTCGGCTGTAGGTACTAATATACAGGGTTGGGCCTCATAAACCCCGATAAACATGTCTCTATATATATATATATATATATATATATATATATATATATATATATATATATATATATATATATATATATATATATATATATATATATATATATATATATATATATATATTGTTACGGCAGGCGCGTCTGTGCGTGTGTATGTGCGCGAACACGGAGCTCTGATGGAGCCGATCTCCGACGCACGGTATACACACAGATAGTTGACCGAAAACATAACCATACCGCGGCCTTGGAGAAGGCAAGGCCGACAATTGCGGCATGAGGATTCGCAAGTAGAGTCGAGCTTGTCCTCGTGTTTCTCCGGGGGCTTTTGTGTGTGTGTGTAGTTGCGCGCACGTAGAGATGTGCGAAAAGTACTGAGCGCAACTACGCTACACAATAAGCCCCGAAAAGAAAACCCGTGGCAACCTTGCGCGAGGGGGGAAAGAGAGCAAGAGACAGAGCCCGGCAGTATCGCTCCCGCCGTAGCTTAGGCAGCTGCTCGATTCCCGTGCGCGAAGACTTGGAGAGAGAGAGAGATAAATAGATAGATAGATAGATAAACCTTTATTTACCAAATAATGGCAAAAATATAAAATATACAATGTAAAATATACATAGAACTTACAAAACTTAATACTATTAAAATTTTTATCATGTAGATAAAATTTCGATAAATAAATAAAATAGAATATTCTAATAAATACATTCTTGATTTGGTCAAGGTTTTTAAACTAGTAATTGCAGTACGAATGAATAGCGTACACAGTCGGTTAAAATATCACATTTTGATTGCAAAGAGCCAGTATCAAACTCCATTAAAACGAATTACAAAATAACGAAGTACAAAATAACATAGAATAAATTAGAAAACATCGTTGGTGTACAATGATGGAGTTGTTCTCAAATGTGCTGACGCCTCCACCGCCAGATAGGAGGGCTAGGCATCGACCTCGAGAAGATGTCTGCGCACCGCTCTCTTAAAGCATGATAAGGATGGAAGGTGACGTAGGGAAGGAGGGAGCCTGTTCCAAAACTGGGCACCTTGAACTTGGAAGGCATTGAAATCTGTTGAGGTGCTCACCTTGGGAATTTGTAGTTCAGGCGTGTCCTTCCTACCGGGCAGTCTGGACTTCTTCTCGGTGAAAAAGGACGCGAGGTATGAAGGTTCATGTAACCTGGTTATCTTATATAATAAAATGGCTTGGAAGTACTGCCTGCGCGAGTCAGTACGAAGCCAGTCCAGACGTTTCCGGTAGGGGGTGATGTGTTCATCTCTCCTCATCCCAAAAATATATCTCACACACGAATTGCTAAGTCGCTGTATTCGTATACGTTGTTCGTCCGTAGCGTCTAAGTATACCACCGTGCAGTAGTCAATGTGCGGCTGTATAAGTGATTCAACCAACCGCCTGCGAAGCGTCTCAGTGGTACACGCCCTGATAAACCGCAAACTATACAGGGCTTTATTAACTTTTTTAGTTAATACATCAATGTGCGGCTTCCAAGAGAGTTTGCTATCCAATGTAACACCAAGACTCACGACTGTGCCACTAAAAGGGACGAAGATGCCGTCCTGAACCTCAACGCCAGCCAAGTTTCTTAACTCAATGTCATTGACATTTTTTCTCGATCCAAATACAATAGCCTTCGTTTTGCTAGCGTTAAGATGCAGGCCGAAGCCCCCCGCCCAGTCAGCAACCCGTCGCGCCGCAACAGCAAGTTGATCAATACCTTCCAGAATTTTATCCTTGGCTATGTGAAGATATATCTGGAGATCGTCTGCATAGAAGATGTGCTTCGTCGTCTGTCCATTTAGTATCTTGTGTAAGTCGTTGACGTAGAGGCTAAAGAGCAAGGGACCCAGGACAGACCCCTGAGGTACTCCCAAGTTTGTTTCCAACCAATCGGAGTTTCCATTTTTGCTCGAGGTTACCATTTGGGAGCGACCCTGTAAATAAGATTTTACCCACAGGAGCGCTGACCGTGCGAACCCCAGCTCTTTCAGCTTGCGAAGTAGTTTAGTAGGCGATATGGTGTCAAACGCCTTGCTGAAGTCAAAGAGTAGTAAGAGTGTTACCTCTCTTCTGTCGATGGCCATGCGTACGTCATCAGTAAGTTTAATAAATGTCGTTTGTGTGCTGTGATGTTTTCTGAAACCGGTTTGGAGGGGATCAAGTAAGTTATTTTTGTTTAAATACTCCATGATTTGTCCATGAGCAATCTTCTCAAGCACCTTGGACAGGAAGCAGAGCAACGCTATGGGGCGAAAATCAGCCGGATTGGATGGAGAAGCATTTTTCTTTAGAGCAATTACTCGTGCCTGCTTCCAGATGCTCGGGAAAATTCCTCTTGCAAAAGAGGTGTTGAAGACACTTACAATGAACTCTCCGATAGCCGGGAGTGCTTTCACGATCACCTCTTGGGGAACCCCATCAACTCCTCTTGCTTGCGAGGAAAAGTGTGATATAGCAAGGACAACTTCGCATAAATTTACTGGTCTGAATGAGAAGCCGTCATCGCTTACAGACCAGATAATGTCCTTTGCTTCTTCGATATTTTTAAGTGGAGAGATGGATATCCCCGCGAAGTGAGCGTTCAGTTCCTCCGGCTTAAAACCATGCAACTCCTCTTCAGCACTCTTGGGTAGGAGGCCGAGGTTCCGCATCTCCTTCCAAATATTCTTATTATCATCAAGAGCGTCTGACAGATGTTTGTGCAGGAAGGATGTACGCTCTTGTTCAATGCGAACGTCGACCTCACTGGTGAGCCGAAGAAACTCGCCGAGCAGCTCCGCACGCCCAGTACGCTTATAGCGACTGTGCGTAGCATTACGCTTGTCGACGAGCTGCCTCAACTCAGGACCAAACCAGGGAGCATATTTTTTCTTTTGACATATTGTTTTTAAAGGCGCTAATTCGTTAATTGCTGTATTTAGATTTTCATTGAGTATATTTAAAGCACTCTCCAAATCGGCTTCAATTAAGTTTGTGTCTGTCCAGTCGTGGCAAGACAAGATCTCAACAAGAGAAGTACTGTCGATGCTTTTAAAGTTCCTGTAAGAGAAGGAGCCTGTTACAGGTGTAGGAGAAAATATATTAATGGTTGCATCAATGAGTTTGCCAAAACTGGGCAGCCACTCGTTATTGTGATTTAGTATAACATCGCAACTGTCTGTCAGTATTACATCAATCCATGTGTGAGATGTTGGAGTGTGGTGAGTTGGCCCATGCTGAACTATCTGGAGAGATAACTCCTCAGATAGACGCTTTATGGTGTTAGCGTCATCGGACCCGGATAACAAGTCTGCATTCAGATCGCCCATGAGTAATTTATGGCTATAATCGCCACTAAGGTCACGTAAAACATCAAAGAGATCACTATCTTTTTGCATGGGTATCTTTGGGGGTCTGTAGAATAAGCCAACGAGTATTGGAGGAGAGTTGCCCTGCTCCACGCTACAAAAAAGGTACTCAGGGATACCGGGTTTCCCCGGTCCCTGGGTATTAGAAAAAGCTAATTTCTTCACAGTAAAATCACTGCGTACATACAGAGCAATCCCTCCCCCATTGATGTTCCGGTCTTGTCTGATGACTGTATATCCCCTGATCCGAATGAGGCTGTCATCCACGACTGAGCCCAGCCAAGTTTCTGCGAGCCCAAATATGCTGTAAGATGGATTATCAGCTAGGAATAGGCGAAGTCCCTCAATACGAGCCCTGATAGAGTTCACATTGAGGAACCCAGCCCTAAGGAACCTCTCCCCTCTCCCAACTGGTCAGGATGAGCTGACCAACTTGCTCGCCTGAGCTTTCTCCAGCCCGTCCCGTTCGTTGCGGTCTCTGCCATTACGGTCAGAGTCCTTGTCTGTAGTTGGCCGTTTTTTGCTAGGTGTTGCTCGGCACGCCGTTTGAATAGCCTGCAAATCGGCAGCCGTCGAGAAAACATGCGCCCGCTCTCCCCTCTTACACCTGGCCAAAAATCTGCCTCCCGAGTGCCATATATACTTGAAGCCCAGTCCCTGTGCAATGGACTTCAAGCTTTGGAATAACTGAAATTTATTGTGGGGCAACATCTCATTTATAAAAATTTTGTGAGATGGCACACGATCGACAGAAGTCTGACCAAGCATTTCGTGGTTGATGTCAGATGTGGTTAAATAATTATTAGCAAGCGCACGCTTTGCCCGTATCACGTCCCTGACCAGCGACGCCCTTACCAAACGGACCACACAAGCCGGTTGCGCTTTCACCCCCCGAGCGGACTCCAAGCCCTCCCCCGCGATCTCCCCAGTCTCCCTGCCCGGGCTGCGGCGCGGAATGAGACGAACACCAGCAATATCGCTCCTGTCGAATGATGGGAGGACGGTGCTGATCACTGCGAAGGATATTTTATTTAAATCATCTTGCGAGATTTCATCGTCATATTTAAAGCCATGAATAATCACTTCGCAGTTCTCGGCACCATCACTGCTAGGTTTCGCCGCCCCCACCCCGGAGCCCGCCCAAGGAGCTGAGTTAGGTGGCATGCGGGCATTGGCGTTGGAGGCATCAGCAAATATATTTGACTGTACAGTGGGACCGCTGTCCAAGTTCAAGTTACTTTGAGAATTCAAATTAAAATTAAGATCAGGATTTCGGTGAGCACCCTGGAAATGTTGTACGACATCGCGGGTGTCAGTGACAACACTCTTAATATTTTTATTTTCCTCCAGCAGCAAGTTAACTTTTCCAGTTAAATCGACGATCATTTTATTTTGGTCAGATATCAATTCCTCGAGAGCAGTAACCCGCGTCACCAGCCTCCTGCTACTGTCTTCGAGAGAGAGAGAGAGAGAGAGAGAGAGAGAGAGAGAGAGAGAGAGAGAGAGAGAGAGAGAGAGAGAGAGAGAGAGAGAGAGAGAGAGAAAAGCGAGGCCTGTAGCAGCGAAGGAGAGAGAGACACAGCGGCGCGCTGCAGCCAGCACTGCCGGGCGCGTTCAACCGCGCCTTCTCGCTGCAACTGAGCTAAGTCCTGGCCAGGCGGACGCGCGCTCTCCCCGCGGACGACGTACGTCCGGAGAGCGGAACACGGTAGAGCGAGCGAGGCCGCCGACGCGCGCGTGAGCGCCGATCGTGCGCGGCGATCGGCCGACGTCGGCGCGAGCCGCTTTTGCGCGTACTTGTGTGCGGCAGAGCACACACGTACTTCGCGTGCGCGGGCGCACCACCCGAACCGGCGCATACTAATAGCACGCGCCGTAATTAGCGAATGTAATTTGTGGATAGCCTCCAGGGGCAGTAAGAAGAAATTCTTTTATATTAAAGTTAACTTGCTTGTTACTTGTTCGCATATTATTTCGCGCAACCCGAATCCAATTCCTTATTCGGTGGCACGGTGAAGAATACCGCCGGCCTCCGCGGTCGCGAGTACGTAGTACTTGCGTGATAACTGAGCAGCTGGGGCAGCACGCTCGAGAGAGAGCGCGACGACGAAGTCGCGCGTTGTAACGGAGCGAAAACGCGTGGCTGCTGCTGAAAGCAGCCGACGGCGAGCAACAGCACGGAGCTGACGGGCCGTTAATCGTCGAAGGTTGGCACGAGTAAGTGCTCGCGCCTGTCAATTGCTGCACCGTTCATCGGCAAGTCTGCGTTGAGATATAGCGCACCGAGGACAGCCTTTAGCCCGTTACAATATATATATATATATATATATATATATATATATATATATATATATATATATATATATATATATATATATATATATATATATATATATATATGATTATGAACTATATATACTATATATGTATACTACATAATATAATTATATAAATATTATATAATAATATTAATATATATCTATCTTAATATATGTATACAATTTATGCGTGCGCGTGTGTATTACAATATATATACATATTCATTTATAAGTCAAGCATTGATTATTTTTCTCAAACTTCAGATATGCGTAACTTTTTTTTCGGATATCCAGACCCCTAGTTCATGGGACATTTTTTGTTTAGAAAGTCTTGAACTACCTGTCACCCCATTTTTAAGCGATTTCACCTCAGTCACTTTCCGAATGTTACTGGTGCGGGGTCCTTTTCGGCTCGGGCATGGGCAATTCGATCAGTCCTATTTTGGCTGACATTGCCATGCAAGACCTTGAAAACTTTTCGCTATCTAAGCTATGCTTCGAATCTGTTTTCTATTTTCGTTATGTAGATGATATCCTTTTGTGCGTGCCGAGTAATATGATCGAATATACAAAAAATATTTTTAATATGTACAATGAACATTTGCAATTTACAGTGGAAAGATCACGAGATAATAGAATTAGTTTCTTGGACATAGAAGTAATAGTTAAAAACAACTGCATTATAACAAATTGGTATAGAAAACCGACTTTCTCTGGGAGGTTATTGAACCTTCACTCACAACATCCTAAGAATAATAAAATTGCAATTATTTACTCGTTGGTCGATAAAGCTATTAAATTGTCAGATGAAAGCTTCCACTACGAAAATCGCAGTTTTATAAAGCAACTACTTCTTGAAAATGATTACCCTGTAGATCTAGTTAATATCTGTGGCTTCTAGGAATAACCACTTATCTCCACTTTTCATTATTTCGAGTAAATCGAGTTTTCAAATGAAATTAAATACAACACTGCATCTATGAATACTAATGAATACTAATCTAAATAACATATTTTTTACCATAGTAATTAGACCAAATAGCGTTGATGTCTTAGAAAATGAGTTTCACTTACGTGGTTATTCCGGGAATAAACAAAAATTTTAGTAGAGTTACGTGGGGTTTCCGAGAGTTATTCTAAAAAAATTGGAGTTACGTGGTTTTTCCGGGAGTTATTTTTAAAAAAAGGTGGAGTTACGTGGTTTTTCCGGGAATTATTCTTTAAAAAAGTGGACTTACGTGGTTTTTCCGGGAATTATTCTGAAAAAATGGAGATACGTGGTTTTTCCTTGTGCTAATTCAAGACAACGAATGCACTTTCGTAATTTCTGTCACGGCTAGATGATAGAGGACTGTTTAAAGATAAGAAATATGGCACAAAACCGATTTTGAAAAACTCGTCCCTTACGAGGTTTTTCCGGGAAGCCACAGATATACACATTGAAAAAAGATTACAATTTTTAAATAACAATTTGAAAAATCTAAAGTAAGCAAAAAACCACGTGTATTGCTACCGTTTGTGGAAGAATTGAGAGCGATTAGAAAAACTTCTTTAACAAATATTATACAGTATAATTGTTAGAAATGCGTGCAGTTCAAGCTGCAGTGGAGCCTTCGTTCCGCTCTCTTTCTCACCGCTCCCCACCCTTCGCCTCTTCCAAGTCAAGCGCCGCCGTTGCGAGCGAGCGCCGTGCTGCTCGTTCCCCTCAGTGCTTATGAAGAGCAGCTATTGAATGAACACGTTTCATTTAGATCTCGACTTTTCTAACTTTTACATTAACTCTTTAGTTTTACAAGCGAGTGTTCGCTGATTTGTAATAGACGTGAAATCTACTTTCGCGTTAGATCTAATAAACTACAATAAACTATACAATTGTGTTTGTGAGTGTCTTTCTCCAAAATCTCCTCCTTCCACACCTGCGCTACATTCTGTCAGGTTATGGGCCCAGGAGGAGCGAAGAACGAGGAGAATTCAGGTGAGCGAGTCGTGGCGACGGAGACAACGGCGAGGGACGTAGTGGAAAGCGATGGTGAAGCGACAAACAGGATTCAGAGAGATAAGAAACAAAATCGATTTTAATGATGAAAACGAGTGATAGTGTAACAGACGCGCGCGACCGAAAAAGCGCTATTATATCGTATGAAATTCCGGGAAAGATGCGACAGAGACAAGTGTGCGAAAAACCGGTAAAAAATTGAAATAGTTCGAATTGCATGCGAAGTGTTGTGCGAATTCAGTGTGAATATAGTGAGGTTCAAATTGCTCGAGTTCTCGGAAGGCGAGGGGCGGTCTCCCGCATCAAGACGCGTGCGGGGAGGCAGCGACGGAGCTCACCCACGCTGCCGCATAAGAGAAATTAGACAAAGGCGCTACGTGTTATAGTGACGGAGAGGAATGTGCGAACGGGGGGAGAGAGTTAAGCGAATTTTTGGAAGCAATATGAGCCGAATGTTTTCGTGGGGGAGGGGGGGGGGCGGGCGCGGCAACTTAGCGATTCGGAAAATTCGGGCATATCATCGCGAATTAGTATTAAACAAAAAAACAAACCAGAAAGTTTTTTTTTCTCAGTATATAGCGACTGAATAAGTTTTGCGAGTGGTACTAAATCGAAATAAAGACATATGCATATGAAATTCAAAACTCTTATTCTATTTAGATGGAAACAATCTCGAATTATTCCTGCTCACGCAGGAAGTAATTTTTGGATTTCCGGAGTTGTACCCGGACAAAAACGTAACACACAGTCGTCGTTCGGCATTTATGGTGAACAGACGTGTTTACATACAGCTCCGTACAGTTAGCAATACTTATCAATATACTGGGCGCGGCCCAACCTAGATCTGCTACGAGTGGATCACCATGGCTCCCTCATCGGGGGACCAATTAACGCATAAAGAAATTCCTACCTTTGTAATAGAAGCAACAAGTAACGTAAGTTATGCAGCAGTAACACAAACACCGATAAAAAGAGACCAAGAAATTATACTTGACTGTGTAGAAGAATTAAACTTGACTGATTATGCTTGTGCAATTGGCCAACTGGTGGAAAAGGAAAATGTTCTAAGTGCATCCCGCATATCCAACAACCGAATCTACATCTACGTGTCATCAAAAGAGCTGGTAAATGAGATCACGGAGAAAAATGAATATATTCTGATTAAAGAACAAAAGGTAACGCTAAGACCACTAATCTCCCGCCATAAAAGAGTAATATTTTCGAACGTATCAACCGAAATCCCTAATCATGTATTTGAAAAAATCTTAACAAAACTAAATATAAAACGAGCATCCCCGATAACAACTCTTAGAGCAGCTATAAACAATGAAGGTTTCATTTACGTACGAAGTTTTAGGCGACAAGTCTATATCAAGCCCGATGACGTTCAAAAAATTCCGGAAGTATTTAAGGGGGCTAGACACCTTTTTTCTCTGAAATAAGAAGTCACATTTTAATACATAAATGTAAACTAATTATTTCATACTTTTTACATATAAAAGTGGGTATATTTACCTTACCTTAAAACTTTCTCCGATGGGCCTTTTATATGGTCCAGAACCATAGTCATCGATGAAACAAGTTTTTTCACTAACCGTAAGCTTTGAAATTTTCCTGTGGATGGATTGACTCCAGATTTGAACTAAATTACTCCTGAATAGTATAATTCTCATATGAGTGTAGGGATTTAGGATTAAATGTCGGAAAAAATTTTTACATCAGAAAAATTATGAAAAAATATAAAAAATTTTAAAAAATTAAAAAAAAACTCTTGAAAAACAGCACAATTTTTTTTTCTCATTAGATCAAAAATCCCTACACTCATATGAGAATTATACTATTCAGGAGTAATTTAGTTCAAATCTGGAGTCAATCCATCCACAGGAAAATTTCAAAGCTTACGGTTAGTGAAAAAACTTGTTTCATCGATGACTATGATTCTGGACCATATAAAAGGCCCATCGGAGACAGTTTTAAGGTAAGGTAAATATACCCACTTTTATGTGTAAAAAGTATGAAATAATTAGTTTACATTTATGTATTAAAATGTGACTTCTTATTTCAGAGAAAAAAGGTGTCTAGCCCCCTTAAAATTAATTAGGGAAATTTTGACTACATCATTTTCGCAAGCATAGATGTACTAAGATGCTTTATATGCAAATTGGAAGGCCATCTTGCTCGAAATTGCCCTAATACCGAAACAAAAACAAATACACAGATAACTAACATTCACCCAAACAGTATCGATAATACTCTTGGAAACCACGAATTCATGCAAACTAATGGTAGAAACGAATTAGACAGTACGGAGAAAACTATTTTGAAGAAAAACCCGGAAATAGATGGTACGCATGTTAACGATACAAACATTCACACATAAAATAATCATGCAGCTCAAAATTATTAGACATAGAAAGTGAAAATAGTCCTTTAAAAAAACCTCCACCAAAAAAAATTAAACAACTCACAAAGCGACCCAAACGAACTAACCGAAAATGAAGATAAAATGGACAAAAAATTAAAAAACATTAAAGAATATTTAAATAATGCCAACACCTTACTGAATTACTTACAATTTAAAAGCCTAATGGAAAGAACCCGAGGTTCCAAAAACCCTACAGTGATCATACTTCAATATACACAAGATATAAACGCGTTTATTAAATTCATTAAGGAGGACATCTATCCAAACGTAAGGAACCAAAGTATGACGTACAGGTGCTCAATTTTACTAAAAAACTTGAACAATCCCAATGATATTCAAAGTCCCATAGATACACCTATAAACTCCGACAATGAAGAATAAACTTAAATCCCGGAACAATGACGGCATTAATGCAGTGGAATATAAACGGACTCAATGGAAATCACGAAATCCTACAAGAATTAATTAAAGAAAAAAACTTTGAAGTTATTTGCTTACAAGAGACGAACTTGAAAGACCAACAAACTATCAGAATGAAAAATTTCTCATTCTACAATAAAAACCGAATAGACTGCAAAGCTGCAAGTGGGGGCGTCGCCATTTTAATAAAAAACACCGTATAGTCAAGAAGTGCCAATCAATACAACAATAAAAGCTGTAGCTGCTAATATACTAATTAGAGACATAAAACTATGTATTTGCAACCTATATCTAAGCAATCGACACGAATTAGATATAAAAGATTTAGAAAAATAAATGTACCAACTATCCAAACCATTTATAATGGTGGGAGATTTTAATAGCCATATTAAGGGGCTCCTATAAAAATGATTCAAGAGGAAGCAAAATCGAAGAATTTAACGGTCATAAATGCCTTACATTAAAAAAATATATATGTATACCGGGGGTCCCATTTTAAAACCACCAGGCAAATATCTCGAAAACTAAGGGAGATGGAAAAAAACTTTTAATACAAAAGTTGTAGGATTCAGAGGGGCCCAACTGATCGTGACCTTGGTTATGACCTTGAGGTCAATGAGCAAGGTCATTTGAAGGTCAAATCGATTTTTTCAAATGGGAACGCCCACTTTTGACCTCGTAAATGGAAAGAGCGGAAAATTCTACGTTCAGATATGTCCTTGAGTCAAGGCCATGATCATGGTCATGGTCATGTTTAAAATCAAAATCAATCAACGCATCAAAACATTCCCATAATTAGGCATACGAGACTAATTGTTAAATGCAAAAGTTGTAGGGTTCAGAGGGGCCCAACTGATCGTAATCTTGGTTATGACCTTGTGGTCAATGATCAAGTTTAAAATCAAAATCAATCAACGCATCCAAACATTCCCAAATTACGCATACGAGTGTTAAATACAGAAGTTGTAGGGTTTGGAGCGGCCCAACTGATCGTGACCTTGACCATGAACTTGAGGTCAAGGATGATGTCGTTTGAAGGTTAAATCAATTTTGTTTAATGGCAACCCTCACTTTTGACCTCGTAAATAGAAAAACCGAAAAATTCTGATATGACCTTGGGTCAAGGTCATGGTCAAAGTTATGGTCAGTTTCCGTGCAGTTAAGGGGACAAGCCATGGTTAGGGGTCGAAAAATCGATTTTTTTTTTATGTACTATTTTGATAGCAAATTTTCCGCTGAATACTATGCTTTCAACCGCATTTCCAAATTCGATTTCGTTTAGAAAATACAGCTAAAACAGTGAAGTCACTTTTTTTGCATATTTAGTGATTTTTCTTAAATTATCCATTTTAGATATACTATTGTTAATCTTATATTATTTTATGCTTCACAGCATACAATACTGAATTTAGAACGTAAATGTACATTGACATAGTAGGCAAACTTAACTCGAGGTATAAACCTCGTGTATTTTACTTTTACTCTACTTATACAAAAGTATAATACGTACAATACATATAGATGGTTTAAAATCTCATCTGTTTACGTTCTGTCAGCGCCATAGTCGTTGGGATTTAAACTAAAAGTGTTTTGAATATAATTGAATCTGCATTTTTCAATGCAATTTATTCAGTATTGACAAAAAATTTTTTTGTAAATAAAGTGCTGTGTAGAACTCTTTTAACTGAGAGTGTAGAAGACAGCGATTTTAGGTTAATTGCACTGTGCAAAGTGTTGTTAATATTTTTAATTTAGTGAGTTCAGTGAGTGACTTTTATTTGTGTTTTTTAATAACTAACATTATAGAGGATTAGATATTAGCCACTATGGATTCTGACAAGAGAAATAGAACATCAGGAGCTCCAGGAAAGAAGAGAAAATTTGGAAGAAAAAAAAAACAAAGGATTTAACAAAAATTCAGAGAATGTTCAACAAAAAATCACGAACAAAAGGAAAAGAAGTACAACTTCAGGGAAAATAAAAGATATATCTGTAGAAGCGTCACAAACAAGAAACAGAATAATAGATATAAACATTCTGTTCTTACAGCTGGAGAAATTTCTTGTATGTGCAACATGTAAAGGACAAGTTAAAATTATAGAAGAAGATATTCGAGGACTTGGCTCCAAATTTAACATTATGTGCAAAAATTGTTCAGAGAGAAGAATTATAAGCACGAGCAAGCAAGTTGGAGCTCAAAGCAATGCTTATGAAACCAACAGACGCAGTCTTCAAGGAATTTCAAGTTTGATTGGCTTGCGTTCTCAACAAGTTCTTGACATATTTATCAAGAACAGTTTTTGTAAAGCATGTTTAAAGTGGGAAAATAGAAAAGGCACAGAAGAATATGAAGACTGGTTCAGTGATCATCAAGATAAATGTGCAGCAAACCATGAAGGAAGTGCTGGAAAGATGGAAGTCGATGGAGTTGTGGAAATGTCTAGAAGATCTCAAGAAAAGTATAATGTAAAATACCATCATTACATTGGAGATGGAGATTCGAAAGTGTACAGTGCTTTGTG
The DNA here is from genome assembly GCA_036365515.1 of Torymus aiolomorphi. NCBI lineage: Eukaryota > Metazoa > Arthropoda > Insecta > Hymenoptera > Torymidae > Torymus > Torymus aiolomorphi. Next base: position 153,511,490 of record CM070874.1, on the reverse strand, counting down.
CCAGGCCAAACTGTATGGAGACGAAGTTAAAGTTGAGAAGAAGGAGTGTGTGGGACACGTCCAGAAACGAATGGGAACCAGACTCAGGAATTTAAAGAAAAATTTTGGAAAAAAGTTATTAGACGATGGAAAAACCTTTGGAGGCCAAGGACGATTAACAGCAAAAGTAATTGATCAGCTCACCACATATTATGGTAATGCCATCAGAAACAACACGAACTCTGTAGAAAAAATGCTGAATGCTATATGGGCTACGTACTACCACAAGATTTCCACAGACCAGAATCCTCAACATCATTTATGCCCACCAGGACAGAGCAGTTGGTGCAAGTGGCAAAAAGCGAAGGCTCAAAAAAAACTAAAAGATTTTCATCATAAAGACAGTATTCCTGCAGTGATTATGGAGCAGTTGAAACCAATTTACGAAGATCTCTGAAAAGGAGCTGCTTCACAGATGTTTAGGCGGTTACACCCAAAATAGTAATGAGAGTTTTAATAATTCAGTTTGGAAGATTGTAACCAAGACCTCCTTCAGTGGTGTGCAGGTGCTTGTATTGCTGTCACTTGCTTCAACGATGGAAGAGTTGGTTTTCTGAATATTATGGAAGCCTTTGATGTGAAACCTGGAGTAGCTGCAATTGAGTGGGCACAGAAAAGCAATGACATCAGATTATTTCATGCTGAGAGGAATGCCGAAGAAAACACTTTAGAAAATAGGAGAAAACGAAGGAGACTGCAATTGAATTAACCTGAAGAGTCATATGCACCAGGTTCTTACTAGAGTAGGTAAAAAGTTATTTTTATGCGATAATAGCTAATATAATATTTATTAATTTTTTTCTTTTTACAGGTGTGTTATTGGCTCTCATAAAAGGATTAATTTATTTTGAGGTTATTTTTACTGTCAATAACATTTATGACTAACAATGTTTTCAGCCTAGTACGAAAAAAAAAATAAGTACAACATTTATGTATTAATCTAAAAAATTTAAAAATATTGTTGAATTAATGAAATTCTTTTTTATAGGTTTATTCAACAGTTAAAATGATTTAGCCAGGACTACTTTCATCTAATTGGCATCTGTTCCATTTTTCCACTAGAGTATATCATACAGAATGAAAAAAAAATTTTTGGTAAGTAGTTTTGAAACTTACATAAAGTTATAGAAAACCAAAACTTTGAATTGAATTTCTGAATAACTTGTTTTTTGTATTTACAGGGACTTTGCCGCAGGATTTCTTTTAAATAAAGCAAGCTAGAGGTTTGGAAATTTAGGAGTATCTTTAAAATTGTGTTGGTTATAGAAAATGTGAGGTACTTTTTTGAAAAAGGCTTTAGAAAAAAATTATAAAATAAAATTACAAAAAATATTGAAATTTTAATAAAAAAAACATAAAAAAATTAGATTTTTCATTAAAAAACAATTTTAAAAATTTTTTTAAAAAAAAGTAGCTCACATTTTCTATAACTGGTATAACTACAAAGGTACTCCTAAGTAACCAGACCCCTGCCTTGCTTTGTTCAAAAAATTTCCTGCGGCAATGACATGCCAGTTTCTAATTCAGAAGGGTTTCTTAATCTAATGGACTGCAAGACGAAAATCTTAAACACCTGGATGATGTAGTCTTAAATTATAGGTAATTGTATAACTTAATAATAAAAAAAAGTTTGAACTCTTAAAATTATATATTGGCTTTGTTATTAAAGAATTAATACAATAGCTTCTTTTTCAGGTTCAACCATGGCTTGTCCCCTTAAGAGCAAAGTCGGAGATGACCCGGTCACCTAAGGCAAGGTCGGAGATTACCCGGCCAGTTAAGGCAAGGTCGAAGATGATCCGGCCAGTTAAGGCAAGGTTGGAGATGACCAGGCCAGTTAAGGGGACAAGCCATGGTTGAACCTGAAAAAAAAGCTATTGTATTAATTCTTTAATAACAAAGCCAATATATAATTTTAAGAGTTCAAACTTTTTTTATTATTAAGTTATACAATTACCTATAATTTAAGACTACATCATCCAGGTGTTTAAGATTTTGGTCTTGCAGTCCATTAGATTAAGAAACCCTTCTGAATTAGAAACTGGCATGTCATTGCCGCAGGAAATTTTTTTAACAAAGCAAGGCAGGGGTCTGGTTACTTAGGAGTACCTTTGTAGTTATACCAGTTATAGAAAATGTGAGCTACTTTTTTTTAAAAAAATTTTTAAAATTGTTTTTTAAAATTTCAATATTTTTTGTAATTTTATTTTATAATTTTTTTTCTAAAGCCTTTTTCAAAAAAGTACCTCACACTTTCTATAACCAATACAATTTTAAAGATACTCCTAAATTTCCAAACCTCTAGCTTGCTTTATTTAAAAGAAATCCTGCGGCAAAGTCCCTGTAAATACAAAAAACAAGTTATTCAGAAATTCAATTCAAAGTTTTGGTTTTCTATAATTTATATAAGTTTCAAAACTACTTACCAAAAATTTTTTTTTCATTCTGTATGATATACTTTAGTGGAAAAATGAAACAGATGCCAATTAGATGAAAGTAGTCCTGGCTAAATCATTTTAACTGTTGAATAAACCTATAAAAAAGAAATTCATTAATTCAACAATATTTTTAAATTTTTTAGATTAATACATAAATGTTGTACTTATTTTTTTTTTCGTACTAGGCTGAAAACATTGTTAGTCATAAATGTTATTGACAGTAAAAATAACCTCAAAATAAATTAATCCTTTTATGAGAGCCAATAACACACCTGTAAAAAGAAAAAATTAATAAATATTATATTAGCTATTATCGCATAAAAATAACTTTTTACCTACTCTAGTAAGAACCTGGTGCATATGACTCTTCAGGTAAATTCAATTGCAGTCTCCTTCGTTTTCTCCTATTTTCTAAAGTGTTTTCTTCGGCATTCCTCTCAGCATGAAATAATCTGATGTCATTGCTTTTCTGTGCCCACTCAATTGCAGCTACTCCAGGTTTCACATCAAAGGTTTCCATAATATTCAGAAAACCAACTCTTCCATCGTTGAAGCAAGTGACAGCAATACAAGCACCTGCACACCACTGAAGGAGGTCTTGGTTACAATCTTCCAAACTGAATTATTAAAACTCTCATTACTATTTTGGGTGTAACCGCCTAAACATCTGTGAAGCAGCTCCTTTTCAGAGATCTTCGTAAATTGGTTTCAACTGCTCCATAATCACTGCAGGAATACTGTCTTTATGATGAAAATCTTTTAGTTTTTTTTGAGCCTTCGCTTTTTGCCACTTGCACCAACTGCTCTGTCCTGGTGGGCATAAATGATGTTGAGGATTCTGGTCTGTGGAAATCTTGTGGTAGTACGTAGCCCATATAGCATTCAGCATTTTTTCTACAGAGTTCGTGTTGTTTCTGATGGCATTACCATAATATGTGGTGAGCTGATCAATTACTTTTGCTGTTAATCGTCCTTGGCCTCCAAAGGTTTTTCCATCGTCTAATAACTTTTTTCCAAAATTTTTCTTTAAATTCCTGAGTCTGGTTCCCATTCGTTTCTGGACGTGTCCCACACACTCCTTCTTCTCAACTTTAACTTCGTCTCCATACGGTTTGGCCTGGCACAAAGCACTGTACACTTTCGAATCTCCATCTCCAATGTAATGATGGTATTTTACATTATACTTTTCTTGAGATCTTCTAGACATTTCCACAACTCCATCGACTTCCATCTTTCCAGCACTTCCTTCATGGTTTGCTGCACATTTATCTTGATGATCACTGAACCAGTCTTCATATTCTTCTGTGCCTTTTCTATTTTCCCACTTTAAACATGCTTTACAAAAACTGTTCTTGATAAATATGTCAAGAACTTGTTGAGAACGCATGCCAATCAAACTTGAAATTCCTTGAAGACTGCGTCTGTTGGTTTCATAAGCATTGCTTTGAGCTCCAACTTGCTTGCTCGTGCTTATAATTCTTCTCTCTGAACAATTTTTGCACATAATGTTAAATTTGGAGCCAAGTCCTCGAATATCTTCTTCTATAATTTTAACTTGTCCTTTACATGTTGCACATACAAGAAATTTCTCCAGCTGTAAGAACAGAATGTTTATATCTATTATTCTGTTTCTTGTTTGTGACGCTTCTACAGATATATCTTTTATTTTCCCTGAAGTTGTACTTCTTTTCCTTTTGTTCGTGATTTTTTGTTGAACATTCTCTGAATTTTTGTTAAATCCTTTGTTTTTTTTTTCTTCCAAATTTTCTCTTCTTTCCTGGAGCTCCTGATGTTCTATTTCTCTTGTCAGAATCCATAGTGGCTAATATTTAATCCTCTATAATGTTAGTTATTAAAAAACACAAATAAAAGTCACTCACTGAACTCACTAAATTAAAAATATTAACAACACTTTGCACAGTGCAGTTAACCTAAAATCGCTGTCTTCTACACTCTCAGTTAAAAGAGTTCTACACAGCACTTTATTTACAAAAAAATTTTTTGTCAATACTGAATAAATTGCATTGAAAAATGCAGATTCAATTATATTCAAAACACTTTTAGTTTAAATCCCAACGACTATGGCGCTGACAGAACGTAAACAGATGAGATTTTAAACCATCTATATGTATTGTACGTATTATACTTTTGTATAAGTAGAGTAAAAGTAAAATACACGAGGTTTATACCTCGAGTTAAGTTTGCCTACTATATCAATGTACATTTACGTTCTAAATTCAGTATTGTATGCTGTGAAGCATAAAATAATATAAGATTAACAATAGTATATCTAAAATGGATAATTTAAGAAAAATCACTAAATATGCAAAAAAAGTGACTTCACGAATCGAATTTGGAAATGCGGTTGGAAGCATAGTATTCAGCGGAAAATTTGCTATCAAAATAGTACATAAAAAAAAAATCGATTTTTCGACCCCCTAACCATGGCTTGTCCCCTTAAGGCAAGGTCGGAGATGACCCGGCCAGTTAAGGCAAGGTCGGAGATGACCCGGTCAGTTAAGGCAAGGTCGGAGATGACCCGGCCAGTTAAGCCAAGGTCGGGGATGATCAGGCCAGCTAAAAATTCATTGGAAAATTCCACGTTCATGTGTATTTAGTCATAGGATCCAAGTGTTTCGGTCACCATTTACTGAAGAAGATGCTCAAAAGTTGCACCATTTACTTGTTGACAACATTCTATTCTCCTTTTAAACCTCAAGGTCATAACCAAGGTTACGATCAGTTGGGCCCCTCTGAACCCTACAACTTTTGTATTTAACAATTTGTCTCGTATACCTAATTATGGGAATGTTTTGAAGCGTTTATTGATTTTGATTTTAAACATGACCATGACCATGACCATGACCTTGACTCAAGGATATATCTGAACGTAAAATTTTCCGCTCTTTCCATTTACGAGGTCAAAAGTGGGGGTTCCCATTTGAAAAAATCGATTTGACCTTCAAATGAACTTGATCATTGACCTCAAGGTCATAACCAAGGTCACGATCAGTTGGGCCCCTCTGAACCCTACAACTTTTGTATTAAAAGTTCTTTCCATCTCCCTTAGTTTTCGAGATATTTGCCTGGTGGTTTTAAAATGGGACACCCGGTATATATAATGACTTATGATAAAAATTATAAGGAATTCTGTTTACCGACGCAAATCCCTCACTGTGACCCAAATTGCCAAAAGTGATACTCAACCTGCCATCTAGGTGATAGAGCAATAACTCAGTCCATAAGTGCCTAGATGAGTGCACTAGCACTACGGGAGTTTTGAATTACGAATCCTTTTTGTTTAATAATAATTGTATATGATACGCATAATTAACCACAAATACTCAATTAAATAACATACAAAGCTACGCTTTTATAACATACTACGCATGACCCCATATTAACATAATGATTAGTACCCAATTTCGAATTCCGCGCCATACAATTACAGGTGGCAGATAAGTACAATAAGAGGCATGTAACTATAATAGTTACATACCAGTCCACGTGTTATCTGATGAAATCAGACAAGGATAGCACAATGGGAAATAACATGGGTGCGAGTGAGACAGATTGTCTTAATTATTTGATTTAAGTTATTCTGGTAAATATACCATATAAATACGCAAATAAAAATTATATTCGCATAAATTTAAATATCTAGCATCTAATTTTTTTTATATTTTAACTAATAAATTATCAAAGTACTTAATTTTTGTCCAGTAGCAGGACAAAGTATCTCGCGAATCAAACCAATTATAAAGCGAGAATTCTCGGCAGGTTGCGCAATTATACCCTACGGTATATGTAAATGAGTTGATTGCGCACCCTCCCGAGCAAGTGATCAGATAATCTATCATCTGCGATTTTCCCATATAAATATAGGGCGCACGCTACGAGGAGCGCTCAGTCTCCAACTCCAGCTCCAGCTCGAGTTTAATCTCCACCAGCGTGTACGAGCACGACGAGGACAACCTCGTGCCCAGGCGGAACCTCCCGTCTCATGATTAAGATTTTATTTTGAAGTAAGTTTTAGTGCGCGCTAGGTCTGGGATTACTCCCCCGGGATAAACCAGGCCGAGTCGAGTTGGTTCGCCGACCAGTAGGTTAGCGACCCAGGAGTGGGGTGTAGAAAATAAGGGACGGCATAGCCTTTCTCCCGGTCCTGGTAAAACTTGTCGCAAGGCGAGCCTAGAGACGGACGACAGAGTTGCCCTTCGATTTGGGTATCTCCGCCGTAGGTTAACACGCGACGCGAATTAAATCGGGTGATTAAGTTCGGTTTTCTTTTCTTTCTTTTTGAATATAATTTTATTTAATTCTTTTTTTTATCGTAATTTCCGGGTAGTGAAAGTGCAGTTTTCCGGACGCCATATCTCGGAAAATTCTGGCGGAAAAGCGTAAATTTCACACATGGGTAATTCGATACGTTGCGCGTTTTCAATTTCCGGGTAGTGAAAATGCAATTTTCCGGACGCCATATCTCGGAAAATTCGTGCGGAAAAGCGCCAATTTCACGTGCGGGGGATTCGATTCGTTGTGCGCCTTCAATTTCCGGGTAGTGAAAGTACAATTTTTCGGGCAGCATATCTCCGAAAATTCGTGCGGAAAAGCGTAAATGTCGCGTACGGGGGATTCGAGACGTAGCGCGCATTCAATTCGCAGGTAGAAAAAGTGAAATTTGCCGGACGTAATACCTCAGAAAATTCACGTGGAAAAGATCAGCATTGCGCACTATCATTTCTTGGTTTATTTTAATAGTCTTCGCTAAAACTAGCATTATAATGCGAGTGATTTTCGAGGACGATCGGAAATTCTTTCTCGGCGAGCGCACATGCGACGCACGAGTTTAGTTTACGATAGGTAAAGCGGACTCGGAATACCATAGCAGCGCACTGCCGGCGCTCAGATTTAACCTTGTTTTGCCGAGGCACATCGGTGACCGCTACGGGCACATGCACGTAGGCACATATTTATATGTAGGTAATATGTGAATAGCACAGGGGACGAGTGAGTCTGTTTACGGCGCAAGAGTTATTTTGTAGGAGAATTTCATCTCGTGTTATTTTTTTTTTTGATTATATCGAGCCTTTATTTTCTTGCCCATTTTGGGGAATTTTGTAATTATATTTTTTGTATACATAAATATATGGGATACTTCATGGGAAGTGAGCAGCTCAAAATTTTAGATCCTCTGAAACCTAGTTAAATTTGTTCAAAATAATGAAAAAAATGCAGAAACAAAATTTTAGTGCGATATATGCAAATGTTCAAAAGTTATTCTAACCTCTAATTTTCCAAATTTTCATGATTTTTTTTGGGTAAAAATTTGAAATACTTTGTATAGCACATTGATTGGGAAAAAGTTTGCATTTTCTCTGTAGAATATGCCAGTATTTTTTGTTGTGAACTATTTTTAAAGTGTCTTATTGATTCATTCATAATATACCTTCATATTAGAAAAAAAAGTGTGCGACGCAATATTTTTTGTTCGACAAAGGATTTTTTATTTTGTTATTTAACAAACTTTAAAACGCGCCTTCAACTTAGACTGTTGCACCTAATTGAAAAACGTTACATGCTTTTAAATATAAAAAAATATCAAAAATTGGTATTTTTGGCAGCTTAGTGGATTTAAGAAGTTAATATTATTCATAAATTCCATATGTTATGTATCGTGTCACTGAATTTTGTCAAAATATATATTAAAAGTATTTCAAACATCTATTTCCAACAGTATTTGGTTGGCTTATTATTTTATTCATATTTATTTTTCAGAATATTGAATGCAAGCGGCACATACTGCTACATACACTATATTCATATTTCTCATGTCTTCTTAAAATTAAATTCAATAATTAATCTATTATTATGAGTATAAAAATATAAAATAAAGATGTAAATTCTAAGTAGGTGACAGTCGGATTGGTAATACCTATATTCGAATATAGAGACAAGAACTTATTACACAATGAGTTTTAAATAACATTATTTTCTTATTAAGACCATGCTTTATAAATTTTTACAAATTAAAGATCAATCCATTTAATCTTGTAAATTACTAAAATACGTAATTGGATTATCTAATTTGAGACTTATCCTGAAACCATGCAGCAAAATTAACTTGTTAAGCAATTTATTATAGTCATTTAATAGCAAGGATATAGGCAATATACGTACAATGATTTGGCTGATTACACTTTAAATTGTTGAATTACTTCTAACAAGATTTTTCTATCTTTACTCATGCTTTTTTCATAGCCATATATGGTGGAAATAGTGTTTAAAGAAAATTAATTAGGTTCAACTTAAGATTATTAGTCAATCAGCTTGACCAATGCGTTAAGCTTGTTTTATTTCCATTACTTAATAAGATTGAAATTTTTATTCTATTAAACTCCAAATTACTAAGTTCACTATAAAGTAGAAATGGTTTCTTTAATTACTTTGCTTTAAAAACTATTTCTACCATATATGGCTATGAAAGAAGCATGAGTAAAGATAGAAAAATCTTGTTAGAAGTAATTCAACAATTTAAAGTGTAATCAGCCAAATCATTGTACGTATATTGCCTATATCCTTGCTATTAAATGTCTATAATAAATTACTTATCAAGTTAATTTTGCTGCATGGTTTCAGGATACATCTCAAATTAGATAATCCAATTACGTATTTGAGTAATTTACAAGATTAAATAGATTGATATTTAATTTGTAAAATTTTATAAAGCATGATCTTAATAAGAAAATAATGTTATTTAAAATCCATTGTGTAATAAGTACTTGTCTCTATATTCGAATATACGTACTACCAATCCGACTGTGACCTACTTAGAATTTACATCTTTATTTAATATTTTTATACTCATAATAATAGATTAATTATTGAATTTAATTTTAAGAAGACATGAAAAATATGAATAGAGTGTATGTAGCAGTATCGTCCAGCAAGAATTCCAGCCCCAGACCTGATAAAATATCGAATCTACTACTAAAAAATCTACCCACCGAAGCATTAGAATGTCTCCTTGACATCTTCAACCTTATATGGACAAATAGACTGTTTCTAAATATATGGAAACAAGCCATAATAGTACACATCCTTAAACCAAATAAAGAAAAGCATATAAAAGAAAACTATCGCCCAATAGCACTAACTTGTTGTATTTGCAAAATACTTGAGAAGTTAATTAACAAGAGACTCAGATGGCACCTCGAAAAAAATAGCATCATCACTAAACATCAAAATGGTTTTAGACAAAATCACTCATCATCAGACTCTCTAGCTAATATAGAGACGAATATTTGCAACGCATTAAACAATAAACAACACCTTATAGCAGTCTGCCTTGATTTTGAAAAAGCTTACGAACTATTATGGAGGAAAAAATATTAATATTATTAAAAAAATACAACATAACAGGAAACATATTTCATTTCATAGAAAATTTCATCTCTGGAAGATCAATTATAGTAAGAATAAATAACACACTATCTGACCCAATAGAAATTATAAATGGAGTACCCCAGGGATCGGTTATCAGCGTAACACTTTTCCTATTATGCATAAATGACATTCAAAATTTTATACCCCCACCAATCAAATTTACAATATTTGCCGACGATATCGCTATTTTTACAGAAGGCACGAATTTGGACACCAGCATATCACTAATTCAAAACACCTTAAATAAACTCTGTCATTTTGCAGGAACAACTGGTTTCAAATTTTTAACAAGCAAAACTCAAGCAATAATGTTCCAAAATAGAAAATCTGGAAAGGAAATAAATCTCTTCATCCAAGAATAAAAAATAGAAATAGTAAACCAAGTAAAAATTCTCGGACTTACCTTCGACTACACATTATCATGGAAGCCGCGTATAAAAAACTTAAAAGATAAATGTAATCGAAGAATAAATATCCTAAAAGTACTGTCTGCTAAAAGCTGGGGATCAGATCAAAATACTATTATAGACATCTACAAAGCCTTGATACAACCAAAGTTAGATTACGGTTGCACAATATATGATTCAGCAAGTGAAAACACCTTAAAAACACTCGACCCATTAATCAATTTATCTCTAAGAATCGCCACTCACGCATTTAGAACAAGCCCGACGCACAGCATAATATGTGAAAGTAACGTTTTACCCCTAAAACTACGAAGAACTGAACTTATACTAACAAGGAAAGTACCCGAACTGTCAAATTCAAAAAAATTCCAAACCCATATTAAAAAGTAGACCTCCATGCGAGATTCACGAAACCATTTTTTTTTATGGCTGAGAAGCGCTTTATAAGGGTTAAAATCACCCCTAAAGTTAACCCCTAAGAAACGTTTTTTTGATATATCTCGGCTTATACTTAACTTTTTTTAACAAAACAAAATGGAAAGAGTTTCTTATTAAAAAGCCAAGAAATCCGTGGTAGTATGAACATTAAGGGTTGCATCCCTCATTTTTTAGAGGGTGAAATTGTGTTTTTTTAAGAATAATTTTTGTTGCGAGAATTCATAAAATAATTAAAAATAGGTCAAAACATTATTTTTACCAACTACAATAAATAACAGTTGGTGTTTTTGGACATTCTTCGCAAAACAACCCCTTAAGAGGTGGTAAACCACCCCTAATACAAATGAATTAGGTATATTTTTTTGATCATTAAAAATATTACTTATGTCGACTGCAATTTACTATCAACTGATAAGAATTTTTCCATCGGTCTTACAGTCTTACAAATTAATTTAAAATAATTAATATTTATGGCAGTCAGATTGCCCTTGTTTATAATCACCCCCGCAGAATCTGAAATAAAAACTTAATTAAAACCTGGAAAAAACTTTGTTAGCAAAGGACGATCTGACTGCCTCCCACCACCACCAACTTGTCCAACGTTTCGAGCCCGCTCCGGCTCCTCCTCAGGGACTGAATATATATATATTTTTTGGCAATTATTTTTTCCTTAAAATGGGTTCTTGAAGTCGTTAATCGGAATCCACAGTTAGATCCACAATAAAAATTTGAAAATAGTGAATTCAATATGGCGAAAAATTTTTTAGAAATATTTTAGATTCCACGAAAAATAGTATGTAGACCCCCTAGCGGAAATTGTATTATGTAAATAAGTGTATAATAATGTAACAATGTTTTGTAATGTTATTCTATTATTTATTATTTTTTTATCATACACTTGTTTATCGTACGATAAACAAGTGTATGATAATGTAGTTGTTTGTAAAAAAGTGTAAGAAAACGTAACAAATTGTACTTTTCTACTGGATTTCGGACGCTTTTACATTTTACCACAGTTTATACCATTTTTTAATAATTTCTTACTTTTCCTTACATTTGTCTACGTTGTATTACTTTTTAATTTGTACTCTTAATTCAAATTTTATAGGCATTCTTAGACTTTCGTACATCTTTTTACATTTTATTATATATTTGTACTTTTAATTACATCTTTTTACGTTTATATACAAATTTTGGTACACATTTTACATCGGATCACATATTTGTACACTTTTTTCAAATAGTTCATAATTATACTTTTATAATAATTTATAATTGTACTTTTATTTAAATAAAGCTATAAATAAAATATTTTCGAAGATGTAAAGAAAAAATACTAAAACGTAATAAAATGTAAATTATTATGTATTAGAAATATAATTAATATATGTTACAAAATGTAAGTTACTGTATAAAAGTTTAAATTTTTACAAATTCTTACAGATTTTTACAATTTATTATCTTTTAATACAAATTCTTATACAAGTCTACCAATTTCTAAGCAGCACAACGACCAATTTTAAATCCTACGGGTCAGCCAACAGCAGACGGCAAGCTAACTAATTATTCTGACGATCATGGATTATATGTTTTACAATAAAGATATTCATGAAAAAAATGTTGTAAACATAGCGATTTTTTGCACCATGAACATGTTATAATCGCTCGTTTACCACAAATATCGCATGTAATAAAATTAGAATTGAAGCAAAATGTTTTTGGGTTTTCAATTTTTTCTAGCCTTTCATCAATGTAACCGGCGGCGAACCAAGCATATTTAAATAAATTTTGAAACCTGGGACTTGATAATTGATTATGTACTAATGAATGCATTTTGATTATGTTATGTCTATCGTGTAAGTTGAGATCCTCATTTGTTAGAAATATCATATCCGAAAACGTTCGAACGAAGTTCTTCCACATTCGAAAACCGTAAATATCAAGCGGTTGAAGTTCACTTGTTGTTCTTTGTGGAATTTGTAGAATCGTTAAGGTTTTATGTTCCGGTTTTACTTTATAAATTATATCTAGGCAGTGACCTCTCCATGAATCAAGCAATAGGGTACTTGTTATGGTAGTTGATGGAAAATATACATCTTGCGCCCAAGTTTCAACATGTTCTTTAGTCAATTTACCTGATTTCGATACCATTACATAAACATTTTCTGCTGCAAATAAATTTTTTCTGACTACAGTTCCAAACTCTTCTTTTGGTTCTTGCATGACTAAAAAGAAGGGTGATAGAAGTTTTCCTTCAGCAGATACAGTAGGTTGGATAGTATAAGAATGAGTTGTCGAATGCACTGATTACACTATACTCTCTACACTTTTATCTCCTCTAAGATTGAGGGTTCGACCACTGTGTATTTCGTAATTAAAACCACTTTGGTCGGAGTTATAAACACGTTTTGCATCATATTTTATGA